>OY987255.1:6874654-8124654 GCA_963920725.1 Rhamphomyia laevipes | reverse complement strand
TTTTATTTTTGGTATATTTCTTTAACAAAATTTTTAAATTTAGACTAGGGGAGTGAGTATTCTTTGACAAACATTTCCGTCAAGTCGTTCTAAATATTTTTTTTCTTTTTTTTAAATTCAATTAATAAGTAGACCAACAAAAAATGTATATTATTTATTATAATCATTTTGGTACGTACTAGAATGATTTAAAATAATTCTTTCGGCAATTTTAGTATTTGTTCTCTTCCCTTAAAAAATTTGTTATTTTTATGATACGAACTATATCTTAAAAATAATAATATCGTTATCGTTATCATTTCATACTACTAGTTACTATCGTATAGTTCGAATCTCCGAGGTGAGTTTTATTTAATTTTTGTAAAATATTTCATGAAGATCATTTGAAAAACGTGTCACATCTTTGAGGAATTCACCCACTGAACCTAACGATTTCACATTTTAACATCTCCAATCAGATCACAAAACTAGCCTCTGTATATCTAATATTTCTTTAATACATTTTTGTACCCTCCGAGAATACGTAAAGAAAAATTTACTAATATAGTTAAAAAAAAAATCATTTTGTCCACCAATGTCTCGGGTACAATACCATATTCCATAGCCACCACTCGTAAAATTTTCAAATTTTATTAATTTTACACGTACGACAAAAATATTCGTAATGGTTCAAACATGCTCAATGTACAGACGCGACGGAATGGACGGATAGACAATAACCGTATTAAAAATTTCGATGGGGCAAAGTCAACGTATGAAAATATCCGCTGATGGCAGTACAAACAACTTATTTCAGTTAAAAATTTGTACTAAAGTTTTTTCTTATTTTTCATATTTGTTCAAATCAATTGAATTTATACATCTTGCGTTCATCGTCTAAGTGCACGAACAGAGTGACGCTATGATCGGTGCTGGAAATGGTGCTGTAGTGTATTTTTTATATAAGAAGCAACAACAACCATACTACACCACAGCTTCCAGCACCGCTCATAGCGTCATGTACCTTTGCTCGAAATATACATTTAAATTGTTTGACATTATATCGGTTTCGATTACGTCCTCGTGTTGAGCTTGTCTGAACGATATGGATTCAAGATTTTTTCAAGAATTTAATTTATTTTATTCCAAATTTAAATCAAATTAGTTTAAATTTAATGTTAAGCATTCATTATGAATAATCTTTGCTATTCAAATTCCTGCTGCTCAGGTCTGAAATTTAAAAGCGATCCAAACAGAATTATTCTAATTATAGCATGATTTCTTAAAAATTTAATTATTGGCTTCATTATTCAAAAATAATCGTTTGTAAAAATAGAAATTTAACTAATTTTGAAAATAAATACAATAATTTTTTTAGTTTAAAACCAGTTTTTTTTTTACTTCATTATTATTATTTATTATCGTATAGTATTTTTTTTTATTAAATAACATCATCTAAAATAAAAAAAAAAATCCCTAATATTTTGACAACTGGTTTTACTTTATTTGTATATATTTAAAAGAATGTTTTGCAAAATTTTCTATTAACTTAAAAATTCTAATTCTATAAAATTGTTAACATTCAATAATCAATAAAAATATATTTTTATATATGAATATCAATTTGCGTAACAAATCAAACCTTCAAGGTAAAAGAACAACCTAGAAAATTTAAACTAAAATATTAAAAAAAAAAAAAAGTTCACGGACATAGAATAAATATCTAAGATGGATTCTTTAAGTGTTGTTGTTATTTGATTGTTGATAAACTTGAATATATAGGAATAATAAAGCCTGAATTATAATAGAAGGACTTAACCACTTAACAAAACTTTACTGAAAGTTCTGCTTAATTTCATTAAGCAAAGCTTTAAAGACGGTTTATAAAATGTTTTGTTTTTTGACTGAATGACAATTTGTGATTTGTGTACTAGCAAACGTCAACGGTTGATTGTTGACGTTTGCTAGTACACTAGTACACAATTATTTGTTTTAACTATTTCAATTAAAATTTCAGAAAAACAATTATTATTTTCCATATTTTTTATAATCATTTTAATAGAAAACTACACAAAAAGAAAAATAATAAATAAGATGACAAAAACAAGTGACAATCGCTTCAACACTTTAAAATATTAAAAACTAGATCTACATATCGTGCGCGCGTAAATTTAAAAAAAAAACGACATTTAAAGTGGTTGCATATATTTCCATATGTTGTACACAACTTGTAACAATTTACGCGCGCATGCATGCTTCAGTTTCTCGCTTAAGTGCCTAGAAGTATAATCCTTGTGAATGAAAGATGGCGGTCGAACATTTTTGTTGAGTTTCTGTACGTCTATTATAATTTATCATTTACAATTTGCATATGAAAAACAACATAAATAAACCAGATAGTAAAAACTGATTCATTACTAATAATAAATTATAGGATAATTTCGTAGTATTTATAATTTCATCCGATCAAACTATAATGCGTTTCATTACTTTCTGTATCTATAGGTCGTTAAAGGTGGATTAATTGATTCGTCCGCCTTACAACGAACTGCGCGCGCATATGAATTATTTGAAAATTTGAATTTCTCTGACCTTTGTACATCGAATTTTTTAAAATTCAGATATGAACGTCAAACGAATATGAAACAAATGTCAAAAACCATAATATATATAATATATATAATTTAAACCGAAACGATGAACTGTCTTAAGAGAAACCAGTTCGACTTAAATGCGACGAAACAATGAATCCACCTTTATTGTTTAAATGAATATCGTTTATAATAATCGGAAATTATATAAAATCCTGTTTCAAATTAAAACGATAGCAAACAAAATTGTAGCTGAAAGCTGACTAAAAAAATTGTTGCCACTTGGCGGTTCGTCATGTAGTGTGAGAGTGAATATTTAGAATGTATAACTTTATATAACAGTTTTAGAAATTCGATATCACTTTTTATTTACAATATAATTAATTAACAATTCTGCTGACAGGTTAAGAAATTTTTTTTTGGCGGGAAATAATTTTTTTCATAAATTGACAATTTAATCAATTCAATTATTTACAATACATTTAAAATAAGATAATTAAATAATTACAAATATATTTACCATGGGCCTGATTCAAAAATTCATTATAATTTCCAATATATTCCATTTTCTTTTTTAATTTTCTTCAATTTTCACTTGTATAATTTTAATTTTAACAAAACTTTATTAAATTTAACTTAAATCTATATTTAATATAAATATTACTTAAAATTGTTTTAAAAAAAAGATTGTTTTTTATTTGGTGTTGTTTAGTAAAAAATAAAATATATTTTTAATAACCAAACAAATTTTTTTTAAACGCTATCAACGTGACAGTAAATCGCTGACTAAATGAAAATCTAATATTTTAATTTTTTTTTAGACGGGTTTTTTTTTTTTGTGCTTTATTAAATAATTTTAAAATTCTTAATTCTTTTTTTTTTTTTTTATATAATAATTTAAAAATATTCTAGGGTTTTTTTTACATAATCAAATATAATAAATGTAAAAAAAAAAAAAAATTTCCTTATAACCAAAAAATTAAATAAATTATTTAATATTATTTAATACCTTGAGAGTATAAACTAAAGTAGCCATTAAAAATTAACATTTTACAATGAGAAAACATTGGGATTATTTGATAGTATGACGCTAATTTTCGAATTTAATTAAAACAAACAAAAATATTGATGATTATTTTAAAGAAACGTCAGAGTTAAGCCAGTTTTATATAATTATTTTTGTATGTTATTTCAATGGGGTTAACATAGCAATAAATTTCATTAATAAATAGTTGATGCAGAGCTAAATTATTTGGACAGTAATTTCATATTCATTAATTTTGTATAGTTTTTAAGTTTATACAGTAATTACCTACAAGATGCCTACAGCCTGCAGGTATTACTTTTGTAGTACTATTTATTATCTTCATTTTCTTTTAAATATAGTGACCTCCATATGCGCCCGCAATTACATCAATCCAGGAGAGATTATTAACATTCAAATTGATAGTTGTCACATCTTTCTTTAAAAGTGTCCTGTTGTAGACCACCACAATAATTTGGAATCTCTTCTCTAACACAAAACGCTTACGAAAATTTATAAAATATTTTTGTTGCATTTCATCTATAAGAAGACGATGGACACTCATAATACAAGTTACTTTAAAGCCAGATGAGGTAAGTGACCCATCTTTGCATCTACCTGTGGTCGCTTATTTTATTTTTAATATCTTATAATCGTGAGGTCAATAATTTAAATAGGCAAATACTGTGTGCAATTGAAATAATTCAAATAAAAAAAGTCTACTTCCAAATTTTATTAGCTTTGCCAGTCAGACAGACAGAAAACTATCAACAAAAGGGAAATTTTGTCTTCAAGCCCTAAATTTTTTTTTTTTTACATATTATGAAAATATGATTTTATGATTAACTTAAACAAGTTTAAAATATATAAATATAGTATAATTTTTCAGGTTTTTAGTGGAATTTTGTAATTTTGATTCGGTAATCTGTTAAATAAGACTCCAGATTTGATTTTAATATTACGAGTATTATTGATTTTTTTTTTATGGCATATTCAAAAGAATTGATTGTTAAAATACTAGTTCTAAATAAAAAAAATTGACCCTGAACTTTCTCGACATTGAAAAATTTGGTAGGGTCTAGTTAGGAGTATCTTGTTCTTGTCTACGCTTATCTCCCCTTAGTGGAGTGAGTAATCTTGACTAGCATAACATTATAACGCCAAATGGTATAGTAAGAGACTATAAAATGAAATTAAAAAGAATTTTACAAATATATACAGAAAAATGGTAGAACTTTGATGGTTTTTTTTCGAATGTCCATTCATTTTTTAAAATAATCAATTCAATTCCATTAATTTTGTTTCCGGATTTGTAAATTAAAATTCACATAATATTGTAAAAATTTATTGTTTTTCGAACATTTTAGTAATTCGTTTAGATTTAGATATCTAAAGTCCACTCTTTTTAGCCTTTCCAACTTAGATATATTAAACACATTACCCTCTAGTTACTCGCAACATTCACAACAGCAACGCGCTTCAACGCAATATTTACAACGGCGTTAGCACTCTCGAAGTTTTGTTCTTATTTTTATGGCACACAAAACATTGGAAATAATTATTTAGTTGTTTCTAACCTTTTCAGCAATATTTTTCAATATCTCAGCTATTTTATTAAATATTTTTATAACTTCTACAAGACACCATGTGCCATTTCTGCACTCTTCAAACAACGAAGTACCATAATTTATTTAGCAAATTGTTATTTATATTTCCATATAATTTTTGAATTTTAAATTTCTTGCGTTGTGAATGTTTGCGTTCAATTGGGAGAATTTTCTGCGTTGTGAATGTTTGCGTTGAGTTTATCTAACATTTTATATGTGTTGAACTTTTGTTATCAACGCGTTGCAGTTGTGAATGTTAAGAGTAACTGCGGCATTATATAAGAAAAGTGTTTAAAGTTAGTTTAAAATTTTCTATATTTTTTTTAAAATACAAAGAAATCTCAAATGTTAAATTTACATTTCGAACTTTGAAGGATGAAAATTATTGTAAAAAATAACACCCTTTACCAACGATTTTGTTAAGGGGTGTACGTTAATTCTCATTTTTTATATGTGATAATTTTCATTTGCCGTGCGTAGGTTTTGTGTGGACTCTTATTCCTAGCACCGGAAATGAAAATTATATTGGTTATAATTAATAACAATCCAGGTCCTCTGAAGTCAATTGGAACTATATTTTGAATGCTTTATGTATGAATCAGAAAAATAAGTCCAAATTTGAAATTTCAGTTTCATGACGTTATTATAGAAGTTCGGAAGTTCATTGTACATAAAACATATCAAAAACAATTTAATGTAAAATCTCAGAAAAATATTAGAAATTTTATTAGTAAATTTATTTATCATTTCATCATAAAAGAATGTTAATAATAAAAAACATAATTCCAAAAAAAAAAATATAGAAACAATTTTCATTTTTGTGTTCTTTTTTTATAAGATTCAGACAAAAAAACTTATGTTTTGCACATTTCTGCAGATTTTGTCATCGTACAACCAGTGATGATTATCAAGCACTTTAACATATGTTCTGTCATACAGAAGCTTTTAATGCAATTTCCGTGTTTGTTCTTTAAAATGTGTTATTATTAAAAAAACATTATTATTTAAAAAAATGAAATTGTTTTTAAGTAATTATTACGAAAAATGTTTTCTGTGAATCTTTTTTCTTGTTTTTGTTTTTTGGAAACTTTTAAATTTGTGTGTAGCCGATATAAAAATTCTTTGAATTTTTTTTATTTATAGTTTTATGTTAATTTTTAATTTCCAAGATATTTCCCCAATTTGAAATTTTATCTGTATCAAAAATGTTAATAAAATTTTAAATAAATTTTGTTAAAATTATAAGAAAATAAGAAATTATATTTGCTTTTAATTTAAGTTATTACATTGGAAAATGGTTAGAAGAATTACTTGCTGAGGTAATCTTTATTATTCAATTTAGCATTGAATATTAGATTCTTTAAACGATCCAACTCCTCAAAAATTAATCCTTTTAGTATTTCCGAAGTCTAATATGCAAAAAATTTCGTTTCGATTGCTGAACTCATTTCGCTTATCAAGCTTTCAACTTCTGCTTATCAAGCTAAAAACTAACCTAAGTAAGATTTGCTCCAAAATAGACGAAAACCTTGTAAGAAATTTAACGGTCCAAAAGCAGAATTAAATATTTAAAATAGTCTACCAATCTGAACCAGTCTGACAAATATTTTTATTTAATAATTTCGGTAGTTAATTTGTTTAATATTCTCTATTTTAATATTATTTGTATGGATTTTCATATTTTCCTTCTTTTTGTTTTGATTGAGCTTAATTAGAATCCTTTTTTATAAAACTAAAATTTATTCAAAATTTTTGCCACTGTTGTTGGTTTATTGTTTGACGATGCCTCACTAATGCCTCACCTTATGACATAAGCATAAGCATTAAATTCATTAAAGTATATTGTTTTGATGGTGGGTTATTAAAAAAGACATATAATTTATGTTAGCTCGTATATTTAACTTATGTGCGCTATAAAGACATTATTTATATTAGAATATTCATCATTCAAAATCTTTTTACATGTATAATTTTCTACAAGTATTACAATAAATATAAATTTACAGTGCAGCAATTCATTTTTAAGAATTGAATCTTTATAATTTTTGAATCTGTCTAAATCTAGAGATAGTACTGCCATTGCCGCCATTAGCTTGCGTCTTTAGCGACGAAATACTTAGATATCAAAAAAAAGTTGAAAGATATGTTAAAATACGGTCGTCATGAATGATGCAAAAAAAAAACGTTCTATTTACACTGTCTGACATAGGCCACTAAAATATGATTTTGCTGCAGTGAATGACTTTTGTCATTTGAAAGCTACACAACGGCGAGACTATATCTCTTAATATAAAAAATTAACTAAAGATGTGAATTTTTCTAATATAAAGCATAATTTGTAGGGTAAACGTTACTCTAGCTTGCAGCGTAAAAGCTAATCTACCTTGTATACAAAAAGCTTAGTTATAATATATTTTAAATGGTCCAGTCGCATTGTGATTGCAAAACGAGCTGTAGATTTTTGACATAACCACGCGAAACACAATGCATAAGCAATTATCCTAGCGGAAGAAAATTGTACAGCTGTCAAACTAACTTTTGACAGTAAAATTAATAACTATTATCAATGTTGTAAACGAAGAAATTTTGGAATTGGATTCATTAGAAATTGTAAAAATTATCTAAACTGTTCATTTAGTTTACGAAATGTATCAAAAATTTGTAAAACTTGATAAAATTTGATTCAAATTTAACAATATTTTGCCTCCCACATTAGAACGTATAGTCAAAAGTGACAAGATATTTAACAATATTTTGATGTATTGAAATTTTACTGGAGGTGACGTTTAATATTCAACACTGTTCAATCTTGGTGAAAGGAACGCGAGCATTGCGTTTGCTTTCATTAATTTCCATATATATTGAACATTTTTCAAAGGTAGCGCTCACATTACGTTTAAGCATTAAATGCACTGATTAGTTCAACCATAGCCATAGGCCATGTTAAATAAAACTTCGAAATTGAAAATTAGATTTTTAATTAGTGGTAAAGCGGACTTGTATAAATGTTTTAGATGTATTTTATTATAACGCTTTTAAAATTCATATCTGCTTCTCCAAATCAGAACTTAAATTATACCGTCTTCGATACTATCATTTTTGTATGTCACAAATTTCTTATGAATGATACAATACTAAATAATTAATCACCGCACTGTTTTATATTTACTATATCTAAGGACTCTATAACTGTATAAAAACATTATTATTATGTAATATATAAATATATTTTACATAAATGTTTACATAAGTACATTAACTCCAAGTTTATTGTTGGTATAGATATTTTTATATATGGTAACAATATAATAATAATAATGACAAATAATAAACTGGAGAGAAATTTGTTATTTTCTTTTTTTTTTCTTCCTTATTTTATTATTAAGGAAATAAAAATTATAATGCATTATGATTGATGATCCTTGACACTAAATACGCACATGTTTTTTTCTTTTTTTTCCTTTTTTGAGTATTTACATAAAATTGTCATTAAATATTATTAATATATTTAGACGTATATAAAATAAAAATGTAAAAATTTTTTTGGAAAACCAAAAATTAAAGTATAGGAAAAATTCATGAAAATTGCTATTGTGTTTAAACAACAATAGAATTATTTTAAATAGATTTTCATCTTAAAAGGAAAAACTTCTGATGATATAAGACATATAATTTTTTGATTTTGAATAAATGTATTATAATAAAAGGAAATATTATTTGGTATTCATTTCTATTTTTTTTGGGGTCAGAGATTGAAAAATGGTCCTTTGAAAGCTCTGTGCATTAATGTTTGAATTTTTTTTTGAAAGAATTAATTATCCCAACTGAGTGTCAATATATACAATATAATTTTTGGTATCATACAATTTTTATTGTATAATTTTGGTGTCATACAAATTTTGGTATTATTTATAATTTAAATTGAAATGTATAAATATGAAAAATACATAAATTAAATGAAATTTTTTAGAATCAAAAGTACAGGATGGCGAAAAAATCAGTTACTGATTTAAAATTAGTTCGTTGAGTATAATTAAATTTTGTCTAATTCAATATTTTGTACTAGATTAAATTAGATTAGAACCTAATAATAATCACACTAACCATTTTACTTTAAAAAGAATTACAGAATTATGTATAAACTGAATTTCAGTATAGGATTTTACCTTCCCTGATATTTTGGTGTGAAGCTACACCCAAAAAGAGATTTCTTTAGTGTAGGGTATGATAAAATACAAACGCTGGCATTTCTTAAAAATAATATATAATTCATTATCAGATATAGGGTCATGGTTTATCATCAATCAAAATGATGTAAACTGTAACTAAAACTGCAATAACTGCCCGTCAATCCGTCAATAATGGTAACATTTTAGTGATATAATTTTTAACTTATACGTTCGAACCTCTTTATTTCGTATTCAAACAGGACTAAAAAAAATACGAATTATAAAGGAATACGAAATATAAAGAATTTTTTTTATTTTTAAATCATCCTAGAGATGAAAATCGACAAAAAGTACAGCCAATGATGTTTAATGAAGTAATAATAAATGAAGTAATAACGAATAAAACAAAAATTAATAAAATTAATATATTATGTGCAAAAAATTAATTAAATAACGACAAAAATTAACAAGTTTAAACCTTAACACATGAATTCATTAATTTCGTGCAAATATGAGAAACATTTTTGTGGAACAGTTTCATTTTGCTGCAAAAAAGTGTACATATTTTGCGCGGAACCTTTAGCCTCTGTGGCAGAAATCAAACCTTGCCAAATTAGACCTATAGCTAAATTTTTAAAATAACAAAATACGAATTGCATAGGTATACGAATTAAAGAGGATACGAATTATAGCTGGAATTTTGTTTGATGTTTAAAATGCCGGACTGAGAATACGAATTAAATAGGAAATACGAAATAAAGAGGTTCGACTAGTATAGTATACAAAAACCAACGATTTAAAATATTATTATTGAATTTATAAAATCTTTGTATTTATTATTATTCTTTGCATAAAAGTAATTAATTTTCAAAGTAACCAACTTTCTCGCCATCTTGTTAAATTTTAAAGATGTGTTAAAATTGATAATATTTCTGTAATTATCATAAAAAATAGTATAATAATTTATTAAATAAAATAATTATGATTTTTGATATACCCATAAATCAGAAGGTTCAGAAAATTCAGGACAAATTCAATTTTTTTTTTTATTTTATAAAAACGAAATTTATACAATTTTTTTTATGAATGAAAATTTTATTTTCCCTAATTTATTTTATATAATAATTTTAATTGGTTACATTAAGTTAAGACCTCACAGAAATTCTCTAAATAATTTCATGTTTTTGTTTTTATCTTAATGTGGAAATCGGACGTGTCTATTTAATTAGAGTGTTTCTTTTTTTACATATAGTCCGGTAGTCAAAAAGTTATGTTTTTTTATGTAAATGTTTACTATTATAATAAAAATTAATGTTATACAAAAAATAATTGTTTATTAAGTTTTTTTTTTTTAGTTTTGATTTTTCTAAAAAGATTGATTAACTAATTAATTTATTATGACGTTTTAATATTTGAATTGTATTTGTAATTTTATTATAATAATGGAATATAAGTAAAGGAAAATTGAATTAAATTATAATGTTAAGTATTCATTGAATAAATAACTCTCACACTATCGAAATTATTAGTTTTCATACCTAAAAATTTAGATTTTTAGGTATGAAATGCTAAGACAATAATTCGAGATTTCGACACTTATAGTCCAGATAGTCTTAACGCGAGGAACTCAAACACGGTTCGGCTTGCAATATAGAATGTAAAATTCAACCAATATAAAATATATGGGATCAATTTAATTCAGCGCGATCACTGACACTGTAACTAAATTTGATAAAATTAATTTGTTTTTCTTCAAACAAAACTAAATTTGACAGATAAATTTATAAATTTTTATCAAAGTGTCATCGTTTGAAGAAAAATTAATTAAAATAGTGAAAGAAAACAAAATATTATACGATAAATAAATCTAGTCGTAGCTATAAATTAATATTTCATATATATATAATGTCAAACGTACTATTGTAACTTTACGGTGTTAAAGCACGTACTAATTGTTGAGTCTGCAATTTACGATGAGGCTAACTACCTCGTTAATATTATGAGACTTTGATTGGAACGTTCATTATTAAATTAATTTTTAATCTTTCACATAAACATAGATTAGATAAGAAAGGATCACTAGATTAGATAAGAAATACGAAACTCCACCTACCTACACTGCAACCTAAAGAGATCTATTGTGTCTACCCTACTAATACATTTGATACTCAGGCTCCTTTAGAAGTGACTTCCAGACCGCTGATTTCGTCAGGAAATGCTACAAAATTCTTTAACATTCAATTAGTTATATCGTCGTCTTAGTAATGAATGATCCTAATTTACAAAATTATCATTTATGAGTTATGCTTAAAAATGGTTAAATTACACATCAATTGATGAAATTATTGGTTAATTATTTGAATATTTACTATATAATAGTCATAAGTAACAATTTGTCATATTGAATTTCCATAAGCGGCAATATTCTAATAATCCTAAGCAACAATTTGTCTTAATTTATCTAAATTTCTTATATATTTTTTAAAATTCTAAGCGACAATTTTTATTATTTCGACATTTTTCTTATATTTTTTTTTTGTTTCTTAATCATAAACATTAAAATGATCGGCAATTAGAAGAACGTTAATTAAATTGCAATTTTCTCAAAAGTTAGATTCAGAAGACTAGAACCATTCCACCACTAAATCAATGACAATGCATTTATAATCCAATCCGTTAAATTTAATCTACAATAAATCAATCTTAAACTGTGGGTGAAATTTTAATTACAACTTATAATAAATCTTGACTACATAAAAATATATTTAACAAAATGACATAATAGAATTACTCAGTCAATTTATGAGGGAAACAGCTTAATTGTAATTTTGTCAATAATAAAAAAAAAAACACATTTTTATTTCTCAGACTTCCCGCCATTATTCTTCACTGTTTTTTTTCCGCCAACCATAAATAATCTCGTCAATTATTCATCAAAGCTTACCATATTTTTTTTTTTTTATTTTGTTGCAAATTCCAAAATTAATTGACAAAATTATAATTTTTATTTCATTTCCATGTTTTTTTTATTATTATTATTATTTTAAACCTATTTAGAAAAATTCATGAATGAACACACACAAAATATTATGACTAATGCTCCCACATTCATCCTCTAAAACTCTAGAGAACTGTGTATTAATGCAGTTATTATATAGAGACGACAATCAGTCAAATCATTTGACTCATTTGGTCTGTCACCCACGATAAATAAGCCAGTCAGATACGATCAAGAGTTTAAAACTGATGATAATATTTGAAATATTTAAAAAAAAATTTCAAATTTTATTCTAAATTTGTATTTATTGTTAATTAAAAAAAATTTTTGCAAAATGATGACAAATAACGAACAACTGCAAAAAAAATTGTTTTACTATATAAGAGAAATTACAACGTGCAAAATATTTTCATTCATTGATAAATTAAAATATCTTCCATTAAAGGTCAGAGTGCTCATTACAAGCGGAAATGAACATTTTAAATTTTTTGTAATTAACCCCCGTAGTTGTAGTGTCCCATTCTATCGTACACTCTACAAATTTTTTGAGTTGTTGTAATACGGTGTTGTATGATTGTACTGCAAGTGTGGGTGAACAAAGCTTTGTGAATATGCTATTTATATAAACAAACCATTGTTGTTCCTTTAAGCATAACCTTTCATTGTCGACACTACACTTTAGAGTAGACAATAATAATAATAATAATAATCCGTGGTACCACAGCTCTTGGTCTGCTCCTGCGATCATTTCGATTCTGTGGTACCGAAAACCAATTTGATACACCTATTACAATTACAACCTTAATTTTGTTCATCCAGTAATCAAAACCAGTAATTCGTTTTACTGAATTTGATTCCTGCATTCATGCTACATGGCCCGTCCACCTAAGCCTGTTAATTTTAATTGTAGCAACAATATCATTATCCTTATACAAATCATAATTAGTTATTGTGAATGATCCTCGATATTTGCAAAAAAGTGGCCCATAAGTATTCGGTAAGATCTTTTTGTCGAATACATCTAGCATGTTTTCATCGTTTCTGCTGAGTCTCCCTGATCCGGAATCGTATTATAGTAGACAATAGCGTAGACAAACAAATTTGGTGTACACGTAAACTATGAAGTAGTATTAGACGATGTCTACACATTAAATTCGACTCGTAGACAATGATGTAATCTACATCACGTACTTTACTTCGTAAACACACGTTTGAATAATTTTTTTTAATGTTATCTTAATTTTCTTTGCCCCACTAGCCCCTAAAGTTTAATTTAGTAAGCGACATTAATTTTATTAAATATTTTTTTTTTCTTTCTATTTAATTCTGAACTCGTCATTAAACGTCCGCACATTAAAAAAAAAATCGTTGTTAGTCAGGGTAAAATGAATAAAAATAAAAATTGTGATAAGTATGGACTGGACAGATATAGAGAGACGGACGTAAACGGGGACAATAAAATCATTATTATTATTTTTTTCGATATAAAATTGCAATTATGCTTGGAATTTAATGAATGAAATTTAATCCCACAGATTATAATGAAGCCAACAGAGCAAATAACTATCAAATATTGGAATTTTTATATACACGTATGTACATAGGCAGTTATTGTTTGCTGGGATATTTAAATTCCATTTATTTGTAAAAATTCCGATGCATTCGTTTTTTGTTTGTGGCATTTGCATTTTATGGTGTTTTGCATATTTTATTATGTAAAAGACAAAAATTTTACAATCTGAGAATATTAGATTTTAAAATAGTATAGAGAAAAATTCTTGAATAATTTATTTTGTAACACTTTTTTAGTACACATTTCCTCATTTAAATGATTAACCGAAAGTTTGACACTTAAATTCTGTTTTTATGATAAGAGCAGTTTTTATATATGGAATCTTGTTAATTAACTCGGATTTTATCGATGTTAAAATTATTTGTTGGGGTTTTCTCATCGATTTTTTGGCCTCAAAAAACTTTATTCCAAGAAGAATGGATTAACCCAAAAAATATTACGATTGTTCCTATAGCGACCACCGATCACTGTCACAGAAACTACCTATCCGTGTAATTTCTGCATTTATTGCTTTTAGATCAATTCCTAAGTTCAATTTTGCTAATCAAACTATAACCGATAATAAACTCCATCTTCTTTTTTCTTTGGTATAGCCAAAATCGAACCGTGGCCTCCTCAAAGAGATTTCGTGACAATTAGTCTTAAAATAATCGATTCTTAAAATGAGACATTTCTCAGTCTTAAAATCACAATTACATATTGCAATTTTTATTACTGGTAGTTATATAAAGCTGATTCAACTTAGAGCGACAAAGATGTTTCATTCTGGAGTTGAATCCGGAATCTAATGCATCACAGCATAGCAAACGCCACAACGAAACGACTTACAATCATAATTCCATCTAATATTTTTCTACCCTGGTTTAAACGATTGATCAAGTTACAATGTTTTTTTTACTTTCCTTTTATTGAATTTACAATTTTATATATAATGTCGTAGATACTAAATTTCTTCTGTACGTCGTCAAAGTAGCTTACATATTTTATCCATTATCTTTAATAGTTATAAAAAAATATTTAATTTATCTATAATTTCTTTTCATTTCAGTGATTGCTTCTACATAATTGTGTTCAATACTAGTAAAATAAAAACAAAAATTACATATTGAGATTATAATACTGTGAAGTCGAAAATGTTAGGAATTCTTGATAAGGTAAGTCCACAATTTTTTATTAAACAATAATACAGAAATCTTTACTATAATACTAAATTTTAAAACTATATTTAAATATTTAACTAAATGAATATGAAATTATTGATTGTTTTCTTATAATATCAATTAATCAATTCTAGTATAATAAAAATTACTATGAAAATTCACTCTATTCTACAGCCACTACTAAATCAACAATAAAATATTGTAAATAACTATGTCATAGTCAATTAAGATGATTCTCGTAATTATTAATCTAATAATAATGACACTATCAATTTAATGATAAATTAAATATAACTGACAATAGATAAATAATCAATAAATTTTTTATATTTATATTGTTAAAAATCAACTTTAGTTATAAAAGCCATAAATTTACTTGATACAAAGCTATTATATCACCTTCAATTAAAAATATATCACGAAAAATTGTAATATCTTAATCGTTGTTATTTTCATATTTTGATTAATTATTCTTGGTAAAGTTTGTTATTATTTGTATTGTCTTCGTTTTTAATTATAGTTTATTTACATTTTATGTCAATCAACTTTTTGTCAAACTTTCTATATTTTCCTTTACAATAATCAATAATGATGCAATTACTATTTCTGGTAAATTAATCGTAGATCATTATTTGTTAAAATATCAATTACGCAAACATTTTCAGAAATATACACGAAAAACGTCAAAAAAATTGTAATAATTTGTCTTTGGAACAAATGTTATGATGTAGATTAGGTTACAAATAATGGAGTGATTCCCAATGTCCCATCCTATCATCACAATTGTAATTAAAACCATTTACCAAAGTCATAACTTTGAAGGAATCGTAGTATAATATGTTTTAACGCTTCCAACAAAAACTATGTTCTATTTTGGCGCTCTGTCCGAGGTGTTAAGATCACAGCACCTTACATTAACATTTAATGTGTTTCTTACTCACAAAATCTACAAAAAATGTTAGCAACTAGTCCAATTTTTCTTAATATATCGCATCCTTAAGATAACAAGGTGATAATTGACATTTTTTGCGAAACAGAGTTATACATCGGACAATGCTCTTTCGATTGTCATATTAGTATATCTCTTACGGTCTCCCAGATAATTTGCTTCATATATTTGTTGTTAAGATTTAGCTAACAAGGTTTTAACAGCCAGATTTAACTTTGCATCCGAATCAAACCAGCAGAAAAGTGTATATACAACATTAGGTAAAAAAAAAAAATTGTAGCTGAAACGTTGTTGATTAAATTTTGTCACATAGTACCTTGTGGTCAAATTTGACAGTTGTTACCTTGTGGTCAGTCTCGTGTTTAATTTGTTTTAAAAAACGTGTTTACATCAAAAATATCATTAACAAAGTTCTACTTGACCAAACAATATTCTTATGGTAACACAAAGTCTTATTTGGATCTTATAGAACTTTATAGCTAACTTTAAGAATGCTATAGGAATAAGAAAGAAAATAACAAGCTAAGTCTTTTGATTGCAAATTAAATAATATAAATGAATATACGATTGCTACATTGCAACGTCCATTACTCGAAATGTATTATAGTGCAAATAGAACATTGTTGTCCTAAGGTCGAGATATCACAAACTCGCAAAGGGATTGATGAATTTTTCTTTTGATCCTTTTCCTGGATAGTGCCTCATTTAAGCATTCATATCCCCCGGAAATGAGTGCGACTCTTTCAGTTCGTCAAATTGATAATACCGCCATTCTAGTTTGAATATAATTTGATAAGAATTGACTGTTGTAATCGATTTAATTTAAAAAAATTATTAATCAATAATTTTACGAAATAATTTCTTCTCTATACCAAAAACTAAACAAATTCGAATAAATTCGTTATATAAATTCGATTATTTATAAATGCCAATATTTTGGCGCCAAAAATTTATCAATTTTCTATAACTCTCTCTCTCATTCTGAACACATTAAATATCTGTCGCATTTATTTAAAATCTTTTCCAAGAATGTTAATTCTAATTTTCCCACATTTTTAAACACCGAAATAAATTTTTTTTTATTTTATTATTTTTATTACTTGAAATTCCTTTTTTCAAAATGAAATTAATCTGAAATTTGAAGTTTGAAATATATAAAAAAGGTAATAAAAAAAAAACTGAACTTGATTCGATAACAGTTTTTCAACTTTATAATATTTTTGTTCACTGATAAACAGACAAATAAAACAACAAAACTGAATAATAAGGATTTGAAAACCGTTTTTTTTTTTTTTGTTAACTTGTTTTATTTTTGATATCCTTCACTTTTCACACAAAACCAAAAAAAATCTTTATACTTTAGTTCAAAAACTCCAAATCAATTTCTTTATATAAATAATATAACTATGTATTAAATATGTATATATGTATGTATGTATATAATAATGTTGAACACCACTTATGGCTTTGATCTTTCCGGAATCCTTCCGAGAAATATAGCAGTAAAAATTCCTGAATATTATGTTGTTTTTTTTCGGGTTGTTAAGTGTTTTGTGAAAAAAAATTTTTTGCAGGCCATTTAAAGGTTTCGGTCTGTTCAGAAGATATTTATAAACACTACTTAAATGGATGGGACATAACATGTGAAAATAAAAAAATAAAAAAATTATTATTTAGAATTGGTTATTAGGAAAAAACACTCAAATTGAAGTTGATCATTTATAATTATTAGTTATCTTCTTTATTTATGCAAAAAAAAGATGAAAAAAATTTGGGTATTTATGTTCTCTTTGGTTTGTTATGAGATTTGATTTGGATAAATAAGTTTTTTTTTTTATGTATAATTATAAATTTCAAGATTTTGCTATACGAAGAAAAGTCTTTGGAACCGAACTTGTTGCTTTAATACACTGTTTTTAAGGCAGCATTTTTATTTTTGGTTTTTGAATTTACATATAAATTTTACTTTATACGTTGGTTAAAGTTGGGAGTGAAATTGTATGTCATCCATAATAATAATGCAATCCAAATAATATAAAAAATTAGGTATAAACAGAAATTGAAATGAATGGTCACGTAAGAAAAGTGAGAATAGAAGCATTCAGACAATAATATCTATAGTAAAACGGAACAGTTCACATATTAATCTAGAGACTTAAGGATAAAAATAGCTCAGTAATGCGGAAGTGATTTCTGATTATTAATTTCGTACATGAACATAATCAATTGGGAATTAGAAGTTTCATTAACAACTGACTCAGAATAATATGCAGAATATTCTGCTTCAATACAATTAACAATACCAGATTCTAGGAAATTAACAAACAAAGAATTCATACGGAGAAAGTTAAAGCGAATGTAGAAAGTGGCACTGCTTCAGAAAAACAGTAAGGATCAAGAAGATGCTGCGATTAAAGAACAACTGAATGATCGCGTAATACTAAAAATAGTCGGAAAATGTAATTTTACATGGAAAATTATACATTCAAGTGGACGATCCAAGTGGAATCTATTTTTATATAACTTTTAAATTTTAAATATAAAGCCAGGTCGATATTTATTCAGTTTTGATCAGTGAACACTTTGATGACTACTGGTTGTTATATTTACGAAAAGTTAGGCCGATATTTTTGAATAAACTTATACACTTCCTGATTTGACTTAACATGACTTAAATAAAATGGTTTCCATTAATATAGTGTATAGTCAATTTAAATAATTACATATAGTCTTTATTTATCATCGGTTATTTGACACCAAAGTACGATTCCATTTATTTAATTTCATTAAGTACGATAATCTTTTTGAAATGGTCCTTCTTCAATATTTCGTGACACTTCTTACATTATCCTCTCACAAGACAACATGTTAGAAAAATTGTCTATATAAGCAGAAAAATGACAGAAACAAAATAAAATTGAAATTTAATAGATCGTTAAAATGAGTTGGTATGATTTTATTTAAACTCACTAATTAAGAAATACTGAATACTAAATGAAAATTAGTTTAGTATATAACCAAGAAATGCAATAATTATACAAACTTGTACAAGTAAAATTGGACACTGAGACTCTGAGAGTATAATTGAGACGTGATGCCTTCAAAAGATATTGAAGAATATACCTAAATATTATAATTCTTTAACGCATTATACAAAATAATAATCAATGAAGCGAAATATATTTTACTATCCAATTGACCCTTAATTCTAACTAATAATCTCTTAAATGATAATTCCTTTGAAATTTTTCTTTCTTCATCTTCCATTCAACCATCAATTTCGTTAAAATAATGGATTTCTTTTCGATGAATTATGAGCTTCCCAAAAAAATTCATTCATGAGTGAACCAAAAAAAAATTATTATATTATAAAATTAAAATTTGGCAATCAAATAAATAAATTCTTTCGGTTATTTTTGTTTTCTTTGTTGTTTCTTAGAAATTGTTGACCTTTTAATTTTTTTTTTTTGGTTATTTCATTTTTACAATGAATTTTTGTACAATCTCACCGTCATAAGACCAGGTAAAATTTCAGATAATTTATTATATTTCTTCAGAAATCCAATTTGCAACAAAAAAAAAATCGCAATTTTTCATAACAGTAAAGCAATAATGAACAACAACTTGTTACAAAAAACTACATTCTAAAATTATGAAATTATTTATGTATAAACTTTCTAACTATATACAATATTTTTTTTATATTATGTTTTCTTTGCGATTCATCGTCCAAGATGTCCAATCGGTCACCACTGCTAACATTCCAATGTAATTTAATTTTGTTGTTTTATTTGTTAGTTATGTGGTCCGTGTACACTACCCCGCCAGTCCGTATTATAAACTAACAATAATTTTCATTTACAAAAAAAAAAAAAACATTTTTTTACAACAATAATTTCGTATTTATTATTATATATTAAAAAATTTTAATTTTTCCCTTTCTTTTTCGATTAAAAATTCCAAGAAAATCAATTCAATGTCTCGTATTATATGCAACGCGGTATTTGACTTTTGTGTTTGCCTTTTTATTGAAATATTATGTGCGCCTAAATCACTAATTTAAAGAATTTCTCATACATAAAGTTTTGCCATTGCCATCCTTACATATAGAAAAGATTGTAAAAAATATATAAATAAGAAATTGCACCACATTAAGAACATTTCAAAATTTTATGCCTCAAGAGTTCAGTTTTTCTGTTTGGCTGGGGTTTTTTTGTTAGCGCGCGTACATTCCAAAGTACTTCCCGTTCCCTTCATGTACCAGTGTCCGTAATAGTACACACACAAAACAAAAAAACAGAATTCCCTAAGAGAATTTAGCATGATTGTCCAAATTGAAGATAATATACAGAATTGAATTTATATACAATATAAAATATGTCTATAAAAATGGACTGTATAGGATTTATTTGTCTGCATATATTAGGGAAGAATTTAGGAATTCATATTGGTAAAGTACATTTTGTTTTTGTTTCAGTTATTTATAGCACTTGATAAATTCTTTGACTTTGGAAGAGCTAATCAGAATTTAGAGAGTTAAATTATGGATCAATTGTGAACTGTGATATATTTTGTACGCTAGGTGCTTCTATAGGACTATAATCTATGTTTCTTAGTTACTCGACGTTGTTTATTTAAAAAGGGCATCCTGTTAAACCTGTTTCGATCCATTTAGGAACGTTTGCAATGCCGAATTTATGTTGCTCAACTAGTCATTGATATTTAACTCCTTTATGACCTGTTTCCATTCATTACGAGCATTTGAGAACGTTCGCCGATTTATCTTTTCCAACTAGTCAGATTTTATACTTTGAATATATTGTATCTTTTTGTTTCTTGATGGCCTATATTGAATCAAGGCCTCCTGTATAACCTGCTTCATATGGGAACGTTTGCGAAGATATCTTTTCCAAATCCGTCATTGGTGGATAACATTACATATTTCTGAATAAACTTTCAAATTACACATTTTTTATGTTTTCTTTGCGATTCATCGTCCGAGATCTCCAATCGGTCACCATTGCTACATTCCAATGTATCAAATCCATTCATTGGTTATCGAAGCTCAAAATTTTTTAACGAAAATTTATCTGTGATAACAATTACTATTGAAACAGTATGATGGTCTAATAGTGGAACAGAATAATTGTGATAGTTATGTGATTCCGGGGGTCGTTGTGTATTGAAATGCAGTCTAAAACCACATGATATAATATTAGTATATATATACTATACATCCAGATTTGAATTAGGAAAGCCAATTCTTACATTTGGAGTATCCCAAACTTGTAACAAATATACACAGTTCACAAAATACTTATCTTTTTACAATGCAGAAAGAATGAAATAATTTTGGCCACGATAAATACAAGTATATTGCAGAATTTATTATATTAGGTCGGTTAATTTTAATATCGGACTTGTTATTTTATTCTAGTTATTATTGCTAATTCCTTTTTCATAAAATTTTCGTGTACATATTCAATTTCGTCCAGTTAGTTATTATCGACTGATGATGACGATGTCTACTTACACTCTTTTGGTGGCATTATGGTTCATGATCATGGATGCGTGGTTTTGTGCATGATCTTCTTGTTAAATTTTTTTATTTTATTTTTTTAATTTTTGTTGGAATTTCATAGCCTCTCTACCCACTTGCTACAAACGAAAATCGAAAGAGAAATAATCAACATTTTTATATTTACGAAAGGTAAATCAAATGTTAGGCGAGTACATAAGATTAAAAGCGGATGCATCCTACAATACATAAAAATGAAAATCAAAATGAAATCAACTTGAAAAAAAAAAATCCAATGTACAAATATATTTTGGTTACCTACCTACTTTGCACCTACCTACTCATTCCTAAAATTATATTTAGGTTCAAATGTGCCTCGTAAATAAATTTATTTCATATTTTTTTTTATTATTTTAATATACAATTTTTTATTGCGCCCCTGGCTATTTTCAGTTTTGTGTGAATATTTCTTTCACATTTTTGTTCAATTTTCAGCGGTATTTATTTGTTAACTGTTTGTTTGAACTTATTTTATTAGTGATTTTTTTGATAGCGATTTGCGTCAAGCAAAATATTTTGCTTGTTTTTTTTTTTATACCGATTCATTTATCTATTACGAAGAAGTCTTATAGATTGAAGCTGTTTTTATGTGTGTGAAAAGACAAATTTTTAAATAAAAATATCATAGGGTAAAATATTGAAATGAGAGGCACATATTTCCAGATAAAATTATGAAAAGCTCAAGATAATATTAGGTTACACATTTATGGTTATTATTACGTAATCTATTTGACATTTGTCGTTAATCCATTTAGTCATAGTTTAATGCTTCGTCATCGTCATTTCTTTTCTTTAGTATTTTTATAAATTGTGTTTAGGATTATGTGTGAACCGTTCAGCACATAAAGTATTACTAGTTTGAACTTAAAATATGAACACCTATTACAGCTGTCATCTGTATATATTGTCTCCTTTAGAGGTTGCAGAATTTTGAACCAAACGATTTTATTTTAGAATATAATTGCGATTCATATTACAAAAGATCGGTGAAAAAGAATCTTTTATTCTCATGAATGAATAAGGAACGGATGTGAACAGTTAAAACAATCGTAACTCTTTAATCCATTGGCCGATCCAGAAAAAGAACTATATAAGAGTTGTTACGAATGACGCTTTAGGTCGAAATTCCATTGATAACATGTAAAACTCTATATTCATTCTATCCTCAATTGGTAATGGTAATAGCCAATAATTGCGATTGTTACCCTATTTTAATTTCACAACAATACAACAAACAATATGAGTTGTGGAAGAGGCGCTTCGGACAAAGAAATATTAATTTAAAGAATTTTTTATTTTTATATTATTGTGGTATCATTAATAGAATTTAAAACCAAAATTTGCAAAATCATTATTTTTATTCACACAAAAAAACTAATATTATATGAACTAACTCTCCAGGTCCAAAGATTCAAATTTTTAATAAGAAAACAGATACTGAATTAAGAATGAGAAACTCGTTTTTTTTTGTATTCCATTGTATGTGATTCGTTTCATCCCATATCCCACCAATAAAATGACAGATTGTTAAAATAAGAATTTAATTTGTATACTCTTTTGAATTTGAGATGCTGCCGGGCTGGTGCCTTGCCTAGTTATATATTTGTGCTGGCTGGCACTGCTATACATACATATATAAAAAAGGATGATCAAAGTAAAGTGATCGTTCAAATGATAAACTAAATAAAACGGCGTCTTACCCTGTGAAAAGTTAAAGTTCCAATTTTAGACTATCCTGAAAATTTATGTGAATCGAACGTTGACCTTAAAATTTCAAGTGGATTTTAATCGTTACCCATACACAAATACATCAACAACGAAATATTTATAATAAAATTATTACACATACACTGATGCCATTCTCTCTAACCTGGCAAATGTAGGCGAATTGTTTGATTAGTGTTTATTGGGTTGGTATCAGAGTAAATGAATGTGTGATTTTTTTTTCGGTATGGTATATAATTTTGGGATATGATTTTTATGATGATATTTTTTGTTTTGGTGGTCAATTTAGGTGAATTTTGTTTTGTTTTGTTTTTTTTTTTTTTTTTTTTTTGTTGTTGGTGATATTGTTGCTCCTGGGTGGTAATTGCTTATAACACAAAATTGTGTGTGCTTTTGTGTGCCTTCAAGGCTTTTGGCGAAAATATAGACATATCAAAAACCAGAGTGGGTAAAGTATATATATAAAATAAATAAAAACAAGACAATGAATATAAATAAAAAGTTCATAAATTTATTCGGGGACCTCTTTTAAATTGGAAATTTACATTTTTCATTTTTTTAGTTTTTTGGCGGTTAACAAAAATTCAACAACAACAAGCAATAAATAATTTAATGGTACAATTTTATATTGAATATTTTCAAGGAATTGAGGTTAAAGTTTTGTATGAAAGAAAATTATTGTTGGCGGTAATGTTTTACATGTTTTCGAAGTTTTCACTTGGTTCTTTTAAAAATGACATTAATGAAAACACCGATTTTCTTTAGGCTAATAAAAAATTTCATTCATAAAATGTTGGTTATATGTAAAATTATATTGGATAATAAAAAGAAATTAATTAGATTTTGATTTACTTTTTATTATGTCAGGTTTTTGATTTTTTTGCATAATTAGGAGACTGATCTTTATAGGTTCTTTAATCTTCCTTATTTAGTTATTGTTTATTATATTTATCTTATATTTTATGTTTAACAAATAACATTTTTTTAATTAAGTTAGTATTCGAATAATAAATATTAAAATTTTAAAATATATTTACAAATAGGGACGATAAGATTTGACTCATCACATTATTCAGTATTAGAAATCCTAAAAGTTTATGCTTAAATATAAAAATTTAATTTTTGTAATATGTACAAGTAAATTAAGTATAAATTTACCTGTAGATTTGTAAAATAATTTACAGAAAATAAAAAAATAAAAATTGTAATTTAAATATTTTACGTAGCACAATAAACTCATTAGTAATAATGAATTTGAGTAATTTCGGTGGTCACTCAACCTGTCATTATCAGCACATAACCTAACATTTGTATAAATAATTAAAACAATTTACAAATTTAATTTCTTATGTAGGGGAGATTCGGATTAAATTTTTATTTTTTATTGGAATTACAAAGAAAAAGGATTCGTTTACCAATATTTATCATGGAATATGTTAAAATTAATATTTTAGAATATATTCATAAATCTTGATTAATGAAATTTTGAAATTACTCCAGTAATTATAAAATTGTTTAGATAACTACAAATATTGTTTCTGATACTGATCAATATAATTTAATCGGTTTTCATTTATTTGATCGTTATTCACTTTATCGTGATCGGTTTCATCGATTTTTGTATTACTTCATCGTTAAATACAAGGAAATTACAAAATTGATATAAATTTGTCGACTAATTTTATTTCAGTAATAGAATTCATCTTCCGATTAACTTAATTGCACAATAAAGATTTATTCCTCCTCCTAATTGCCGATCATTGGTTCTTCCACCCTCTTCGAGAATAATACGAAGAGAAAGAACCAAGCGATTGTGATTGTGATATAAATTGTTAAACTTAATGAGTTGAATCATGTATTCACGTGGAACAGTCGCTGATTATTTTGATGGTGAATATATTAAGTAATTCATATTCAGAATCAGTTCACAAGATGAATTAAATCTAGCTTTTCTTTTTGTTTGTAAAATGGTGGAGTTATATTTCTTGTTACACAAATTCATCTAAAACTCTTAACATACATATGTGATTAAAGCTATAACAGATTTATCTGATGTGTCATAACAAAACCGACTTTCCCCTATATTTAATAAACTATATATCAATTGTCACCCCAAAGAAAATTTATAAATATATTTTTTTGGGATTCGAAAAATTTAAATATTGTCAATATTTTTTAAAAATTATTATTTTGGAAATAATAAATTTACTATTTTTTTTATCATTTTTATTGTCTCAATTTATATTGTCCTAATTTATGTTGTCCTAATTTTATTTAGATTTATTCTGTAATACATAATTTTTAATCTGTCAGATATTTTTTTTTTTTTTAGCATTTAAGGAGTTAAACTGCCATTTTATGAAATTGCACAATATATAATAATAACAAATAATAATAATCATAAATTTCTGATGAAGGTGTCTAGACTTGAAAAAAAAAAAAATTAAAATAAAATATTATTTTTGTTGATTTATAAAAACAACAAATAATATACAAAATATAAAAAAAAAATTAAATTATAAATATAAATAATATAAACAACAATTTATTTAAAATAATCTTCTAAAAGTATATTTTCTTGCGCGGATAGCCTTAATTTTTTTAAAGAAGAAGACGTAGACACAAAAAATAAATAATATCTGAAGAATACTGTTTCGTAATAAGAGCACAATACAAAAAAAAATTAATGTTTACTGACCAATGAATAATTTACATATGAACTCAATTATTTATATATTTTTTCTTTATAAAAATTTATTATAAACAACAATTTTTTTTATATATATCTTTATTACTTAGGGGGCGAGGGACTTGCTACAAGTAAATCAAAACTGATTTAGATAATAAAATGATATAATTTAATAAATAAATATTGAAAAATTTGAATTATTTCTTACATAATTAGTTTTTCTATATATTTTATATTTAATGGTTAGTTTTTAAAAATACTAAAACTGGAGGAAACATTTATTTAATATGGGGAGACAACGATTTCATCATAATAGAAAATCCGTATAAAAATGTCACCCAATGTGCAGCTTGTTGTTTACATAAGCTAAAAACAAGTGAACTATTAAAAACCATTTTCTTAGCCAGTAAAACATAATTTAAATGTAAAAAAATAAATTGAATACGTAAATTTTCTATTAAGTGTTTAAGTAGTGAATACCTTCAATAATTAGTTTAATGCCGGATATATAATTGATCGGTAGTGCCCTGCATGCCTGCGGAACCAAAGTACCGGCACTTAGATACTTTTCGGTCCATTGCACCACTATATCTTTCGCAAAGAAAACGGCTGAGTCGGTTTTTTTCGGTTAATCGTTGCAGAAACACTGTACTCAACATAATCTTTTTATAAAGTTCGACGCATTAGCCAGGTCCAGTGAATGGATCTCTGTTGTATCCAGAATAAAAGCCCTAGTGTGCATATACCGGACACTCGCATTATGAGTCCTTCATACAAACATGAAGTCAATTTTTTTTAAAAGTTGAACGTGAAAAATGGTCTTTAGCTCGATTTTGGTGCCTCAGAGAAGTGCCCATACATATTTTTCATCAATAGTTTTTACTACCACCAATAACATGAAAAACCGTTTATCAGCCATATCGGCTTCACCCTGTATATAGTTTTAACACAATTTCCACCTAAAACTAAAATAGACAAAAAATATATTTTCAAAAGTTCAACAGTGCAAAAATTATTGAATCTCATAAAATGTATTTACAACTCTTAACTTCATTTAACTGAAAGTAATAACATTTTTATTTCTTGCAAAACTATTTACAACGAAATATTGTAATAAAAATGATTTTATGCTTCGATTTTGAATTTGAATTTCAAAAATTTATCACTCAAAGAAGTACGTAAGTTACTTTTATCATAGAAAATAATATCTTTTATGCTAACGAGTCTTGACTTTAATTATTCATAAATTCTTAAGGTATAAAAATATCCTCGTCCTTTCACATATTAAATACAAAAATTCCATAAAAAATTCCAATTTTAAGTTTTTTACAATTAGTAATTTTTTACTATAGAATTAATTATATAGTAAATCGCAGAAGTTGTAAAAAAAAATACAGACGAGTTTACGATGTTTACGCGAAAATTCAATTCACTTCAAAGTTACAAAACATAAAAAAAAAAACAATATTTTTTATGGTCAGAATGTGAACTTACTAATCCTTGTAAAATTTACGACTTGTACAAATTTTTTCGCCTTATTTCAAATTGATTTTTTTTTTACTTATGGGATATTTAATTATTTATGTATAGCGATTATAAATTTTAACCATAAAAAAAATCAATTACGGATGTTATAAATTGATTGATATTATAATAGCTGTTAAGAATTTCATGAAAATATTGTTATTTCCTCCCCATTGCAGACGAACCACTAACCCAATGCAAATATTTTCCCATACAATTCGCCAAATCGAATACAAACAGGATGAAGTACAAAGCTGAACTTTCCATAGTCACATTGTTGATATTGAAAATTTATCAAAAATGATGAAACTTTGAAAGTAAAAAAAATACTAGAATTCTTGCTTGTAATTCTGACGAGATATCTGATGGAACTGCCTTTATTTGCTTAATAGATAAGATAATATTTCTGAAGCTTTCCAACGTATAATTATAATATGAACAGGTTCGCAGAAACCGTGGACGCTGTATACGTTACAAAGAAAACAGAAAACCACCTAAAACTATCACACCGGGATATAGCTAGGGTTGTAGCTGTGTATACAGAACAATCGCCTCACTGGTAATCAGCCCATGCAACCAATCATGTCATAGCTGTATATAGATCCAAATGAAAAAGAAACAATTCAGCACTTCATCTACAAGTGTCGTCCGTCGTTATTAAGGTCCTGGAATTGGTTTCTTAGTAACTACCACAACGAACTAAACGATTTAGTTTCTAGACGGCCTACAGAAACCGTACATTTCCTTAATTGATCTAGATGGATCTAAAACCTAATGTTAAGGTTCACGAGAATGTGTGACTGCAAGTCTGACTGGCTGGCTCGCCACTCGAACCGATTGGTTCACAGAATATTGAAAAAAATAATCTTAAAAATATTATTTCCATTCAATTGATTTGGGTGAATTTTTTTAATTTCAAAATCGATAGACCATAAATTGATTTAGGTAAACTCTTTAAAATGATATTAACTGAAACAAAACCAATAAATCCGAAATAATTAGTGTTGCCACCATAAATTAATTTTTAAATTTTTAAATTCGTGATAACTTATTCTATTAGCATCTCAACTTCTCAACTATAGTGAAGATCATTTTGTCATTGGGAAACCATTTTCTATGGAAATTATTAATCGGACATCGTTTTAGATTATCTTTTATAAAAGTACAAAATTTTCGAAAAAATGTTTTTGATATTTTCATTTGTATCTTAAATAGAAAAATTTATGATTTTAAATTTTAATTGTTATTTTTAATTTTGTTTTATGTCTTTCTGTCGAAATGTTGTTAAAAAATTTTTTGTTTTTTTATTATTATTATAACAACAAAAATAATAATAATTCTTTTAACCATAACTGAATTAAATGCACTCTTTTACCTATGGATATGATACATAAATATTAAAATAGTTTAACAATTTTATAGTTCGTGACTGGTTGATTATGATTTTATGGTTTTGTTTTGACGGGAACAGAATGCAGCGACCTGCAACCAAAAAAAAAACATCAAAATAAAAACACAATTCATAATAAAAGTGCACTCGACGACGTTATATCTATAATAAATCCCGTGAGAAGATTATACATATAAAAATTTCTGCAAGAGTCTTGTGAAAAAAATAAAGTAGTAAAAAAAAAAAATTACAGAAAGAAACTTTGATGAAATCGGAATAAAATTTCTGAGTTTAACAACATAACCATAAAAATGATTTTTATGTTAATAAAATCTTCAGTACATAAGATTGTAAATTAAGGATTAAATTATTCATTAAAATATGAATAATTTAAATTTGGTTTTTGTTTTCATTTCGATCGATCCAACCTACTTTTTTAATGAGAGATCTTTGTCGGCTAGATATTGAATTGACAGCTAACGTTAAGTCATCTATAAAGTAATATTTTAGGTGTTTTAATTTATGTTACTAATGGATAGACAAGTGACAAAGGCGACGTTGTGAGTAACTATTCCTCTTCTTCACAACTTTTACAATATGAGATCGTAAAGATATGTGCAATAATATCCGTCAATAAACTTTTCTTGATGTTGCTTCATATTTAAAAATTATAGTTCTTTTTTTTTATATAATTCGGTATAGTTTTGTGCCGATACATCCTGGCGAGGATATTTTCTTTTAGAAACATTAAAACTTGAGCAGAAAATATTAAATACTTGAAATGAATGGGAAATATTTAATTTCAAAGCTTCATACGAAACAATCAAATTTGGTATAACCTTGAACAAGAGGTTCAATGAACATACAGTCACCTCTAATTGGATATGCAAAGGTCATTCTAAATAATAGACAACTGCGATTGCAGCAGGGAGATCATATTAAGAAAAAAACGCTACAAGGTTAGGTCTAGCCTACAAAAGTTGACTACTGCAGAGGCTGTGATGGGCGATAAACGAGAAATCATTAGAACACGATCTTTGTGACTAACTTTTCATAACTGAAAGTATAATTTATGAAAGCTACAGCCACCTCTAATTGAATATATCAAAGCTACAACAACCTCTAATTGGATATGCTTTTATTGAAATTCTCCAGTCACCACTAGTAGTGTAACGTTAATCAAAATACTAAGGAATGGTTATAAAATTGGGCATTTTCGAGACACTAAGCAAACACAAGTCATTCTAAATATGGACAAATGGCAATCCCATAGGGAAATCATATTAAGAAAAAACGGTACGAGGTTTTAGGTACAAAAGTTGACTACTGCAGAGGCTGTGATGGGCGATAAACGAGAAATCATTAGAACACGACCTTTATGACTAACTTTTCATAACTGAAAGTAGAATTTATGAAAGCTACAGTCACCTCTAATTGAATATATGAAAGCTACAACAACCTCTAATTGGATATGCTTTTATTGAAATTCTCCAGTAAGCAGTCACTACTAGTAGTGTAACCTTAATCAAAATACTAAGGAATGATTATAGAATTAGGCATTTTCGAGATATTAAGAAAACACAAGTCATTCTAAATATGGACAAATGGAATTGCCATAGGGAAATCATATTAAGAAAAAACGGTACGAGGTTAGGTCTAACAATAATAGTTGACTACTGCAGAGGCTGTGATGGGCGATAGTGGAGAAATCATTAGAAGACGACCTTTGTGACTGACTTTCCATGACTGAAAGTAGAATAGAGTGTTACATTTTAAGTGATCTCGACTCGATTGAATCAGGTAAAATTAAGCCAGCTAAACTGATATTCTTCATGAGATAAGTAGAATGTATCGATTACACAAATGTTATGTCATCGCGATTGGGCATAGTTACCTTCTTGCGAATTGATGTCGTCTTATCGCATGGAACAATTAAACCAATTTGTAAACTTGTCATATTTTCCATGCTAATAATTATCTACGTCTCAATTAAATGAATGATCTATTTCATGATGAAATTTTTGTCTGTCTCACAAATTTGCATTATTTTTTGCATTTAAATTTAAATTATATTTTTATGAATTATTCAAAGACGGTACAGGAAACTATAAAATAAAATAAAAAAAAAAAACATTTATATATAAATTTGTATGTTGTAATTTGTATGCTCTAAGTTCTGAGTCATCATAATTGTTAAAACATTACACGTTTCCTTAAGATGTTTTGCACTTTAATAATATTATTGTGCAAATGAATTTTAAGACTTTTTAAGTGCATTTTACTTCCCCAAAAATAAACAACAAACAATTTTTTTTTTCATTTTTATAATCTGGAAAGAAATCCGCTAATTTTGCTATAAAATATTTCGAAAAAAAAAAAAAAAAATAACAAAGAATTATGTTATTTTGTATCTTTTGGATTTGTAAGTAGAAATGTGTCAAATTGTACACGACGCAGACGTCGACGGATGGACATTAAAACGGAAATTCATGTTTATGTTTTTTTTTTTTTCATATTTGCTTTGTCAGGAAGTTTTGATAAAAATTTTTATATTTGATTGGAATTTAATGTTTTTTGTTGTTGTTACATGTCATTTTAAAAATATCTTTTTGCTGAACATATTTACATATCAATTTTTTTTGTACATTTGAAAATTCAAAATTTAAAACAAAATATTTTGTGTTTCTTTTGATAAGAAAAAGAATATTAAATATTTGAATAATTGTTGGTCAATTTTTAATATATCTTTATTGAAATGGCCGGAAAACCTTTAGTCAATTTTAGTTGAAGAATTTTGTATTTACAATATCAATTTATTATCAATAAAATTAATATATTGATCAGAAAGGTCATTATTTCCGTTGTTTTTGTTATCTGTAAATTAGAAATTCTAATTTTATTACTTCTTAGTATATTTTATAAAATTACTTAAGATTTTAACATTTTAAAATTCATTTTTTCAAAAATCTACCTTTGACCTAAATTCATTTAGTTAATTAGCATAATTCTTATAAAGTTTCACTTTTAAAAATTCATTTAATCACAATTTTATATGGTCATAATTAACATAATTTTTAAAATTCCTATAAAGAAATGATAAAATTTGATTTAAATGTTTATAGTAAAACTAAATTATGTAAAATATTTAAAAAAAAAATTTGAATTTATATAAATCAAGAACCAAAAATATTTCATAAAACATAAAAATTGTCTCACACGATCATATTTCAAATAAAATTCTTATATTCTCTCCGCCACCTTCAAATAACAACATTATTTTTATTTTTGAAAGGGTAATAAACTCTAAACTTCCATTCCACCATCAATACCAAAAATATAGTCTGAAACTGATTAAAGAATATATACTTAAAAAATAATTTTTTTTTCCCTTTTTTTTATTATACCATCTTTTCATAATCTATAAAACATAATCTAACTAAATAAAATAATAATAACAACATAAAAAAAAAAAAAAAACAATTCCGTATCAAATTCTAAACAAATCTTCTACCTTGAAATTGGTTAATCAACTTTTCAACTATATACATATAAATATGTGCTTCTAGTTTTCTTCAATAGTTTCATAACAAGCTCAAAAAGACGAAACAAACGACAACGAACCAAGACAATTTTTTTTAAAATTTTTTATTTTGCAAATTGGATGGGAAAGTTCTAACGAAAAAAAATATTTAACCAACAAAACTAAAAAAAAAATTGTGTTGAATAAAACTTGAAGATACATATATTCAAGGACAAAAACTAATCAGATCCAATAAATCGTTCAAGTTATGAAACAACCAACAGCAAAAATTAAAAATTAAAAAACTATACCAAAAAAAAGCAAATACTCTGGCGCTAGCCATCAAAGAGACACCAAAAATTCATTATAAAAAGAAGTTTGTAGTTCATTATATCGCCTTACCCTTTGGCTCAGCAGTTAGTTTTTGGTAAAAATTCATTGAACCCCGAAAAATATTGAACCTTAAAAGACTTTTTTATTTTGTTTGTGTCCGATTCAGTAAATCAGATTTCGCATATAGTCTAATTTTATATTGTCTCCTCCTCTTCCCGTTTTGATATTTATTTATAAGTTTGATATTCCTTATTGGAAATTAAAAAATAAAGGAAAACGATTCTTATAAAATAAGAATTTTCAAGATACATAAATGTATATGTAAAAAAAAAAATACAAAAAAAAAAAAAATTTAGATATAAAATCGCGAAATATTTCACGTTTCCCGTCACCACATAAAACATAATCTAAACAACATTAAATACGAAAATATTTGTTTGAATTGTTATGGGTTTTGGGTTCATGTTTTTTTTTTGTATTTGTATTTTTGTTGTTGTTATTTCATTACAACCCCTTCCGTTCAACATTTTTTGTGATCTTTCTTTTTCTTGTAGTACAAATGTGGATATAGACTGTAGCGTAATCTTGATCTTATAAAATAAGATCACTTATTAAAAGCTTACAGATGATATATATTTTAGTGCACGTGCAGAGTGCTACTATGTGCGCTGCTGTAAGCTGTGCTGTAGTGTATTTTCATATGCAAAATACACTAGAGCATAGCTTCTAGCAGCGCTCATAGCGTCTCTCTGTTCGGAGATTTAGACTGTATAATTAATTATTAGTAATTATAGAAAACGAATCATATAGTCTGGAGGTAAACAAATATGTAGAATAGGCGTATACCCGATTAGAAAGGGAACTGAAATTATCGCCCATATTTTCCACCGGCACTGAACTCTATTTATTGCAGTATATCTCCAACTGAACCTCCGACTATATTTGCTTCTAACAAAAGTTACTGCTGTGCAAGATTTACAATACTGACAATAATACTTTAACAGTGCTAGAAAGTCTGACACTTTGTGCTGTGTAAAACTGTGACAATACTTTAACAGTTCTATAGAAAGTGTCACACTTAGTCGATATTGATGTAAAACTCCAGCTTATCATCAGGTAGTCAGAATATTTTTAACCTGAAAGATTTTGATAAAGTAACAGCTTGGATATGATATTCATATTGGGACATACATAAGTTAATTATGATCTTGCTAATTTAATAGAAGTAACAAGAATCCAATTAATGGCAATTGTCAGACTTGGGAAAGAAACTGCTTGTATTTGGTAATTATATCTTTAAATTAGAAGTAATTTGTTGGTGACACGACATGACACTATACTTGGTACTACTAAAGTAAACTTTCTTTCTATAATTGAGTAATATACTTTTCAGACAGAGGCATACAATCAATCAATGATTTTGATTTAATAAGTATGATGGAGTATGATTAATGGCAATCATTACATCTGATCTTGATTTAGTGAGTGAGCAGAAATTCAGTTTATTAAGAAGCATGATATGACCTCTAACTCTTCTACATACTTAACAATATTAAAATATTTTGTAATTCCAAATTCTATCAAAGTCTATAACCACCACAATTAAATATCTGATCATGATTTTTAAATTTTTGTATAATAAAGAAGCGCGGCAAATATAAATAAGAAGTGTTTTAAGTTTGTATGGTGCTGGAGTGCCTGTCATGCTGCGACGAAGCGCACGTTTTTTTTTTTTTTATTTTTTTTTTAATATTTTTGCAAACATTTTACTTGGGGTTTATTGTTGTTATTGTTTTTATTGAGAAAGTGATCGAATTTGAATTAGGATGAAAGATTTTGAATGAATTTATCGTTTGGGTTCGTTTAATACTTGTGCGCTCATTCATCAGGTCGATAGTCTATAAAGAATTCATCGGGTTCTTTTTTTTGTATACATCTTATATATAGCTTAAAAAAAAACGTTCTCAGACAATTCAAAAATTTTGATATATATAAAGTGAAATATTTGAAATATGTTTACAAACCGAAAATAATAAGCAGACAAAATCCTTTTGTACTTTTTTTTATGTATATAACCAAATTGAATGGAAACTTTAATAGCGTCTTTTCATAGCTATAGCTATTTGATGTTTGGATCTTCTGTTTTTGATTGTTTTCTTCTTTTTTTTTCTATATATCGTCTGCGATTTTTGTCAATACAAAATTCTGCACAATATTTTGCAAAAGTATTTAATGGAATATCTAATTTTAAAATAAATAGGAAACGACAATTTTTGATTAAGATTTTTTTTTTACTTTTTTACTTTTTTCGTATTGAACCAAATTGTTTTGCTGTTGCTTGTTTGTTATTTTTGGAATGATATTACAAGTCGGGACCAACGCGATTATTTTTTTGATAAATGACAAAAAAATTAGTTCTTTTTTATTTAAAAAAAAAAATATCGATTTAATTATTTAAATAAAAATATCGATTTACCAATTTTTATTTAGATTTTTGTGTTATTTTGGAAAAGTCAAATTTCCAAATTTTGCAAAAATGTGTTTACAAATTTTTTGATATTGAGATATTTTACGTCTAGACTTTTAGAAGTGCTTAAATTAATGTCTAATAATAAAATGAAGATATATTAATAAAAATTTAAATTGAGTTGTAAGCAGATTTTTTATGGAAGCAAAGATAACACCGTGTAGAGTGTAGACTGTAGACCAAATTAGTCTGATATATTAAGAAATGGATATATAATTTTAATTTAGTAGTAGAATTTCTTTAATAATTATAGGGTCCATTAATCTGATCAATTATGTATATAAATAAAATCAAAAATATTCTTTAGATTTGTTCATTTTCATTTAAAAGATTGAAATTATTTTTTTTAGTTTAAAATAAAGGAAGAATAAATATTGGTATATAATTTGGTCCAGTTTTAAATATCATTAAAAATTGAGTTACTGATCATTATAGGTCATTAGTTTGGTTGTTATAGTTTCAAATTATAAATTATAATCATGTTAAATTAGACAATAATCGTCGGAATAAGCAATAGATCGGAAATCAATTCTAAAATTGAACAAACCAGAGCTGCGTTCTTAAGGATGTATGAATAATTTTGTAGAAACGAAATAAATATCAAACTTAAATTTAAAATGTTATGTTTAAGTCAACCTAACTGTACAGTGCTGAAATATGGACAATGAGAAATGTAGATATAAAGAAAATTGAAGCGTTTGAACTATTGTTGTCCAGGAAAATTATAAGAATTTAATAGATAGAGTATATCACGAATGTATAGAAGTACTCGCCAGAATAATGAAACAAAAAGAAGTCATGAATATATAATGAAAGCTAAGAATTTCAATTCTTTAGGTCAGCTGAAAAATTTAGAACTTAACAAGTAACCCTTTCAATGTAAAAGAAGTAGAAGAAGAAGAAGGAAAATTTGGATGGATAATCTTAAAGAATGGCTCAATATATTTACTACTGATCTTTTAAGAAAAGTAAATAATGAGAATGAGATGACGCACCTACAGACTTAAGTGGAACTATAAGAAGTATAGATGAAATTAATGATTCGTTTGACCTCAATAAGTCAATTAAGATATCATATTCTTTTTTTTTTAAAAAAAACTTAAGTTTTGGAAGATTTTTCTTAAATCAATTACATAAATCAGATTTTCAGATACAGTAAAAAAATTCCCAATGAAGTTATTTCGAGTGGAATTATTTTCCTGTACTATTGACAATATATCAATTAATCTCACCTTGGATAGTTTTTGGCTGAGTTTAATCAAAAGATGATCAGTTTTATTAGATGATCACAATTTCATAATCAAAAATAATTTCCGAAGAATCGATCATTTCATAGATTTGTCGGATGAACACTTCAACAATTCAAAAAAGAAAGTGATTTTTCCTTTAAAGTCTTTCGAAAACTGAAAAGTGGTGCTCTATAAATAATCTATTTTCATTAAATTAATTTAACTGGTTTCAATTTGTTAAAATTTTTAGTTCTAATTAATTAAATTAAAATCTTTATGATCTCAAATAATAATTTATAAAAAAATTATTTTATAATAACCCAAAATGAAAGAAAATTTATTTTGTACTTTGTACACCTGAATATATGAAATTATCCTTTAAATTATCCTTGATCATTCTTCAGTTTATATATTTAATTTATTATTCTATCTCTTGACCAGAAAATAAAAACTTTACTTAAAGCCATTATGATTTATTAATATCCTTTTAAAGTTTTTTTTATATAAAATGTTACGTCTACTTTACATTTTTTTTTCAAAAGTCCTTTTCATTATATAATCCTTGTGAATACCGAAAAACTTGGTCAGACACAATATAAATGAATTGGATATTAATTAAATATTAAATATATAGTAAAATTGTATACATTTTTTTGGAAATGGTCTACTAAACATAAATTTATGGTTCTTATCTACCTTACATAAATATGTTGAGCTAATTTTTATGTTTTGTGAAAACTAGTACTTTACAAATAATAATATATCCTGACAAAAATTACAATTTTTTTTTTTTTTTCGTTTTTTTTTTTTACATAATATCTAAACAATCTGTCTACATAGTCTAGACATTTTTCTTCCCCTACAAAATGAAATACATATGTATGTATATAAATAATTTTCTTGTCTTATTTTTGCTAATAAATATAATAGAGAGGACAAGAACCTTGAAAGTTTTTTAGTTGATGAAATGACGATATTCATGGTTGTTGGATAAATCCCTCGCGTATAAGTAAATTGCGTATTTTTATTAAAATAAATTAAAAATGTCTAATAAAAAGGACAAAGAACTTTTCGACAGTTTTTTTTTTTTGGGAATTTTGGGTAGTTTAAAAAAAAATAAAAAAAATAAGGGTGTTTTTATTAATTTTTATTAATATAAAAATTACAAATATAGTACGATAAAATTGAAATGGGTGCAGTGAAATAAGGCCATGCGAAATAATAACATATGAAATTATTTCAATTTCGGATTTGCTCGGTATTCATAATTTGTGGGATTATTTCCGTATTGGGAAATTGAGTAAAATCTCTATTTGAATAACAAAATTATGTGTAATAATTTAGAAATGAATTGTAATTTGGAAAATTAATGTAGTGATGAGCATAGAATGTCTGATTAAACTTATAGCAAGTATTTCAGCATAATTTACTTCGGTAATTCACGGTTGATACACAATCAGTTTTGCAATTATTTTGAGTTATGTTTAAATTGTTTTGAACAAATAACTGATTGGTTGGTTTGAAGATGAAGGGAGTGAAAGGTAACGAAAATTCTTCCACTGAACTAGACCTCGATGGTCCATTATACATTCAGCTAGATTATTTATTTTACCCTAAATCACATCATTCCAATTCACCTCTCTCATGAATGCAATAAGTCTAGACGGTTTCGAGTTTTTAAATCTTCTATAGAAGAGGTTCTAGTGTTTCCTTTTATTCCCCACGCTATCTACATTACGAGGTTTCCGTTAAACCTAATCTACTCACATGCTTCTTAAGTAGAATATAAACAGTGACTATTCCGGTATATAATCGGGACGTAGGTTTATTAATCACAATCATATTTTTAAAATTTTAGACATTTACGTCCCCGATTTATGGTATTAATTCCACTTTTCGAAGTTACATTAATTCTCTTTATCTTGTGTCATATATCATTTTCAAAAAGTGAAATAACGCCACATTACAATTAAAGCCTAATTTCGTTTTTCGAATATGAAGTTATGCCATTTGACGGCATTATTTTGCATGGCCTTATTTCACGGCACCAATGAAATGAATCATATTATTTTTTTAAATGAATTGTGGACCCGATCTTATTTTCTTTATTAATCAATTTTGTATATTTTAATGTGTTTCTTATCAAAATTACGCATAATATTTCTTAGTTGATTGTATGTAAGCTGTGTAACCCCCATTTTTGAATTAAACTATATAAATATAGAATAGAAAATTACAAATTGTGTGAGATATGAACCAAATTGAGAGATAATCAAAATCAGTTGAATTATTTTTTTTATTGTATTTTTGTATCTCTTTATAATACAATTATTACATTAATATAAAAAAAAAAATTCTATATATTTTTATATTAAGATATTTTATAATGAAAATTAAGTCGAATGTGTAATAATTGAATTTGTTGTGTGGTCTGCTGCAGACATAATTCAGTTATTATATAGTAATAATTAAATGTCTAGTCTTTTTTATTTTAATTTAATGTTATCCTTTATTAAATCAGAATGGAAATACAAATTTAATTAAATAAAAATAGTTTTTTTCAAATATTAGGAAAGAAAATTAAACAAAAATTTGGAATTTATGTCCGATTTCATAGTAACATTGTAAGCCGGTACCAGAGCTTAAACTTCCGTTTAACTTATTTTCTAGTTTTTCAAGGCAATCATAAAAATAAGTCTTCTTTAAAGTGAGAATTAACTCGCAGATGGATAGAGCTTAAGCTTCACTTTTGACACTTTCATTCACAATATCATCAAATTTAATTATCATTCACAATAATTCACATTTTTTAGTTTAGTTAAGCTTAGAGCCAATTTTTTATTTAAAAATCAAGGGAATTTAAGTTACAGGTTTAAACTATACAATCGATTTAGTTAAGCTTGAGCTTAAAGTCAACTGAGGAATCGTCTTTTGGTGTTGGTAATTGACTGAAATTGATTTGTTCTTTAGTTCATATATAATTATATTTTGCGTATCTATTTCTGCTAACTGATTTTACATTTGACTGATCCATTTTGGAGTTAATTAAGTGACTTAATTTAAGTCATTCATGTTCTATGCGTACGTTTGGGATTATATTCAAAAAACGACCGAATCTAATTGACTCCTGTCAATTGATATTACATTTTACTGATATATTTTTGAGTCAAGGAAGTCATTCATCATATCTGCCTACGCTTGGGCCTATAATTGACCGGTTCATCCTTATGACATAAACTAATCAGTGTAGTAATATGATTTTTATTTGTGTTTACTATGTCAGATTTAGAATATATTAAAATTAAAAAATGTTGAACTGAAATTTTGAAATAATTTACCATTACTTGCCCTCTTCTGGAAATAGTATTTAATTGACTTCCACCCCAGCACTGTATAAGTACCACAGTAAATAAGTTCTGCACAAATAAACTTAAGTGAAAATTTCCGATTAATCAGAAAATTATATTTTATTTATTAGCTTGATAATATTAAACATATTACTCATAAATCTTCCACTGTCTGAAAAAATTCAATAAAAGCAATTCAAATGGAGAAGTATTGCAATCTTGTTCTTCAAAAATATGATCCCGAAGCATGTGTGTTCATAAGATGATAAATCACAAAGAATTATACTTGTTTAAAAAAGAAACATTAATTAAAATTTAATTTTATTCACAAATTAAATGACAGTTTATCAATAATTTTATAATTTAATTATAAATTCATTCAAAATTTCATATATTTAAATTCATTCTCATAAAAAACAGATTCAAAATTAACTTTCGGAAATGTCTCTATAAATTATTCAGTTAAATTTTAATACATACTTTAGGCCACCAAAAACAAAAGCAAAAAAAAAAATAGCCCAAAAAAAATTCTATTCAAATTATTTCAAATAATCAATATTTTATCATGAACGCTAATGATGGTTGTATTGCACCTCCTCTAAACACCAAAAATACAAATCTTAGGCTATCAGTTTGTACTGGCTTTAAATATCCAGTAATTGATTTTGTAACTGAAAAATTTTATTCACGTTACGAGAATGTTGAAAAGGAACTGAAACATTTAAAACCGGATGTATTAGAAATGAGAGATGCTTTTAAATTGAAAATTGATAGACATTATTCGCAAACACCACGTAATGCATATAGAACACCAGTTACAGATAATCAAATCTATGGTTGGTTATACAATTTAGGAGATGATTATGATGATGATTTGGATAAGAGATTGTTTAGACATTCACGAGATTATAATGAAATAACTGATATTGGTTTGAAAATTTTAAACGTAGACCATACTACAAAAAAATATTTACACCAAAAGTGAAAGAAAAAAAGTGAAATAGAAGAAAAAAATTTACTAAAGGATCGTTTGGACCATGAATTAATTATAAATGTTTGATCTTGTACGTATTTAAATTTCTTATTCCATACTATTAGTGGGGAATAAGAAATTTAAGTACAAATTTTATGATTAGTTCGTGCAAATGAACCTTACCGATACAAATCAATATAAAATAAAAAAATTCTAATTATTTTAGACTTGATGGTTTCTTTTCATTCTACGATATGGCATCCAAAAAGTGATTGTTGGTATAAGTTCTATTTTTAATAATAAAAGTTTTCAAATAATTCGACTTCAGAATTGTAAACGGATTCTGAACTATGCACATACTTTAAAATATAGTTCGAGTCATTTCTTTTCAGCTGCCTTATTGTAAATGTTAATATTATAGTCCATTAAAAACTGGTTACTATGGAAGTTCTTTTAATTGTCACAGACGTCATCTTAGCATTTTTAAACTTTATTGAAGCTGACAAGCAATGTAAGCAGTAGTCTATTTCAGTTTCTGAATATTTTGATACCAAATTATAAATGAGTAACTATTAATTCAAGTTTGATGATGGAAAATCTTAAGATTCGGGAAATGTGCGGCGTCTACTAAAGTATGTAAAGGATTTTGTTAACCAATACTTCTCTATAGTCTAGTAAACTTTCCCCCTGCCCAATCAACTATAAATTGCAGTAATATATATTGAACTTAATTTTCTTCTAGGATATTACGAGTACTACCTGACAAAAGGAAAGTTATGAACGATTCTATGCCAAACAATGCTGCACGAATAGAATTTCCCTGGTATTCTAGTAAAGTTTATACCTATATCATTTATATTCTGAAAAATAGACAGAATTAATAGACTGACTATTCGGCACCAAAGTTTGACAGGTTCTTATCCAATTTTACCATTACATGAACTGGTTTTCTGGATTGGTAATCTTCGCTAAAAACGAGTAATTTTCTCGCAAACGACTCTTACAGAACATTTAACTATTTCTTATAGACGACTTTCGAGAGAATGAGGTTGTCATTAAAATAGAATTACAATTGAAATATTAAATTGAAAACTTTCCAATTTCTGGAAATTAAGTTTTATCTACGAACTTACGATGCCATTAATATTTAATATTATAAAGGGTGCTGACTGCTGAGTTTGTGGATATTACCAATACGGAAATTCAGATTTCTTATTTCTTCTTGAATACTTTTTAGAGTTTCTTCTATAAAAATTTCTTTATGAAAAGTTATGAAAAATAAATTTTATATTTTATACATAATTCAACAAAAACCGAACTTACATGTTAATTAGTAAAGAAAATCAAATGTTAATTTTCATGTTTTATATTAAATTTATTTAATTTGTATATAGAAAACATAAACCATCCAAACGATAATCAAATCATAATTTTTTGTTTCACAACGCATAATAAAAATTATCAGAAAATCATAATTTTTAATGTTGAACTTTGAAATCATGAAAATGAAAACATTATTAAATTCTTTTTGATAAAATTTTATATATTATAAATCGTAATTTTGTTGAAAAATATTCGTGATAATTTAATTATGACATGATTTCTAAAGTATATATTTATATAGTTTTTATAGTTTATAAAATCATTTTTTTTTTTTAATATTGATTATTGATTTTTGTAATTTAAAAGAATCGTATAAAAAAATACAAGGCAATATTCACATGTAAAAATTATTTTATAAATCAAATGAAAATTTTTGAATTGCGTATATTTTTTATGATTTCAATTTCTATATTTTAATTGTTTTGCAATTAAAAAACATATTTCACAATGAATATTTAATAATTGAAAATTTAATATTATATTTATGATATTTTGATATTTAATAGAGCAACGAACCAATTGCGTTGTTTTGTTATGATATGATGAAGTACTTGTGATTCACTTGATTACATTTTCAAATCGATACATTAATATTAGGGTATGTTCAGAGTAAAACTACTGATGCAGTTCTGGAAGCTTTTTATATGCTAGCAAACATCTCACATATATTTCAAAAAAGAGTATGCACACTGCACTGAGTGGAGCAAAGCTGTTTGCTGTTCAAAAGCCGATTTTGAAGCTTAATGCTATTAAATTAATAGTTTAACTCTCCTCGTACCAAAAACCTCTACTCTGTTCATTCTGTGCTTTGCTCATAGCGTGAATAAGCACACGGTCACTCTGACAAATGTTCAGCACGAAATTCAGCTTGCATTAAGTACTGGGAGTAGGTACAGTAATGAACCTTTTAAGAGTTGTGAAAATTGATAATAAATTGAAGACATTTATTTATATAACTAATTTTTGACGTTTTTAAAATGAAATTGTACCTTTATCGAACACTCTATAAACAAGTACGAAACTTAAATACTGAATTGAGCCGTTACGCAGTTTTCGCAGTCTGTCAGTCATTAATTTAGCTTTACAGCAAAAGCAAAGAAATACGTCGGAATTACTAACGCAGCCTTTGCAGTTATCTCAGTCAGCGAAAATAGACTGGAAATTTCGGCGAAAATATTACGTGAATATTTGATTTAAAATGGCTGGTTGGTAATAATCTTTTCCATTATTTAACGGCTCTATAAGATACGCAGCGACTGAACTCTTGACTGTTACCGTAGTCGTTCGAGTAGAAAAATTTTTATAGCATATATCAAAAAAAAAACTAGACATGGGTGAAATATATAAAAGTTACGTAAGCCTTGTTAAAAATACTCTATTAAGACTTGTTTGGGCTGTGTATCAACATTTAAATACAATATAGACGTATATAAAATACAAATTAAGACATTTACCGCCCACATAAAATTCGGATAAATATAAATAACAAAATTATAGATTTCAGATTTATCTAAATAAAAATATTTATGTTAACAATAATATCTTAAAAAATTTTAATTAATTATTTCCTGGAAAACATTTTTAACAATTTTGTTTTTCTGATTCTAAAATATAAATTTTATCAAAACTTTTTTATCTATGAAATGTACAATTAAACTGTTGGTCTTTTAACCCATTTTTCTTTGACTAGTACTGATAATGTCAAATCCCTTCTCAAAAACATTAAATCCAATTATTTTTTTTTTCATCTTTTTGTGTTTGTATATTTATAATATTTGTCCTTTTCAGTTTTTTTTTTTTTGTATATCCGAATCCGGTCCAGAGAGAAAGACTGTTTGTTTGTGGTGTGGAGGTTTTTAACCAAATAACTTATAACGCCATCATATGATTTATCCTTTTGTTGACAAATAAATTAAAATCGTAGAAAAAAAAATATATAGAAATAATCATTAAGAATTAAAATTAAATTAAAATGAACTAATAAATTTCATTTTTGTTGAGCTTATTCTGTAAGTCTGAAATTGTTGAAAGCCTAACGAATTATATTAAGATTAAGAATGTAATTTATCCAGATATTTTAAATGTTTGAGATAATAGTGATAGTTAGTGAATTTGACAGTATAATAGTGAAATTATACTATTATAAGAATAATGTTTCAGTTTCAGACATAGATTGGTCAGTACTCTACAAACAAAGGCTCATATTGTGCTGTTTGTTTTTGTTGGATTACTTATCTATTACCGACGATCATTATCACTTTGTGTCAGGCTTAATTTCGCCTATCCTGTCAAGGGGAACGACCACTGCGACTTTAACGGTCTAATTTGGGTTTACCCTCTTCCCATTTAATAGATTTAAAGAAACCTAGCATGTTTGATGGGGCCAGTTCTTTGGAGGTAGCGAAACCTTTATTCAAGACAATTAGTTTACTCTTTCCGAGTGCATAGTGGCAGAGGATGTGTTCTGACATTTATTTGAGGCGGCAGATGGCATTTGCGAAAATGACGGCAGATGCTATTTTGTTCAGGTGGTTGTTGTCCTGTCATTAAGCCTGTTATGGTTCGTTCTGATGTACCAATAAACACTTTAACATCAGGGACGGCCAAAAAAAGTGTTTTAGCTTTGGAAGCCTAAGCGAATTTGTTTTAATCATTTTCGGTATTTCATTTCGTATCTAAACCAACTCCATAATTCCCATATTATTCCAATGAAATAATATAATCTCTAAACAAAAATATACAAAATTAAAATCATTTCTACAAATAAATATTTAAAAAAAAATTATACTTTCATATTTATTTTGGGAATTTTTATAAATATTTTTATAAATATTTAATATCGTATTTAAAAATTGAAAAGATAAGAAAATTATAATATAAAAATTAAAATCAAATCTCGAGTCAAACGTCACAAAACAACGACATTTTCATTATGGGTTTTCCTTATCAGTGAATTTTTACGCATTTATGTTTACGCATTTCTGTCAGAAAAAAAAATGTTATGGTTTTTTTTTACGATAAGGAAATAAGTTTATTTTGTGCTCTTTGGGACAAATTTAACGAATTATATTTTTTATGTTTACATTACGCATATTACGGAGAGTGTAAGGTTCAATAGATCACGCGACTTAAATATATATAATAATAAAATTTTGTAATATAAAATTTAATTTTTCGTAATTCATTCATGAAAACAGAACAAATTGACTTGAAGATTATAAGATTTATATTAAAATAAAATTATTTTTGAAGAAAAATAAATAAATAATTTTTTTTTATACATATCCGTAGACTTGACCTAAACCCGCCTTAATTCCAAATTTAAAAGTAAATTCAAAAATATTTGGAATTACATTTATTAAGTTTACGAGGTTACGAGTAATTCAAAGTACAGAAATATTAAATTTTTATAAATATTATTATTATTTTTTCGGAGTTTTGAGATCATTCACAAAGAATTTTGTATTTATCAGATTTTGGTTAGTAGACCCACGAAGATGTAAAAAATTAAGTGGTTAATTATTGAATCCATCAATTTTCGATATAATTTCAATAGTGACCTAAAATTTTAAATTACATTGAAGAACTTCAATGTAATTTCCTTACTTATTTATGAAATTGATGCTACTTAATGCTTAATTTAATATGTGTTCTATTACATTTTTAGCAACGCTGCTAATAAGTATTTGAATCAAAGTCGTATTTCAACGCTGATATGAGAAATAATTCGAATTGTTTAGGTATTAAACGTTGAGCATTGTAATTGTTTAGGTATAAAACTGTGTATTTTAGCCAGTTTTCAAAGCGACGGTGACAGTGGCACAATTGTCTTCTAAGATTTTAGATGCTTAATTTTTTATCAATTAGTCCATTTTAATTGTAGTGGAAATCTAATATATTGTAGATAGTGGAGAGCTGAAGCATTATTTATGTAGGCTAAATTTTGGTGTAATATTTAAATTTAAAATTGATAAATGACTGTTAATATTTATGGAACCTGTTCATAATTGGTTATTCGTTATAAATATCATAAATAATTATTTTAAAAACCTTATTTACAGCATAAAATATTAAGTTGATGCTTATCAGCATTCAATCTATTATTATCGAACTTTGACTTAGATATAATAATCAATTATATTTACTAAAATATTATCTATCAGATAAGTGACAGCATCCAAATAAACCAAATCTGGCTTCCTAACAAGCCACTGCCATCTTAACTATCGTGTTAACAAGCTGGACAGATCACACTCACCCCTCTATAGAATCTACTGTGAAACCTCCAAACACATACTATGTGAATGCGTAGGGCTTTCTCGTAACAGACTCCAACAGTTTAACAAGGGGTTCATAAACCCACAGGGCATCACATCCAGCTCTCTAAAACCCACCCTCAGGTTCATCTACAACCTGAACTTTATTAAAGAGCTATAAGATAACAGAACGTCACAATAGGTCAGTTATGGCCGCGGTGACATATGGGAACACAATTCCCAGTTCTATAATTCTAATATAATCTAAAGTGACAGCAACTGTCAGAAAATATTATATATATTTTGATTATTTATATATTAATTGCGATTCGGTTATTCTTAGAGAAGCTTCCTATATGTCTTGTTTGTCTAATGTCGTCATTTAGCTTTATTCTGCTGGATAAATACTCAACCGCGATCTCAAATCACTTTTCAAGATATCTAACGTAAAACATGATATGTTAATTAATTAAATTCGTTTAAACACTATTAAGTAAGTAAAAAACAATCTTCATAGACTCTTCACAATTAAATGCTACAATATCTATATTTTTTATACAGACTCCATTTTGTCCACTTTAAGGTCACTTCTCTTGAACTAATAAAGTTTCTATATAATTCAAACTTCAATTGAAATTATTTTGTATGCAAATTTGAACCAAAAATTTTATAATTAATTAATATAATTTTTTATAGTTCAAAAAATATACAAATTAAATTACAATTTCTGCAACTTTTTCATTATTCAAGTATCGTTGAAAATAATATGATATTTATAAAAAAAAAAAAACAAAGTATCTTCAAACTATATTTATATTTATTGTAAAAGTTTCAATCAATCAACAAAAAAAGAAAAATTGATATTGTACATCATTCTTACCTGTTCTATGGAGGTTACTTTTTATGTAATGCATCAAAAAAAAAATGTCTATACATATAACAAATATGATGATTTTACTATGTATCCTTCAAAATTTATATAATAAATGTATCTATCTATCTATATATAAATAATTCGCTTAAAAATCACTGCATTGCAGAGAGTCAGTCAATTTTTTGGAAATATAATAGTAGTTGAAATTATGTATTCTTATATATAATATTATTTTTCGGTTTTTATAATGGCAATTGAAAATCTATTAAGTCGCGATCGTCTATAGTAGTACAATAAATTTAAATTATTATTATATTAAAAATATCATATATACAAAAACCATCCAACTTTTGCCCATCCAACCATCCAACTTTTATAAAATTAAAATTCTTTTCCATTTTGTTACTCTTTGATCCAATTATTATATTTATATATTACATTTATATTTTGGTTATAACTATTAAATTGTAAAAGTTTGCAGACACATTTGTCAAATTTTATTGATATTGCATTGTCCTCGATGTTCAATATTATGACGTTCAAAAAAAAAAAATAGTATAAATTCTTTAAAATTCCTTATCATATTTCACAAAAATCGTAATTATTATGAATGACATTTAATAAATGGCAGTTAATTATTAAAAAAACTTTTTTTTTGCGGAATATATAGAAAAATATGGATCACCTTATTAGTCAGAAACAAAAAATACCGAAAACCTGGAAAACATGAAATACCGAAAATTGAAATAGTATAAAATCCTGAATCACAAAATGCTGAAAAATGAAACCATGAATTACACAAAGAAATTGAAATTGAAATTAGCATATGTTTTTATTCAGAAATTCATCAATTAAAAAATAAAACCATTTAGAAAATTAATGGTGCTCTACTTCCATTTTTTTTTAAACTAACTTATTTTATACTTGTCCTTTTTGTGTTCAAATTTTTCATTGTTCCCCAGCAATTATTGGTTCGATTTTGCTCTTTATGTTCACATGTCTATAAAAGTCAAAAAAACATCTGCACAGACTTGGACTGTCAGAAGACCAACTGTGCAGATTTTGTGAAGCCGAGAAAGGGACGGCACAACATATATTGTGTAAACGCGAGGCGCTAGCGAGAAAGCGCATACGATATCTTTGTTTCACCCAGTGATTGGAGCTATGGTCCTCTCTGTAAAATCTTGTCTAATCCATGTCTAGATTATCAATAAGATCATAAAGGTCATAAGAACATTGAGGCCAGTGTGGCGGATAACATTTTAAACGCCTGTATTTAAATGCTTGCGCTTTGCTTCGAATTTTGTGTTCTTGGAAGACTGTTTGCAAAAAGTTCAGACACCTTCAAGAACGTTGGTCATTGTGCTATTTATTACTGGCATATTATATTTTTGACATATTTGCATTAAATTCATATTCGGTATTAATTTCGATATTATTCGGAATTTTGTGATTCGTAATTATGTGATACAGGATTTTATGTATCGTATTCGGGATTTAGTATTTTGGGAAAACGAGATTCGAGCTTTCAATACCAACCCAGAAAAATAAAATAATATAAAAAAACTATTAAAATCATTCAGACACATTTTCTATAAAGTTTTTTTTTTACTTATAAATAATCAAAAAATAGGAAAAATCATTTTCTTTTTGAAAAATAAATCGCAATTTTCGTTAAAAGGGGGAAAATTTGCAAGTGCAAAAAGAAAAAAGAAATTGCTAATAAATAATAGAAATTTTTATTATTCCAATATTTACATTTATATATATATGCTCTGAGGGGTTGATTTTGTCTAAATGCGTGATCAAAATATCATTGACCCTTTTTGAAACATAAGAGTAGAAAATATAGCCGCGTACAATTCTTATAAACTGTTTGTGTTTTCAAATTTTTATGTTCACATGTCTATAAAAGTCAAAAAAACATCTGCACAGACTTGGACTGTCAGAAGACCAACTGTGCAGATTTTGTAATAATAATATATAAGAAAATTAGATAATAGACGATGGATGGTAAAAAATAGAAAATATATAAACTCCCCATTTTATATTGAACAAGAACTTCCAGACAGACAACAAAGTGAAAATATTCCAGACACTCTTAAGCTATTACCCCAGATGTTAATAGTAAAATTATTTTATTTTTCATTTTTTGCAGTTTTAATATTTAGCGAGTTTAGATTCTCTTGGTGTTTGGTTTATGGTTAATAAAAGTTTACATTAATAATGTTAAAAGTAACTTTTAACATTAAATAAAAAATAACAACAAGGTATACAGTTTGATTATATCTCTATAGTCCGATGCCAATTCCTTAGAGAAATTAAGTGATTTTTTTATGAATTTTTCTAATTTAATTAAAATATTAAAAAATCACTATCAAAATTATGACAAAATTTACCAAGTCAACATAATTTTGTAAGTTAATACAATGTAAGAATTGATGTTTAAATATTTACCTCGAGTTATTAAGAAATGTAAGAATATCTTATGAACTCAACTTGTAACAAACCATACTCAGAGACATATTTTTTTTTTTGTATGATACCATAATTTCATTAATTTCCATAATAATTCATTATTATAAGCAATTATACAAATTAAAATTGAAAATCTTCTGGATCAATGGTAATGTTAGACACAGTGCTTAGCTCGAAGATCGAAGAGTTCCCATGATTCTCTATACTTTGTAGCTATAAATCATGAATTTGAACATCTGAATGTAACAGTTTTCCAATCAACCAAGTTATAAATACGAAAACCCTGTGCCACTTTGTACTTCTACTGAAATATTTATCATGAAATTATCTTTTTAGAAGATCAAATAGGACTTGGGAATCGGTATATAGAGCTTTACGGAGAGATCAATATCAACATAGAATCAAACTGAAATTTACACCAATTTCAAATGAAAATCAAATCCATTTTTATGTGAAATCTTAAACATATAAGACCTGTATAAAAAAAGAAATGATCTTATAAAATTATTATCCATATTTATCAGGAGCATTTATATTAGTCCTACAATTGCAGAGTGCTCAGCTAACAAAGACCAGGCCTAAACAAAACCAGACATTACTCTCTTGATAACTACTGCCTTCACTAATTAAACGATCTAGCTTCTAGCGTCTAGCCAGTAAATGGCTTACACAAACTATACATTTCCTTAACGGCACGAGATGGATCTAAAATAACCTCATCCATCATGCTTTATATTAAGATGGACCCTATTTAATATATTAAGGTTGACGAGCATGTGTGGTATCAAAACAGTACTAAACTGAAACAATACTTGGAGGCCTGCACAAACTCCAAGCTCTCTGAACCAACCAACCAACAATTGCGCAATAAAATTAAACCAATTCTGTATAGTACTAAGTTTTATAGGAGAAAAATTCAAATATATTAAAAATTTCTTAAAATTGCTCAATATCTGTAATCTTTTTCATAATACTACAATAACTTTAGATAAAATTACAAAATTATTTTCAAGGTCTAAAATTATTAAAGTGTCAATCACAATCAAAATTTTCGTATTATATAAATTTTGAGGCGCCATATAGTTAAAAAGAATTACATAAAAAAAAATTTCTTTGATAAATTTATTTAATATAAAAAAAAAGATATGAATTTTTTATCAACGTGTGTATTTATTATTGCTATCTCGTGTGATTTTTTTTTTTCAAGGTTAATTTATTATCTATTACAATCAATTTTTGATAGTGAACAGTACTACATATTTACAGATAAATTAGGAATTTCCGTTTATATTTTAAAATTTCAAGATGAAAAATGTATATAACAACATAGTAATTATTATTATTATGTTTATATATTTAGAAAATACTAGTTTTATAAATTAAATGGCAATGAACTGAATTACTGAATTTTAAGTAATAAATGCGCATAAAAAAAAACAAAAAAAAAATTGCGTACAAAGTTGTGGAAAAACAATCAAAATTTAGATAAAGACATCCTAATAAAGACAATTTGTATATAGTACTCATTTAGTACTGTATAGTACGCCGCAAAAATTAGTACTACATCGTGTTCAATCTAAAAACTGCCTTCGCTAAATGGTACTAGATATTAGTAAGGTTCATTTTGTATCTGGAATGCCGAGCAAACTTTTTAAAACTCTTTTTATTACCAGATAGTAAAAAATGTTATAAAAATTGTACATTTTATTTAATTAATGTTTCAAAATAGCTTAGATAAGTAAGAGATGTTGTTCAATTATTTATTAAAGAAAATTATTTATGATTACAATGATTGCATACTTTGTATCTGTTGAGCTCTAATGTCGTGATTAATAAGTTCAGAGTTGCGAAACGATTATGAGATTCAGTTTCAAAATCGGGTGACTGAATCAACTTATTTGTTATTTCATGGAATTATGAAGGGTACAATTAAAAATAGTTCTAATTATAGACCACAATGAGACAATTCGCTGTGAACTCGTCTCTTTCAATCCACACTAAACGTCATTGTATTATAATAATCATCTGTACCTGTCTCATGAACCTGTGATTTCGGTTTTTCGGTTGTAATTTCATGAATGAACAGAATTGGTAAACGATTATGAGTTTCGAACTTGAAAGCTATTACCTTAGCCAAATTCTGTGTAATGACAATATTGAAGGAATTATGAAGAATAGAATTACATAGGTCCAAATATAGACTAAAATAATTGACTTCCCTGCGGATTCTTCATTTTCAATTATTTATCTGATTGTTTACATTTAAGTTAATCTTTAGGTGAACCATTTCTTTAATAGTTTTCATATTTCAGTCTTTCTTATACAGGCCACAACTTCAGTTTTTCTTTTATCAGCAGAGAAGAACATTTTCTAATACGTTTATTTGCAGTTCAATTGGTATAGAAGAAAAACAAAAACGATTTTCTTAGATCCGTATGACATTTGCTATACAAAATGAAACTGAATCAGAAAAATTAGAACCCTTTCTAATGTTAATTTACCATACATCAAAAACTATAATCTAAAAATAGATTATTTATTAAATTTCTGATATTCTTTTTAAATAATAGTTAACAAATTAAACAATATCATGGACCCCATTAATTTAAAAGTTCCCAAATTAATAAACTTCCTCTTGTCCTAAATTTGTTTTTTGTGTTTTTTTTTTTAAACTTTTCCAGACATATTACAAAAAATTGAAAACTACCCCATGTTATTAATTTCTGAGTACAACAAACTGTATTAATGTACAATATCCTTCTTTTTGTTCCTATATACATATAATACAGTACAGGCAAAAAAAAGCAAAGTGTCAGTTGCAAAAATACACATTTATATATAAACAATTTTATATACGATATTATGGCTAAACAACCGCATCAACACGTATATAATATGTAATGTATATACAATTTTACATAAAAATATAAATTGCGTATTACATTTTTTTTAAATACTTATGAATTTTAATGGACAAAAATATTTTTATATATATAGAAGAGTTCAAGGAAGTTCATTTTATCAAAATAATAACATAGAAAATCATATAAAACATTAATAAAATACCACGTTGTGTCCTCCTCATATCGTTCAAAAACATAATAACAACAAAAAGTTCGCGGCGAACATAATTTTAAAATAGGATTTTTTTGAGTACAAAAGGATTTTTGTGTCTGCTATGTCTGGGCTGTGTTATAATTGTCCATTTCATTATCCATATAAGTTAAGGGGAGTTATAGGACACGACACGTAAAAAAGCATTAGACAAATAACAAAAAAAAAAAAAAAGGGACGACGACAACAACAACGAATAGAATTTTTTTATTTTCTGTTTTGTTTCTTATAAATACCGAAACGGATGTCTACTAAAATGTCTGGTTTCCAAAAATTGAATAATATGTTTTGGATTTGTGTTGGTGTAATAAAAGTCAAAGAATCCTTAAGGAGAATGTATATTAATAACCGAGAGATTCATCAGGAACAGACAAGTTATATATACATATCAAGAGGTATACGCAAAATATGTAATAAAAATAATAACAATAATGCGAAATTATAGAAGGGTTAGTTTTTTTTGTATTTGATAACGTATATATTAAAATTATATTCAAATAACGTATAAAAATAAATGTATATACGTTTTTTTAGTGTCTACTAAATAGATTTTTTATATACCATAAGCGGATATAAACAAATGGATACCAACAACAAACAGATAAAAAAAAAATGATTTTTTTTTTTTGAAGTATCCTTGAACGTATTTTTATTAAATTTAAGGATTTTGTACATATGTAAAAAGGAATAGACAAAACAAATATACAATAAAATAATAAAACCTGTTCGAATTATCTGGAAAAAAAGACGTTATTGTATCTAAAAAAATTTAACGAATTTTTTAGAACCCATAATTTGTTTCAATTTTTTCAAGGATATTATTTAATATACGTTTTTTTGTTGTTGTTGTTTGTTTATCTCCTTTTATATGATTTTGTTGTTGTTGTTAAATACAAAATATATACACAAAACAGAAGAAGAAGAAGAATAAAAAAAAAACTGCAAATCTGCAAAATAAATTTTTTTATTATGAAATTTAATATTGAAGGATTAAATGGCAAATTAAATTTTTTGCTGTATTAGTATTTGTAAAAAAGCTTAAAATGCGAAATTTTTTATTATTATTATTATTTATTTTATTTATTTTTGAGGGGGGCAATTAAAGGAGTTTCTTTTTATTGTCATACGCTTAAAAATGTCATTTAAAAAAAAAAAAAGGAAAATTTATTAAAAACAAATTTTGATAATATGAAAAAGCTGATGAAAAAATGATCAGAAATTATTCAAATAAAGGATCCATAATTCAAAATGGAAGAATTGACTTATATGCAATTTACAAGTAATATTATTATTTTTTATAAGTAAAGGGATAAAAATTATTTGTTTAAAACTTTCGTCCTAAATATTTTCAAATTAAAAGTAATTGGGCCAATAACATTTCCCTAAATCATAAAATTTAATTTTGAATAATTTTGAACATGAGAAAATCAACGGTCAGATTATACACGAGAAGAATTGTCACGGGATATGCGATTATTAGGAAGCATGCCATTGGATTAGGGGTTACATCATCATCCACTTGTCGTGGATCAGTTAATGGAATAATTGTTATGCCATTGTCCTTCAGTCAAACATAAAAGGTTAAGAAAATTTGGTTGTTTCCTTATAGAAAACGTTGAAGATATCGGTACACTGCTGAAGCCGGATAAAATGATACCATTCATTAAAGAAGTGTGGTGGAACAAAAATGCAGCATTCGACTGCATGATACTGGGTTCAGCATTCGAATATAATACACTAATATAATGACCTACGTGCGAAGGAGTCTTGAAATTCCAAAAATTGATAAATTCTTCATTCATTATAAAAAACAAAAGTACAAAAATTAATTAAATAGTTACAAATTGGAATTATTTTCATTATACTATGGAATACCACAAAATAACAGACCTTGTTATCTCCGTCCATACTTATCCTTTTATATTAAAAACTATTTTGTTGTCCTACTAATAATTTTAAATCGTTTGCTAAGTAATTCTTCAGATATTCATTAATATAATTTTTTTTTCACCACTTATCTATGGGGTACTCAAGATCTTAAGTTTTCTACTGATGTGTGTCAAATAGTTAAAAAAAATACTGAAAAAATACTAATGAATGATATCATCTGCTACAAGCCATATAACTATAATTTCATATTGAAGGATTAAATGTGCAAATTAGATTTACTGAGATAAGGTACAGAAATTAACTAAATGGTACATCAAAATTATTAATTCTATGTCTGGCCGTTGTCTAGTAACAAGTTGCGATATTAATTTTTATATGATTTTGATAAATTTATAAATACGTTATTGGTAAACAAAGTTATGATATAACACTAACACTTTCGATCCAAACTTGTCAGGGATTGCCTTCAAGCTCTTATAATCCTAGCGAACTCGAACAGAGTTGCAATTATTTGATTGGCACGGCATTCGGGCATTGAAGGTAATGAAGCAACGGACTCACTTGCAAGAAAAGGATCAGAACATACATTCTGTGTCATCCCACGGGCCGCCACGGCGGAATTGGAAATCAAAATTTTGATGAAAGCATAAATGGAAAAACTCTGGAACTCTACACAGGGTAACAGAGCTTCCAAACTGTTCTTATCTATTCACTCAGCCCAACGGACGCGGCTCTTTTAAATGTGCAGATATAGAGTACGAACAATAACTGGGTTACTCACCGGATACTGTAACCTGAAAAAAACATCTACACACTATGGGGTTAGCTACAAATAACGTGTGCAGATCGTGTGAATACGAAGAGAAGTAGGCAGAATACATTATGTACGAATGCGAGGCACTAGCCCGATACAGACTCGAATCACCTTGGACACGGATTCTTGTAACTTACTGAATCGTCGAACTCACTCAAAAGCATTATATACTTCTTCGAAAGTATTAGTCTTGATGGGGGGCGTTCTAAACTAGGTGTGTTTCACAAAAGCCTCATAGCGCCCGCAGTGATTCGGGACATATCGTACCTACCTAGACCCTACCAAGTACTACAATGGAATTCAGGATATTAAGGAATTTAGTTTAAAATTATTGAATTATTCCAATTACCAAAATGATATACTCAAAATAATGCATTTTTTTTACAATTTACTATTCAATTTTAATTCACTTAAATATTTTTATTACAGCTTCGGTCCAATTAACTAAATTACAAATTTTAATGATAATTTACAGTGAATTCACAACCAAAAAAAAAAACCAATTATATCTTTCAGATAATTCTCAGAAAATAATCATTATGATTATTAACATTTTGCATATACATAAATCTCTATATATTAATGTATATATTTAAATATTTGTACATAATCTCTAAAATCGTAAAATATATTAAAAAATACTATGAAAATTATTAAGATTTTTTTTTTTATGCTAAAAACCTTCATAGTATTTTTTATAGTAGCCTAAAAAAATATATGAAAAAAAAAACAAATTTTAATAGTAAAAAGTCATTCAGTCCTTAATGCACATAAAAAATATATGTTTATATATAAAATACATAAAAAAGATTGAGTATTTAACATAAAATATACCTACTAACATTTACGAAAATTATTACATATATATAAATTTTGTGTCTGTTTTATGCAGAATTTTTGTATAGAAGAAAATTATTGAAAATGCGCGCCAAACCTGCCCTGCCTTTATTATATACTTGGTGTACACATCATGGCTGGTGAAAAAAATAAAAATTTTCAATAGAAAAACCTTATGTGTTCCAATTTTTCAAAATCCTTATATATATACATAAAGGTTGTCTTTGTCTGTATAATTTATATATACTTACTATCCGTTGTTGTTCCATTCGTATTTTTATATGGTACGAGTATTATATTTCATTTTCCCGCATAATTCCTATTTAGGACACAAAACTATAAAAAGGATATTACACATAAAAAGGATTTGCACAAAAAAAAAGCAATTTTCATCATCATGACATTTTGCAAACGCTCCTCTTTTTTTAAAATATTTTTTCTGTATATATACCATACCCCGAAAAGGTACTACTCTCTTGGAGAAATTATCAGCCCCTATTTTTTGTAACCTCAATAAATTTTGATGTTATAGTACCGATAACAAATAATATTTAAAAAAAAAAGTTAAAACATTTTTTTACAAAGCCAAGCTATTAAATTTAAAAAAAAAAAAAAAATTGAACTCTCTCCGTAAAAAGTACAAAATTTTAACTTATTTTAAAAGGAAAATCAGGATTCCAATTTTATTGTTGGTTGTATTGAAAAATAAGAGAGAGCATTGCCCTTTAAATAGAGTATATAATACCATAATATTTGACAACTTATATACGAATAATGGGTACGAATACGTAGAACGTATAGATGTAAAATAATAGAATATAATATTTTAGTATTATAAATGAAAAATAATCATATATTAACCACCCTCATTTCTTATACTCTGACCCTCTAACTCGTAGCGCCGTCTATATAGCTTTTATGAATACTACAAGGACATACTATCTAAATGCATATATATGTATACGTAAAAAAGATTCTATGAAAAACGGTCCTTTTTCGGGGGGGATAGTTAAATATGTTGTATTGGATTTGATCGATAAAGTATTTTAGGAGGTACGGGATAAACACATGGGAAGAGTTTAATTTAATATACAACAAAAAAATTAGAAAATTGGCAACAAAAAAACAAAAAACGAAGTACGTTTTTTTTCTGGCAGGTTCACAGTGTTTAGGGGATGAAAACTGCGCTGAAGAGAGGAGACTATTTTATATATTTATTTGACTCGTATAAAATATTGTAAAATTTTTTGTAAATAGAAAATGATATTAAATATAAAATAGAGAAATTGTTTGTTTATGTACATAATTTTAAAATAAATATATCTACACCTATACGTACAGACGTATAGGGTGTGGTAGCATTTTTCACATATTTATATATTTTGTTATATAGTACCATCAACATGAAAACATTAAAATATTTGAATTTATGTTGTTATAGTAGAGAAAATTGTATTTCAATTTTTTTTACTGTATACATTTTTTTTTTTTTATGGATAGAATGAATTTTCCCTTGATTTTTCCCTTAGTATGTTTATAAATATATGAAAATATCCTTTCTCAAATTTTGTTGTTAACCATTTTACATTCATAGACATTAGAGTTCAGTGCACTTGCACTCACCATCCTTTTTTTTTTTGTTGATAGAAAATAAAGGTACATTTTATATGGAAACTTTATTGCTTGTTTTCAACCCTCCAAATTTTTAGCAAAAATTACAATTTGAATTTGAAATTTTTTATGGTTTAAGGATATTTTTTTATTTTGTTTTTGATGTAAGAAATCAACGCGCGATATGAATTTAAAACTTTCTGTCTGTCTCGACATTGTTGGGGTTGTTGTTTTCTGTTTTTTACTTTTTTTTTGTTTGGCGGGGTTTTTAAAATATTTGGCGGGAGGAATGGATTTAGATATTCTTAAATTACAAAAATTGTTTTATTTATTTTTGCAATTAGTTAAATTTAATTGTTTTAATTTTAAATGTTTAATATAAACTTTTAATTTTAATTATATGTAATTTAAAATTTCAGTTTAATTAAAATAATAAACATAATTATTGTTATGTAGCTCCGTAAACGTAGACAGATTAGTATAAAAATGTTAAATGTCCTGTTCTTTAAAATTAAAATTAAAATCTTTGGCGATTAAAGATCAAAAATATCTTATTCACAGTTCGCTTTAAGGAATGATAACTTTTAGAAAATTTAGTGTAAATATTGGCTCAACTAAATTTAGAGGTTAGTTTTGAAAGCAATTGACTCAAAAGCTAAAGAATTTTCTTTTAACACGAATCAAAATAAAATCATTTTCATTAACTATTTTATTTTTGTTTAAAATGCAGTTCCTCTTTCATTTATGAATTTAAGCACGTACTTTACAAAATGCTGACCAATTTTATTTTAATGCTACCAAGCATACCACAGCGTCAGCCGTCAACACCACTATTCTTCTTTGCCCATAACATGTTGGGCGTTGTCCTCTTCTAAATAACAATTTTCTTAAGAGTTTTCTTTCACAAACTTTTAAACTTGCATCCGATTTGGACAAATATGAATTTTAAGTTTGATATTAATTGAAATAAATTTTCAATAATTTCTTTAAGGGTTGGTTATTATTAATTATCCTGAAATTTAGAAATTCCTTTACGAAATATACTAAACGCCATCTATCATTTGGATAATTTTAATTATTTAAAATACGATAATAAAATTTTACTATAAGTAATTTAAAATCGAAGTTTTGTTTAAAAATTTGTCGTTTTTCAGGTACTTAATATACCAAAAATTGATTTAATATTGTGAAATGGATCTTGCTCCTTCCTCTTAATTAACCATAAATGAATTAGTAAAATATCAAAATTAAAATATAAATAAAACTTTGATTTATTTTATTTCCGTTTTGCATTTTTCTTTTTTTTTTTCAAATTTACGCTCAATAATCTCGAAAAACTTTATTAATACAAAAAAATTAAAATTAAAAATAATAAAATTTATCAATCAATACTACAAAAAAAAAGTCAATATCAATTTGCAATATAATAAAGGAAATTAATAAAAATTGTTTGTAATAAATTAACCATAAAATTAATAATTTACAAAATTAATAAAATCATAAAAAAAAATATTAATAATTTCTCATATTTAACAAATAAATAATTCCGGTCTGTTTGGCGCGCATTTTTTCCCGCCCTTTTTAATGCGCATGAATTTAATTTTTCCCCCGAATTCAACCATTTTTCTTTTCTTTTTTTCTGTTGTTATTGCTTACGTTCTTTACGTTTATCGTTCTATATTAAAAAAAAAAATTATATATTTTATTTACATTTTATTATGAAGATATTCCTTTTCCTCCTGTTTTTTTTTCTGCTTTACACACATTCAAATACACAATTTAACACAAACGCAAACACATTTACCATATTTCATATCAGAAATTTTAAATTTTTGAATATGTGTTAGTTGATTTTGTTGTATATAAACAATACTAATACTATTGTAACAGCTTATATAAACATTTGTTTGGGTTCAAAGACCAGGAAATGATGGAATTTTGTGTTGTTTTTTTTTTTACTATGTTGAGAAAATCTTTAAAATGCGGGTAAAAGAACTTTTACAGGGACAGTAAAAAAAAAATATACATAAATTTTTCGTTGTACTGTTTAACAAATGTTGCTTGTATATGTTGCTTTTTATTTCTAGAGCTGTTGGTTTTTATGGTTTTGTAAAAGAATGAAGAAAAATTCTAAGTCAATGCTGTTGTGTATAGTAAAAAGAACGAAAATTTGTATATTCTGTCGTTGGGGTGGTAGAAAGAGAGAAAATATTGTGGTTTTCGTAGTGTGTTAGGTAGAAAAATTAACAATAATAAATGTTAAATAAAAAAAAAAAAGGGATCATAGGAGAGTGGAGCATGGAGATTTAACAACAAAAACAACAAAAATTGTTTGCAGACACCATTAACATAGCTTATGTATACCAAAACCAGATAGTCTATGATAAATGTACTTTTTTACAAAAAAAAAAAATATATAGAAGAATGATGGGTAAAAAAGGCATTGAAAAATAAAATAAAAAAAAAAAACAATTTTTACTATTAATAGTTAAAATGTATGTATATAAAAAGTTGTAGGGAATATCCAGAATCAAAACAAACCATGCGCGCCATTTCACTGTTATTATGTACTTAATATCTAAAGAAAAAGAAATTATATAAAATAAAAACAATATAGAAATTGAAGAAAAAAGATAAAAATATAAATTTCTAATAGTAAAATGATTTACCGTCACTAGATGTCGCTTCGATCGGTATTGTAAAATCTGTAGCAACAAAAAAAAATTAAAATAAGTTCGTTAAGAATATAAAAATTATCATAGTAAAATTTAAAAATGTAAAATTTTGGAGTATTTAGCATTTAAAAATCAATTTTCTTTAAATTTAGAAATTAAATTTAAGAAAATCTAAAAAATCTTTAAATTAATGACAGATTCTTGCACTAATTTGACATCTTCGAACCGAATTAGGAATATGAGATTAAACTGACAGGGAACAATAAGTTAAGTATTCATATTTTCTATCGATCTTATAATACTATATACAATTAACTTTAACCTTAATTGGTTCGAGTAACGAACGCCAGATGCGTTTTATCATCGTTATGCTACCACACATTCTCTTGAATCCTGAAATGTATAAAGTTATTTTAGATCTATCTATACTATAGTGTGGTTAAGGTAAAGTTCTGTTTCCGTACGTTATTACTAGCTAGATCGTTTAATTAGTTAATATAGAGTATAACCAAGGAATCAATGTATAGCTAGCTCTTGGCTAGCGCTTTGTACTTGTAAATGAAGTGCTAGATTGCTGTTGGGAAAAAGAGAAACAATCTAGCTTTAGGCCTGATCATAAATTGTCAATTAGCATTTTGTTAAGTAAATGGTTTTAAAATTACAGCTTTCCCGTATATCAGGTCTGTCAGGACAATAGTATCATCTCTATACTGTATTACATCTCTGAAATATTCATTATTATTTAAAGATTACGTTTTTATTATGTAAACGTCAAAAAGAATATCATTAAACTTAACTTGGATAATGCTTTCATATTTGTTTTAATTTTTACAGCTAGTAGTTCTAGTTTAAGACTAAAACTATTTCGGAATAAATTCCATATTAAAAAAATTTACTATTTTTTGTTTTACAAAAAAGTACCATACATAAATGACTTATCTATACTCTAACGCTAGTAATACATACAATATAAGTTATGTTTGTATAGTTAATTTTGTTCGTATCTTCAACATTTCCATAATAATATTCTTTTTTTGTGGTTTAATGTAACTACCCTCCTCCCATTTACCTTTCAACCACAATAAAATTCCAAACTTTTATTCACCCCCTGCCTTACTTCAATTCACTTTATATGAAATCTTTAACCAACATTGCGCGCCATCGTTTTTCAATATAAAAAATTTTGTTTCTTCAAATTTGTTTTTATTTTTATAATAATGTTATTTTTTTTTTCATTTTCATTTTCTGTTTTTTGTTGGTGTTGTTTGTGATTGTGATGAATAATCTCAAGTGTGTACTGTGTACCTTTCTGAGAATATTGTCTTCATTCGGTCGTTTACATTTCTCATTGCTGCTAGACTCTTTTGACTATGGAAAATCTATTTAATCACTTTACTACACAACAAAAAAAAAAAAAAAATATAATATGAAAAAAAAGGGATCCAATATCATCAACAACATCATCATCATCATCATCAACAACATATAAGACGAAGAAATAGAAAAGAAGATACACAAACAAATACCAATAACAAAAAATAAAAACATTGCAGCAAAAATATCACATATTTTCAATCGTGCGCCCTTTTTTTCCTAACATTAAAAATATAAAAAAAAAAGCATAACATAAAATACATAATCAACATAAAAAGAAAAAAAAAACATAACATCAAGAGCGCAATTGTAGTTTGTTATTGTTTCTATCTCTTTTTCACTTTAATAATGACCTTTTTAGTCTGTCTTTATCTAAATTTAATGATTGTTTTTATTATTATTATTGTTGTTGTTGTTATTCGTGCTTCGTAGTGGATTTTTGTTTGTTTGATAAAATTAACTGGGAATTAGAAATAGAAAATCCATTTTTTAACCTGTAATATATTTAATAAATATTGAAGAAAAAATATAACTGAAAAGATAACAAATTAGTACAAGAAGTACAGGTACTGAGTGATTTTCATTGGAAAGTTATGAATCACGCTGTAATATTTCTCAAGCCATTCATGTCCAGGTGACATTTTAGAATGAGTTTTAATTTCAGAAAGATAATTTGTAAACTGTCATCTTATTCTGTTTTGCTTCATCTTCATCTTACTCTGTTTGGCGAATAGCTTTCCCTCCCATGTAAATTATCATTTTCCTAGTTTTCGGAATATTGTGCGTCTTCAGGTGTTCTTATATCGATCACGACTTCTCCATCCTTGAAGATTCCACTCAGGGACTTTTTTGTACGATCCACCCTCACTTTGTTTTATATGCGTCAGTATGGTTTCATCGCCTGTTAGTGCACGAACAGAGTGACGCTATGAGCGGTGCTGGAAGCTGGCATGTAGTGTATTTTTATATAAAAGCAACAACAACACTACAGCGCAGCTTCCAGCACCGCTCATAGTGTCACTCTGTTCGTGCACTTAGTAGTCTGTGTTGCTGATGGTGTTGGGTTAGGATATTCCACATATGACTCTAAGACAATTGTTTATTGAAAAACTGTAACTTCTGTAAAAGACAATCCTGATAGTATTCATATTTTACTTCCACATGTCCGGATTGACTTTGCACATGCCTTTAATATTCCGCATTCTGAGTTACGTCCGTCTAGAAATTTGTTAGCTTCTTCAATCGTCCGAATACTAATTTGACTACTTTTCTGTGTGTTTTGCTTACTACATTACTCATTCAGTATACGATGAATAGTTGATGTGATAGAGAGCATCCTTGTAGAATGCATCGCTTTGATAATTCGAGTTATTTTTCTGTGGTACTTTTTATATTCTCAATAATTCATATAGATATCCGCTATATGGAACCGAAAGTCTTCTTGAATTCTATGAATTGACGGTTCATTTTCAAATCCACACCAGTATTTAAGTAAGAGCAATTATTCTGAAAATACTTTTTTTTTTATAAAGTATCAAGGATTCGGCCTAATTAATTTATAAAATAGCAAGGATTCTGGGATTCAAATCAAGGTGACCTGAACTACAGACTTTTATCATTCGAATTGAAAAATTCTAGCCTTTTTGAATACGAGCAAAGCGATAACAGACGGATAGACAGACTGAGAAACAAACTGCATGTTTGACAAAAATGTATTATTTAATTTGAGTGGAGATAGATAGAGAAAAGGTCCTTCAATTTTGTCCGAATGGCAAAATTTTTAGGTTTTGATAAAACTTTATTAATAGTTAGTAAATTCAATTAATATTTTTAAATAATTTCTACAATAAATTCATTAAGACTTGATAAAAATGAAACAAAACTCACATTTCAGGTCTATTAAAATTTCGTCCTAGTTTTCTGTAACAATACAACAAATTTACGATTTTTGTATGTATACAGAAAAAAAAAATTGATATTTTGTTGTGAACTAACCTACGACGGAGGGTAGTTTAGCTTGTTATTATTATTTTTTTCTTTCTTCATCATCGTCTCCGTTGTTTTGGTTTTTCACATTTTTATATTTATTTTTATTTTGGAATTATATTTATTTTTTTCTTATATAGAATTTTCCCGCCATATTTATTTTCTTGATTTTTCTATTACATATTGAAATAAGAATTTATGTTGGTTTTTATTTTATTTTATTTTTGGTATGGGTGCGGTGTATAAAAGGATTTATTCAGGATAATATTTATATTTAGAGATACATACTATATATAAAATATTTTAGCTTTTTTAAGGATTTATTTATTTATATGAAAATTACTGTACGTATAAAAAAAGGATAGATTTAGAAAATAAATGTTTTAACACATCAAGTTTATTAGCCTTTTAATTTTTTAATATCTAGGATCTTAGTCTAGTGAGTGGCAAATAAATCGTTTCTTTTACAACATTTTTGAAAATTAGAAGCTGTCAAAATATTTGAATTGTAATTTTTTAATTATAAAATTTATCATTTTCTTTAAAAAATTCAAAAAATGAATTTCCTGATTTTTATATACTAATGTCAGGCTTATTATCTATCTAATATCATTTTAAAATGAAAAGGATATTCGTGTCCTCTAGTTATAATCTAAAGGAAAAAGATAAAGGAAATATATGTATAATAAAAATTTAATTAAAATATATAAAATATTGTATTAATAAAAAATTATTTTACAACATTTTTTATATTTAAAAATTTTATTATTTAAAAATTTCACAATTAAATTTTTATTTTAAATTTTAAGAGAATTATTTATTTTCAAATACTATCACAAAATACAAATTAAATATAACTTTTTGTAGGTGTGTGTAAGTAGTACTTTTTTTATAATTCTATTTTACAAACATTCTCATACCAACACATGTGCATTCATTTTCCCTCCAAAAAAAATTTTCTTTTATGAGATTTTCGTGCAGTTTCTTTTTAAGTTCCACATTTATAATACAAAATTGTGGAATGAGAGTTTTAAAGTTAAACTTTATAAAATTTTCATAAAATATATTTTATTGCTAGTCTCTGTCTCTTTCTCCTATCGTTTTTTTCTTATATTACGTTTTTCTTTTTGCTAAAGATGAGATCGCACTAAATTAGTAAGATGAACTATGAAAATTTTGGAAAAACCTTGACGTTTTTAGTAGAAATCAATGAAATATTTGAAATATTGCATTGGTTGGTATTATATTAATTTAGTAATTAAAAACTTATTTTAGTTCATTTGCTCAAACTTGCTTAATTATATCGTTGAATTGACAGTTTATGAATTAAATGTCAAATGATTTACAAATTGTGCACTTTAGGCTTTAGGTGGACTTGTAACACAATTAGAAAAGGAATATTAAAAAGGATTTGTTCAATGTGGGAATTCAGCCATAAAGTAACATCGAAAATAATTTCAAATTATCTGCATTTTTCTTCTATTATTGGTGGTGGTATTTCAAAGGTACCATTAGTTAAGTTTGGAAGCAAAACAAAATACTCTTTAGGGACCAAGTTTTCTTATAGTGTACGTCTGATAAATATGACACCTAAAATCAATGTGTAAAATTGTTCCAAATCATGGGTACAATCAAAAGAGTTAAAAAATAACTTTCTAACCCCAGTAGATTCTATAATTAAATGTAGGATAGCTTCGTGTATCGTTAATCTCAAGGAATAACAAGATAAAAAATATTTTGAACTAAATAATTCTTCAGATAAATGTGATCATAATCTCCACATAAAAAATGAAATGTTGCATTAATTAGATTTATCCACTTCACATACGAATCAGACACATGGACAATAACTCAAAATACACCAAAATAGAATAAACATTCGTAAAAAAAGTCCTGCAAAGAATATTAGAGCGCCCGGTGGAAGTAGAAAATGGAAGTTTTGCTACAACATGAATTATATGCTGATCTAGTATCCTTCAAGGACTCAAGTCAGCAGCAAAGCCAAGTGACAGGTGGGAAGAGCCATAAACGTATACTTACAGTAGTAAATAAATAAATCTAGAAATTCAAATTGAGTTGGCCAAGACTGAAGTGCGCTTTTGAAAATATGTATAAAGATTTCTAGAAGTTTGGCATATTCTTTTCGACTCTAGTGTAAGCCTAATCTTAATCCAATTTTTTGTTGTTTAAATAAATATAAATAAATAATTTTTTTAATTCCCCTTAAAATTATACCGTGTATTACACAAAACGTAAACGTAAACAAAAATTATATAATATTCACTGCAAAATAATCAGTTTGTTAATACATATAGATATTTATGCTTATGCTCCCCATTGTTCTCCCCTCTTTTTTTTTTATTTATTTATTTTGTTTTTCATTTACTCTTCGTTTTCGTAAATAAATACTAAAAATGTAAAAATAAAATAAAATTCCTAACAATTATCATTGTATACAGAAAAGGGGGTTGAGCAGGTGCAACGGGTGTAAGTTATAGTATAAATGTTAAAATAAGGGAAATCGTATCGTTTGTGAAGATTATCGCGGTGAGGTATAAAAGATCTGTGCGGCCTTAAAGCGAATTTTTATCAACTAACATAAAAATTAAATCAATATTATTAAATATATTTATATTATTTATATATGAAATCGACAAAATTTAATTCACATTTTTTTGATGTTTGTAAACATTTTTATTTATCAGATTTTAGTTTATATAAAAATAGCTATTTAGTGATTTTGTATATACGAAATTGTATCCGGGAAAAGCCCATACTACAAAATTAATTCAAAGTATATTCAATAAAAATTTTTTTAATTCTATACGAAAGTTAATTTTCGGGGATTTCCCTAAATTGTAATAGAATTTCTAACTTAATTTGGCATAATACTAATACACCATCATGAGTTGTAGCAAAGGAAACACAACAATTTTGATTAAAATTGGAAGGAATCTTGGGAAATGGGGATTGGAACGGTCATTAAATATTAAATTTGTAAATACATATGTATATTGAGAATTGCTGAGATGAAGCATAATTATTATTCAGTATCCACGATTATTACTTAAGCCCGACTTCACAGATAGAGTTTAACCTCAAGCTCAAGCTGATCTTAACTGCGGCTTAAACCAGCAACTTAAGATCACTTTGTTTCTTAATTAAAATTTGACCTAAGCTAAGCTTAACTAAATCCAAAAAATTTACATTAATGTGAATAATAATTGAAAATAATGTGATAGTAATGAAAATGAACCCTAAAAATTAATATTGCAATGGAATTAGTGAATAAATATATTTTAGTTTTATTCTAATTTTTTTACTAATTTGCTATGAATTCATTTTCTATTTGTGTTTATAAAATAAGCTCTATCTATCCATTTGTAACTTAAGTTAAACTTAAGTAACTTAAGTTAAGTTAAGAAGCCTTACCATTTTAAAGTTGCACTGAGAATTCAGAAAATAATTTAAACCGAATTCTAATCTCTCGCAAAGGCTTTAGTTCTTACTGTGAAATCGGTCATTATAGATATTTAAGATTTGAAATTAAGAATTTAGTCCTATTCACTAGTCACAATTTGATTGGTACTACATTCCACTTGGCACAATTCCATTTGGAAATAATTCATAAGTATTCACAGCGCCATCTGTTGCTGCAAATCGCTAATTTACGAAATATAATATATTTTCATAGTTTAATTAATATTCATCAACAAATAGAACTGGTACCATAAATTTTAAATTTGTATAAATGATTTCATTGGTTCAGTTTCTTGAACTTAATGGCTTTGAAAATTACACTTACTTATAAAATTCTGAATATTAAAATAATAATTTCTCTTTTTGATAGTTGATATTTTCAAATCATTTTACATGATAGATTAAAAAGTTTCTCATGTCGATTTTCGGAAATTTTTAAAGTAAGTAACTGAAACCTAACCTCTTCATATAACACCAAAACTGAACTTTAAATAACAAAAAATTTCCATTATTTGTCGGATTTATCGATAAGAAATGCATATACAAAATAAATTAATTTTCCATTCATGAATAATTGAGCAATGGAAAAATTAATTCAATTCAATTTTTCGTAAGTAAAATTTTTAATTAAATTTTTACGCGATAAATAGAATTATTTGGTTATTGACGTTATTGACGAATTATTCTGTTTATTTACAGTCATAATATAGATTACGTCAATTTACATAGTGCAATACGATACGAATACGATAATTAGTTTATATACTTTAATTATGCACATTAATAAAATATTTAAATTATACAAATATTGTTATTAATGTTGTAGTTGTTAGCCTTTAAAATTGACTTTTGCTATTGATTTTTAAATTACATTATTTTTATCAACAAAAAAAAAAAAAATTATAATTTTAAATTTATTTAAAATTATCACCTCGAGCTGTGTAAATTCATGTCTGATAAAATTAATTAATTGAAATGAATTACGTTTATACGTAAAATGAATTACTTAAAATGATTTACGTAATCTGATAGAGCAGAGAAAGTCAATAAGGTTCTATTTGTTTCTGGCTAATTTAAACCATCAACATTGAATTTTATTCATCAGCACTGCTTGTATTTTGGTCCAGATTATCAGGATTTTTTCAGGTTCACAACTAGAAAGTAATCTACAATTCAAAAATTATAAATAATCGTGGTATTTTCCAAGCAAATTCATATTTCCATACATTTCATTGAAAGATTTAGGATGAAAGTGATTAAATTATGATCGATGAAATAAATGTTGAATAAAATTATGTAAAAAAAAATCTTTAAAATTCAACAAAAATCAAATTTGATTGAGAATTAAAAGAAGTTGGAAAAAATGCGAAATTTAAGATTGACTGGTCACAATCTCTAATCCGGGCACTTTTGTATAGGTATGTTTCAAATTTAGTAAAAGCATTTTTATACTGGAAATGAAAAACTTATAATGAAGTATACTAAATATTTACAAGGACCTAAAGACGTTCATCATTTCAATGCCGTGGATTCGAATTTTATTTACCCCAAAGAATAAGCAATTAGAAAACTGACTTAAGTCAAACTTAAAGCATTTTTTTTCTATAGTAAACATGACCTTAAAAATGAAGTTTTATTAGCTACATTATCGAAATTTGTTAATTCTATTTGAATTTTGAGCATTAATTCATTCATAATACACTACTAAAAGTAACATAATTAATTATATGTTCGTTTCACTGGTGGTAAGATTTTATAAATTGGACACTACTAACTCAAATTTGGAGTTATCCTAAACAGTGTAGGATATAAGTGACTATAACCCTAAGTGTATGTAAAATGAAAAACTTCTTTTCTTTTAATATTATAAATTATTTATTTAAATAATTATACTTTAGTGTAATGTATAATAAAATAAATATTTAATTTTGACATTTGACCTGTTTTTTTCATCCCTATCAATTTAAATATATGACTTAATTAGGATAATCATAATGAAACTTCAAAAATAAAAAATTATTATATATTAAATTCCAGGGAAAATTAAAATATGTCAAAATAGGAAATTTATTTATTGAAAATTTTAAAATAATTATATATATTTTTTAATGTATTGCCTTAATTATATTCATAAAAATAATATATGACCTAAAATTTATTATATTTTTATTTAAATAAATAAATAATAATTCAATTTTCTGATTAGTAACAATTTGAACTAAAATATATACAATAAAAGAAAAACCAATTTTCACCTCAACAAAAATTGATCGATTTTTGTTGAAATTTTATATTTTTTAGCATATATACAAAAATTTCGTGAATTTCATTTAATCGATTTTCATTTGATCGATATACTCACTTCATCGTGTTACGTTTAATCGAATTTTATAGTATTCACACGCAAATGAAAGAGAAAATTATAAGAATATTTATTTTCTGATAGTTTTATTATTAGAATTCATTTCTCCCAATGAAATATGTACTGATGAACTACAGGATCTAAAACTGATGATTACTAGCACAGATTAATAAACAACTAAACAAAATGTTAACAAGGTCTATGAAGTATGTTGGGTCCAACATTTTATCTAAGATCTACATTCATAATGGAAAGTCAAAAAACATCTTCACAAGCTTAGACTATCAGAAGACCAACTTTACAGATTCCGCGAAGACGAGGAAGAGACGTCAGAACATATATTGTGTGAATGCGAGGCGCTAGCGAGAAAACGCATACGACACCTCGGTTGTCTCATAATTAAAGTTTCAGAATCCTTGTCCATGTCACTCAAGCAGATGTACTGTTTTATCAATAGTACGGATCTGGGTAATGACGCATAATTAGAAAAGGGAAATCACAATAAGCCGTAAGGCTGCAGTGATTGGGGCTAGTAGTGGTCCTCCTTGTAAAATCGACGGTAATCTAATCTACATTCATAAAAAATGTAATTTGTGAATTGAAGAGTAATTTATAATGTTTTTCCAACTGACATTTCCATATAAAAACATTTCCATATTGTCTGGTAATATGGGTTTGAAGAAAATGAGCACTTCAAAACATATACAATAAATTGGCTGGGTAATAAGCTGTTTCAAGGGTATCATTCGTCAACATTTCATATTTCAAATCTTGTAATAAATTAATGTTTAATATTTATGTAATTCGTGTTTTTTGAAATGACCTGGTTGAATTTTAAATATGGACCAATGAATTTAGAATCTTCTATATATGTAGAAACCAAACCTAGGCCTCCTGTATGGAGGTTTCGTGAAATTTTATTGTAATTCACCATCGAACAAATTAAAATCGATGAAATGTAACCAACATTTTAAATTATATTTAGTATTATATAATTTCAATTGTACTTTACATAATATTTTGAAAGTTAAAGAAATATAAATAAAAATTTATAAAAATAGAATTCAACTGAAACACTCTCTCCATTAGAAAATTGTTTATGCAAACAAATTCAATATTTAATTTCAATTTTTAACAAAAAAATATAAAAAAACTGCACACAATAAAAATTCAAGTGAAAAAAGATAAAATTTAAAAATTATTTATGCGCATACATTTTGAAAAAAATAAAAAAAAAATTAATAAAAATTATTATCGCAAGTAAAACCTTACGGAAGTGAAGGTTTTGAATTATACGGAATTGGATTATCGTATCACAAGATAACAAAATTTCTAATTGAATTTGAATTTTATAATAATTAATAATTTTTGTGACAGCTAATTAGAAGATAAATTTTGCTGCGTCACCCAAATTCAGCATAATCGAAAAATTAATAGAATTATTTTTTTGACAACTTAAAACTAGAATAGTGCCACCGTCACCCGTCAACAAGCGTTGACGTTAAATTTTTTAAATTACATTATACGCGGTGAAAGGAGTTTTACCAAATTGTCGTTTCCATACTTCTTAATTTCTACTACATTTTTAGCAACGCTGCAAATACGTTGTGTCAGTCGTAATTCAACGCTGATAGTAGACATTATTCTAACTACACACAGTCACTGCTTATAAATAAAGCTGTGTATTTTACACAGCTATAAACGTGACGAAGACGGTGTCACTGTAATTCCAATTTTCTGAATCGTTTTCTTCGTGAATTTCTAAATATTTTTTTTTAATTCGCTTCAATTTAATTTCTATGACTTTCAACTTTCATTTTTACTATGGTAAAATTGTTCAGATTTATTCAGATGACAAGTAATTGCCAAGTAAATTAACCGCAAATGTAAAGAATTTGAAATATTTTGGTAATAACAATGACGTGAAAGATACACTAGAGAAAGAAGTAGAAAAAATCGTTCTAGGGGTTCTAGTGTTTGTGTGGCGTTGACGTATAGACGACTTCAACATCTCGAATGCTATATTCTATTCTAGCTCCTTTGCAAATGTGGTGGCTGTCACTGTTCCTAAACAGTACGAGCTCTTGATCAGGGACGAATAAATAGAAGAGATATCACAATAAGGGAAATGGCAACAGTGATTAGGATTGTCTGTGGCCCACCCTTACTCTAAATCATATTTTTTTCGATATTTAAAAACTCATTTCCACATAAAATTTCAATGTTTCTTCATCGTTTATGGAAATTTAATCTAAATACAAAATATTTGTATAATAAAAAATGAACTTTAAATTAAAAAAATTTCCATTATTTTTGAATTCATTGATAAGAAAATATGTGTAATTAATTAATTAATTAATATTATTTACAAATTTTCCATTCATCATTGAGTAATGGAAAATTATTTTAATTAATTTAATGCAACAGAAATTTAAATATAATTTTTTTTATTTTTTGTTTTCAAGCAAAATGAGTGAAATAATTTTGTTTATAACAAAAAATAATCACATTTTGTATAATTAATTATTGAGTAATATTCAAACTATATTTACAAGTCCATTTTTAAATTTGTTGATATGCTTTAATGATGGAAGTAAACTGAATTTTCAAAAACATTTGTTTTGATATTACAAAATCAAATAGAAATTCCAATTCTCAAATCCATTTTTGTTTTGACAAATGTTTAAATAAATAATGATTTTAATGATCTTTTTGTAACTATATTTATCATATTATGGACGTTGATCTTGTATAAGAATCAATTGGATAATAAACAAGTGAAAAAACATGATAAATATGGCACGTAGTTCATGTACAATATCAGATATACAAGAATAAATCAACATCAATTGAATAGATCGAATTAGAGGAGCCGAATACAGAATATCAAATCTTAAACGGAACGTATAAAAAAATAACATATTGTAATATTAGTCGTAGCATCAATTGCTGATAAGTTGTGTATATACTGAATTCCGGCTGTTACGTTGTCCACAGTCGCTACACACTTTGGCTTCCGGGAAAATATGATTTTTAAAATCAGTTTACTTAGTAATATTAAGTTGAATGAAAATGATGGCGATCAATTGATTTATTTATAGAGAGGAACCGCTAGGGGTTCATGGACATAGGCCAGCATTAAAGTTATTGTATTGTTGATGTTAAACATGCCCCCGTAGCTGTCTCAGTCAGTAAATATTACCAGGGAAACATTATAGAATTGATTTTTAACCCAGAAGTTCTGCTTCGTCCATATATTAACAATAAAAGCATCTGCTTCGTGAGACAGTGCATGAGACAGAGATACAAAAGAATCTTCAATTTATCGGGTTCGTCTCCGCTTCCTCTGGAATATGTTTTACCTCGGATTGCTGTATCTAAATGTGATGATCTCTCAGTATTGAGTGTCCTGTTTACAGGGCGGTCATCAAAAATAATAAGATTATTCTATACTTTCCAAGGTAGCCGCGAACATTGAGTCCAAAGGTAGCCGAACATTTAATTATTAGGAATTATTGACAGGATACTAAATTTTCTTCAATTTCTTTGAAAGGAAATTATTTATTTAATCCTATTTCCTCCTCCACAATAACAAAATAAAATTAATTAATTCACTAACATTGTTTATAAAAAATGAATCACCCTTTAAAATTCCCAATAATTTTGTATTTGTAATCTAATTATCTCACCTTTTCGTTCCATATTTTTCTAAACAAAAAAAACCCTAATTTTATACACACGTGAGGTGTTAAAAGTCTTTAAGGTTAAATAGAAAAAACGATCTTTAAAAACGTACCGCTCGCGGAACATATGGACATTTAAAAATCCATAGAAATGACGACAATTATTTGAAATTTTTTTTTTTGGTTTCCGTTTTTTGTTATTTATATTTTTGAATTTTGTATTTAAGAATTTAAGTCATAGCTAAAAATCGAATTTTAAGTGCATTCCAAAACCAAACAAAAACAAAATTTAAATTTAAAGTGCGGGTTTTTATATGTTTCTAATTCTAACATAAAAAAGGTACATAATTTTAAAAATTAATGTTTTTCTATAAGAGCATCTTCTAAATATTATTATGTATTCGGCTATGCTAGCTTCTAGCTATAATCATCAACACTATTTTAAGGTTATTGACATTTCTTTAAATTCTGTGAGTTTTAATGTGATTCCTATATACAACAAAAAAAAAAAGCATAATAAATTTTGTGAAGAACACAAATTTTTTTTTTAGTGGGGTAAAAAGATACGATTCCCAATCCTCATGTAATTTTGGAATTGGACGAATTATTTTGTACATAAATAAATATAATTTTTAGTTTTAGTTTTTAGTTTTTTTTTTTAATAAATTTTTGGTGTACGTGCGTTTTATGGTTGATGACTATATAATTTTTTTTTTAATTTCTTATTTTTATAAATAAGTTTTGAGGTTAAAGTGTCTGGGGCGATTTTGAAATTCAATTTTTTTTTTTTTTTTTTGTAGTTTTCCTTCTTCTTTTGATGAATATTTTTTTATTTTATTTATTTATTGTTTATTTTGTCATTGAAAAATGATGTGGAAAATTTTGTGTCAAAGAAAAATTAAAATTTTCCATTTTAAATGTTTTGTATATTTGTATAGACACCGAAAAAAAACTATTCTGCTAACTGGGGGGATCAGATAACAACTCATATAGTGAGGTTTAACAATTATTTGTGTCCAACATAAATTTGTAATTATTTTGTTAAAAATTTCACATTTTTTAAGACTTAAATTAATGTATTTTATGTAATTTAAAATTTTGATGAAACTGTCGAAGCCATGGACACGAACTAGATTGCGATATCAACCTGTGTACGAAATTTCATTGAAATCGGATAATAATTACTTATTCTATTAGAACTGTTTATTTTATTAGCTTCACGTGAACCCACTGAAGTTACCAGCTACAAAATTTCAGAAGCACCAACTTACATGGCTAAATCAACGTTTTTTTTTATTGCATTTTTTCCAAAACGAAAACACATAAAAAAAAGCTTAATCAAAATCCATTTTAAGGTCCAATGCAATAATACTCATAATTATTGTAAATACTCGTAATAATATTAACCGTTTCGTGGCTGACTGAGATGGTTCTTTAGTTCAACATAAAAGATTTACAAAATTGGGAGTTTCTATATGGAAAGCCTTGAAGACCCAGTTAAACTGATGTTGCCTATATTGAGATCATTCATTAAAGATATTTGATGGATCGACACGTTGTGATAATGATGCAGCTTCCGAATGCAGGGTACACCGTGTCCTACATATAAGGTAGTCCCGAAATTCACACAACTTGAAAGGAACCAACTTGAAATGATTTTTTGAAAAGGATATTCATACCATAAAAAAAATTCACTATTGTTCCAACAGGGAAAAGCCCTTTTTCATTTTGTCCAACTTTTTTGGTAGAAAAAATATTTAGGGCTTACATTTTCTATTTTTTCCCACATATATTTTCTAATTTTATATTTTCATTCAGTATTTTAATACAACTAAATATTTTGAATTAATAATTTTTTATAATTCCGGGGATAAAAATGTCTTGAAAAGATAAAAATGACTGGAAAAATTTGTTGGGTACATTTTCGTACCCAAATTAAATATTTTCCTATATCATATAATATTAATACCCTAACAACAACAAAAATGACTTAATCTATTTAAGCCGCCGCGAAACGGTTCAAATTATTTAAAACATATATAAAAAAAATTATTTTTACTATATTCAAAATATTTAATTTTATTATCAATGAATAAAACTGAGCCTACGTGACAACGCTCAGTTAGTTTGGAAATTGAATGGAATCACGTAAACTTAATTCTGTTATATTGTTAAATATTTTGTATTTTGTCTCCAGGAATCATTGATTTAATAATCGAATTCCATTTTGAAAATAAATTCAATAAGGTAAAATATAAGAAATTATAGTTAATAAGATTTTCAGTGATCTTCTAAAAGAAATTAAGTTTTGTAAATGAATTTGAAACAGATTTTAAGCAATCGCGTTTATAGAAAATTTTTAATTTCGTATAAATTATTATCCTTTTTTTTACCATATGTGTGGACTTTAAAGTTAACCTTCCATTTAATTTTTCATTTTTAATTTCTTTATAAATTCTTGTAAAATTTTAATATTAATAAATTAAATTGTTTTTATTTTCTGTTATTAAATAAAAAAAATTAATTAAATAAAAATAATTTTAAGAAATTTAATTGTGAATTTTATGTTTGTGTAAAATTAATTTTTTTTTTTTTTTTTTTTAAAAACTAATTAAAGGACAATAATAAAATTTTTAATATAATATTATTAAAGAAATTCTCCTTTTTGATATTACACAGATGCATTTAATTATAATTTTCCTTATTAATTGGCGTGTGAATCTCTAATCCGGGCACTTTTTACTTCTTCGTATCCTTGTTAACTTATTAAAATAAAAAGTATATAAAGTGTCAAGAATTCGGGGTCCGTAGCTTATTAAGTGTGAATGATTATGGAAGATCAACTAGAAACTTTTAACTATCAACAGACGTTTTAGTTTGAAATTTCTAAGGCTTGTAGACAAGATGGACGGACAGATTTGATTATTCCAGACAGAAAGATGGACAAAATTAAATTTCAAAGGATTTAATTCTATAGTAAAAAGGAAGCTAAATTTTATATATTTTTTATTACACCAATTGCGGATGATTACAAACAAAAGTTAATTTTTATATATAATTTGACAAAAATATTAAAGTTTTAAATTAGTTTTGTAATATGAAAAGAGTTTGTAAGTGAAAACTGGAAAATGGATAGTTAAAAACAAAAATGGATAGTTCAAATATAAAAAATGTGTTTAGATAATTTCATCATTTGGAACATTGATTATTTATATAAATTCTAAATACAAAAGTTTAAATTATAAATTTAAAATTACGAGATTATCAATGACAATATCGTACTAACTTGACTCAGCTTTACATGAGTACCAGTTGTAATTTTAATACTGAGAAAATGCTAACGATTCAGACCTTTTGCTGAGAACATAAACGTTTCACTCTTAGAAGCCATTAGCTCATTACAATTAAGTTTTTTCACTATAATCATTATATAAAGAAACTTATGTTTCGGAATCTATTTAAGAATTAATTAGTAGATGCAATTTGTAATCAAATCTGTCGAAACTTTGAGTCCTATTCTGCCAAATGTAGTGAACAAGGAAGAAAATAAAATATGTAAAAATCATATTAAATTTTACATTTTACAAAAATTTAAAGAAAATTACAAAATAATTTCGATACAGAAAAATTTATAAAGACGTAAATAAAAAATATTGTTTTTCTAAAAAAACAGAAAACTTTGATTTCTAATAAAAAGTTTAATTTAATATTCAAAATTTAACTTTAATTGACAGATATTTATATATGCTTAAAATATCCATATGAAAACATAATTTATTACATAACTTATTTCAACAAAAAAAAAACTTTTCTCATTACAAAACAAGAATAGAAAAAAGGATTTTTTAATAAAAATCAATTTAAATCAACATTGACGTCAACATTTACGTTTACACATGAATCTTGATGACGTATTGCATTTTTAAATATTATAGATTCGATTATTATATTAAAAATCTAGTTAAAATTGAATTTATCCCCAGAATTACCACAATTCCTTTATACGTTAGATTTATTGTATTGGGGCTGTAGTTTAACAGATTTTGAATGCGTCTTGAAAGTCTTTAAAGATATAAATAAGTTCATCAAATCTTGCATGCCAAAATAGAAAAGCATTTAAAAATGTCAATTGTCTTTCTAAACATATCCAACAACAAAAATGTCAAAATTTATATTAAATTTTAAATTTATATTCTTTTGATGTCCTTTTCATAAAATTTTTAATCATTAATTTTTGTTGTTATGATTCACTTTTTAATTTTACCAAAATTTCATAAAAATAAGATGAAAATTTAAGCAATAATTTTCTTTTAAACTATAAATGACTTGTAAAAAATAATATTTTCAATACAATGTTTTCATTTATATAGTAATAAAAACTTTGTATCCTTTTTATACAAAGTTATCCTTATTTTTTTACAGTGAAATTCCTTATGAAAATAATAAAAGAACAATAACGAAATACGAAAAATGCCAACCATCAATATTTATAAAATTGCAACAATGTATATGCAAAAAAATTATATATGCAGGTTATAAAAATTACTCTGAAGGACACAAAAATTGAATTTTCATTATATCCTTTTGACATAGACACATTGTGCTGCATTGCCAATGAGTCTTCAAAATATATATTTATATATAAACTTGACTTGCTGCTGTTTCTACTGCAAATGCATCAAATTTAAAATATAAAATTATTTTCAAATATTATTTTTTTTTAATAAATAAATTTATAGAAAATTTTTGCTGTGGATTTTTGAAAACACGCACACAATTTTTAATATTATTTCTTGTGTCAGTGTTTCTGTTGTTTCTATGTGTTTGTCATTTTTTGTTATGATGATGAAAATTGCAATAATGATTTGCCCGTGAACTAAAAACGTGTCCCATTAATTTTATAAAATATATATGTACATAGAAAGATACTAATGTATATTATGTAAAACTATATATCTTTTTATTCTGTTTATATAGTTTTTCATCACAATTTTCTAGTATTATTGAAAGATGAAAGCATAAAATCTTATGTTGCCCATACATTATACAACATATGTTTATCAACGTGTTAATCAACTTGGTTAACTTGTTTGTGGTCATATTTACAACACTTTGGACATATTTACAACACTTTGGATGGTTAACAAAAATCAGTTTGAAGAAATATTAAAATCATCAATGTTGTATAAATAATTTGACGTTTCTTGACGTTTTATGTAATAAAAACAAATATTTTTTATATGATTGAAGTAACATTAAATTATAATTATACTTTTTTTGACATTTGACGTTATCCTGAGAAAAAAGTCATTAAAAAATTGTACTTTCGTGATTTTTATTTATTGGTTGTAAACGAAGTTAATATGACTTTATAGTGAAAATTTATAACCTGGTTGATAACTTTTTAACAACTAGGTTGTTCAATGTATGGGCAGCTTTAATAGTTTTATTTTGTTTAGAGAAATTGTCAGTAGTAAATGCACACGTGCAACTAATATAGACAAACATAAAAATTTATAAATGTTTAATCTCCCTAGATTTAGAAAATTCCAGAATTTTTAAATATTTATTATTGAAATGAAAATTGTGAAAATTTTTATTAAATTTAAAAATTTTGCTTTAAAACTGTTTTAATAATAGTTTTTTATATATAACTTAGTTTCCCAATTTTGTATGTTTTCTGGTTTAATAAAAAGAAAATTAGAAAAATTAATCTTGTAAAAACTTATGATAAGAAAATGTTAACCTTAATCAGTTTTGCGTGGACGTGTTACTGTGCACTCGTTATCGTTGGATTTGGGTATATTAACATCCCGATTTTCTATTTTATTTATGGTTATTAGGTCCAGCAAAAGATGGTCGTGAACTGAAAGAAAGTAGCATATTTTAATATGATATACAAAAGTGGTTTATTCCGTGTCGGATTCAGAATCCAACACAAAATTAGCGCAGAATTTCCCTTTAATTTTCGAATTCTATACGTAATTTAATTTTACGTTGTGAATGAAGTATTGTATTATTATTTTTCTATATATTTGAATAATTTCGGCTTTGCTTTATGTTTCGTTTAAGGGTTTAAGTCTGCATTCTACTGAATCCATTCAATATGGTTACTATTTTCTTAGTGCACGAACAGAGTGGCGCTATGAGCGGTGCTGGTAGATGTGCTGTAGTGTATTTTTATATAAAAAGCAATAACAACAACACTACAGCACAGCTTCCAGCACCGCTCATAGCGCCACTCTGTTCGTGCACTTAGAATCAAACCGCTAAGTTTATTAGGTCGGGCCCAGCAACGAATGGGTTAACCACATTGCGGTGGTCCTGAATAGGATAAACCGTGATTACTATCTGCTATAAAGCTTGTATTCATCGTATATGCAATTGATGTGATGAAGTGGTGCAATGGACCGATATGTGTTTTAAGTGCAAATATTGGGGCTGTGCGGACATGCAAATCCCATTTCACTTCAATTCAAACGTGTATTGATACTTACACATTAAATAAATATGGAATTATAAAGTTAAGTTAAAATTTTTCAATACAATTGAAGATTTTCAATAAACTTAATTGTCGTATTTTAAATATTTATACTCATAATATTCAAGGCAGAAGGCATTAAAGTACGGGTAAAAGTTATCCTGTTAAATTTTAACTGATACTGTGCTAGAGTCTATTTAAAATTTAAATTTTGATATTTTAACCTGATTTTTGTTTTATGAAAATATACAGAGAAATCTAAATATAAATAAAGTTTAAAAAGTTTTTTATAATTTCCATCTAATAGCAAAAAAAATGCATCAAATCAAGAAGTTCTTAACTAAATAATAATCTCTCAAATACAAAATAATACAAAGAAAATTAAATATTAATTTAAAATCAATTTCAATTATAAAATTATGAAATTTTATTAAATAATATAATTTCATTTAATCATAAACTTAAAAAAGTTTTTATTAATTTCTCTAAGACTTGAGAAACCACAAATTTTTAATTATATACTTTTTCTATTATAGTATTTTTCGCAGCTGAGGTTTATAAAATGCTTCTGGGGAATAAATATTTTGAACATAATAAATTAATTTATTATATATTTCTTATGATTATTATGAAATATGGAAGTATAAATACAATAATTTTAAAATGTATAAAGTTTTTATTTTATGTTGAATTTATTAATGAAATTTTTATGAAATGTTATGCGGTATGCAAAAACGATTTAAATATATCAAATTTATTAGATTGTATTATAATTAAGTTGTAAAAGTATAACAGTTTAAAAGTATGAAGTATAGTTTTTTTGGGGTCATATGTATCTAGAATTTACCATCTTTTAAAAATACAAATATTCAGATTAAAATATTGTCAATATATATTTAATGATAGTCAATTTTGCTAAACTAAGCACTTTATTTTTTCGGTATAATAGTTATTGCCAAAAAAACACTTAAGAAATCATAATTTTTGTAATGTCAAAATAATTTTGAGTTTGCAATTTTCGTTATGTTCCATATCCTTCAAGAAAAGAAGTTTTGTAAATTTTGTATTTTAAAATCAATTTATTTCCTTTATTTTATGTAATATATTATAAATATATTACGAAAAGTTATAATAATTATAGAGTCCACAATGGAACTTCAATTGTGTGTGATTGCTATATGATTCCATGTATCAGGTATCAATACTTAGGACGTAACATAATGCACGGTTGATCGACCCTTTCAACACCTCCTTTTGTGGGAAAATTGTTTTTTTCATAAAAGCAAGTAGAATTTTTGATTAGCGTTTAGTTTTTGAACTTTATTTAGGGAACCACAATGGATTAATCGTGATCTCGCTTGATGCGTGTTGATTACGGATTTTCACTCACCATTCTTAACCTAACCTAAGGTAGAATACTTATGATTGTTGCATTGGATATGATGGTAACAAAAAAAAAAGAATTTCGCTGAATTATATTTTCTGGTCGTATTTCAAAATTCGACAGTACAAAAATAGACGTAGATATTGTGCAGAAAAATTTAGTAGAACCATTCGTCAGATTTTAATGAAATTAAAATATTCTCTTCATTCTGCATTCTGATGCTCATACAAAATAGGATCGATTCTTTGTAGAAAAATACAAAATAAAATTATATTTCATATTTAGGATGAAACTTGATGTATGGTTTTTACTCATATGTAAACAGATCATTTTTGTAGTTTCAGGGGGTCCATCCTAAAATTACCGATTAATGATTTATACGTTTTAGAGGATATAATAATTATTATTCAAATTCAATTAAATTTAGTACACATCTAGTTTGACAGTTGACAGTTTTACTGGGTCCTTATCAAAATTTCGAATTATATATACATAAATTACATTATTGGTGTCTTAAAAGATGTGAAAGCTTTAATCAAGTATTGTTTATTATTAAGGTAATACACTGATGTTAATTACTACTGTTGGACATACATAACAGTTGAACCTGACTACGAATTATCTGCTCTTTGTAGCTTTGTAGGTTTTTTTAAATGTCAAATTACGGAGATTTCAAAATATTAGTGATCTCTGATTGACTATACAATTTTTAGTATTTATATTCTTGGAACGTTTTGGAACGTTTAAGTTCATCTTTAAAGGAAGTTAATTCAACTCAGGAAGGATATGTTAAATTAAATAAAACACAATTAACAAGACAACCGTAAATTTTTTATTTTATTATAATTTTAAATTACATATTTCATAATAACATAATAATTAAAATGTCGGTTTTCTTTTTTATTTTTTTAAATTATGTCATGTTGTCATGTAAATTAAATGATTAATTTATAATAACAACAACAACAAAATACTGAACCAAAATTCTACATTTTTCTTATGATGCAATTTATATAGACAATTTTTTTTTTATTGATGTAATTTCATATTATTAAAAAGAAATATTCTTTTTAGCTGTCATCGTTGTCGTAATACATTTAAGTGTATCTATCTCTGCTGGCCATCTTTCTGTCAACATCAAACAGAAACCGTAATTATAAATTCATTAATTTTCATATTTTTCCGGTCCTTTTAGATTTAATTTTGTCGTGTATGAGAGACAATTAAAAAAAAATGCTTGTAATAATAATAAATATTCGTATAATTTCAATATTTCAGTAGTGGCGGAGTTAATAATTGTTAGTTAGAATCTGTTTATTTAGAATTTAGTTATATATTTAATTGGTATACAATTGCCTATAGGGTGATAAAATAATTGGATATAATAAAGTCACTCAATAATATCAACAACAAGAACACTAATTTACTCAGATTGTATACAATTACGCAATTCAAGTGTAAAATTAATAATTGGGTTGGGAACTTTCAATGGTGCAACCAGGAAAATTATGCTTTCTAATTTTGATACATTACAAAAATTAATCGTTTTGAGTAAAATTTTGTTTTGGTTCTTTCTGTCAGTTTAACTTTTTAATAATTTTAAAATATTAAATATTAAAAAACTATATTGTTAAGCTGTGGACATTCATTTTACATTTTCCAAGCGGTATTTAAATATTAGGAAATGGCATGTTCTGTCAAAAATATAAAGTTTTAAGCTTGCTGGTGCATGAATACGTCGCTGTTTTCTGTCATCGTGAAATGTCTAAATAATACTTGAAAGTGCACGCATTTCCTATTATTTAATCGGCCGAATAATTTCGTTGATATTTCCCATGTGACAGTACTTTGACAATTGTTTTTTTTAATTTATTTTAAAAAAAAATGGCGGAAATGGAATAAAAATTAATAGAAGCTGTTAAAAAACGACTTTAATTTATAATTTAAAATCGCCTGATTAAAAAAACATCAAGTTATAATAACGTCTGACAGTTGACACTTTGTATTTTGAGGGGATGTATTGTTTTTAGTTAAAGAGCGACACTATCGCTGCCGAAAAATACAGGACAGCAGCGACATATGCTGGCACAAGCTTAAAACATTGTCAATTTAACTAGCTGGTTTTGATTTACATAGTTAATTTTGATGGGAACGCAAATTATTGACTTATTAATATATTTTCACAGAAAATTTTAAACGCTCGAATAAATTATGCTATCATAAATTATTTGCAACTATCAATTATTTTAATTTTTCGTTAAAGCTTAGCTCATTGTGAATTTTTAGTTTCGGTAATCAAAAAATTGGAATTTCATAATATTTTTTAAATAGGTTACATAATATTATAAATTTTAATTATATATTTTAGGTTAAACTTTGATATTAAATTCCCGCGCTAAAATTTAAACTTTTCGCACCATTTTTTTATAATCCATTTAATTGTAGTCACGCCTCCTTTTTCTTAGTTTCAATTTAATTGACGGTGTGAAATGACGTTCAGTATTTGGTAGTAAACAAAAATGAATTAAAATTATAAAAATTAACATTTTACCAGCCTTAAAGTTAATAAATTAAGAAAATAAAAGTTTTTAAATAATATTTAATTAAAAAAGTGATAAAATATTTAAAATTTTCCGAGTTTTTTACACATATTTAAAATCATTTTGAAAATTTGCAAGTTTATTTTTTTTCTTGTGTCGAAAATTATTTTAATGAAAATTTATATTCAGAAAATATGAAAATATTTATAGTGTTAATTATTAAAAAAATAATAATTAATAATTTCATTTAAAAAAATATAATTTTATATAAAAGTGAAAATTAAAAAATGGTTTTTGTGAAAATTAATTTCAAGAATTCTCTTTATATATTCAGCCATTTTGAATCATTTTTCAGGTAAATTATATGAAATATTTCACATTTTTATTAGATTATTAAGGTTTCTTAAGATTTTAACAGATTTGTTATCTACACACTCCATGCATCCATCACAAATAATACAATAATAGTCTCCAAAGTGTCAATTTTGCTTTTGGTAACCATAGACGCGTTTGGTTAAAAATGAATCATTTACTTACATATTGGTAACATTCTCATCAAAACGTTTTATTTCGAATTACATTCGCCCATCTGCATATCTCCCTAATGTGGTACCAAATGGAAAAGCTCATAGAAACGTCACTTCAATCTTAATTTTTGAAACTACTTTCCTTCCCATTTATATTTTTTAAACAATTTTAATGATTGACCACAGCCAAAGAAAATTCAGAAATTTGAAATAAATATTAAAATTTAACTGAAAATTATTTATTGTTTATTGTTGATATCTTGAAAGATTTCATCAGAAGAAAATAAATATAAAAATATTGAAGAAAAATTATTATAGATTGTATTATTGCTCCCAATATACTAATAAGTCTGTCATTGCCTGGAGCATATAATTAATGATTCTACAAAATTTAGCGCTATTTAAAATTTGTTTATTATAAAAGAGGGCGCCCTACATTTCCATTTGGTTTCTGATGTACAACAAAATTTTTAGCATATCATTACACAATATTAAAATTTATATTTGTTTGAAGGTATCTAAACATTGAATTTTTTCCAGAGTATATTGGATATGTCTCCTTTAAAGGATATTATATGTCCATTAGGAATTAATGAAAATGATTTATAATATTTTACTTTTAGATTTTTATGTTTTTGTTTTTTTTTTTTTTTTTATTATTATTTTGTGTTTTTTGGTTGGGTTTTTCCACCCTCCACAGTTTTTCATATTCTAAAAATATATCACGTCTTTTTATGTTTTGTTCTTAAAAAATAAAGATGGGAAAACAAACAACAAATATTTCACTCATTTTCATAGAAAATTAAAGATATACATTTTAAAAAACAATTAATTACAATTTCATCATTTATTATATTATTATTAACTTTTGATAGAAATAGTATCATTTCTTGTCTTATTTAATTATGATAAGGAAAATGGTCCCTGTCGTTAAAAAGATGATGAAAATTGTGGAAAAATTATAAAATTAATTGTTTTCATTTCTTTGTAGCTTTTCGTTTTAGCTTAATAGAAATTTGTGTGTAAATTATTAATAAGTCAATTATAATTAATAATATCGGAAAACGTAAAGAAAAATTGATTTCAGCTAAATTCAATTTTTTTGATCCTTAAGTTCCCAGTCATAACATTTCATAGTTTTTCAATAAATATATTCACAAAATTAATCAAAGACAAATAGATACTAGAAGTTTGTTCCAAATATTCAGGACAAGTATGCCAACATATTCTCTTGACGAAAGGAAAGTAAAACTGACGAAATGGAAGTAAAACATTGTTAAATGTCAAAGACCATCCATCAATATAATTGTTAAATAAATGAAGATATGACAAATTATAATTGGTCACCGCCTGAACTGTATCATAAGAATTGCATTAGTAATAAAAATTGAATTCAAGGAGTCTCAAAGAACATCTGGAAAAGATAATTAATCTAAGAAATTACGAGGATGTGATGGAAAAATTGATATAGAACAGAAATTAACTAAAACATGTTTTAGACGAAATATGAACAGTGAAAAAAACTTACTATCGGTAATTACAAATTGCTAATTACATTTAAGAGATAATTGATATTTGACAGTCTAACTAATTTTCTTAAACAAATTATATTAATTATTAAAAACAAAAAAATCAATTTAAAAATTTGAAAATCAATTTTTTCTCAATAATTTTCTATTAAATATTTGTCGTAATTACATTAAAAAATTGCATTTGAATGCAAATTTTCAATATAATTTATCATAAATACATAAATGTTTATATCACATCCTCTGTACTGTACACATCCTTTTCTCATTTCATCAAATAATTTCCATATTTTCAAATTAACATGCAATGTCACAAAGATTGAGATATTTTAATATACATAAAAATTTATTTTTATTTAAATTTTGCTTGTTAAATAAGCCATAAAGTGAAAAATAAAAAAAAAATATGTCCTTTTACCGAATGATAAATTTCTGTTTTGACAGGATATACAAGAAGGGTGCAATTTTCTTTAACAGGATTTTATATAAAAAAAAGATGTACACGCTAATCAAAATCATATATAAAAATAGTTTTCTTTTTAGTTATGTAGTAAATTTACTTGTCGCCTTTATTTTTATACATGAAAAATTCTATTAAAATGAAAAGTTTATAAATTTTCTTTTTCATTTTCTATTTCGTTTATAATATTTCAATTTTTTTAAGATTAATGTATCGTACAAGGATATTTAATAGAAGGATAATTAAGTAATAAAAATTACAAAATTTATTATTATTATTTACAAAATTACGTTTTAAATTTAAGATTCTATTCCAGTTAGTATAGTAGTTATTTTCTAGACGTAGTTCAAAAGTTAAAGGATGCGAATTTATTTTAACTCTTGTTTGTCGAGGCGTAATTTTATATTATTTTGCAATTTAATTATACGAATTGCGCAAAAAAAAAAATTACATTGGAAAATTATAATAAAAACATATAAATTCCATAAAAGTTAAAACATAAATTTTGTGATAATAAAAATATTATTATAACTTTGTAAAATTTATTTAACTTTTCTTTATAATTTGGGTCCAAATTCTCTAAGGTATTTTTATTTATATATATAGTTAAAATTTGAAAACTGGTGAGGTGTTAAGTTTTTAGCCATTTTATTCTTTATTTTCTTTAGAATGTGTATTTAAATGAAAATTTATGGAATCATTATAATTTAACAAATATTAGACCAACAATTTTTTTTTTATAGATAAATTACATTTTACGTATTTACTTTATCTATTTTACCTATAGTTTTTTTCATAATTTTCTTAAGAATATGTTTTTGTTTATGGTTTTATTTTTCATTGAATTTTCTTTCTTCAACCCACACTGCATTATCGCATTTACACAGCGCAGTTTCTTTTATTTCACTTTTGATAAAAATAAACATGATAAAATATATACAACATTCATAAAATTTTCATTGCATATAATATGGTTTTTCTTTTGTGCATGTATGTGTGTAGCTTTTATAATGTTTAGTGGAAAATCAACCCCGATAGCAATATTTTTTATTGTTGCAGTATTTATATTGGAAAATTTTCAATTCAATTTTTCTCGAGACGTTTTGACTAGCTATAACGATATAAAATTAAGAAGTCTTCAATATTTTCGTGGAATTAATAATTCTTGATAGTTCACGATGTTATTATATTGGACAATTATCCTGCATTGAACTTATAACTATGTAAATGTAAAAAATGTCATCATAAAAATTTGTTATATTTCTTTAAATGTCAGTATCGTACTTGCAACAATCTTTGAGACAAGGAATACCATTAAAAATTAGGGAATTATCATTAGAAATTATAAGATAGTCAGTCAGTCAGTCCTGTTAAATAATATTTTGGTTTAAATGCCTTTTCATGGCATTTGTTTCCTTTTAAAGAAGTTCGAGACAATTTCATTGTAAAAAACGAAACGAATATTACATAACATAAGGCAAGTACTTTTCCGATACCCTATCATTTTTTTCTTCTTCTCCAGAAGGTTAACTTACAATGTCCTTACTCATAATAAGTTAAAGTTACATTTCATTAATAAAGAAAGGTTTTTACAATCAAGAAACCAAACCAAAACGTTTTTTTATTTAATAAAGTTCCTTGTTGAAAAGAAGCTGCAATCTTAAAACTTGTATGAAGAAATTCATTTCCTTTTTATAATGGAAATGTTTCAAGATGCAGAAATTTTTGATTGAAGTCTTTTTGATGTCTAGCACGAAAATTTTCTTATAATAAAATATAAATTATATTTAATTTAAAACTAGTGAAGCTTTTTTTATCTTAAATGGCGGTTTATCTAAATTTTTGATATGATGAATATCATTCGGGAACTATAGCTACTTTACATAGCAAGCAATGACCGCGATTCTGTATATAATCATTATTTTATTAATATTACCCACAATATAAATTTTAATCTGCATTCCTCACCACTAAAATTTTTGTTATGAACCCTGGCCACATTTACAAATCCACGCTCCCCAAGAAAATTTACAAAAAATAAAAAAAATGTTTACCGGGGAAATTACCCTAACAACACTACACATACCGAAAAAAAATTAATAATAAATTTTTAATATTCCAAAATAATAAAATCAACTTAGTATAGATAATTTCTGTTTAATACGTTTTTCTCTGATGTCGTATTTTTGTTGTCGAAGTATATTTTGTCGATATATCTTTATATCGGATATTATATATATAAAAAATTGTAAACATCACACAGCACATCGTAAAATACGTAGTAAATTATATCGTAATAATAATAATAAAAAAAAAAATGGTCGATATTATTTTATGTATATATGAAAAACTACATAAATTCTCTCTCTACTACAATCTTCGGATGCGCAGGATGTAAACAAAAACAATGTGAAGGGGGGTGGCAAGGGTGTGTATGTTTATATATTTTCTTTCTTATATACTTTCTATATGCCCTACAAAAATTCACAGAAAATATCGATCCAAAATATAAAATAATAATAATAAACATTTTTGTAATTTGGGTCATGAGGAAAATGTAGCGCATGCAACTAAATTATTTCCTCTTCCCTGAGTTTGTGTTGGTTTTTTACATGGTAAAAAATTTTTTGTTTTTCTTTTTATATTTTATTTTCGTATATTCGTTGTGTAATTCAGTATTGTATATATACGTAAAAGTTGTGTTACTACTTACTACCATGAACATATGATTATCAAAAAAAAAAAAATTCAACCCCTGTTTTTTTTTTTTGGTCTTATGTAACGTACACGTTTTACCTTCTTGTTTGTAAAAAAACAAAAATCCTTCATACGAAAATAGTATTATTAGAGATATTACATAAAAACGTAAAATTTCCACCCTCTAAAAATTGTGTTTTTATTTTGTACTTATGCAGCGGCGACCTATTTACTTTTCTGATTTTTCGTTTGTTGATTTTCATTTTCAATTTTTTTTGTAAATTTTATATTTTTCCCTTATTTTGGTTTTACATAACATAAAAAATATAATATACGAAAATAAAAATTAATTTTTAAATTCCGGCGCTTGTTTAGGCTAATTACTTTTTCCTCTACTATTACATAAATTTAAAAAAAAATAAATTGTATATTTTATGATTGTGTATGTCATTTATTAAATCATATTTAGGTTAAAATTTCATCCTCAGGTACATATGCACTAGGACTTGGTTATGTAAGGTATTTTCATTAAGTTCAGGAAATTATGAGTTTAAAAATGAAATAGTTTGTTTTTATGATGATGGTGTATGTAATTAAATGGAAAATTATATAAAAAAAATGAAAATTATTTTAGAGAAAATTTTAGTTTTTGGCGGAAATTGTATTAAAATATGGGCGAGGTTAATTTGAAAATAATTTTGTATTAGAAAATACTATTCAGGATGAATACCTGTGCATAGCTATACTACAGTATTCTTTGATTCATTCAAAAAATTGTATTGGAACTTGTTTGAAAGATGGGCCTCTGGGGCTGAGCAACCAATTTTATGATTTGATGTTAAGAAAAAAAAGTTGAACCGTGTTTTGGTTCATAGCTTCAAAATGGTTCAATTGAAAAGTATGATTCATATGATATAAAATTGGTAATTACATGCCCTTTAAAACAAGATATAAAAGATATCTTATTTCCACGATGTTTGGATACTAAACTGCAAATTTAGTTTTTTTCAAAAATAACTTTTTCCTAATGTTTTTTTTGTTGGTAAAATTGACCGGTTTTATTATGTTACCCTAACATCTGAAATTTAATATTTTACCTTAAAATCTGGCTCAGGTATTTCAGACTCACCCTGTATATAAGGGTTAATTTTTTCTAAATTTTAATCTTATTGAATTTGAAATTGTAATTGGAAAATATCAAGTTGTTTCTTACTGAGTATGTCATTTGTTATTAAGCTTCCTTTAGCTAAAAACTTACATTCTAAATTTGACAAAAATTAAAATTCTGTATTAGTTAAATTATTATGTAAAAATGAGTTCCATTCTGATAAAATTATGTAATAATTTTTACCATTCTAGTTATACATTAAGTGTTAAGGAATTTATTGTATTTATTCTTTCTTAGTGATGTGGATTTCGTGAAAATTAGCTCGTACTTTGACCTAATTTAAACAATAAAATGTTTAATAGGCAAATGTTTCAGATAATTAATTTGCCATTTGTTTTCTTAGTAAAAATCCTAGTAAAAAATAATTTAATTTAATTTTCATTATTAATAAAACTTATTACCTTTTTAAATTCTATTAAGTCAAAAAATTAAAATCTTCCGGACCAGTCACGATTTTGAACATCATACAAAATGAAAGAAATATCAAAATTTTTGAAAGAAATATTAAAATTAGTACTGCCAACATAGATTTTTTATTCGTAGTTTGTGACCTTCTAAATATTTGTTCAAATAGACGCAAATATTGTGGTTAATCTTATTAGTGAGTAATATGGATATGGGTTCTCTTAAAAAAGTATAGATGGTTCTTCGACTAAAACTTACTAGCACCTGTTCTAAAAACATCTCCGATTCGCCAAACAGTTCTGCTTATTTCTCTAAATCAGGCAAAGCTTTCCGGTTAACAATCTAAAAATTACATATCAAAATTCACATGATCACAAAACAAACTAAATCAGTATTTTATACCTTTTGAATAGGACTTGAAATTACACTGAATCGACTTTTACTATAAAAGGGTCAAACAACATTGGGTTTAAAAAAGGTCCATTTAATTTTAAATATTTAAAAGCCAATTATGAGAAATTTATAAAAGCAAAGTATTTTTTTTAATTGGTTTGTCTCTTTTCTACATTTATTAATTTGTTATAAGAAATTGTTCGTCTCATGTTTTTTAAATAAATTAAAGTTCAACTGAAAATTTCAGGTTTCCGAATTATTTTTATTAAATTGTGAAAAGTGTTATTGATATTGAAAATTAGATAATAAAAATTTGTATATAGGAAGTTACCACAAACAAAAAAGATTTATAATTATGCTGATTTTTTTTTTATAATTATGCTGAAATAAAACTGGTTAAGACAATATTAAATTAATATAAAATTTATTTTTAATCATTTTTTTTTTTTTTGTTAAAATTAGTATAAATATTTATTTTTAAAAAGGTCACACAACTAATTATAATTATAAAAATGCAAAGTAACTTTAGCATAACTGGTTAAATTATTATGTAAATTTTATGTATGTAATATTTTAATTATATTCATTTAGTTAAATTTATTAAATTTTTTGACATAATTAATTAAAAATATGATTTTGTTTCTTATATAAATATTTTGTTTTTCTCGTTTATTATCAATAATTTTATTATTATTTTCATTTATATAACATTAAAGTTTCATATTGAACATAATAATTATAAAAATTAAGAAAATTAATATTTATTAAATGGTATTTCCATTAAGACACCTTATAATTGTATTACAAGTAAACAATTACACCTTACCAATGAATGACAGGCTTTTCCAAGCAATCTATTCAGAATCGCAAAGAAATTATTCTTCCCAATTTCCTACATCGTTCGACCAAAACCAACAGTCAGTGTCACTAATCAACAATGGCCTTGTAAAAATACCAGTAATTGTTTTAATTCTGCGAGTACTTTTTTAGCTCTATTTTTCGATAAATCTATTCGTATGACGCATACGATTAAGTTTGTTTACCCATTCCATTCCCTTATCTCCTACATTAAATGGATTTTTATCATATATGCCTTCATAAAATTTAATAATCTTAACTACTACTAAAATGTCGTTTAGAACTTCTCTGATCTGAACCAACGAAATTGAAATTTATTATAGTTTTTCCAAAAATTCTGCACTTGTCATCATGATTTTTCATTTTTATGTTGTTTCCGTATATCTTTATGGAAAAACAAATTATTTTATTTTAAATAACAAAAATATTTGTTTTACTAAATATTTTATGCAAATATTTAACAGATACATAATAAAATTGTCACAAAAAAAATCAATTTTGTTTTTATTTTAAATAATAATTTGTCTTAATTTATAATCAAGAACATACAAAAACCAATAACAAATTTATATATACACGAAAAGATACAAGTAAATACAATTAATTTTTACCAAAAAGTCACTGTGGTTTGACAGCGCGCAATTTAAACATAAAAAATTTGTTTTTGTTATAATTTTTTTTTATATACATTTAATATGAAATTACGCAATGCAAAGACCATGGATTCATGGTCGTAATTTATATTATTATTAAAGGTTTTTATTTTTCATTCATTTTTTGTGTTTTGCTTAAAAATATAAAAAAAAAAATTAATAATAAATAATTATTTAAATAAAAAAAACGCTTTAAAAATCTTGCTTGCAGCATAAATTTCTGTTCCCGTAACTTTTTTTTTTAACAATAATAATGATTTCGATGCGTGTCGACCGTCGTTTATTCAACAAAAATAATAAAAAAAAGCGTTTTTGAATTAGAAACATTGAAAATAATAAATAAAATTATGAAAAAAATACAGATAAATCAATGTCCCGGGTCCATACTATTCTAATTAGTGTTCTGACGACTTTTCAGGAGAGCATAAAGATTGTTTTATTTCACTCCTAGTTGAAGGTCCATGATAAAATTGTACTTATTAGAAATATAATTTATTTCTGTATCGTATCAAATTGAAATATTATAAATTAATTAGTTATAATTAAAAAAGTTAAGCTAGAATAAATAAATTTAGTTACATTATTATTGTAACTCAACGTAACATAAATTTCGAACTCAAATCATTGGTAATTTCACCAAATTGAGTTACGTACATCCTTTTCAATTCAAGATATAATACTTAGAACTACTTAAAACTCAAGATACTTACGTAGTCAAAAAATTGATCTATTACAAGTCGACTTACGATTATTTTGCTTAACGTTAAACATTAGAAATTATTAAGTAAAGATAGGATATTTGACACTTCTCAGTTATGAGTTATAATACTAATCGAAGAGCTATATTTTTTTTTCCTATAAGCCTGAGAGTTATAGTGGAACGCTCAAAAACACTACAGATCCCAAGTATTCTAATTATTCTTACTTGACTTGGAATAGTATGGACCGGGGACACTTAAATTGTCGTGTGCTTAAATATAGAAAAACAAAAAAATATTATTGAAATAATTTAAAATTTAAATTTAAAATTGCAATAATTTATTTGATAGATTTTAAATAATTGTGTAATTGACTATACTTTTTTATATTGACAGATTATTAATTTATCATTAAATTATACAAAATTACATCTAATTTTATGGTTAAGTTGACAAAGACATTTAATAAAAAAAATGTGGTTTTTTCACATAGAATTTTATAGTATTTCATTAGAGCACACCAAATTTTATTTTATGGCCTTTACAATTATTTTCGTTATGGAAATATAGGAAATTTAATTTTTTACAAAATTTATTAAAATATTTCTAAAGTTCCAATGCCAAATATCTAAAACCTCGCTTTCCATCGTTGATACATGTTTTCCAAAATAAAGCGACACAAATTGAAAAGACGCAAAATGAATTACGATTTTCTATAGGAAATCATATAAATATTAAAGATAGCTAACAAAAAATTTTTTTTCTAAACAAATATTAAGTCCTTATTTTTGTCCTTAAATTTTGTAAGGAAGAAAATTGGAATAACATTGTTTCTTATATCATGGTATCCGTGTAACAATTAATATCGGTTGTTACCGCACGAAACATTTTTAAACTTCTTTTGCTTTTACGATACACGACTTACACGAAAATACTCGAAAATTAGTCTTAATTCAGTAACTACGCAACTTAATCAAAACCACGTAATGCGAGTTCTTACTATAACGTTTTTGCTATATTCTAAACACCATAATGTATTGGGCTGGTCTTAGCCCACCTAGCCCTCTCTAACGAGCTGCCACTGCTTATCGGAAACGATCATTAAAATTTTTGCTGTTAATAAACAATTTATTTATGAATGAAAAAGACAAAGAGGATATCGATCTTTCTATCTGAACCAAACCTAATCAAATCTTTGAACTATAAAAAATCATTGTACATCCTTTAATATTTCATAAAGTAATCAGAAATTCAATTAACCACAAAACCATAACTTCATAAATATGAGAAAAAAAAAATATTTTCATTTTATTGAAAACCGACAACAGCAATAACAACAAAAAATTTCATTATTTGAAGTTATCCAATTAAAGGGAAAACGTTTTTCACCATTTTATATAAATTTCAACAATTTAAAACATAAAATTTTCATATTTTAGTTTTACCTTCTAATATTTTGCTTTATTTAAATAAATTTTCATGTTTTTGTTTTAAAAAAATTTCGAAAAACCAAAAACGAAACTTTACTGCGGTTGGGAATTTTTTTTTTTTAACTAAAACAATGTGGAAAATATTTTAAGTTGTAATCTCCAAAATGATTTGAAACTATTATTTATATTAAAAATCTTCTATATGATTTTAAACTGGAAATATTAGAGATCAAACTGACCACATAACTAAAATAAAAGGATTTTTAAGGGCTATAAAAATTATTTTAAATTTATTAGTAGATTATTTGGTTTTTGTTGATTTTATTACAGATTGAATTATAATTAATTAATTTATTATAAACTATGAAAAAATTCCATCAAAATTGCCATTATTACACACATTTTTCATCTGTTTTTAGTGGCTGTGTAAATACACATCCAAAGTGATGCGAACGATGGTGGCAGCTATGACTAACTTCAGTGTATTTTCATATGAAAAATATTTTAAAGGGTCATATTATTAATGGCTTTTATATGGGAAATATACTAAATCCTAGCTTCCACTACTCTAATAGTAACTATCGGTATTACAAAACGGCATCGATAATTTTTTTCTATAGAGAAGAAAGTAGCATTTACTACTTGTAAGAAGTTCTCTATTTGCTGCAGAAAAAATGTCTTTATTTCAAATAAATAATTAATTTAACGCAAATTTCCATTGCAACTATTTTTCTTAATTATTTATTATTTTAGTACATACTTCGACGTGTGAAGGAAATCTTGTAAAATATCTGACACTTATGGCAGTGCCAAATACAGCATTAACTTGGACAAAGCTTCTTTTTAGAGGGCCTTTTTTTAAATACGAAAAGTAATTTTTGTAAATAAGCTGATCAAATTTGACTTTCAATCATATCAAGTAAAAATATTTGCAAACTCTCACCAAAGCAGTAAGCAGATAGTAAACCCATCAAACAAATTATATTCAAAATATTTGATGAACAAGGTTTTTTTATGTAGAAATGATCAAACCGACAAATTAAACCGAATATACTATCCAAATTGTTCATATGGACCATCGAGCCGGCATTGCACTTATATACCTTTAGTTTTCGATAAAGTTCTATTCTGTTGGACAATTAGTTTGAAAATGTATACTTATTTTACAATAATTTGTATCAGTACGATCGCGGTCATTCAGTGGTAATTCTGGGAACCTTAATCATATGTTTAACATGATTCCATTATTAATACATTTTTTTTATTTAGAAGCATGTGTACATAATTTTTAATCGCTTTTATTAATGAAATTATATTTTTCCCGATTTTCTAATCATCATTCAAAATTTGTATATATTTACTGTGTTGTGTGTGAACCATTCTCTGTTCAATTTTCAGTCGATTTGAATTAACAAATTGATAATGTTACTAATTATTTAGTAAATAATACTAAATTTAATGTAATTAAGAAGAAATAATATCTGAATTGACACGGGGATTATCAATTACAAACTTTTTAGGTACAAAACTTTAAAAAATATAATTAACTTTAGTAGATGACTGTAGTGTAAATAATGAAAATTATGGACTTAAAAAGTTGAATATAAATACTTAGGTAACATAATTAACAACAAAATCTTCTCTTATGCAACTTTATGTGTTACTGTGTCCCTGTCAATAGTTTCTCCTTGTAGTGGTCATTCAACAATTATAAATATGCTGCTCTTGACAGTACGTAGGTTCAGGAATATATAAATGCCGACTTTTTTTACAAATGTTTGACCTAGTGATTTTATTGATATTGCAAATATGCAGGCGAACTGGAAATTGTTGTCTAGTTAAATTGAAAACAAAATTGGATCGTTTAAATAAAATTTGTAGTACACAATATCAGTTTTTATTACGTTCCACAGCAAGTAATAATTATTGGTTTCTATCTCTAGGTTTAGGTTTATATTATACCTTCATTTAATATCTTTATTATATATATGAAGAAGAATTTTTATCTAATTTTACTATAATTTATTTATATATAATATAAAATTTTCTAATCGTAAGAAAGATAATAGAGAACTCAAAATTTTCATAACTCAGTCCATCTCATTACTAAATGTTTTTATTTATTGCGGAACCCAGTAAACAACGGAACCAATCTTCATGGTTGTTTCATTCGAATAAACATTTATAGTATAATATTTGATGAAATTATATAATCTCAACATGGATTTATTAAGTTTCTTTATAAATATTCAGATGTTTTTTTTTTTCTTCAAATTTAAATTTATATTTTTACTATTTTTATTGATATTTAAAAACTATTTTTTTTTTTCAGGTAATATTTCATCATTTATTAAGCTTTTTGCAAAATGGTATGTATCTTTATAATATCATAAATTTATATTTTTCATTTATAAAATAAATCTAATATTGCCAATATTTTAATTTTATGAACCTACAGTAAAATTTGTATAGGAAACTTAATTTTTGGTTTTGTATCAAAATTATGGTAAATTATTTTCAACCTCGAAATTATTCATTTTTGATAGGATATTATATTCTCAATTTAAAAATTATTTTGGTTTCGTTACTTCATTTAGACACTATCACGTATTTTACCTAGTTCACTTAAATGATAGAGGAGTTTCAGTACAAATTTATTGAAATTTGAATCCACTAATTTTATATGGTCATTCGACCAGTCAGTTTCTTTATAGATTTAACAAAATATTATTTACAAATGTCTTTTAATGGTGAGACACTTATTGTCAGGAAATTGTCTCAAAACCGGAATTAAATTTCATTTTTCCCAGTCTCATTTCGGCTCTGATTTTTTTTCACGTGATTCAACTATTGCTCAGCTCAGTGATATTGTCCCATTCCGCCTTGAAAGAGATAAAATCACAATTACATATTAAATTTTTATTCTTTGGTACTTATTTAAATCTGAGTCAAATTAGTGCGACATCGATTGATCGATCGAAATTTGAACCAGGGGCCGAATACATTACAGAATATCATCACTAACCCAACTCCGACATTTGCTATTTCGTATAATAGAGAAAAATATATAAAAAAGACTAAAGAATTCAATCTTGCAAAACAAATTAAAATTAGTATGTAATATATCACGAAACCTTTATTATTAAAAAGAGGAAGCCAAGGTTCGATTTGAACTGTAATTGGTTATAAATAAACAACAATGGAATTCGGAAAATAAAAACTGATGGAAGTAATTATAAACATAGAATTTTGAACAAAATTATTCACTTAATTACATAAGTAATTAGTAATAACGTATTGTAATTATGCAATTATAAATAAAATTATTAATTTGAATTGATAAATTTGTAACTAACGATATGTGTATAATAATTTGTCTTAATAAAATTGCCCGTTGAATTGATATAATTGCGATGTAGTGATCACTAATTCAAATATTTTTTTTTTTTTTAAATGCAGTACAAAGGTCTTCTTTTTAGAGAGTTGATAAAAGCTTTTGTATTTCTTTATTTACTGAGCATATGCGCCATAAAAAACTGTTTTATTAAATTTAATATTAAATCAAGTCGTAGAATTTTGGCTGTTATAAATATATTATAACAAAGTATAAATATAAAAATTTTGAATAATTTATTTTAAAATAAATTCCGCCAAATAAATGCAATTACATAATTTAAAAGTAAGCGTCATTTCTTATTTGAAACAGGCAATAGATAATTATATACGTAACGTAAAAAGTTATATTAAATGATAATAGCTAGTAAAACTATAATTTCAGAAAATTGGCAATTTGTATTTGATAATTAGAACACTGTTAAAATTACAATTAAACTATTCATTTTAAAGTAACCACTATAAGTCATGTATTGACCTATAACCGAATCCGTAACCAAATAACCACTAAATAGCACAATTTCACTATTACTGCCGTCTCCATGCTAATATCATAATCAGTGGTGCAAAAATTTGCTAAATTCTTTTAAATTTATATTAGAAAATTAACCCTTAATTACTTATCACCTTCAACACTTAATATCACTATGGTAAGATGTAAGAGTAACTTATGTCGAAAATGTAAATTGTTCGGAGTAAATTGAATTTAAAATGGGAAGAGTAAATGCAATATAAACCAAATTTGGAGACGAGCGTACACCATATTTAATTAAAGTGATTACAAAGTGAAATAAAACTTAATAAAACCCCTAAAAAGAATTTCAAAAGACTTAGATGTTTGCTAAAAGATGTTTATGACATAACTTGTTGTAATATAATGTATTGTATAGCATATTTATGTAGACTTGAGATTTCAATTTCCATACCGGAAATATTATCTTATGTTGAATTAAGTTAATTTTGCAAACCATAACCAGTAACTTTCTGTGCATTTATCTACCACGAATTTTGAACTTATAATCTACTTTTACAAAAAAAAGAAACCATTTCCAACCAAGCAAGAACTTAGAATTAGTATTTACCTTAAAAGCATTTCTAATTAAAAACTACACTTAAGCTAAAAATGCTTTTAATCATAACTACCACACTACAGTGAATATTAATAATCTGAATAGCTCAAACAATATTATTAGAAAGATAAAAATAATAATATGGAAAAATATAAATTTTTACTTAAATCGACTTAAGCTACTCTTACAATAATTGGCACAGATATATTTCTCTATATATACCAATTAAATGGATACCATAAAAATGATTCCATTTTTACCATAATATCGAATAACAATAATTAATTATCGATAATTTTAAATTCTTTTCCTTCTTATAAAATTATTACCTATATAAAATTTAGTTAAGCTCTTAAATTTATCGTTGGGTGGGTGCCGTTGTTCACTTGATTTAATTTCCAATGAAAAAAACAATTCCACATAAAAAATGTATAATTATTAAAAAATAATAATAATAATTTTAATAATCATAATTCTTTTATGCCCGCTGACTTACGTCCTATATAGACAAAATAAAAAACGGAACACAATTTCAGTTCATATCCCATAATTTTGCAATTGTTTCTGTAATTTTTTTTTTTTTTTTAATAACAATTTTTCATCAGTGGGTCGGTCGCGTGAAGGTGTTACCATTTCCTCTTTAAGCATTGATCCGATCATAAAAAAAAAAAAAAAAAAAACCAACAAACTAAAAAATAAACATAACAACGATAACAAAATAACAACATAAAAATTAAATTCAAAATTGCAGGCAATACTGTTCGTTGTGTGCGCCCACACTTTAAAATCGCTCACGAGATATATATTTTAACAGGGCCCATCGCGCGTTTATAAGTTATTTTACCAGCTGTCTGTCATGCTAGCTCGTCTCTTTACAAACGGCCAGCAAATATAATAAATATATGTAGCTATAATAAAAAAATGAATAAATGTTTTCGTGGTTTCCGTTCATTCATTTTCCAATTTCATTCATAAAATATTATAAAATTATACACAACAAAACTAACGAAACTATGATTTTTTTTTTATATATACATTACGATTATAAATATTTCATTCAGAAAATCTCGTGAGACCCGCATTACAACTTTAAATACATGTACTTCAAGTACGAAACAGAGCGGTATCAGTAGCGGTGACGACGGCAATATTGAGGAAGTTTTATATTTAATTTTTTTTTAGTTTTGGTATGAAAAATTAATTTTGCGATGCTTTGTTGACTTTGTGCAATTATTAATGAAAATTATTTCATTATGAAAAATAATCTGAAGAGAAATAAATTTTGAATTTTATATGAAATTAATTATTATTTATATATTTATTAATTTGTATAAAGTTAAAATTTATAATATTTTTATGAATTATATTATAATTTAAATATATGTTTTCAAGGTCTGATGATAAAATGAATATTGAATTCAATTTTATTTTTTGTAAATAACTAAATAAAACTAAATTTGCCAGAAGGACAACTACAGTAGAGGTGAAATTTATTCAATTTTTGAAGTAATCTTTAATAATTTATTTGAAATATATATTTGGATTTTTTTCAGTTATTTATTTGATTATTCAAAATTAAATTTATTTCACTGTTGTTGAAATGATATTTTTCATTATATGATTTCCAAATATTTATTATATTCAGCTTATAGTGAAGATATGTCACTGTTTTTGAAGCTTTTAAATGTCAAATGATGGCGTTGACTCTTGTGTCGTTGTCAATTGCATACTTTCAAAGCGTCATACCTTGGAATTGTGACATTTAAAAGAAATCAAATAAAAAAAATATTGAAATTTGTATATTATTTCATAATTTTTCATATAGTTTTCTCAATTACATAATTGTTCTTCAAAATTTATATAATTTAGTGAAATTATTTATGTGAAAAATCGACGACTTATGTCAAAAATCAAAACGGCAAGCGGCAAAAGGTTAAAAACAATTGTACTTTTAATGCGATACGACCTTCACCATCAACGTCCTGATTGAACGGTGTTTATCTACTGCTACTTTTATTTTGGAATCATATTGCTAACGTCACTGTCACCTAAACTATGAAATAACATTGTAAATAACAATTGTTAAAAAGAACTTTTCAAAGTTGGCGTTTCCTTACTTTTTTGTGAAATTGATTCTACTTAATACTCAGTAACACTTAAGATTCTATTTTACAAAGTCGTATTTCAACGCTGATAGTAGAAATAATGCTCTTTACTATACAGTCAGCGTTGAACATTGTAATTGGTTAGGTTTTTTTCATATGGTTAGTGACATAGAAGGTTCACAGTTTTCACCTTCTATGTCACTGACCTTCAGATTACAGAATTTGATATAATATTTTGATAATGCCGACCAATTTGATGACGTTTATTTTTATATAGAATTGTTTGATGTGCTGTAAGTGAGGTTTCATGAAACCATGTTGATTTGTAACTAAAGTTAGTTCTAGGCAGAAGATTATAACTGGCCTAACTATGGTTTCATTATAGATTATAGGTTTTATATCGTTCTCGTTAAGAGGAGAATCTAAATTACTAGATAGTTAAGCCTTGAAAATGTTCATCATTAAAAGAGTTCAAATTTGATCAATGCCAGACTAAATTTATGTATCATTTATGATTGTACAACTTTAATTCGAATTATACTTTCTCCATTAGTAAATATTAGTATACAAATATTTTAAAATTTAACATGTAATTATGTAAAATTTAATTTTATGATATTTTCGTGTTAAAAAGTCATCTTAAATTTAATAATATTTAAATTATAAAATCTTAATTAACACAATTTACAATTATGTAAGAAAAAATCAAATGGAAGAAATGAAATTTAATACACAAATATATTTCAATTCACAATAATAAAGTACGTATAACGTAATACGTATAGTAAGTGTAATTGTTAGTTAGTTTATAGTTTATTTGAACGAATTAAATAAAAGTTATGACCATGAGACATAGTGGCACCTTGCAAAAACCAAACACGTGCCAACAAAAATTTTAATTTTATAAAAACTTTTTTTTATTTTAATAAAATTTACTATTATATTCAATTCACATTTATATAAATAATTGTATAACAAAAAAAATATCATAGTAAAAGTAAATTTTATAGTTTGTGATTGTTATAATTGGAATTTTATTAAAAAGTTAAATTTAATTAAATTAAAAATTAACTTTTTTGACAATAAACAAATTGAAGTAAAAAAAAAAATTGAAATAACAATCAAAATATAGAGGAAAAAAAGGGATTTTAAATTTATCCAATTATAGTACTTTAAGAATTATGTGATTCGAATTTATACAATTGATTGGAATTCCGGAATTCCAAATGAATTAAATTTAGAAAAATTATAAATAATAAATTATAAAAACGAATTATAAATTATTATTACGAATACCGAATTTTATAGGATTCTTATAAACTAAAATTGATTGATATTAACGTCCCGGTTCCACAATTATTCTGTAAAACATAGAGATTAAGATTACTGAATTACCAATTAAAAATTTAATTAACCAGCGATTAAACTTATCAAATTTGACGTACGTAATTGTTGATTAGAAAATAATCGGCGCCTATTTTATAGAATTTATTTATATGTTAAGAATGGTTCTGAATCTGTCATTAAAACGCTCGAATTACTGAATATAAAGTACAACGAAATTTGTGCTAATCGCTGATTAAAAAATATACTTAATCAGAAATTTATGGTTTTTCGTAAAACCGAGCAAATTATTAAAATAATATTTATTAACTGCGTATTTTATTAAAATATTATTTTAATTTAATTATTTTATTATAAATTTTGGAATAATTAAAAATTTGTTTAATGGATAAAGTCGAAATCTCTACTAATAAAAATAGTATTTGCACTCCAACTAAGATTTATTCTTTGATTTTTAATTTATTCACAACTTTCCTTAATGTTATATGTTAGGTTAGGTTTAGAGTAAATGTGGAACCATTTAGCTTATTGTGATATTCCTTCTAATTATTCATCACAGCAGCCGCCATATTTCCGAAAGAGCAACAAAATAGTCTTCGACGTGTAGAAGTCGTATAGACATCAACCCCTCACAGTCACCCGCCGTTTCAGACAGAACCTGTTTTTGAGGATACAGTGATCTGTTAAGGACTGGTAAGGTTACCTGTTTTGAAGCCTACCATTTTCTGGTTTTCTTCCTATTCATTTGAAGCTCTGTTGCTTGCATTTTTATGGTCTACGAATGAATTGGTTCGAATGTCTTACAGCTCTTAATGAATATTCCAATTTAATTCCTGAAATTGGACATTTTTTCGTTTTGTAGAGACCGTCCAGAAAACTTCAAATATAAAAAGCCTACTTCCAACTAAAGAGATCAATTTTTTTAAATATAATCCAAATCCTTGTGAACCCTGTCCAATTATACAATTTTATGAATTGCCACAAAACACTATACTCACAATTTAAACTAAAACTTCATTATATCAATAAGTGTACGTCAACCAACAATTTATATTTTGTCTAAAGTTCACTTCCTGTCTTACTGGTGAACTTATAGTTTCATTCAAGGAAAAAAAATAGGAATTCCATGATTTTTATTTATTTTAGGTTAAGATTTGATTTTAAATTTACGCGCTAAATTTAAACATTTCAATTTTTTTATAATCCATTTAATTTTAGTCACGCCTCCTTTTTCTTAGTTTCAATTTAATTGCCGGTGTAAAATGACGTTGAGTATTTGGTAGTAAACAAAAATGAATTAAAATTATAAAAATTAACATTTTACCAGCCTAAAAGTTAATAAATTAAGAAAATAAATGTTTTTAAATAATATTTAATTAAAAAATTGATAAAATATTTTAAATTTTCCGAGTTTTTTACACATATTTAAAATCATTTTGAAAATTTACAAGTTTATTTTTTTTCTTGTGTCGAAAATTATTTTAATGAAAATTTATATTCAGAAAATATGAAAATGTTTATAGTGTTAATTATTAAAAAAAATAATAATTAATAATTTAATATTCATTTAAAAAAATATAATTTTATATAAAAGTGAAAATTAAGAAGTGGTTTTTGTGAAACTTAATTTCAAGACTTTTTTTTCTATATTCAGCCATTTTGAATCAGTTTTTTTTTATCATAATAAGGTAAATTACTTGAAATATTATACATTTTTATATAATTCTATTAGGATTTCTAGTTTTGTTAATGATTTTCTTCAGTTTTTCTAATATTTTTCAAGATTTCTGGTAATTTCGCACATGCTACGACCTCAGATTTACTTAATTAAATTTATTTTTCAATTTATATTTTAGTTTCTTCATTTATTCCTCGTTATAATTAATATTTTTTGTTACTGAACATCAAATTTCCTAAATGGATTGTAATGTAACCATAATTGACGATAATTTTCTATATGCAAAAGTGTTTTTTTTTTAATAATATCAATTTATCATATTAGAACAAGGCTAAAATCCATTAAAACAAAAAATATAAATTAAAATTATTAATAATAATTTTCATAAAAAATAAAAAACATAATATTTTTTTTTTTTTTTTTGTCGTATTATTAAAATATTCTCAATGTTAAAACGAAAATTATGAAAAATTCCATGTATGGATAAATTATATGTTAAAAATATAACCAAAAACTGCAAAATGTGAAATTGTTTTACCATAATTGCTTCTATACATTTATTATTTTACCATAAAAAATATTAAAATAAACTAGAAATCAGAAACCATTTATAGAAATAAAAATATATAAATTTTGTCGAAAAAAAATTATTTATACTAATTTACCTCTGCAAAAAATCGCATATCTAATATTGCACAACATAAATATGGGAATTTTTAGATTTTTTTTATGATTTTTTTTAATATATGTATATAGATAATTATTTTGCCATTTATATTTTCTATGCTGCTACTCAACAAAAAATAATAATAATAATACAAGGCTTTATACAATAAATGAGACATAGGTAAAGTTTATTTGGCGCCACATTGCAGATTAAGAAAAATTGTAAAAAAAAATAATATTCTAAATTTAAATTTATATAGTATTCTATATTAGGAACCCTATAACAGTTTCCCATTTATTTAATTTGTTTTTTTAATATTAATTTCTTTCTTAGCAATGTCGGTACAGTCTTAATTCTTAATCGATTCTTAGCCTCTCTTCGCAAAGAGTTTTCATGAAATTTTATTACAATTCAATTACTAATTTTATTTTGAGTCCAAACCGTTTCTATATAGTGAAGAAACATTTAATTAGTTAAACATTTGTTGTTAGCAAATGGTCTCAATATCGTCAGCATTTTTCGCAGTCTTCAAAATCACAATTACATATTGCAAATTTCGATTTCTGGTAGTCATTTACAGGTGAGTCAACTGAAACCGGTTTCGATGTATTGTTCTGGAGTTGAGTTCAACCCGGTTCCTAATGCATCGCACCTGGTACCTATTTAACATCATTTGAAAATAATTGTAATGAATTAAGTCATTACTATAATTAATTACTGAATAGTAGTAATTCATTATAATAGTTTCCTAAGCTGCAGATATAATCTTGAATTCAGAGATTCGCAGGAAATTCATACTTACATCCTTCTAAAAATGATAAATAAAGTTCTGACCCAAATAAGACTAAAAATATGGAGAACATTGAAATATTGACATTAAAACTGTATCCAACATGACAAGCGGTTAGTTATTTTAACTATCTAACTCTGTAGACAATGAATGCAACGATTATTGGAGCACATTCAGCATACGTCGTCGGATACAGAAGATTGAAATACTTGGAATTATTTCTTGGTTAACTTTTAGTACAGTGTCAATCTATCCGGAATTTGTACTGCAGTATTTCAAGAGTAACTCTATTTCATAAATAAATTATTTGGCCTGTTTGCCATATTTTTTTTTAAATATTTGTATAAAATTAATTTCCGGAAAATTTAAAACGAATTTTTCCTTTTAATGATGGAATCTAAATTAATTTTTTTATAACAAATTTTTCTTAATTTATGTACTAACGAAAAAAAAAAATTAGTTTATGTATTTTGTTTTTGTATATTATTTACTATAAAAATTTATCAGAGACGATTGCATGTCATCAGCATAATGCGGCTATTAAGTGTTTAAAACAATATAGTTTATATAATTTAACATTGTATAAAGCTCTCCAAAAAAAAATTATAATAAGAATTTTTGTCCAAAATTAAAAAACATTTTTTAAATCAACTTTTGCTAGTGTCCTTAAATTTCCTTTTTTGTAGAAACGACATATAACTATATTTATAAAAAAAAATTGTTGTTTGATAATTAACAAAAATTGTATAAAAAAGAAAGAGTAAATTTTCATGATTAATACAAAATTATTTGTCGTCAGTCGTCACGTACTAGAATTGTGAAAATTTAGTGATAATTTTTTATTATTTTGAAGCATAACCGAAAACCAGAGTTTAACAATTTCTCAGACTCCGCTGCTGACTTGGTAGAAAAAAATTTATAAAATATTTCTTTTGTAAAAATAAAAATATCAAAATAATTATTTATTTTCGTATATCTGCATTATGATGATGATGATGATTATGGTTCTCTAATTTGGAAATTCAGTACACGGAATTAAGAAAATTTCAAACCCACTCATTCTCTGAACTTTATTCAATCTTCGGATAATTAAAATTTTTTATATATAATCATGTGTTAAAATTAATTACATTTTTTTTTTTATGATTATTTGAATTTATCTGGAACATAAAACATGAAGGACAGAAATTAAATTTTTAATAAAAATATTATTTATAATTGTTATACCCAGAAATAATTTGAAGTGTCCAATAAGTCATTTTGTAGTAAATGGACTTACCTATTCATTCCTCTGATAATAAAATTTTAAGATTACTCAATAAGTCGAGTAAGCAATTTCCGTATTTCAAATTTTAAGCTGCTCTGAAATAATCAGCGATGATTCGAGTTAGCAATTTTGTAGTAAATCGACTCCCTGTTCCTGTGTTTACCAAATTTTAAGCTGCCCTGAATAATCAGCGATGATTCGAGTTAGCAATTTTGTAGTAAATCGACTCCCTGTTCCTGTGTTTACCAAATTTTAAGCTGCCCTGAATAATCAGCGATGATTCGAGTTAGCAATTTTGTAGTAAATCGACTCCCTGTTCCTGTGTTTACCAAATTTTAAGCTGCCCTGAAATAATCAGCGATGATTCGAGTTAGCAATTTTGTAGTAAATCGACTCCCTGTTCCTGTGTTTACCAAATTTTAAGCTGCTCTGAAATAATCATCACTGTTTCGATTTAGTAATTTTGTATAGTAAGTAAATCGACTATATAATTTTGAGGTAAATTAACTTTTCGTCTACCCCTATATTTATCAAAAATCTTAAGAAGCAAATTAAAAACCTCATAAACTACTAATAAAAAAATATTGCGGATGCAAACACTAAATATTGTAAATGTCCTTTGCCTCTCGCTCTTACAATTTCGAAATTTCGTGATGATTAAGAAGTGAAAAAGTCAATGCCCCTATAAATTGTTGAGTGTGATGAAAATATAAATCCTGAAATAATAAAAATGTAGTTATAATATAGTAAAATTACTTAATTTTTGAGATAATTTTGTTTTTTTTTTGGATAAGGGAACACACAATACGTAACGTATATAGAATTACCAAAATTTTTGTTGTTGAAATGGAAAATAATATAGAACATTTTTTGTTTTGTTTGGTACTCTCCTTATCACCCACCGCATAATAAAAATATAAGGAAAAAGGGAAAGTTCTTTATTTTGTTTGTGTGCCTCTTGTTTTGTTGATTTATGATGGAAAAATTTGACAAGAAATTAATTTCGTAATATATAATAAAATAAGTTTTTTTTTGTTAAGAGGAAAATTGATATTTGTATGGGAACAATATTATAGTTTCCATATGGAAATTTAGTTTTTAGGATCAATGAAATTCCAGCTAAATAATGTTCTAAATTCTAAATATATAAAATATTCAAATAAAACAAAATTTTAGTAACATTACCTAAAAAGAGGTTACGAAAATTGTTATATTAACATGTTAATAAATTTGAGGCTACTTTAGAGGCTAACATGTACTAAGAGGAAATACATATTTTCAGAAATATAGGATGTAATAAAGAGTGAAAACTCCCGCAGTAATAATTAGCATAATTTTCATATAACTCTATAGGTTGAAGGAACTGAAAACAGTGAGTGAATACTTGCCAGAAGATTATTTTGAACAAGAGGTTTAAAGCAAAGAAAATAATGAGAATCTACTGGAACATTAAGATTTAATAACTAAGTTATTAGTTGGTTAGTTTAAGTGTTGCCAGTTGCCACTCACCTGGCTTTGCTACATTGATTTTATTTTCATCTCAAAAATCTCACGTTTTTTCTTGTTGAGTTCATACGCGGCAAGTGTATCCTTTCTGGCCCTGTTCGCATGAGTTGTTTCTTTCTCATTCAGTTGTATGATTGGTCGAATGAGATACCTAGTCCTACCGCATGTTCGCCAATTGGCTAGTGCTCTGTGAACACAGCTGTTTGTCTAGTTGTGTCCCTTCGGGATTATAGGAGGTTGTCCATTTTAGTTCTGTAGTACGACGACCACCTCTTCTATTTAAGTTATACAAACGAAATAAATTTTGTAAATTAAAAAATAAATCTAAATCTAGATTTAAACCATTTCGTAGTATTTGAAACTTAATCTCATGCACCGAATTGTGTTAGCAATATAAATTAATTTTCTATTCTAGTTAATAAAAGTGTGCTCTCTGTATATTTTGTATGAACTCCTTGAATTAATAACTAAATGAAAATGAACATGTTTCTGCAGTGATCCACTTCATTAATATTTCTGATTGAAAATTGAATGGTTCAATCAAAAAGCAGAATTTTTGTAATCACCATAACATTTGTGAGAACTTGACGTTTCTGATGACCTAAGAGAAATACATGTTATATAGGTTTTTGTGATTGGTATTTTAGGTCAATGTTTAAGGCCAGTTTTACAGATCACTTTATATATAGCATCCTCGTATTTCGTATATAAATCCGGAAACTAAATTTTTAGTTAAATTGACAAGGTATATACACAAAATATATTAAACTAAACATACTACTAAAAATACGGGCTTATTGCTTCATTGTGAAGTGTTTTGGTGTCATAAATCAGGGCTGGACTCAAAATAAATATAATATATAAAAAAAAAATTATGTGATGTGATACCCATCTCTAAATAATCTACACTGTAATATAATAATAATTCGTTTTTATGGGGTGTTATGCTATTAAATGTTTTATATTATATAAAAACGATATTTCAAATTACTCTCTTTTATGCTTTGAATCAGATAAAATGTATATATACACACATAACACAAATATACAAATATAAATTGATAAACGATCTATACAAAAATAATATCTTACCAAAAAATATACTGAACCATTTTGATACAATTGTTTGAATTATAGTACAAAAATTCAACAAAAAGAAAAAATCGAAAATTATCAGCAAATTATTATAAATTGGTATTTAAGTCGTCGTTGTTGTCGAAGCCTGCATTTTTTTTTATTTTATTCATTTTTTTTCTATATAAAAGGATATTATTCAAAGATCGTACAGAGCACCCATATTTTAATTATTGGATTTTTATGAGCAGATGCGTTTCGGGTGTTAAAAGTCAAAGAATAAAAAAAATTTCGTGAATTTAATGATAAATTTCCCTAATCGGTCAATTAATAATGGAATTACATTATAAAGAGAATATATTTCGAAGGGCGAATTTGATGGTTTCTTGGTTTACAGGACAGATTTTGATGAAATGCATAGGAAAATTATATTAATGATCTAAATAAAAATTTTTGTTTGAATAGAAATTTGTCTTATGTATTATATGTTCATTTAAAATGGATAATTGGAAATATAGGGGTGCATATTTATAAATTTAGTAAATCCTTAATATAAGTAAAATTAATTATACAAAACAATTGTAAATCTATGTATGAATAATTAACATAAAACTTACAAGTGATTTTATATTTAAAAAACTATAATTTTCTTAAATATTATTCCATTTTTTCGTTTTATCTGATGGCCTTTAATCAAATTTTTTAAGTTTTATAATTTATTAATTTAAAATTAATTTATTAAACCATAAATCCCGAAATTCAGGAATTTAAAATTTTGCGATTTATGAATCTGATTTTTGTTCTGTTTCCGCAAACTTTTAAGTTTTCGGTATATTGTTAAACTTAAACAAAACTAAAATAAATATAAGATTTCCGGAACACCGTAAACACTACTTGTAGAAGTGGATAGATAAACACTTCTACAATTATTTTCATATTTTAATCAATACAGACTCGTTTTATTCTGATATCTCAAATCTGACATATTAAAAAAAAAAAAAAAATTAGAATTATTAGCAATTAAAATTGAGATCATCATCTAACCAACGAAAAATATGAGTTCAATTTTTAAATTACATAAAACTGATAAAATCAGTTCAGGTTTTTCTGAGGTCATTTTAAACTGACAATGAGAGCAAGACAAAATAATTGTTATCTAGCCAAAGAATCATGCTACAACCGATAGCAACTTTAGTATGAATATTAAACCTATCAGCATGTTTGCTAACCGTTGCTGTTTTGGTTTAAGTAAGCTGTTATTATGATCGATAAACCTTTTGAAGAATATCAAAAGTGCAGCTGTACAAAACCTTTATCAACCCCGTACTCATGTACGACACGGAGACATGATGAGAAAGCATATTTGATGGTGTGTTCATAAATAGTGAATGGACACTAAGATACAACGAATATGAGCTCTACGGAGACGAGAACATAGCAAAACGTATTCGTGTATAACGTCTGCAATAGTTAGGCCATCTAATCACAACTGACAAACAATCTCCAGCTAAAAAGGTATTTGAATATAATCCCGATTGCAAAAGAAGAATAGGCAGATCAACGTTGGAAGTAAGTAAATAAATGGAATAACTTTGATTTTCAAAATAAATTTTAATTATTGAAATTTTAAGAAAATATTTTGTTATCAAGTTTCTGCCATCATTTCTGATTGAAAATTATGAAACTTGAATGCGTCCTTCAGTTTTGTCCTCCGTACAAAATTTTTGTTAATTTACGAGTACATATTTATCTAAATATGGCCTTTAATAAACAAAATTTTTAAAATTTCCCTTGAATTTACATACATAATAATTATTATAATTTTTTTTTTGCAATACTTGATAAATTGCATTGCAAATACTCTTGAGTCTTGACCATATATACAATTCTATCTACAATCAATCAATCTATCATTTATTATTGTAAAATTCCAAAAACTCAGTTTCATTATTTGAGAAACATTTTAAAAAAAAATAACCAATCCAAAATATACTTTTAAAAATTTATGTTGTTACATACTTGAAATAATTTAATGTAGGTATGTATTTTTTCTATTGATCATAAATTCCATGATCAAAATTAAATTTAATTTCATTTAATTATTTTATATTTATAATTAATTAAACAACAAAAATAATTATTGAATTGATCAAAATTTATGATTATAATGTATGGAAATTATATTTATACATTCAATACCTTTTTTATTTATGTCTCTCTACCTCTAGAGATAGAAAATCTATGAAATGTATACATACATAAAATATAAATATAAAAAAGTATGATACAATATCTTGAAGGTCGTTTACTAAATATTTTCATATACAATAATTACGACGTCATAGTTTAAAAAAAAAGTTACTTGCGCGTGCGCAATAACAGCAAAAAACATAAAATTAAAAAAAAATTGTATTTAATTTATTTGTTGGATATTTACTTTTTTTTTTCGACGACAAATCGATGACCTTATTATACATTGAGGCCAATTTAAAAGAGCTCTGAACTAGTTACATAATGTTTGTATAGTTATATTTTGTTTTTTAAGTTGTTTTTCGCTTAGCGATTTATTTGCAACAGCTGGCGTTATACATAGAAATGAAAATCACATTACTTTTTTGTGCTATTTACAATTATTGTCTATGACAAACTAATGCAATTTTTTTTTGTATTTGTAATTCATTACAGATTTAACTGTGTAAACATAATATGCACTATACACGCACAGTTTTCGCAGAAATTCATCAAATATGATGGCTGTCTGTTATGCTGTAATGCAATTGCGTCAAAATTCCCTCGACTTAGTTAAAAGCAATGTGGTTACCTTCACATAGTTTCTAATTTATTGTTTAATTTTAATAATATATGTTTATTTTTATGATGTCATTTGTGAAGTCAATTATAATTTTTTAGTTTTAACACCCTCAAAATATTTAGATTTAGACCTTCTTAAATTCAAGTTTCCTTTTCATGTTGAATTCCTTTCCCTTTCATCTTGTCTTATGGAAATTATATTTAAAAGTTTTTTGTAATTTTCAATTGTTTCAGTCAATATTTTATGTGATTTTTCTTAATTTAATTCTCGAATTGACTCGCTATGTCGAAATTGTGTATCAATTTCAAGATTTATGCCTAAATGTTACATACAATAATGTACCTTCCTTAAATAAAGAGATTTGTTCACTTCCCATTTTCTTATCATGGTTATAAAGAGGAGGAATACGGAAAAAAATCAATGCATTAGACCCACTGTATTTTTTCACCTTCATGTTATACTTATCGCAACATTTGAAACTTATACACTGGCTCTGGGATTGCTTGCTAAGCTTGAATCCTAACTCGTGCACTTTGTTCAAGAAAACGAAATCAGAACACTTAACATTTAATTACGATCGTCATTTTTGCATCTCGTAGGTGTAAATAAGCTGATCTTTTACTTGAAGCCGCAGGTTATTTTTTTACGAAATTGAATAATGGAGCAAGACTTTTCTAGGATTACAATGAAAAATTTATAATATTAAACGTACGAAGAAACAGAAACTTTTGTGACCTACCTCTTCATAGCATCTATTTTCTTTGTACCAAAGAAACCTAATTCGAAAAATTTGATTCAATACAGAAATAAGCAATTTTCCCTTATTGTAGCCAAACAACAAAAAAGTTGGCCATAGTTTAAATAAAAATATTATTGAGCTAGGCAGCTAAGATTTGAAATATATAATATTTCAAGCTTTAAATCGTAATTTAAGTAAATTACTTCTAATCTCATTCATATTAAATATTTTCAATGCATTTTCAGATTTTTAAAGAATCGGAATTAATAATTAGGCTGACAATTGACAGACCAAATTCAATGAAACATTTTTTTTTTTTTAAAAAAAGAATTGATTAACTAAAAACGTTCTAGTGCCTGATTTTTTTTTTGATTCAAAAATCTTGTTTATTTATTTTACTTTTTTTGACCCATTTACCCCGCAATTTTTTTTTCTTTTCCAAAAACACCTTTTCATAAAAAAAGCCCACAAATATTTTTATGATTAGTGGTGTTGTTTGGGGGGAGGTGGGGCGGTGTTATGTTAAATATATATAAAAATATTTTAAAATAACGGTAATTTAAGCTTTACAACTACTACATAATAATAATATCTAAATAAAAATAAAAATTATTTAATAAAATAATAAAAATACAAAATTCTGACTCATTTTCAAGAGAAGAAATATTTTTGGTGTGTGCAAATTTAAACAAAATTTTTAGTTCACAAATTAAATTTTTTTCATTTTTTCATGTTCACAAATTATTCATATTAATATGAATTTATGTATAAAGAAAAAAAAACATAGTATTTTTTAGTGGTGAATGGCAAAATATCTTAAAACTTAAAATTTATCTTAAAGATATTTTTTGTCTCTGTGTTTATGTTTTTTTTTTGTGTGAAAAACTTAAAGTGGAACGCACTTAAGTTCAAAACATAACAAACTTTTTTTTATTTTTGTTATTATTTGTTTTGTCTTGTAGGCAAAATAATTTTTATAGTTTTTGTTTAGTAAAAATAAATTAACAAAATCGAAATATAATTAAAAAAAAAGAAACATTTTTTTGGGGGCGAAATTTAAATAATTTTTTTTTTAAATTAATTTTGGCGGTTTTCTTTTTAATATTTTTAGATAAAAATAAAAATGATTGATTTTTTTTTTGTTTTTGTGTTATGAAAAATTAATTTTATAGAAATATATTATAGTTTCTTTGAACTCTTTAAAATGGGGTTCACTTAATTATTTTGTAAATATTTATAAATATATAAAAAAGAAAATTTACAAATATATAAATCTAATGTGATGACCAACATTTTAAAATCTAATGTGTGACGATCAATATTCGAATTTATGAAATGTGTCATGAAAATATCATTTTTAATATTTAAGTAAATTGTTAACACAATTTCAATGTAGGACAAATTTCATCACTTTTTGAATATCTTTGATGTTATTCCAAATTGTAGACATTTCAAAATTTTTTATATTTTACCGACTTTATGTGTTTTCGACACTAAATTGGTTGGTTGGTTTTAATCCTAGCTGAATTACTTGAAAAAGCTTGTTACCGAACTGGTTAAACAAGTGGGCATTTCTAAACTAATGAACGTATTACTGAGACAAAGTTGTAGCGTCAAAGGTTTCATTATTATCATTTCATTAGTTTGACACTTTATAGTAGCAGAATTTCAACATGTCAACAATGTCAGCACTAACAAATATGAATCAATCAATTCATAATGCTCTCAATATTACGAATTCCACTATATTGTAATTTATAATTTTCCACTTAAATTCTAATTTGTATTTAACAAAAAGTTGATTAAATTTTCACTGAAACGTTAAAATATTTCCCATTCCCACCTAATACGCGAAAAATACGTTCACAATTAATTTATCAGAATTATTTTTCACTTATCGTGGAGCTAATTCTTATGATTGGTTACTCCTCGGCACCATTTGGTCCACTATTTGAAATTCTTTCTGTTAATCCTTGAGACGCTATCCTGTTCACATAGTATACAATTTGGAAGTTAAAATATGAAAGATCTGTTAAAAAAAGTGATCGGTTTTAAATTTCCTTCCCATATAAAGTTCGGAAAGTAAACATTTCAAAATAATTGCGTTATTTAACAAAAATATAAAGATTATTTAATGTTCCATATTTAAAATTTTTGTATTTTAATTATTTATTTTACAAAATAATATTTAATCCCAAAAATAAAACTACTGTGCTTCGTTATTGAAGACTTATTTTATATATTTAAACGAAAATAATTCTTAAAAATATGCGGAAATTTTTAATCACATAATTTTATTTTGTTGTGATTTTTCCCTATTCAAAAACAAAATAATAAATTTTTGCAATAACTTAAAGCAATAAAAGCACTGTAAAAAAATTTCAATTCAGGGTCATTCAGCTAGCTATTTTAGCTAAAATTCTATTAATAAAATAATATTATAATAATATTGAAAAGAAAAATTACAAAAATAAAATATACTTTAAGGCCAAACTTAAATGTCATAATTTTTAACTTTATAATTCATCATAAATTTTTAGTGATATAATATATAAAATTTTTTGTTTACGATTCACATGAACGAAACTCAGTCAATATTTTTTTTTTTAGATAAACTTCCTTGAATTATCGGAAAATAATATTCGTCAGATTTGTTTCATTTTTTTTTTAATTTCAAGAATCTATCATCGATTCCACTCCTACAATAAATAGTAAAATTAATAAAAATGAGCTCACACTTAATACGCGGTATAATAATATTCATATTGAATTGCTGCAACTAAACTGAGCTAAGTCTTCAAAGAATCTTTTTATTTATCAGGATATTTAAAGCTAAAAATAATGTTCTTAAAAAATAACAATTCTAAAAGAGAATAAAAAAATTATGAATCATTTCATAATAATTTTCTTTTTCAGAAAAAGTGATACACTAAAAAATTTCCCATAAAAAATATGAACATTTTTCCATATTACAAATAATTCTCATTAAAAATTACCAAAAAAAAAAAAAAATAAGTGTGTAATACTTTTATTTTGCCAAAAAGATCTCATTAAACTCCAGGTGATCCAGCGCCACATGAATCAAATAAACATAATTTTAAAACATATAAAAAGATCTTTACAATTTTCAAAATCAATCGTTTTTAGCATAACTTTTTGAAATAGTACGATTTTGTTAATGTTTTACTCGTCTCGCTGTTGTATTTTTAAAATTAGTATTTAACAATGTGATTTTATATATACTGTGTAGTCCAAGTTGAACACTTTCACTTCATATAGTATTCAGAATCCGATGGCTTCGACTGAAATTGATAAATAGTTCGTTTGGGTGACGCTTTTTCGAACGTCGTCTTGATCATTTCAACAAACTAAATGGCATAAATACAATTAATTATAAGGCTTTGATTCGGTTAGGTTAGGTTAAGAAGGGATCGTAAAGATACAAGGTCAACACGAGAGATCTCGAAGGTTCCATTGTGACTCCATATGCAAGGTTTAAAAACCAAGCACCAATCCTATCAAAAATTCTACTTACCTTTATGAAGAAAATACTTCTCCTCAAAGGTAGTGTTGATAGGACCAACCAACCGTGCAGTACATCACGTCTACCGCAATCACACACTAGATGTTTCACTGTGGGCTCTATAGTTTCATCTCCACAGCGGCATAAGCTGTCCATGGGAATCCAACAGTGACCAGTAAGGAGGCCAATCAGTTTCCTACAGATATTTCTATCTATAGACAGCACGAATTTTAGTTTGGTTAGAAAGATGTAATGTATAGCTGAATAAAATAGGTGATATTGTAATGGAATTTGAAGCCACTATAGAAATTTTATTGATCTTTATATAATGTAATTTAACATTGATAAAAATGTTGATGAAAAATTATTTTAGTATTAGATATAATTTGACTACTGTCAAAACGTAAAATAACCCACAATGAAATTATTTTAGAGTAATTTGTTCGCTTATGTTTCAATCAAAAATTTCGTACCTTTATACACCCCCTAACAAGTTACGAAATTTTACATTGAACTTTTTTTTTTTTTTTTGAATTTATTCCCAAAAAACATTACGTAATTTCAATATTGAGTCAGAAGAATTTGCAATTTTCATGATGAAGTTTTAGAGGTGGTGGTATACATAATCGGGATAAACCATACATTATTGAATCAATCCTATATGACATTTGAATTTTTAATATTTTATATTTTGAGGTACAAAGTTTTTTGGTAAATACCAAACTCCTAAACTTTCCTGTATTACAAACAAAAAACATTTTTATTATTCAGCTGTAATTCCGTAAAAATTAATGTGTTTTTTTTTCTCTTTTGTGGGTGTATGGTTAGTGGGTGAGTCGTGAGCATTGTACATATATATGTTTTCTGTATCTTGTTGTTGATGTTGATTATAAATTTGACTTTCCTTTACAATACCCACCAACAACATCATCCAACATCAACAAAATATTTACCAAATAATTTTCTGAAATATAATGACTCATAATAAATTTCATATAGAATTTAAATATTATTATTTCATCATTTATTTTTAATATATTAAATGTCATTTTTTTTGGACTGGTTCAATGCTAGTTTTTTCTAGTTTGGGTTAATTGTGAAATATTTTGGATTTTTCATAACAAATCTGAGAAGTAAATAAAACAGGGTGTTAATTGATTTCGGAATTTGACACTTTTCGTAAAAAAAATACAGTAATATTTTGTCTTGAAGATTTAATGTACGTTTCATAAATCATTCGCCCTGTTTTTAATATTATATTGTTTATTAAATTTGTGATTTAGCCAAAATCATAAATCCCACTTCGAAATTACAGATTGTCTGCCTAATTTGTTATAGCTAATTATACAATTACTGACCTAAGATTACACTAGTAAATTTGAAATTCCTAATCTCTACTACATAGTTCATTAAAAACAGAAGATACCCGTACTACCTGCTTCTGCCGAACTACAGAAAAAACTAGGCCACTATTTGACCTATTTATACGATACCCTAACTACTCACAATTCCAACATTTCCCAGGATTAGGATCTTCGTCACTTATTGTTTACGATATCAAAACCTTAACTAATCAGTATTTACCAAATTTTCTTTTTCTACAGTCTCCAATTAACATCTCCAATCATTTCTATTTAGTATGATAATGACCCTTTTGTTTTCTTGCTCATAGTGCTTCACCTTTACTTACTTGACAGGAGCTTGTAGTGTTCTAAATCGTATCTATCTTTCTTTTAGTTATCATTTCCATTCGATGCGTGATAGTTGGAATAAAGAACGATCAATTAAGTTTATATTTATATACTCTGCGACTAACACTATGAGTAACAGTCATAGTCTCATAACTTCAATTACTTTAAGAATAATTATTTTTAGTCATATTTTATCGGTTACACTTTGACTTTAACCAAAATCCGTTTCATCAAAAATAATATAAATCAAATTTCGAAGAAATATGAAATCAATAATTCCAGACATAATTCTGCCCAATTTTAATGTAAATACTGCGTCTTTAAATAATTTGTTTTAAATACATTCCACTATGATAAACCCCCACAAAATTACTACTAATATACAAAAACGACCCCTAACTCTTGGGTATTTTTCATTTATATTATAAATTAGATTTGTCATATAAATACATACTCATAACCTATACAAAACAGCTGTAAACAGTAGGAGGGATAAACATTTGAGTAACAGTACTAGCGCATTAATGAATGGACATACAAGCTACAACTACTAAATGACGACATTTAAATACTAATAAAAATTATTTTACTATTGTTATTTTGTTATTTATTATTTGTATCTTTTGCATACAAATTCATGTTTATTAAATAGTTTGTTTTTGTATAGGCTTTTCGATGATACATTAACATTTTTTTCCATTGGAATTTCCTATTTCAGATTTTTGAAAATAAAAAAAATGACTCGTTTTGTTTATTTTTATAATTTGTTTTTATGTTTATTTCTATTTTTAAATATATTACATATTTTTATAAACGATCTTTTTGCATATACGAAATATGATGCTTAGTTTTTTTTTTGTTTTTCTTTATGTATTATGTAAAAAAATATTTTTAAATTATGATTTAATGAAATTTTTCAAGAAAAACATTAAAAATAATTTTTGTTTTTATTTTTATTTTATTTTTTTGAATTAAATTATAAAAATGAGGTTATGTGACCTCATTGATATTTAATTAGAAATTATTATATTATTTATAATTTCTGTTCAGAGACGTATTTAATTTTTGTTATGCGTCCGGAAAATCATATAATAACTTCGTTCATTTAAAGAAAATCGTAATAACTTCGTGTGTCGTAATAAATTATGTGTGATTTCCACACTGTTGTATGGATAAACATTGATTATTATGAAAAAATCATGAAAGTTTTTACTGTGGAATTCAATTTTAAGATTAAATCCCACAATCCACAAGCATAAAGTTTTCTTAAAATATATTGAATAAAATCAATTTATATATGTATATATATAATTTTAGGTTTTATGGAAGTATGTGTATTTGAAAAAAAGAATCATATTTGTGGAATTTAATTTCCAAATTAGTGTCCACACAAAATTTTATAAGTTTTGAGGTTTTGACCCTGATTTCTTCCAATATATTCTCTTTAATGATATCGAGAAACTGCAGTATCAGTAAACAAGTCAGAACATTCTGAACGAGCAGAATAAGCAACAAAGAACTATGCACACAACACAAGAAGATGAAGATGGATATGATAAATACTATAACGGCCAGAAGCTATTAAGTACAATGAAAGCAAGCCAGGCACTAGAATAGAACCAGAAACTATCAAGGAAATAGAATTTAAGAAAAACAAATCTATTGTTGAGAACGGAGTAAAACTTTGGCTGCAATGTTAATATATTGTAGCCGAAGTTCAGTAAAGTTCAAATTTGACTGTTTCATATATTTTTGTATGGAAAATCGATTGAGTTGACACAATAGTGCGATTGAAATTGATTCGGAAAGGTGATGATTGGATTTTTACGAATCCAAACTGAAACAAATGTCAAGAGAAATTTGACTGATCGATACATTGTAACCCAAGGTTAAGATTGAAAATGGGGTCATATGGTCCCAAATTGAGTGAGCAATGAACTACAAAATGAAAAAGAAAAACCATACTAAAGTATGACTGAGACTCGCAGTCATACTTTCACATGGTTTTTCCTGCGACTGGCAGTAATTCTAATTCTAATTTGTAGAAATCAAATAATTGTCATTTGGGAAATGCTGGTAAATGTGCAACTTTTTTAAGAGGTTGGCGCCTCTTGATTGACTTCACTAGATAGACTAGACAGGCCCTGTCTTTATATCTTGTTAAATTATGCTCAAATTTTTTTTTTATTAATTTTGTTTTGTTTTTGTTTAGTTTTGCACAATAATAATAATAATTAGCGCATCATTTATAAATTTTGTCATGGTTAAATTTTTTGTTTGTCAGTGTTTGCTGCTGTCATATTTAATAACAATGACAACAAATATAAACAAAATTATTTTAAAAAAACCTGTAAAAAAAATTATTCAAAATGACGATTTTAATTTTGTTTATTTTTGGTTTTACGTACAATCTTTTTTATCTAATTGATTTTTGATATTTGTACAACTGGTGTTTTTATTTAAGTTTTTTTTTTTTCATTTTTTTAAACAAGATTAATAAAAATAATAATATAAAATTAAAATCTAATTATGACGTCAGAGTATATTTTTCAATGTCATTTTTATTGTTATTTAGCTTTTATTTTTTGTTTGTGTATTTCTTTTTGTTTATTATTATTGTTTTTGTTTACAATTTGTTTTAATTTTCGTGTTTGTTTGATTAATTTCTGGTTAAAATTTATTTATTTTCGAAATAAAGCTGTTTTTTTTTTGTGTAAGTTGTTAGGCTGTTCTTTATTTTTTTTTTTTTCTAAATTTGAAATAATACGGAAGTTTTCATGGATTATGTTTTTAATTGATGTTTGTAATTAAAAAAAAAAAAAAAGTTGAAGAACCTCAGTCAGAAACAATAGATTTTAAACTTATAGAGTATGTTCTATGGCAGAAATAATATATAGGGAATACAAGGTAGCCAAATGAAATTTCGTCAATGTCCTTGAAAAGAATCTGGAGTAACCCCAACCCTAAACAATCGAGAAGTATTCTAAATATGAGAACCCCAAACCCATGCTTCAGACTGTAAACGGAACATTTACTATTACGTAAACATGCTGTGCGAATAGGACTGACAACGGAAACCGGTTGTAGAGACTGTGCTAAAGATGACGAGACAATTGAACATTTTTTATGTCACTGTCCTTTTCTGTGTAATAAAAGATTAAAATTTGTTCGCACGAGGCGTGGTGAAAATTGGCAACGTTTCGTTAGGGGGTACGTGGTTTGGCCGTTTCCATCTCCCTTCTCAAACCGACCAACTAACCATGATAACAATGCTACCATAAATAAAAGATAATTGCTATCAGAAGTTGATGCCTCTTTGATTCTCGGAATCGAACACTTTTATTCGAAATCGAACATTTTTTATCGGAAATTATATATGATAATAAATATTTTCCTAAATTCTTTTTGAAAGTCGCTTCATCCTTCATCCGTCTTTATCGTACTAATTTTTTTCGTATTTTGCGTGTGACGGAATGAAATTATTACTACGTTTAGAAAAAAATAATGAAGTATATGCGTTTTAATTATCGAAGCCTTTTATAACTCTCCAACAGTTACCAAAATGGCATTAGAGATAAAGATCGGCTATCTGCGCCCCATAAATTCAATAACTATACAGACGATCAGTAAATTCACAAGGAAAAAGAGAAACATTTGTGCAACCAAATGTTAGATGTAAAAGTAAAGTCATTAATGAAATAAAGAAACTGAATTTGCGTTGGTTTAATGTCATTTGCACAATTTTCTTCTGTCTTATAATTATAGTAAAATTAAATTTTAAAATTAATTTTATAATTAGAAATCTAAAACTTTTTTTAATATTATTCATTAACATAATTATATTAATAATATTAACGATTCTATACATAATTATTTTCATTTGAATTATTGTTAAAAATATATGAAATGCAAATAATTAATATATTTATATTTATACAATATTTAAAATAATTACGCGTGTACAAATAGTAATAATTTACCATAACAATAAATATTTATATATAATTTTTTTTTTTATAATTAAATACATAGTAAATATTTAATTAATAAAATCGCCAACAAACTGTTTAAATTAACATACAAATTGTATCTAATATACACGCGCTAAAAATTATTATTTTCATTTTCTATATTAAATTTTCTTATTTTCATGAAATTTTAAATTTTATATTTTATACAAAATTATTATTTTTATCCGGGTTGATAAGATGATAATTATTGAAATTTTGTCCAAAATTTTTTACGTCATTCAATTTTTAATAGATGTGAAAATATGATAAATAAATATAATAAATAATAAAAAAATGTTTAATTATTAAATAAATTTATTTTGCCATTAACGTAATCAATTTACTTAGAATTTCAATAAATATTTTAACAGAGTGTTTTTTTTTTATATAGAAAATTATTATAATAACCATTTGAAAAACTGATAATTGTTTAAATTAGGGGGCCAAAATGTAAAAATTATTGTTAGTGAATGTTTTGCTATTAAAATAAAGACCTTTTTTCTATTAATTAGGGGTTAATGAGACTATCTTTCTATAGAGCGTACTAAATAACTTTTAAGATCTCAAACCCTTCCTGATGGTCGTTATTGATCGTTACTGCCAAAGAATACCAGCGTTTTCAGGTAATTGCTACCGATTTATTAATCGTAATTCCTCATATCCTGATGAACCTGTCACCTGCATTAGAAATAGCCCATTTGCTTGTTTGTTGGGCCAAATACTTGAAAATTGCTGCCATAATCGTAAAGTAAGTCCACCACGATCAGAGTGACACAATAAATGGTCAGTGCTGAAAGTGTGATATGCTGGAAGCTTTTATATGCTATAGCAATCTGTTCACGCACATATTTAAATGAGAGTGCCACAAAATGAAGGAAAGATGTTTGCTTATCAGAAGCTTATTTTGAAACTCAATGCTATTAAATTCTCATTTCTACTCTACGCACTTAATACACTTTGTCATAATTTTCTCATAGCACCACAAATCCACAAATCACAGCATCAGCACCGCTCATAGCGTCGCTTTGAACTTACATTAATTAAAGATTGTGTAGCGGCGGTCCAGAAAAAAAATATTCGAAATTCTTTTGCCCTATAAACATTTGAACCTTATTATCTCTTAAGTTTGTTTTTAATCAAAATTTCTTATCAAAACTTTTTGAAGTTTACCTTAATGTCTTTATATAAATAAAGTTAATCGTATAAAACTTTTGGTTTCATAGATTGATTTTTTTTTTTTAATAGGTTTCTGACGTAAGTAACAAAACAAACAATTTAATTAGTAAATAAAAATAAGAATTTTAAGTGATTAGTGTTTATAGAAATTGAAATTTAATTATTTTTTAACAAGCTAAGAATAAGATTATTATTTAGTTAAATTGTATAGAAAAGTAAACAGAGCTATAATAACGCTAACTCGAGGTTACGGAACTAGAGATTTAAATTATACTATATTTAAAAATTGCAATAATTATTATTATTACTATATTCTTTTTGTCAGATATTAAGACATGTATGAAGTATGTACGAATATCAAGGTCATTTTTTAATAGTCAAATATAATTAATTAACTTCAAGGTCAGTTTTAGATTTTTGTTGTAAATTAGAATTTTGCCGGATTTGAAAGATAAAAATTCAATCGTGCAGAACAAGTATAGAACTCTGATTTCCCAAAAATTCATAAATCAAATTTAACTATGGTATTGTCTCAAAAGTATGGTGACTTATTGAATTTTTGAGATGATTTCAAGCATACTATTCGGTAAACTTAAGTTTTATATTAAATTTGTATGTGATTTGTATTGGTTCTTAGTAATAAATTTCAATTATTACAAGGAGTCTTGCCATTGGTGTGGTAATTCTTTAAGAATTCATTCCTTGTTTAATTTATATGGAAGGAGGACGTATATATTTGAAACACGATCTAAACTACAGGATGTTTACAAAAACGTTCTTAAGAGAATCGTTTTTACAAACAAATATTCAATCACTTTCAATTTCGGTTGATAATTTGGTGTATATCGTGTAAAAACAAGGATTTGTTTCGAATCTAATGACGGACATTCATTTTTTGTGATTTTTTTTATTTACTATATAATTACTTTCAATAAATTTTCATGAAATTAAATTACAAAAAACAAATTTCATTATATAATTCGAAAATTATGAAAAAAAAAACTAATTATAAATATAAAATTCCATGTAAAGTAAAATTTTTCAACTCTTACAATTATTTTCACTATAATTTTACCTTTCTTAAATAATTTTTAATCAATTTCAATGAAATCTATTATATTTTTCATACAAACTTTTCAACAATTTCATAAACTTGCGCTTACCCAAAATATATTATAATTTTTTTCAATAAACCATTTTTCGTGCAACTAAATTTTAATTTAATTTAAATTCACATATAACAAAAAAAACTTAAATAACAAAATTAAAAAAGAAAAAAAAAGTTATTAATTTTTATTGCCAATTCATAAGATCGGCAAAATTTTCCAAAAAGCAAATTTACTATACAAAAGTGGGCTATAATAAATTTTACCTTCTCTCTGCTTTATGTACCAAAAAAATAAAAGAAAACCAGGTGGTCTTAGCTCATATTCAAAATATTTTAACCTTTGATGATATCATAATTTAACAGTTTCGCAAAAAAGATATATACATAATTACAAACCAATATTTTAATACTACAGAAATTTGCATTCATCGACGAGTATTTTATGTTTTGAACAGTACTAGACGGGACAAATTGTTGTAACGTTATTAATTTCGTTATACCTTAATAAAATCTTGTTACGGATTAGTTAGGTGGCAGAGACCACCGTGGTTTCTGGAGAGTTATGATTCAATGGGTAAAAATGCTTCCTTGGTATTCGTCGAGTTGTCTGAAAGAAGCTTAAAGAATGCATGGCTATTCGCGAAATTTAGAATCATCCTAATAGTGATTCTTCAAAACTCCTCGTGTTTAGGGAAGAACGTTTGACCAAAGAAGCGCGTTTTCTTCTTACAAATGCAGGGCACGGCATTGGCTGGCACAGAAGATGGTCAAGGGTTTCTACTTGTTTCAGTTCGTTGCATTTCCTGCATATATTATTATTTCTTACTCCCCTCTCAACGAGTAATGACAAATTATTATTAATTCCGCTTCGTTGTAATGTGTTCATTTCGTTACATTCCAAATTAAAAAACAAATGTATTTTTAGCTTTAGAAATTCCAGATGATGTCATTATTGACTGTCTGTCAGTAGAAGTTGCAGATGCTCTTAAAACATATTAAAACACATGATTGGGCGCTACATGAAAGTGAACAAAGTCACCACGAACTTGACGGAAGAAAAAAATTAGTAAATTGTTAAATTGTGATAAATAAAAAATTGTTTAACTTGTTTGAACTCTGATCACCAGATATTTGTATATATGTACGTCGACTTTGCCCGATCTAAATCTCGAATGCACTTCTTATCTATTCGCCCAGTCTGCCAGGTCCATCGTCAGTCGACCTTGTTTGAACCATTGATTTTAATAAAATTGTAACGAAATCCTGGATTTTTTTTTTCAATATTTACGTTACATAAAAACGTTATTACGAATATTCGTTATTACTGTAACGTTATACAGCACAGGTTTTAAGTAAATTTATCAAAAGAAAAGCCACCTAAAAAGTTTATTATAAAAAAAGATACAACGAAAAATTATTCAAGCATAAAAACAAAAATATTTAATTGTATCTCCATTTTTACATACTTTGATAATATATCTTTTTTTTTTTATTATACTTTCCTCTTTTATAATACATTTACAATTTTCCCCGAAAATATGACAATTTATGATTTTATTATTTTTCTTATAATTTTCTTATGTTTTTATATTTTTGTAAAATTAATTTGCAATTTACCAACTTACCTACTAAAAATTGTTGCAAAATAGTATTTCCAAGAAAATGAATTGTAATTCGAAAATATTCTTGGAAAAAAGTTTTATGTTCAAATTGAATAAAAAAAAATTATTATGATAACCACATATTAAAAAAAAAATATGTATTCAAAAGTTTTGAAGATAAAAACATTGTTAATTTTTATGTAAAGTTAAATGAAATAGAAATAAACTAGAGTGAATTGAAGTAATTTTTGATACAAATGGATTTCAGTCATAAATGTCTTGTTGTGAATCGGCTCAAAATGATTAAAGGATTTAATAATTTGCACCAGTTTGTTAAAAATTGTGATAATTTATCTTGTAATTGGGATTTAAAACATTTTTTATTTCTAAAGTGTTCTTCAAACTGTGTTCCGTGGAATCCTTGGGTTCACCTACACAAATCTGATTAAAATTAAAATAAAACCTTAAACTTCTCATAATGAAAAGACAAACATCTCACATATTATATGCCAATTTTTACAATAAATTTCACGAATATGGAACCAAATTAAAAACTGCGAGGGGAATAAACAAATTTTATATCGTACGAAATAAGAGTTACCAAAATTATATACATACAATGCGGATGCCATTTAAAATATATACAACGAGGAAATCGATTAAAACTCCATAAAACAAGAGTTTTCAAAAATAGAGTTCCTTGAAAAATATATTATCAGCCTGAAGGGCTCTAAAGTCGCGATAGGTTGATGGTTACTGTTCTAGTATATGCCTGCGGTTTAGGTTAAATTATGTCGTGGGTTGTTGCGGCTAATACACCACTGACTGGATGCCAAATCTGTCATCAAAAAGAACCTGTGTCTGTGTCTCTAACATCTAACTAGATAGGCCAGTGCTAATTCAGTTCAATTCGAAATAAAGAACTCTCTTTATCATGCATTTTCAGATCAGTTCTGACTTTGAAAACTATGGTTTACCCATATAATAATTTTTGTTGTTTTAGAAAGCATCGATTCCGTGCATGTTATTATGCCGATTTGCATTGTTTTCTATCAGTTCCGGAAATCTTTAAAGTTAGTTGTTTTAGAAATCTTTAAAGCTAGTTGTGAGCCTCTTTTTGAATTACAAGACAACGGAATGTCAGAATAGGTCAATAATGGCCGCAGTGATTTATGAGACTACTATAATTCTTAATCTAATTTAATCTAAATTACATTTACAGGTTGGCACTTCATAGCACACCTAGAATTCGTGAAAGTATACTGTACTATAGAATATTATCTATTCTGCATTCTGCTGGTTCATGCTTAAACCTATTTTGCGAAACGTTTTTTAAAATACTTAATAATACTTAATAATATTTTTTGCTGATAATAAAATTGTGCAGCATAAATTTCAACTAATTATATTTATTTTAATTGTTGAAGTTAACCATAAATCAAATTATAGTTTTATTTTAAAAAAAATGCTCGTTACACGTCCCTATTTCAATAATCTTTATTGCATTTTCTGAAGTTTTTTTCTTTATTTTTCATATGTAAATTTTCCAATAGGAAATTATTTTAATTTTTAATTTGTTTATAATAACTATATAAACTATAAAATTTAGGGTAGAAAAAATGAATTTATTGAAACTTACGTTATAATTATAACCTAAACTATAAAATAAATTTGCATGATAGTAAAATATTTTTTTTTTTCAAGTGCATTTAACATTTCCTTATTTAACATTTACTAATTTCTATGTTGTATCTTTATGTTACCTATACAAAATTTTTGTTAAAATTGAACTAAACATAACAACAAAAATAAAAATTTATATTTTAATAATGTTTTGCATGTTTTCCTCTCTCTTGCACCGGAAAATGAGTACACATATTTTCAATTTTAATGTTGAAAAATTGCATTTTATTGAAGCCACGCGCATATACAATTAAAAATCAACATAAATTTTGTAGCTGAAATAAATATACATAATATAAAAGTTTTTATGGCATACTAACATTTTCCTGAATTATTAAAATGAAAAATAATTGTAATTTCCAAACATAAAAATTTAGCATAGTTTATGAGAAGAACAACATATTTTAATTTCTAATAGATTACAATCAAAACAAAAACTTTTGTGTCACTTTAGATTTATTTAATTTCAATTTTTATATATTATAACTAGATAGCTCATACTCAAATTGACAAAAAATTTCTGTATAATCTTCATTTTTAAAGTTTTGAATTTTATTTAATGATTAGTAAAAGTAAATTAGTTTTTCTTTAAATATTAAATATCGAATTTCTTAAATATTGAATTCCTTACGTACTTTTGACTACATCTTATATAAACATCAGAAAGTATTATGTATATCGACCCACACCCAATTTGTAAATTTGAGAACTGATTTGATAACCTGGATCTTTACCACCCATCTTTGAAGAAACTTATATCAAAATGGGTCATTACTTTTAAGGAGTTGGAAATTACAATTTTAAAAATTGCTAGAAATTTGTAATGCCTTAAAAATAGTAGTCAAGTTATTATGTTCATGGTCTGCTCTATAAACATAAACAGAACGAGAACAGCTAATCAAAATGTTAAAAATATAGGGGGAATCATATGAAAAAGTAGTTTAGCAATTATATTAAAATAAATTAGTCTATGATGCCAATGCGTTCTGGAGCACTTCTGTTACTCATTTCAATCTATCAACCTGTTTTGCATATAATTTACCGAAGCATGCAAATACTTCAGAATATTTCGCCATTAATTTAAAAATTTCAGATCTCATTGAATACGTGAATCCAAAAATTATGAATTGTTACTGTCGGGATTTTGAATGAATGCTACTGCAAGCAAAAACATCTTTTAATTTATTACTCTGTTTGATGTTTGTTTATTAGACAGAAATGATTAAAGCTCAATTGGCACAAAGCCACCTGCTACTGAGCATATGATGGGTACTAATACTTCAGACTTAAAGTACTGCAACTGTTGGTCGATCCTCAACACTTTTTGCAGAATTGTTCTCTATCTCTTCATAAGGTTAAGCAGAGAATTTTTGATAGAATTAGTGCTTAGATTTTGAATTTCACTTATGGACCACAATCGATTCATTCTAAATATCTCATAATTCGTATTGATCACGGATTTTCACGTACCCTTTTTAACCTAACCTAAAGTTTTGATAATTTTATTCGATTTACTCTGCATTGGTCAGCTCAGCAGTCAGAACTCATCAGTTAAAATGTTATAAAACAGAATATTTCTATTTAAATTCTTACATCTCAATTAATTAACACACTCTTTTTCATACACTGATTTCCTCTTAACACAGATTTTTCCATCTTTTCAGGTACAGTATCGTGTGGTGTTGGTGTATAGAGTGATGCCCACACTTAATTTATGTTAAAAAAAAAATTTGGCAAACCAAAATTTTTTTGCAAAAAATTTTTCTTTTGATCAATAATAAATAAACTCAAGAAAATTCCATGAAAATTATTTTTACTTCATTATACTTTTTTTTTAATGGAAAAATTTTCTTAAGAAAATATATTTCTGCAATAATATTTTACTAATATAATTTTTATTACTTTGTTTACAGACCAAAAAAACCAAAAAAAAAACCAACTAAAATTATTATAATATAATTTTTCATAATCAATATTATAATTTATTTTAGTTCTTTTTACAAATCATAAATGAATAAATGCAATATTTATGAATCATTAATTTCTGTTTTTATACATAAAAATAATTACAAAAAAAAAACATATTTGCTAAAGGAAATGCCAAACAAACATTCCAACCAAAAAAAAAAAATTAATTTTCGTATGGTTCAGTTCAGAGAAATAATAATAATTTATTTTTCTTATTTACCAATAAATTTTATTAAGTTAAATTTTTCAACTCGTTTATAAATATATGAAAAAATTCAATGACGTCAAAACTTTCCTACCAAAATTCCGTTTAATTTCGTATCGTAAAGTTTTTTTTTTTTTATATATTTTTATCTGCATAAAGTAATTTTTTATATGTGATTCCTGGAAAACTAATAAGATAACAAACAGTTAAATAACATAAATGTTTAATTATAGGCGCCTCAGTTAAAAAAGTGTTTAACATACAAAAAATTCGTAGAAAAAATAAGACTTTACGAATAAAATTTTGTTTTATGATTTGTTATGAAGTTTATGAAGTATTTTGTTGACATTATCGAGGGAAAAATAATTACATTATATCGGAATTATTTGCACTCGAATCGAACGAAAAAAACGTAAAATTGATTGAATTGTGTCAATTAAATTGTAAATAGCAAAATTTAATTAAATAAATACATAATCTTGCTGTCTCAAATCAATGCTGCAACTGTGATATACCCTTTAATTAAAACCCCCTTAAGCTTTTGAGTAGATTTGACGACAAATTCCAATGCTTCACATTCGCACAAGATATGTTCAGCCGATTCCTTTCCTTATTCGCACATTCTTCCTTAGATGTTAGGAGCTACTCCAATTATATGTAGATGTTTCTTCAGGTCATAGTGGCCAGTAAGTAACCCATTTATTGTTTTTCTATTCTAAATCTGTTCATATCCAAAACATCATGAGTTTTCTGGGCTAAGTGAAAAAGTATGAATTGGTTGTCAAGCCTTTTACCTTGTTTTTACATTTGGGAATTAATATTCCGTTGCCCTAGTACGTCACAAAATGATATTGGATTGGTGAATTTTTGTTTTGTTCTGATATCTGATCCTTTTCTTACAAGACAAATCCGCTGTTTCGTTTCCTTCTATACCCAGCACCCAAATTAATGTGACAATGTTTGAGTTACCATTACACCAACACTCGTTGAATTACTTTTTACTGCAGTATAGTTCAAAATTTGAATTGAATAACCTTCGATTCGATCACACACAACTTACTGTATTTCAATAATGCATTAAAATGTAATTTCAAAAAAAAAGTATTTTTAATTTACTTGTTTCATAACAACATAATTGAAAGTAATTCAACGAAATATATTGAATTCTTTGTTAACGTTGTAGTAAAGTATTATTTTTCTTAAATATGTAATGCATTACTATTAGCATCAATGGAAGTAATTTATTATTTAAATTTGAAATGTACAAATTATTCTGTTATAAGAGTAATTCCATATAAATGAATTAGTAATTGATTTTACTAATGTATTACTTTTGTAATTTATTGTAATTACAATTATTATTGTCTAATGCATTACTTTTGTAATGCATAATTGATTTTAACAAAAGACAACCGATCTGTAAAGCTGTTATGGGTAGAAAACTCGAACATACCAGTGGTTTCATTTACTCTATGTTAGTAAACAATTATTAACAATTATGAACAATTAATTTATTATAGCTCATATAATAAAAGTTTAAAATTGTTTTTCCCATAATTAGTATACCTAAAAATCAGTAAGCAACGAGTGTAATAAGAGTCACTATCACTATAGGATAGGCTACATTTCTAATTTATCTAATATCTCTCAATCTATACACATAATCTTTAGTCTATAAATAGCTCTAAGTCTAAATTTAAATTTAATATACCACTACTGTATTCAAATAAATTATATATTTTGATTTTAATGAATGAGCAAGAAACCTTAAATTATTATATACTTACATACTTAAAATATATAATAAAAATTATATTTAAAGAAAAATTATTTTTAGAAAATTGCCTGTAAATGTACATAAAAATTTTGTTCGATATTTAATGAAATATCATCACAATCACACCAAAATACAAAAACTGAAACTATAAATACATTAATGTGAAAAATGTGATGACATCTTATACTTTGATGACGGACACTGATGAATATACGGTGCTAACAATCGCCGCCGCCACCAATACAATTTCAAATTTACAAAAATAGATTTATAATTTATATAATAAAATTTCTATTTGTGTATATTTTTATAGCCAAAACGAACAAGATATTTTCAAAAATAAACTTTTCAATCTAAAAATAGAATTTATATCTAATAATTTTTAATGTATTAGCCGAGAGCTAATAACAATAATAAGAAATCATTTTATTAAATACAGGGCGTTTCTTATCCAAGCATCATCAAATCAGTTTAATCTATTGAATCAGTCATTCTGAAGTAACTTTTCGAAAATATGAAGAAGTTACAATCGGATTTAATGTACCCAAATTATTGTTAAAATTCTTTTAGTTCAATTATTTTACTGAGTTTAAAGTATAAAGCTACATAGTTTCCATCAGTTCAGTTTCGATTCGTTCAGTAAAGTTCAAATTTGACGTCTTCATATAATTGTACGGGAAATCGATTGACTGGACTCATTAGGTGCGAGTCCGATTGAATCGAATCGAAAGAGTTTGGAACGATTAGAATTTTGCGAATCCAAATTGAAGGAAATGTCAGGAGAAATGAAATATGACATTTAACACATGGCTGAAGAAAATTTTGTAGAGGATATTAAAAATTATCCGGAATTACATAATAAACAATATAAAAATTACAGAAACACCAGAAAAAAAGTTCATAAGAAAATTTCAATCTGAGAAATTAATCGATAGCTCTGTGTTCAGTGTACTTAACCAGTCGAATCGAATAGAACCAAAATGAACTCAACTGATCAGTACATTGTAGACCTTTGCTTAAGCATCCCCCAAAGTTTTCCATATCGTTCTATTTGTAGTAGTTTCATCCTTGATACCATAACCTTTAACCATTTGCGACAGCTCATCTTTTCATCGTTTCGGTTGTTTTCCAAATTTTATCAATCTTTTACGCGTAATCCATTCCGTGCAATTACTTGCCCAACGATTGTCGCTGAGTTACTTTACATCTTTTTGTCACATCTGTAAATTTTTTCCTCCCCCTGATGCATGCATTACAATTCCTATTCTATATCTTATTTTTAAACACAATATTTTTCCATTGATTTTTGTGTTAATTGTTGAATGCTGTTTAATTTCATGTTGCAAGTTTGAGTACGATATGTAAGCTCTATCAAATATTTGTATAAGTATACCCAATATATGAAGTTATAATTACAAACAATCTCTCCTAGACAAACAGATTTAGCTCGAATTTTGTTCTTTCATATTTTTATCAGTAATACTTTTACCAATATCCTAACTTAAATACGAAACACCTTGTACATTAGCCCAATAACTTTGAAAAACAATTGCAATGAAATTAAATATTAGCTATTTTTTAAAAAAAAAAAAAAAAGAATCTCTGGTGAATACATTGTTGCTATTTTCTTATGTGTTGATTATAGTAATCTAGTAATTACAGATTTTGTATTAGGGGGTGGAATATAATGATATCACCGATGGAATTGTATATTAATAAAGTATTGCTGATGATGAAAATGATGATATAAATATATAGTATCATCAGATCACGTAATAGATTTTTTTGTATTTACAAATATATTATTTAAAGTTATTTTTATTTTGCATAAGTAATGTGACGTTTTATAGGCATCGTATATAATAAACAAATATTATGTTTTGTTGAAAGAAATTCACAGGTTGTCACAAAAATACTTTAATTAATTTTGAATCACGTATAGAAATTATTCAGAAATTTGTATAAGTAATTAAATTATTTATTATTTGTTGTTTGTTATTATGTATTACATTAATTTTTGTCAATAGAATTAGTAATTTTTGCCGGATATAAATAACCTCTGGGTATTCCCCAGTTGATGACCGTCAATGTGGTGTCGTTTAAATGCATTTATAAAGGTGAGAAACTACTATTTTTAGACGATAGCTTAAATTAATTAGTTAGATTTTATATTATAAATATGGAATATTTAATAAGTGACAAAATAATTAAATCTTGAATAATAATTTAATTAATTTGTATTATGAACATGTATTGAAAACAACTATTTAAAACAAAATCGTAACCGAAAAACCGTCTTAACTAAAATACGGTCTAAATTCAAATTACTGACTCAAAAATTTTAAGGTTTGATCAAAATCTTATATCTGGTTTTACTATTCATGGCTGTGGATATTATATTTTTTTAACAGCCTTTAAAGCGATGTGTGGCTTCTGTAGCTTTATTTTTATGATTTGTTTAACATTTACAAGAAATATGTAATAGCCGAGGCCACTGCAATGGCGCTTGAATATTATTAATCTAATTATTCTTATTCAATTTATGATGGTTTTCTTCCAAACTTGAAAATTTAAAATTCAAAGTATGTAATTAATTCCACTACGACTTCCCAATCCCTGCCCTACATTGTTCTTAATACCAACATTCTTCATCTTTCTTTAAAGCGTTTCTTATCTAAGTATCACCAAATAAGCTTAATCCGCAGAGTTATTCTAAAGTTATGTGTTATGATAAAAATAGTAGATAAAATTGCAATAGAAATATGAAGTTACGATCAAACTAGACAATCGGATTTATTTCCAATTTTAGGGGCTTCCATATAATATAGAAATCGGAATTCCAATCGTTTTTTTTTTTTAACTTAATTATAATTTGGTTAGAATGTTAATCTTATCTTTGATTATATGTTTCGGTGCATTAGATAAAAACTACTGCTAAATGGATTTGTGATATTGAGTGCTATGCAGATACTAATGGTCTAATTGGATAGTCGTCATTATGATACTTCTAAAATTGTTTTTAAAAATATCATTTGGCAATATTTTGATTTTAAGAATTCATCCGTGTTTGGTAAATTGTAAAACTTCAAACCTTTGCTGATTTTTTTATACAAAACCAGCAATAGGAAAAAGCCTACAGTTCTTTTTACATGCTGTGAATACATCGTTATCGGGTCAAAAAAAAAAGTGTAAAAAGATTACAGAAGTATATTTACGTTCAGTGATGATTTAATAAATAAGTTATCGTTAATTGTAAGATTGCCTGTGGTTTAGTTGTCGGTAGTGTGTGATATGATCTGATTCAAGGTCGATACATCGATTTTGATCTAAATTGTCTTGAGTACATATTAAAAATTCTAAGATTAATAACATTGAAAAGTCATTAACTTAATTCAAAGTTTAAATATTGAAATCATTGCTTCAGAATTCATATTTATAATATAATGTTATAGGAAAACTCAGATTATTAGAAAGATAATTCAGGCTATATTTCACATTTGAGCTTTTTGAGTTTTAAGGTTTAGTTTTTTTTTTTTCACTTTCTTTAATTGTGTAATGTTTGTGATTGTTGTGACACCTTAAAAAAATCGTATCGCGAAAAAACTGATAATCTTTTTGATGTTTTGTACATATGTACATTCTTTTTGATGTATATCAATACAAAACTTTATTATAAACATATTGTTCAATTCATGCAACCAGTTTTATAGTATTTTCAAAATAAATGTACTCAATAACAATTTAATTAAATCCGCTTTGCTAATAAATCCTTGTACAAAATAATATAATGAGAAACTTGAAAATCTAATATAAAAATCCACAATCAAAAAACTAACAAGTAAAAGTAATATTAAATATAAAAAAACTTGACAAATTACTATTAAAAATTAAATTATAAAAATATACAAACAAATAAATTAAAAAAAAAAAAACGTTTCCAAACAATAACAAAACTTTTGTGAGTAAAAAAACAAAACTTGAAACAAAAATCTTGTTTATAAAAATAGTGTTTTTTTATTTCATGCCGAGACGATGAATTTGCAAGAAGCTCGCGATTAACCAAGCAAAAACAACACCAAACAGAAAGTTTAAAAAATATATGAAAAATCTATGAAAAACTGTTAAAATAGTGAAAATAGTAAAAATATTTTTTTATATTGTTTTTCATTTTCAATTAACTTTATAATTCTTCAATTTTTTTTTATGTTAAGCAACTTTTTTAAAATCTTTTGATTGTTGTTGTTTATGTTGTTGTTTTTTTTCCTGCGATTGTGTCACAATCACAACATTAACATTGAGACATTTACGTTTACGATATATTTCAATATGGTGAAAACTTTCAAATCATAATAAATGGAGAATTTAGTTAAAGCGACCCCTATGGCCATTTTGTTTTATATTCATAATATAATTATTTTATTTATTTATTTATTTATTTATTTATTGCCCAGATATTTATATTTACAAATTTTTATAATTAATATTTTGACAGTAGAGTTTTAGGAATTCCTTTTCAACTACAAATAATTTTATTCAATTTAGTTTTATAATAGTTTTACTGTATTTATTTATCTTTATGTATTGGTTTGCTTAAGGAAAAAGGCAAAAACCTTAGTGAAATATAAATAGTTTTATGATTTTTTTTGGATTTTCTTTAGTTTTATAATTTTTTTTTTAATTTTATATTTTTTATCCTTATATTCTAATATCTAATGCTAAGAAGAAAATGTACAAATTTAAGTTTTCTTAATTAAATAAGCTTTGAACTAAAGGGTTAACAAAGCTTTTGGATTTTGTTTCGAATTTTTGTATATTATTTTCGATATTATGAATTAAAAATTTGGTGTTTGATAATTTGTGTAATTTCACAGTTGAAAAATAAAAAGGTAGATTATTTATTAATTTTAGGATTTGGTTTTGTTTTATTTGCAGTTTATTAATATGCGTTTTGGCACATTTACCCCAAATTTCGCTACCATATAACATAACACTTTGAAAAATTTGTTGGAATATTATCATTTTATTATTTAAGCTTAGTTTAGATTTCCTATGTATTAGTGGGTATAATATTTTAATTAATTTATTACATTTATTTATTGTTTTTTCAACATGTGTTTTATATGTCATTTTTGTATCAATGTACAATCCAAGATATTTTACCCAATTTTCCCATGGTATATTAATACTGTCTATTTTTAAATTTCTGTTTGGAATCAACGATGCTTTCCTGTTTCTAGTAAAGTATATGGCTTGTGTTTTATTAGAATTAATTTTGATTTTCCATTTGTAGTAATATTTTCTAACTTCTTCAAATGCTAGTTCCAGGTTAGTTATGATGTTATTGGAAAATTTTCCCGATGAAAGTATAGCAGTATCATCCGCATATAGGCCAAACTCACAATTATTTAGAGAGGGAAAATCTGCTATATATAAATTATATAATATTGGAGAAAGAACAGATCCTTGGGGCGTACCCGCGACAATCTGAAATAAGTTGGATTGTGAACTTGAAACTTTAACTAAAAATTTACGTGATGTAAGAAATGATTTAATTATTTTTATTAAAAAAAGTGGAAATTTCATTTTTTCCATTTTGAAAATTAAAGCATCATGCCAGACAGAATCAAAAGCTGCTTCTACATCGAGAGTAATCATTCCCGTCGAATTCTGATTATTGTAATTCTGTTTAACAATTTTATTTATTCTACCAACTTGGAAACTTGTGCAGTATTTAGAACGAAACCCAAATTGTTCAAGAGGAAGAATGTTTTCATCTTCTATGAATCTATTAACTCTTTTTTTACAATTTTCAAATATTTTACTTAGAGAGCTTAATAAACTAATAGGCCTATAGCTACTTATATCAGATTTGTTTTTGTTTGGCTTAGCAATTGGTATTATAGATGCAGTTTTCCACTCGTCAGGAAAGTACCCTATTTTCAAACATGAATTAAATATTTTGCATAAATAAATTAGTGATTTTTTATCAATATTTTTTAAAAGTATATTTTTAATTTTGTCCAGACCAGCTGACTTTCTGTTTTTACAACGCCGTATATACATTTTAATTTCTTTAACCGTAATTAATTCAAATTTGGTTATATTACTAGATTCTATATTTATAACTGCGTTTGAAACTAAATTTTCAGTAAGTTTATCACTATAATTTAAAGTAATTGTATGTTTATCTGCAAAATATTTACCAATTGCTTCAGCTTTCTCAAGATTAGTGCAATAAAATTTAGAATCATCTTTTAGCGTTGGTATGCAATTATTTCTATTTTTAAGTGCTTTAGTTATATTCCAAAAGCCTTTACTATTTTTATCTAAGGTACTTATATTATTGGCAAACCTGTCATTGTAAATTTTATTTATTTTTTCTTTAATTACCATATTTAAATATCCTACCCGAGCTTTATATATAAGGTTTCTAGTTCTTTGCCATAGACGCCTATAAGTATTGCGACGGGAAATCAATTCAATTATATCATTTGAAAGAGAAATTCGTTCATTACCTACTTTAATAATTTTTTTTGGAATAGATTCTTCAGCTGATTTATTTAATAAATCAGTAAAAATTTTTATATGCATGTCTATAATGGTTTTTGTTGGATTATCGAATAATTCTTTTGTAGTATTTAAATCAATTTTACTAGAAAGTATGTTTTTAAATTTACACCAATTACCTTTTGAATATATTAATGAATATAACGGAATTGGAAGGATATTAGTAGGATAACTATTTATTTTAAATATTACTGGAAGATGGTCTGAATTTAGTTTATTTAACGTTACAGGAGAATCAATAAAATTTGAAAAATTTGTAAGGATTAAATCAATTGTCGATGGATTACCATTTATTCTATTAGGATAATAAGTAGGTGTTGCCGTATGTACTAGAGAAAATCTACTATTGGTTAGTTTATTGTCTAACAATCTACCCCAAATATTATTCTTGGAACAATTCCAATTCCTGTGTCTACAGTTAAAATCCCCAATAATTATAAAATTACCAACTATGTTATTAAATATGCCAAGATCATGTTTAAAATTATTTTCTATATCTTTAGTTGAATTACCACCTCTAAAATAAGCAGCAACAATAACAAGATCATTATTATTTGTACTGATTTTAATTCCAACAGTCTCAAAGCATTTTGTATTTAAAGAAGGTAGAGAAGAATGTGGTAATGATTTTTTAATTAGTAAAGCAACTCCACCACCTTTTTTATAAATTGTATCTTGACGATCTTTCCTATAAATATTATAATCTAAATTTTTAAATTTATTATCATCTTTTAACCAAGTTTCAGTTAAAGCTGCAATGTGTACATTTTCTTCTTTTAAGACCTGAAAAAGCTCTAATTGTTTTGGTCTAATAGCAATGCTCTGAGCATTCCAAAATAATACATTAAAAAAATTATTTACTACAGTCATTATAAACATATTTAAAGGTTAAATCAGCAATAACATTGATTTGCTCAATTTTGCTCTTACATTCTTTTAATTTAGATAATAATTCATTAAAAATAGTACTTATCTCTTGATAAGTGAAAAGATCATAATTTAGGTTATTAGCCGCTACACCCGCATAAGTTTGTTTACCATCTGCTCTCGCTGAGTTAAACATTTGTTGTTCTCTGAAATAATTATTTCTATTGTTTGTGTGAGATTGTAATTGTCTCATCACTGGTCGTTTCTGTCTCTCTTGGAGTTTTTGTTTAAGCTCAATATAACTTTTCCTTGCTGGACAGTCTAAAGAGCTGGATTTATGTGGTCTCCCGCAATTTGCACATTTTAGTTGCTGTTTATCAACATTGACAGATTGTTGTTTACATTCTGCAGTGAGGTGACTTTCTGCACATATACTACATTTCGTATCTAAGTGACATTTTTTGGCTCCATGACCATAAGTCTGACACTTAAAACATCTGATCAAACCTCGAGTTTTGTTTTTGTAAATACTCCATTTCACAATAGTATAATTAATTGCTTTCGCTTTTGTTCTTAAATCAGCTAATTTAACTGTGTTTTTGGTGAAATATACAATAAATGTTTTTTGACTTTGATATTTTAATGTTTTAAGTGCCATTTCTTTTACATCTAAACAGCTAACGAATATAATTAACGTTGTGATTTTATAAAAGAAATTCCTTTCTGGACCATAAGAAGATTACGGAAGACGTGAGAAGAGTTAAAATATTAACCAAAAATTCCAAAATGTAATCACAAAACGAAAAACTGAAACTTTAAATTTCATTACAATTTTACGATGATTTATTGAATGACTCTATCAAGAGTTGTGGTGGAAGAAATATAACATAAAATTGTTGAAAGTTTTCAAATCAATTTTTCTTAACGTTTTTGCTGGAGTTAGGACAGAAGCCAGAGATACATGTACTGCTGCCGATTTTATATGAAAAATAAAAATGGTTTAAACTTAAAAATATCAGGTCAAAAGCAATTTTTTTTTATTAAATGATTTTGACATTTTGAAAGCGCCAAATCTTAAAAGTTGAAAACGAGCTAACTTGTCCCTAGAACTAAGAGGCACCAATTTTTATATTGATAAGTTAAAATGGCAGCGGTTAAAGTATCTCCAGGGTTTTATCGTTCTGTGAACTGTTAAAAAAAATATACTGTACGTGTACGCTGGAAAAATTGAATTGATTCGTACTTTTACGGCATCGATACGACTTAAAGTATTCCAATGGTAGAGGTAGTTATTCAAAAAAAACCGAGTATATGCGTCCATTTGAGCTTGGTATGATCATTGGATCCATCTGACTTACATGTAATTTTGAATTTAGTACACATCTAAACATTGAACTTCATTTATAGAGATCTACGTTTGTTGATGCTTCTTCATTTAGTGATCTAGTTTTGATGAATAATTTAAGTAGTTTGATATTAAGGTTTCTGAATTCTATAAAATTCATTTCTTATGTTAATATAGAGATTCAAATTCAAAGCACTGTTTTTAAGCAACTCTGAATTTTGGGATACCTTTAGCCTGCAGTAGCTTTTTACTCCTCTTGTTGTTGTTTTTTTTTCTTTTAATATAATAACTTCATAGAAAATCGCGAAATAATTTAGTTTTTTTTTTTTTTGAATATTGTGAATAACAATAACAAAAATCAGTAAATTCCTAACAATTTTTTGCGGTTACTGACCAACATATTTTTTATTGCCCCAAAACAACAATTTCAATTATGCAAACAATTTTATGTTGCCGCTGCTTATGGGTTTTTATTTTTTCCGTTGCTGGAATTTTATGTTAATAATAGTAAAATAATTTTTTTTTTTTTTGTATCTTTTCTCTTTCTGTTTTTGCACTTTCACGATTTTTTTTCATGTTATATTTTTTTATAATAATATAACTTTTTTTTTTGAGCTCTTAAAATAGTTTATTATGGAACTATTATGAGAGATATTATTAAGCGAGAAGAATGTTATAAAAAAAAAACGAAAAAATTCCAAAAACTAAAAAAAAAAAAAAATATTGATGAAATCTAACTGAAATTTTGTGTTAACATTTCTTTTTATGAGGATGGGAAATTTTTTAGTTACAAAAAAGTTATTCATCCCAAAAGTAGGTTACTAAATAAAACATCATAAATACATAGAAAAATATAATCTTTACGGGTATAATTAGCTTAGCCTGTTCGTCTTATCAGGAAATCCTTTGGATACCTGTAGCCAATCTCATTGTATTATAATATGTACAACTGTAGGGGAGCTAGAACGAGAGCCACATATTTTTGTCACAGCCCGCAAAATTAATACAATTGTCTTCCAAAATGATAAACCTGTGCCTGTCAAAATAATCATCCAGAATTAAATGAAAACAGCTTAACAACGCTCAGTTATATAAAATTGTTTAGTATAATTTATAATTTACAATATGGTTAAATTAATGTAAAGATTGAAATCCATTATTGTCGAACGAAACAACCTAAGTTTTGTAAGTCCAATTTCGTAAAAAAGCAATTTTGCTTAGTAAACTAGAAAAATATTTTTCTATAATCTTTAAACAATTGACAGTCTCTCGAGTTCACAGAAACTTAAAATAATATTATTATTGAGTACATTCCGTCCGTAAACAAAATACGGAATTTAGGCTGTGCACCTCTTCATACTTCATCAGTAGAACAAATTAATAAACATAAAAAATTTAAAAATACCGAATTTAGTATTCGATTTGTTCATATCCCAGAATGTTAAGGTTCTTATCTGAAAGACTAATTTGGGAAGAAGCAATACTTATAATAAAATGTTAACAAGTACCGAGTGTAAATACATTTCCTTTTTTCCGTCCACCCCTTGAAAAGTTATGAACCCAAACATGATATTACTTTTTTTAGAGGTCCTACCAGTAAATTGTCTATAGTTCGAAGTGGTGGCCGAATCAAATACTACCACCAATAGCGTGGTATATCGTCGATCAGCCATTTTGTGTTCTACAGGGTGATAGTATTATGTCTTAACTTAACTCAATCATATAATAATTTACTTACACGCTTTTAAAGCTTCAGATTTATTTATTTAAAATTCATATTTTCATAATTTACTAATGACTTTATCGGAAAATTGTTATTACATTTAATAAATTAGTTGAGTTTGAATTATTAATGAAACTTTTCCTTCAAAATAAATAAAATTTAAATAATTTTATAAAAATTGTTTGCATTTATAAAAATTCTATTCAATTTCTATTTAGCTTATTAAACGCTACTTAAAATTTTCTATAAGTTTTTCCTTTCGTATATGCTTTTAAATTTATAAAAAGTACTTACATATATTAATTTCAGCTAAATCGACCTTGTGACTCCACCAATTGTTTATATTTTAGACCTTGAACTTTAAAATTTATATTGAATTTTTTAGCTATATTTGAAAGTTGTTATTTTTATCATATTCTTTGCATAATGTCCTTAATAGTTTTCAGAATATTCAATTTTTTTTTGCTTTGGTATTTGTTGTTAGATGTTAAATAAATTTTATTTTGAGAGTAGGTCAATAATTTTCACTAACAAAAAACTTGACAAGAATTTAGATAAATTGCATTGTTTCTGTTATATTCAAATTAATGTAAAAAAAAAGTTATTTTTAGAATTCCTTAAGAATTTTATTTTGCATGAATTTAAACATTTTTTGGTTATAGTAGTGAAAAGTAAGCTCAGATGTGGTTAACATTTTTTTCTAATTTAATCCAGCAAAAAAAAAAGGATAAAGTAAAATTAAAACCAAGAGAAAAATATGTTTGTAATATTTGTTTTGTGAAATCCTTTGGGCATAAATACGGAAATAATATTCTAATTCCTTATTATATGAAACTATGCCCTTTTAAAAAAACCATGGTAGTCAAATTACTTACATTTCGGTTATATTAAAAGTTTGTGTGTATCTGTCTGTATAATATGTTAATGTAATTCATTCATTCGTATATCCTTTATTTTCAAAATTTATACTCTGGAATTTCTTAATAAAATAAATATTTAAATACCAGAAGGGATGCGTGCCAAAAGGCATAAGAAAATATTCGCGTTTTTACCTTTATAATATGGCAATAAGCAAAAGGATGCGTAATGTTACCACACATACACAACAAAAAAAAAAACACATTTCTTTGATATATTAAACCAAAAGAAAAATGGTTGGTTATACTATCCGAAACTGGTGTAAAAATATTATTATCTTTACAACAGAAAAAAAGGATATTTATAATATCAAGGATATAAAAAAAATGATATTTATAGAAGAATTTGTTTTTTTACATTTGTCCTGACCAGTGATGGGTTTAGTTAATATCATTGCAACAGTTGAATAGAATTTACAACAACCAGAAAATGTAAAAGAAAATGTTTATATTAAATTTGCCCATTTATAGTTAGACAATTCAGCCAATTCCTTTGAATTGTAAAGAAATTCGAGCGTTTTAATATTTTTTGGAGTTGTTATTTCCAGTTTTTGAATGAAATGACAGATGAAGAGAACAACGAATGACACAAATGAAACAACAAATTACGTACCTGATGATATTCGTGGAAAAATTAGGCCAAGTTTTTGTTTATTTTGATATTTCTGAGAGGGTCTATATTTATTCATATAAAATGTACATTTTAAATATCACATTTTTTTTGGGAAGAGTTGTTCATAAAGTCCCTCATTTAAGCTGAATTCGCTTTGTTATTGCAGAGAAGTATGAATCTCGACATTATATTGAACCAACACTGACATTTAATGAATCACAAATTAACCTGATTAACGCGATTGAATTTATTGTGTCCACTGAAAGCACACCATCGTCGAATCTTTCTATTTTTATTACTGTTCAGAATTATGGAGCCCGATGCCATTTTAAATAACTAAATATTTTATTATTTAACTTGTACCGAAAAAGGAAACTTTTCAATTAAATTAGTTCATTTTATGTTAGGGGTTAGGCTATATAAATACCATCTTCCAGTCCTGTATAAATTGTATTTATAAATCAGTTTTAAGATGCATAATTCCCTTGAGATATTCTCTCTGTTTTCATAAATATTTAATAAAGTTTATATTTAGAATTTTATCTAAATAAAAAAAAACTATCATGTTAAAAAGAAATTTTAATATAGAAACACAAAACGAAAGTTTTTTTTTATTTTCTATAAATTTTACATTCAACTTGTTACGTCATATTCGATGACGTATTTCCGTTGTAAAAAAAAATCATTCTAGATAATTTTGTAATAAATATAGAGATAAGATTAAAATGAATAAAATAAATATTTGAAAATGAATTGCGTTTTTTATGTAAACCTGATGAAGATTATGAATACCTAGTTTTATACATGGTCTCGTGATTTAAGTCTTTGCAGTTGAACTGCAGCTTGATTTTAAGAACAGACAGACAAAATTATTTAAAAGTAGGGGGAACTAAATTTAAACTGGTGAATTAATAAAATTATAATTCATTCATTAAAATATATTAAAGTCTTAATCATTTTCTTTATTTCTGGTGGTCTTTGAAGGTATCGCGTGCTATATTCTGAATCTTTTCAATTGTACAATTATTTCTTATTTTATTAAATTTTAATTTATTAATTTTATATGTTTTTTTTTATCGTTACAGGTAATTTATAACTTGATTTATGAAGTAAGTTTTATTATTTTATTCTTTAAATATTTTTTTATTTAAAAAAAATATTGCATTTTTTATTAATAATTTTCAGAATAATTACAATATTTAACCTTTAAATTTAAGAGAATTTTGATTGCATACTAAATTTGATCAAAATTTAAACTGAAAAAAGTGTCCAGTGTAAATTTAAACTATCTTTGAGCACTAAATGAAATACCTACTTAATTTTCAATACTTTATAATACTTTTAAATTCCATACTTTTATATCTTGTTAACTTTTCAATTTAATCCCAATGCAGACTTGAATGCATCTTACAATATCTATGATAATCTGTGTCAGTAATATCTAGAAAATATCCTTTATAATCTAGGCTTTGGAGACTTTGGAGATATCAAAACAATAAAAATATTTTTGTCGGAAATATAATGTTGACAATTGACAAACAAATGTCAGTGTAGTTTGATTAATTTTGCTAGCGAACCTCTGATATTTCATAGGTTAGGTTAGGTTAAAGTGGTGGCAGAGCTTCACATAGACCGCACTGGGTCCATAATTGTAACACTTTTATGTATAACTATGCCTGAGTAGGTTTTGAGGGGGTTTCTCGTACGTAAGTAATTGCAGCAAACTTGAATAGTTTTCTAGTGCTGAAATTCGAGACTTCTTTCAGAGTTTGGTATAGTATGGTTCCCCTAGAATGACGTCCATGGTTACACCTTACTCTGGATCGCTACTTTTTCTGATGTATTGATTGATCACTTTCGATAATTAGTAATGGAGTATCTATAAACGTAATTAATGTCAGGCACAGGCACAATCGTCCTGTTACCAAGAAAAAGGTCATCTGAGGAAGAGATTGATAATTTGTTTGAGTCAGCGAAATTAAGAGTATAAGGAGGGATATTGTTAGTATGGTTATGTTTCAGAAGGAAGCATATACAGAAGTATCATTTCTTTTATCTATTAGCTTGATTTATTACACTTTCACAAATGCTGAGAAATAATTTTACTATCCGCAATGGATTAAACTCTAATGTTTCTATCATCGAAAACAAATAAATGTTAGACACTAACTATTAGGCTTGAATTAGACTTGAATTAAGATTTTACAGTTCTAAAAATAACGCCACTACCTATGCACGTCAGCACCTGATAATTGAACATAAATTAAGTTGAAGTACCAATGTAGTTCTAAAAATATGACAGTATTGTTACTACCAGCTATCTGCAAATAAAAATATTCATTTAGCAAAGGATCAAAACAGGTTTTATGTATTAGCTTTATGCTTCGTAGTTCTGTCACTTGTTGATTCGAGGCTTAAACATTTAATAAAAAGATAAAAAAGCTAAGGAACTACTAAAATTATATTTGCAGCTTCCAAAAGTAGCGTCAAACAAAACTACTTTAATATTTAGCTCCCAGTAGCTGTTTTCAATTTATATTTTCATTTCATAAATACCATTTATGTCATAATGACTTATAAATATTTATCGAACAAGTGTTTCGAATATCTTGAAAGGTATTCAATTTAACCCGGAACCAGATTATTACCACTTTTAATAATAATTTGATTGCCAACCCAAAACAAATTACGTTGCGGCACGTGTAACCATAAAAAATTAAAATTGCAACATATTTTTTATTCAATGTTATGTTATTTATCTGTTGAACTAAATGTTTAGATTACAATTTTCAATTTATATTTATAATAATTTAACTTATACTATACTATACACCAAAAACCACCACCCGCTCTGATATGGCGACATTGAACAATTAAACTTGAACTTACTATTCACAAACCAACTAAATAAATAATAAAAAAACTTAGAAAAATTATTATAAAAATCCAACAACAACAACAACAATAACTATAAAATAATTATTTATCTAAAAAAAACTTAAAACATGCGCTACAGCAATAAAATAAATTTTCATGGTTTTTCAATTACATATTTATATACATTCAAAACAAAATAACATAAATAAAAACAATAACATAAAATTCAATTATATAATCAATCAAATTATAAATAAATAATGTAAAATTACATAAAATTAATATTAAATCACACTTTAATATTTTTGATATACAACAAAAAAAAATTAATAATGGAAAAATTTAATATTTTATATTACATAAATAAGCAAATAATAAATCGGTTTTCATTTGATCGGTACTAATTTCATCGTGGTCCGTTTTATATATCAATGTATATAATCAATTCATCGGTACATGTAATTAAATCATTAAATTTACGACCTCTATTAGAAATTTGGTTGGTTGCACCCCTTTACGAAACCTTGCCCATTTTCACCACTAATCGTGCCCTCCTACTTCCTTTATAAAGTTTATCAAATTAGCAGGTTTTTCCTTGCTTATTTCTCTTAATTCTCCTGCAAAATAGAAACCGGAAATTTTTAATCTTTTATTACACAGAGAGGGACAGTGACACAAAAGTTGTTCAATTGCCTCGTCATCTTCAGCACAGCCTTTACAAGCGGTTTCCGTTGTCAGTCTTAGTCGCATAGCATGTTTACGTAATAGTAAATGCTCCGTGACTATTCTTGTTTACAGTCTGAACATGGGTTTGGTCATATTCAGAATATTTCTCGCTTGTTTAGCGTTTGGGTTACTCCAGAACAGCTTTGGGTGGAGATAACTGTTCAGCGCCACCCATTCACACCTTTTTTGTTCTACTAGCCATAATTTACAAAATATAAAAGATTTATTGACGCTGACCCGTTTTCTAACAAATTTAGACAATCTTTGATTTAATTAATTGATCTTCTGATGAAACATAGTCGAATGAATTAAGGATCATTTGAAAAGATGATCAAGAAAATATGATTAATGAAATAAAACCCAAAAATTTCAATATATTTTGTGGTAATATTTCATTTATTAACACTATTAAAATTTAGATTTTGATATTTAAGGCCGATTTGGAGTCATTTTTCATAACCTTATAAAGTTTTCCCGCAAAACAAATTATGGAAAGTTTTATTTTTATTTTGGGGTGTCTTTTTTCTGTGTCTATATTTCCGGAAGCCGATGAATTTGGATAATATAGAAATATGACTAACATAATATAAACCAAACCAAAAATGAAATATAGCCTCAAAATGTCAACATATTCTGTGGTAATATTCATAATATATTTAGAGCGATTTTTCATTTAATTTTCAAGTCAATTTTCATATCTTATGGAAAGAAGCTATTTTTCATTTTTTTATTTAGGGCAAAATTTCATAATGAAGAAAATTTCCCAAAACATTTTTATTTGTCTCGATTTTTTCCTGATTCCGTATTTCCGGAAGCCGGAATATTATGAAACGATGAATTTAAGAACCGATCAAATGAAAACTGATGAAAAGTACCCAAAACGCAATAAATATATAAAGTAGAAAATTAAATATTTATAAATTCATTTTATATACAAATTTTAACTGATTTATTTTGAAAAAAATTCTAATTTGAATATGTAATTTATCATAAAAATGCAGAAAACAAAAATATTAAATAATTGCAATTTCATAAATTCATGTTTTTTTTTTTCTTTCTTTATGTAAATAAAAATTATGTTCAAAAAAAGATATAAATATATGTACATATATACATTAATATTTCATACTTTTTGGTAGTGTATTTATTTTACAAATTAGAATCGCGAAAGCCAAAACAATTGCGAAAATAATTCCACACATGTGACATACAAAAAAAAAAAAATTAAAAAAAACATGACGGAAATGTTGGTTTAGCGATTTTAATGTGACACGTGTAGACATTGGAAGATGTGAAAAATATATTTATAACATATATTAAAATTTAATGTAATCTATATATATAAAGCGAGAGTACTACATTTAATTTAGATCATATTTTATTTATGTGAATAAGTAAAGGGAGAATAAAAATTATGTGGAAAAGAATCATCAGTGCGGTATGAAAAACAACATAATTTTTTTCAATCAGACACAAACAATAATATGCAAAAAAAAAATTATTATTTTTTATAAAATTGTGGAATCAAAACAAAAATATTGTTAGTAATAATTATATTTATTTATTTAAAAAAAAATTAATTTTAATGTTGCCCTGCCCATACATTATACAATATGTTATCAACATGTTGGCAACTTGATCAAGTTGTGTCGTTTGTGAGCAAGTTTACAATACATTGACAACCATCTTGAAGAAATATTTTGAATTTATTGGTTGTAAGTTGTATAATGTATTTGAAAGTTATACAACCAAAATTACGTTTTTTCACGGTATATGTCAAAAAACACATATTTTTAAAAGTTACCAGACTGGACTGTAACCCAAAAGACGTTTCTTCACGTTTTGTGTGAAAAACCCATATTTTTATAAGTCGATCAAAAATTTTCACCCATCTTTTAATAGAGAATTTTTTTTTTTGACATTTGGTTTCAACCTGGTTGTACAACACGTTTTCAACCTGGTTGTACAATATATGGGCAGCATTATATTTTATGGTTGCATATTTGGAAAAAATTGAAAACCGGAAATTCAAAAATAAAAACTGATGGTTAAAAAAAGCTGCTCTGTATAAATTTTATTAAATATTTTAAAAAAATTCTTAAACCATTTTTTATTTGTAAACTAAAAACTTTATTAAAAATCGTATAAGAAAAGCATTTAGTGATTTCGAAATTTAAAAATTGCACCCCTTAAAAAAATGTATTAAAATTAGTATTTGATATTTAATTAATTTCAATCATGTTTTTACAATAAATTTAAAACAAATTTGATTTCTACACATTAATTTACATATAAATTAGCAAAAACATATAATTAATTATGTAAATTTGTATTGAGCATTTAATAATTGAGCTTTCAATTAAAAATTAACATGAAAATATTTATAATTCTTAAAATAGACTACGCGAAGAGCTATGGCAATGATATTGATAAATTTACTTATAGCATTGCAACAAGTGTAAAGCTTCTTTGTATTTTACTGAAACATGAATGACTGGTCTGGTAACTGAGTATCGTTCATTATGTTGCTTTACACCTTTTTCCGTTCTGGTTCTGAAATCTTTCACTTCTATTCCGGTAACGTACGAAGTTTACATCTATTTACTTATTCACAGCCAGTTGCTGAAATGACGTAAATAAATGTAAAATCGTTGTCGACTTTCCTTATAAAGTCAATCACTTTAAAATTTTAACTAATTTTTGAAATTTGTAATAATCATTTTTACTTTAAAAAATTATAATTAATTATTATTAATTCAAACCAGAATTCATTTGACATAATTCAATTCCCGGATAATTTAACATATTTTTGTAATCATATATAAAATTCCTTTAAGTCACATCCTTTTATATTTAACCATAGTTCTAATATTTTTATTAATGCTAATACCAATAATAAAAATTTCTTTAAAATTTAACAAATTGTCGACATAAATTTTTTTAAATAATTATCTTTTCTGATTTCTTCAATCATAAATTAATGTATTATTTAGTATTTAGAATGCCTGAGAATTAAATAAAGATAATATTTTGCTTAATCATGCATTTTATTAAATTACACAATTACAAAATGAAAATCATTTATTTATAAGATAATTTTCTTATGTTTCATCGGTTAAAATAAATATTTAGTTTTCAGTTATATTTAAAAATCTAACTATTTGAACTATTTATAAGAAATATATATTTAAAAAATAGGTTGATCGTTGAGAGAACTATCAAAATTTACTTTTAATTTAATTTAACCTACTTAATGATTTAAACATTATTTTCGCCATGATATTTATACCATGCCAGTTTCTTTCGATTTTTCAAGTACTGAAATATATAATGAACTAAATTATGAATCAAAATGTAAAGTTATGAATCAAATTCCAAACCAACGTATAAAAATGACACTGAATAATTATGAACCAAAGTGTAAACCAGAAATAATTTGAAAATGTACAGTCTAGAAAAAATTTCACTAGAAATAGTTTGCCTTGTATTCGTTTCTTATATTAAATCGTTGCTAATGTGTTGCTTAAATAGCGGAAAACTTAATTATTATTATTATTATTATTCATTTCAGTAGTATAACTTCCATTATAAATTTTGGGTAAAGTCTTCTCCCACTTGTTTCAACTCATCTTTGTTCTGAGCGATACTTTTCCATTCTTTAGATATGCTGTTTAATTCGTCTGTCCATCTTTTACTTTGTCTTCTTAGTATGCTAGTTCCATGTGATGTACAGTTTGTCATTAATGTGGTCCATCTTTTGAGTCTAGCTAAATGTCCAACCCATCGCCATTTTAATGCTTTACACCTTTGATTTACATCAACTATTTGTGTTTTTCTTCTTGTATCCGAATTTCTTGTTCTTTGTATCTGCTTATTTGTAGAGCAAAATCTTCCATAGAAATTTGACAAACTTGTAGCTATTTTTCGAAGTTAAAGACCATTTTTCTGTTTCATATGTTATGTTTCTTTCATGTAGAATCGCAATATCAAATATGTATTTTATGTGTTCTATTGAAATTTTGTTCTGTAGCTTTTTAAAATTCCAAAATTGTCGCCACGCATTAGTTATTCTCCTTATAACTTCCTTATTTTTTTATGGCACTGATATATAAATTCTTCTACTATCTCGATCTTTTCTTTTCATCTTCTAATTGTATATCACATGTCATTGGATATTATTTTCGTTTCATATTTGTTTATCTTAAGTTCTACTTTCATGCTATTTTCATATAATTCTAGTATCGTCTTTTGCATTTCCTGTAATGATGGATTCAGAATTCTGCTTCAACATAATATACAACACAGAGCAGCACTTAAAAATATGAGAAAACTTCAATTTCTATTTTTTTATAATACAAAATTGTACGAACTGATAAAAATACTTGAAAAGTTTAAAATTCGACAAATTCTGTATTATGCTGAAGCGTCAGTAATCCCGTATTAAGTTCAGGTTCAATCCAAAATTTCTTCTACCCATTTTGTACATCAAAAATATACACAAACTAATTTTATACTTTTTTTTATTATACATAAACATAAAAAACTATCTACAAAATAACTTCTATCTTTCGATCATTTCATAATTACCATAAAAAATATATTAATTTAATTAATTTTATTTTTAATACCTGGACCACGTGTACCTAACAGAATTTATTGTCGGTGTACAGAATATTTGATTCTCCTAGTGGATAAAATTTTTGTATATATACCATAAAAATGACCTTAAACTTAGGAAAATAATATATTACACGTGTCTGAATATTTTATGTTTTTATGCAAAAAAAAAAGTAATAAAAAATTCTCTTAGGTAAGGAAAATTAAATTAACATATAATACTAACAATTATTATTATTATAATTATTATTATTATCAATATAAATTGTGTATATATGCTTAGCATTTGAATATGTTTGAAATTATCATTAAAACTAATATGTTGTGGCCATTTGCTATTTGATTTATCAAACCTTCTATAACATATTAACACCCATAATTATTTCTCTTAGTTAACATACGAAATTGATAGTAAAGATCAATTATAAAAATTATTACTACATAAAAAAAATACATCACCCTGCATCTATGTAAAGCAGCCCATGCATAATAAAAACATGTTTATGAACGCGTTAACACCTTCATCAAAGTTGTATATCGTTTGTCGTCAATTTTAAAATTTATGTAGGTGGGACGGGGTTGGGCATTTGTTGATTGTTGTAAGTTGTATAGTGTATGGGAAATTTTATGTTAAAATGTCAATTTTATGTCAAAAAACACATGTTTTTATATGATTATGTTATCAATATTTATGTAATTGATTAAAATAATATAAAGTTATAATTATTTTTCACCTAATTTTTATTAGAAAATTTCGTTTGTCATTTGACACTATCCTGAAAAAAAACAAAAAAAAAATGGTTTATTTGACGTTTCTTTACATTGACAACCAGGTTGAACAATGTATAGGCGACATAAACAATTTTATTTTTAGAAGTGATTTTGTAATTTGACCTTATACATGAAGTACGTATACGAACAAACAACCTCTCAAAAATGGTCAAAATTCAAAACGGCTTCAGGGAATCTGTTCAAAAACGTGGGTGATGGGTAAATTTTTACTTTTTTTCTGTTCGTGTTATGAAATTTAAAATTCAATTCTAATAACTTCTTACAATGACTAATATAAAAGTATTTGTCCAGACATCGGTCAAATGTTTAACATAATACTAACATAAAAACTTGAAGTAAACTTTACGAAAACGACTAGACAGAATAAATATTTCTGCTTTTTTTTTACTTATTAGGACAATGTATATGAAAAATACAATTATTAATCGTACAATTAATAAATTCCAGACATCTTAATTTTTATTCACATTTTATATATGTAATTTTATTTAAATTTTTGTAATTGATTTTGATTTTAAACGAAGAACGAAAAAATTCTGAGTTATGTACTATCTAAAGCTATGCATAGCGTTTGAAAAACCATAAAATTGTAATGTATTACGTTTATTAATTTTAAAATATATTATTTAATATTATTTTAAATTAACTTAAATTGTATAAATTATCGAGAATATTTATATATAGAAAAATATTATGAAAATTTAAAAGATATTTTTTGCGAAATATTCTCCTATTATATCTTTCTTTAATTTTTTAGCTCAGTTGTTGCCAATCTTTTATATCAACGGGCCGTTTTAAAAATTGTCAGAGGCTTTGCGACCCAAAAAGTTTAAAATCATTTTTTTCCACCTACTTCTAAAAATATTACAAATAAATGACAAGTTGATAATTTAGAAAGAAAAATTTAATTCAAAAACATGAAAATGGCTATTATAAAAATGTGAATGGTACATTTGCAGTACCGAAGAAGTGTTTCTGTATATGCTATTTTCAGTAGATCTCGAAAGTGCTCATATTTAAGGTTATTTTTATATTTGTTTTAAATGTAAACTATAATTTTCTGAAAATTTACAATGGATTTTTTAAATAATTAAATTCAAATCGGGTCGACTAAAAAAGTTGTAGGGCCAAATGTGGCGCGCGGGCCCTGGTTTCTGCATCACTGTACCATATAAAAGAAAATGTGATACGTAATACTTGAGAGTAATCTGAACATATATTTTGATTTTTATCTTAAAATTATCCTTTTTTTAAATTATATTCCTATTTTCTATATACCAGGATATAAAAGGATCACATCCGTGTAGTAAATGAATATTTCTTAGTGACAGTATATATTTATAAACATAATAATAATTACTAATTCATGATAATAATCTAAATGATATTGCGTGTTAATGTTTTGTTATGATATTGACACCTTTGTAGTAACGCACCGATTATCCTGTTTTTTTTTGTCGTTGATATTTCCTGAATATTGTGTCCTTAAAATAGAAAAGAATTATTTAAATCTTTATTTTCTCATATTTTATTTAACATGATGTTATGATATTGTTAGTTATAGTAATGATAATCAAATATCAAAAATAATGAATCCTTTTTAACTGATTCAATTTAACAAAAAAAAAATATTTATAGAAATATCTTGGGAAAATTTTCTGCTTGCCTTCCGGAAATTGTTATGAAATTTAATTAGATTTTTATGATTATTAAATTTTTGTATTATATTTATATGTATATAGAAATAGCCAAAATTATTGAAGAGAAATAAATTTTAATGGTAATGTTTATAATGTTTTGGTATTTAGTTTCCGATTTAATGGTGGTAAAATTATAAGTATTTAATAATGACACCGAAAATGAATTAACTCTGAAGTGTTAAAATATTACAAATATGGAAGCATAAAATGTCTCATAATGTATATAAAATAAACGTCAATAATTTGTTAATGACAATTTCCGTATCATGATGGCAATATATGTATTTGAATAGTTGAAGACTACAAATGGTCAGTAGTCAGTAAATTCGGATTTTATGATAGGCTATATGAAGTGGTATCATGAAACACCATAATAACAGAATTTCTTTAATTTCTTTGGTGAAATATGTTGTATTACGCAATAGGAAGAAAAATTAGAATTATTAAAGTTATATAACTTGTGCCAATCAATGGCTTACTCTTTTGTGTCAGTAAACAGGCTAATAATAAGTGACACCACCTCCTATATTTTATAAATTTACTGTATTTCTATAAATCTATATTTGGTTCGTTTAACCCGAGGGAGATGTAAGCAAACCGTTCATGTACCTTGATTCTCCGTATGAGTTATTGAATGACATCTTCCATTTTACCTCACACATGAATGCAGTTTTGTCTAGACGGCCTCAATTGCCCTCGTTATACATGTCAGTCAAAAAATTCTGTTTTCACGAATATTTTATATTATAAAAGCATATTTGAAACTTTACTATGGACCTTCTAATCTAAATACTTACTTCTTGATAATTCTTTCTATGTTTTTCATAATCTTTTTCTAGATTTTTCTAAAAAAAAAAAATTATATGTTTATTATTATATACATTTTTATAAACTCTTTTAATTTTCTTTACACCAATCTTATCCATTTTCCATTTATTTCAATATAAAATATCCTTTAAAAAAAAAACGAAAAATTAATAAAAAAAAAACACTGTTTATTATAAAATATATTTATTCTATATTCCTGTTTCCTTCTATCCCTCCTTCTCATTTAACTTAGAGAGCTTATCATCCTGTATTTATCTTAAGATATCCTAGATATTTTTAAATGTTATTTGAGAGTCCTCTTTTACTTAATAACATTTTATATTCAACACCAAACATAAAAGGCTGGGGCCATAATATGTAAAAGTAAGCAATAAGGATATACATCTACACTAGTGTATTTTTTATTTTTTATGGTAAACTGCCGGATATAAAAATGACACTTTCAAAAGCTACTTATTATTCACTTCACATACTCAACATGTTGTTAAAAAAAGCATCCTTATAGGATTCGTTTATTACATTTAATAAAGTATTAAAGTTTGTGTGGAATGGGCTTGTTTTTTTTAACAGCAATGTGTATGGCATAAAGATTTTTAGGGGTGCAGAGCGCGACATTAAATATTAGGAAGAACGAAAAAAAAAGTGTGTGTATTGGGAGAAAGTAGATTTGGGGTTTTTGATAAATATCATTGTATGATGCCACATGCCATATTAGTTTGTTGTTGTTGTTTTTTGTGTATTGAGGATTTTGATCCTGGCCTAAATTCCGCCAAAAAATATAAACAAACATTTATTATGTTGTTAAAAAAAGGAAGAAAATATAAAAATATTCTACGTATGAGAACATTTTTGTTAAAATTTGTTTTTTGGTTTTTACTTAAAAGTAATACTATGAAAAAATGAATTTGATGTAGCCTTAAAATGTTGTATTCATTGTGTTGCTAACTCTGGTACGTCCTTATTCGTTGTGTTGCTAACTCTGGTACGTATAGTAAGTAAAATAAATTTATTTACTCATTTTTATGAGTATTGAGAACCATGTTCCTCATCGTATATATATAAAATAGAGGTATAAAATATAAAGAATGTAGAATATTTTAAGGATAATTTGGAGTCCTAAAAATGTATAACAAAAGAACAAAAAATGAATTGTATATTTATATAGCAAAGTGGTATTAATGATGAGCCTCATTATTTTGTATTGGGTGATTAGATATAATTATTTATGTTACGAAACTACGAGTATAAAAATATATTTAAAAAAAAAACAGGAAAATTTTGTTTATTTTTTATGCTAAAATTTTTCTAGATTAAAATAGATTGTAAATAAAAACCAGAAAAATATTATTTAAATTTCAGAATTTTCTTTTTTAAGTCTAAATTTTTTAAAACAATTTATTAAAATGTTAAATAAAATTATGTTGAGATTATAATATTATAGTATGCTAAATTTTATAGCATTCTTTTATTAAACACATGAAGTTAGCTACATAATCTATAATGCTTTCCAATAATTCGATTCATTCAATGTTGCCAAAAGTTTAAGATTATTTTAGTTTGGATGAATAGAAAAAAGCAAGTCGCGAAGGATTTACTTACTCGGGCCAGAATTAGACACATTGTTTTTCTCAAAACCCTTGATATGGTACAATAATGATTGATTCTTAAAGAAGTTATATAGAAAGTCTTCGATCGTTCACCCTGAACAGAAACTCTTATGTACCTCGGATCGTCCTATTTTTAAAATGTAATCTTGTTGTGATAAGTGCGGTTACCAAGTAAACCGAGCCGCAATTTTTTGTATTGATAATTTATACTTTTCGGAATAATACTTTATGTTTATCAGAAGGACAATACTTTAAGCATAACTGGCATATTGTCGCCAACAATTGTCGCTTTAAAGTTTTCAACAATTTTGAAAATTAGTCAAATGTTGTCACATTTTCCTAGACTTTATGTTATTCAAATCGTATATAAGACAGCAAAATCATTTGCTTTTATTAAGTGTTGCCGTCTATTTTGTTATTTGAGTATAAAAACTTATTCATCTTATAAAGTTTATTGTATTAGAGTTTCCAAACTTCCCAGTTTTCCGGGATTGTACCGAGTTATTGTCCCAATGTTTCTAAACATGTTTTCGGGACACTCATTCGTCTCGGTTTAAAATATTGAAAATTGTGGGATGTAAAAAATCAGTCGTGAAAATTGTAGTTTCTTTACGACTTGCATAAGACAACAGAAACTAATAAATTTTAATCAGCGAGTGTAAAAGAAATTTGATCAAAAAATATGGATTCGTGTATGGAACCTCAAAGGAAAGACAAACGAAATCGATTACTGCCAGAAAAAGTACAATTAATTGTCAACCATTTTTTTAAATAAATTTTGAAGTTTTCCATAATTTATTAAAATATTTTTGGTATGTCCCAGTTTGCACTGTTCAAAATCTGGTAACCCTAATAGTGTAGAATGTATTTAATGACAAATTAAACAAAATAAAACAATAATATTTCTCCACCACAAAAAAATTAATGTTTAACTAAATATAAATTATTATCGAAATGATGAAAAATGTATAAGATTCCAATAACTAATAAGGATAACATTTATTTTAGATATGTAAACAGATGTTGAAAACTAAAAATCCTGTAATACAAAAGCCAAGGAAAAATACGAAAAGGAAAACTTTTTTAATTTTTTATATATCACCATCTGTTATTTTTTTTTTTAGTTTGTTGTTGGTTTTATTGGACGATTTCCTTTAAAATTTTCCTTCAATATTTATCCATCATAGCTACTACAAAATAAATTACACAAATAGAGTTTTTCGTATATAATATTTTATTTTATTAGAAAATCTAATAATTTTCATGTAATTTTTACTTTTTTGTTTGGAAAATGCAATTTATTATGTGAATACAAAAGTAAATACTCACTGACATTACAACCTTACACATTTTCGTAGTAATAATTTTTGTTGAAAAATCACTTTTCGAAAAGTTACACAAAAAAAAAACTGATAATCTAGGGGTAATCGAAACGTTGTAGTTATGTTATGACAGTGATTTGAAAGAAATGTATTTTATTAAGGAAATCATTAAAAACTTCCGAATCTCAAATTTTAGAGAAACACCAAATATTCGGATATCAATTAATATGAGATTTGTCAATATCCTCAAAAACATAAAGAAAAAATTTATTAAAAGTATAAAGCAAATTTATTCGACCAAATTTTCTATCACAACACCTCATAGTTATTGTATATCTCCTCGATGGTAGAAATATATTTGAAGTAATAAAATATAAAATACAATTTCCAACTCCCCCTATTTTATTATACGTATAATCACATTAAATAAATGAGGCGTTCTTTTCAATAAAATTATGAAAATTTGGAAAACTTTTTATACTTTTTGGAAAACTTTTTTGTTTTTTTGAAGTGGACAGAAAGGAATTCAGAAATATATTTGTTTTTCGATCCTTTTAAAGGTTGTGCTTGTATTAACTATGAAAAATGTTGAAATACGTCTTGATAAAGTTGAAAAATGTTTAGTGGACGGATATCGTAAGAATTTGAATCCCATTTCGTAGTTATTGATATAGTATCATAGAAACTAAGAAACAAGCTTTATTAGTATTAATATTAATGTAATTAGTCCATTATCGCTGGTTTCGATGAAAGTTTAATGAATTGTCTTGAAATAGGGTTGTACAAAATTTCCCATTAATCAATTTTTCTTTTAAATATGAAAAAAAAAATATTTTCGAATCCTTTCACAACAAAACTTTCAAATTTTTGTCTATAATTTCATGTTTTCTATAGATATTAAAAGAATTATTTTAAATTAACTTAATAATTTACATTAACAAAAATATGAATAAAAATGTTTACTGACAAAATTGACCGCCCATCTTATTTTTATATGTTACCAAATAATATTCCAACTTGTCATTATTCTTTGACAAGTTTTGAACTTACATATACAAAATAAAGTCGTAACACGTGTAATATCTTAAATTCAAATAATATCAATCATTTATAGATACCAGTAAAACAAAATCTGATTCTATATCACATAAACAAGTCAAACCTTCATTTTTAAAGTAAAAATAACAAACAATTTAAATTTGATAAATTAAAATGTTTTTAATATTTATTTTATTTTGTTTTCCTTGATAACATTTTTATATGTGTTCATAACATGCCAAAAACATTTTTTTTTTATTTTAATAATAATGTATTAAAAAAAAAAAAAAAAACATAAAAAAAAGGATAAGAAGAAAAAAAAATCATTTTTACATGGTAAATTAAATCAGGACGTAAGAGAGAAAAAACAATATAAGAAAAATTTTCTATTTACATAATTGTAATAAAAATAATAATACACATAACGATGTGAATTTGAAAGGACGAAAGAAAAAAAAATTGAATATAATTTAAAAACTGAAAGATGACAGAATTACGTAATGGTTTATAATCAATTTTATATATATAAAAAATTTAACTATAAACAAAATATTTGCTTTAAAATATTTATAAGATTTTTATTGTAATTGATTACAAATTTTAACTTAACCTAACAAGGAAATTGTAATTTTTGATAAGGATATTTTTTTGAATGACATATAACGATATGAGGCCATTTTTAAATATTTTGAAAGCTAAAAAGAAAGAGTTAGTTTTGTGGGTCTACTTCAAGCTTAACAAACTTCTTACAACGTTTTTCCAACAATTGTAAACTATGTTTATAATAATTTATATCAAGGCTTGTAAACTAACCAGCAACAATTTTTTCTTGATTGGTCAAAAACGCTTTCCAATAACGTCAGGTTTACTTAGTCAGAAAACGAACTAAATCTGGTGAAAACGGTGGATATTCAAGTATTTCATACTTCAATTTGATCATTTTTGCCATCATAGTCAAAACGTTTTGATTAGCTGGTGCATTGTTTTGATTAAAAATGACATTTTTCTTCTGTTGAACTTGTTGAACGATTTCTGAAATTGTTACAGTTTGACAGTTGGACGTTAACAGCGTGGATCTTCTAAAATTCTGGTACGATCACGTAGTAACTCGTAAAGTCCATTTGTAAATAGTTGAAAATGAAGGATATATGTCTTTATTACTTTTACCTTCTTCGCATGAATTGTTAAACCTTTCAAAAAAAAAAAAAAATTGTTTTGTGACTGGATTTTCGGCCTCGCTTTCAAAAGTTTTTAGATAGCCTTTATAGAGATATGGAAAATAAACTATGACAGACGGACAAAGAATGTACTAGTTCAATAGTGCCTCAAAATTACTATATTCAATTAAATGTGAGAGATTGGCACTTACAGAAGAAAATTGAGTGAAATATTATAAAGTAACGCGAAAAAAAAACACTGTTCCCTACATTTTTGTTTGTACTTTGTAAAGTTTACACATATAAATGAAAATTATTGGTGATTGGTAATATTCATACCAATTACTCTCGTTTATATAATTTCGGTAAGGACCGAAAGTTATGCAATACAAATTAAACCTTTCTTGACAAAAAAAAACATTGCCAACTCTTAATAAACCGGAAATTAATAATTTAAATATAAACTTCAAAAAAAGACAAATTTCATTCAAAAACATTTTTATTGATTTTTGATTTTTTTAATCATAATTTTCCATATTAATTTAATCCGGTATTTCAAATTAATTTCTTTTACTTAATTTGATATTTTCTACAATTAGTCTATAATAGCTAAAATCTTTGATTATATTCTGTGATCAAATTTCAATCTTAAAATGTGGAAAGTTTTACCAAGATTCATTTATTTTCCCAATATAAATCAAAATTAATTTCAATTAATCAATGTTTAATGAATAAATAAATACGCAATATAAATTTTTTTAATTACATCATTCCGAAAAATTAACTAAAAGTTGGAAAAATAAAAATGAATTTTAAAAAATTGTTTTTATTTTTTTTTGTTGTCCTTCCTTTACCTACCTGTCTTTTTTTTAAGAAGCTAAACCAAATTGAAACCTAATAAAATCACAAAAAAATAAAAATTTCTTTTTAAAATAATATTTTATTTATAAATAAAAACAATAAATTCTCAATGTTTTTTGGCGCCGGCGTTCTAGTTCTTTTAAACTGTAGCTGCTAGAATTATATAATGTAAAGTTACCCTATTAAAAATTCACATCCAATGGTCTTATTTAAATTCAAAAAAAAAAAAAAACATTTTTAATATGAGATTGATTCCGTTAAAAATAATCTCACACTTTTCTGGTAAAATTTATGATTATTATCAAGAAACGAATCAATTTACATACATTCAGGGAAATTGTTTTGTTGTTGTTGTTATTATTTATTTCACAACACATTTTCTTTAATTAATTTTTAATATTTTTATAATGCATTTTATAAAAAAATTACTGAGTTAATAAGATTACAGTCAAATGTCGATAATAATTGGATCAGAATTTATAACTCAAGTTTTATTATATTATATAAATTGTATCAAATTGACTTGATTAAGACATATCATTTGTCATTACACATTACCTGTTTCATTTTTTCAGTTCCGATGAGTATGTGTCATTTTTACAGTCGCAGAAGGATTAAATTTATTTGTCTGTCAAATTTAGGTTTCCTTTTTATACTCTAGTAAAAACTAATGGAAATAAATCTTCACTTCAAAAAAAAATCGAAATTGCGAACTCCCAAGTGTGGACTTTTGTTATTTAAACAAGAAAAACCTTCAAAAACAAAAATAATTACATAAATATGAAACTGCTATTGGTCAGCAAGTAGTCAGCACCAAAAACTGTATAGGAGAATTTGATTGCATTGAGCTTCAAAATCAGCTTTTGCTTAGATAACAAGTTTTCTCTAATATGTGCAAACTCATTTAAATATATGTAAACTAGTTGATAGCATATAAAAAGCTTTCAGTACCGCTCATAGCTTCATTCTGTACGTGCGCTTAGTCATTTAAATGCAGAATTCAAACATGCCTCGTAACAATATTTGTATATGGATTTTACACTTTTTTATTTGTAGCTTTAGAAGTATAAAAATTATAAGCAAAACTGATGAATAGAAAACGTTCTAAATTAAATTTAGTCCTTGAATTTTAGTTTAAAGTTTTGCAATGTTTCCGCATCCATTAATTGTGTATTCCATATCCGAAAGTTAATTTGCTAAAATCCCCTTTGCTATCAAACTTTTCATAAGACATCAAATTTTTTATAAAATGTCTGGGGCTTTAATTAAACCTCAATGCTTGTCATTATTGAATTTTATATGAAACTAAATTAACTCCTGAAAATACTCCCTGAATATTTATATTCCCTGTAATTGTAAAAAAAAGGTCATTCTCGAATTTATCGAGACCCTACTGTATTTTGTTTACATACTATTTTATATGAAATTAATTTTATTTGTTGTAGTTTATATTTAGATATATTATTTTCTCGTTATGCATTTTTTGTTCATTCTGAATTTTTATTTTATTTAGCAAAAAAAAATGCGAATATAAATATTGTGAGAATTTCCATTTTTTATTTCACATTAAAAATTAACAACATGAACGCAGACTAAACAATCTTAGATTACGCTTCTTTAATTAAAGTATAACCTGAGTTTTTATAATATTGTTTTTTTTTTTTTTTTGCTTTTGAAGACATTTTCGTATCAATTCCCGTAATTCCCTTATCACCTCGACATATTATATAAAACTGAATTGCAGTTTTTCATTTTTTGTTGTTGTTGTTTTAAGTTCAATGAGCTCGGATTACGTTATATTCGATAAAAAGGGTTTAACGTCAGAGAATCATCATCAGGGAAGGTGAAACATTCCATTCCTTGTCCCAAGATATTTATTAAATAAATATATTTCAAAATGGTTCATTTTATTGGTTTTTACGTTCATAGATGACTTGTTGAAACTTCTAAATTAAGCTGTTGAGATAATGCCAAAAGAATAAGAAGTTCCAAGATAAAGTCTCATTTATTATTACAGAATTATTATATTTGTACTTTCGTAAAAACGACATCAGGAAATTGTAACTGCATAGCAGTAATCTTGCAGTGATTTTTTCGTGACCCCAAAAAAATCTGCAAAAGAAAATAAATAAATTTTTTGTTTAATGTCAGCTGGAATAAATAAATGCTTCAGGAAGAATACGATTTTTAACTAAAAGTATAAATTTATCCTTATCAACAGTATAACGGATATTTAAATCTATTTTTTATATCCTTTAAATCCTTATAAGAATTTTCATTCGCAGAATGTAAAAAGAAAATGCATTAGAAATTATAAAGAAATTTTACAACTGATATAACCGAAAAGAGTTTTAATTTAAAAGGATTGCGTGGAAATTAATTTTCTCGTTTAAATACGAATTGCGGAGTTAGTTAAATTACTAAAATTTAAAATACTCTAACTTTTCTGTGTGTATCTTATAATACTAGATTAGATTAGATTAGATAGAAAGGGGTCGTTAAGGCAGCAGTACGAACTAGAGAGATCTGTTGTGCAGGGTACAATTCTACAGGGTAGGCTTTATGTCGCAACTGTCGAAGTTCCTAATCAAGTTCTTGCAATACCTCCTCGTGATGGCCCCTGGAACTGCATCTGTCTAAAATATGGATGCAGACCGAATTTGCAAGCGCGCCCATGGAGTTTTTAGGCATGGTACTTCCGCATATCTTATAATACTAACTATAACCTCAGAGTTAAAATTAAATTAGTAATTGAGTTTTAAATAAGTTCTTCCGAGTATAATCAATTTCTTTAAGCTCGCCCTCAACGCATTTTCTCTACATGCTGACTTTCACTATCCGCAATGGATTAAGCTCAATACACATAGACATATACAGATTAATTAATGAAAAAAATAGGCATTAATTATTGTACAATTACTGGATCAGAAGATTACTATTTGATTTGGGCTTCTCAGTTCTGAAAAGAACGATAATAATTTCTTCAGCCGTCATTTATTAACTCAGTATTAATGCACTCTTAAATTAAGATCAATAATAAGTGCTACAAATCAACACATGCTTCAGGCTTCATAGATTTGAAAAAGAACGCTACTTTTTACTGCAGCGTTATCTGTTGAGTTGGCTATTTCAATATAAAATTTTGTTCGGAATTTTTTTTATATACCTGAGATCTCGCTTGGGTAAAAAGTGATCGGGCTAGCGTAATAAAGCTCAGATCTTATCTAAACTTTTTATAGCGCCAATTTTATGAAAATGGAAAAAGCTTAAAATCCATTTTTTTCTAAGTGCTGAAGAAATTGGAGAAATGTTCCCGCCAAAAAAAAAAAAAATGCTATGTGATTGTGACATAATGTGCAATAATCTTTCCCGCCATGTCACTTTTTTAATACCTTTAAATTTAGATTTAAATTTACTTATACATACCTTTTTAAATATTAATATTAAATTTATTGAATATTTTAAAAATAACCCCTTATAATTACAATTATACACTAATACCCACCACCAATAAACAGTAGCACAGCACCGTTTTATGAATAATATTGAAAAAGAAAAATGCATTCAATGGAAATAAAACGGGCGCCAACAATAATTTTTGCCCTCGTTTTTATTTTTCATTTTTCATTTTCTTCTTTATATATGTAAAGTGAATTTTAATAAAGTTTTATTTAATTCACTGACAAAATAAAATGAATAAAAAAAAACGTACTCGGCGAGTTTTCCTTTCTTTATGCGTATAATATTAAATTACATAAAAAAGAAAAGATATTAATTTTTATATAAAAATTTAAACATAAACTTGGACTATCGGTTACTTTTTATTTCCAGGTTTGTTGTTGCACATTTTATGTAATAATAATTGTGAGGATACAAATTTTCACTGCAGTTAAAGTGGTCGATTCTATAAATTCTTAATGTTTACTTTTCTTATATATAAATAAAAATTTTACCGTGCAGAAAATTGGCAAAACAATTTTACTGTTTTTTTCATTGTATTCTTAAAATAGCTTAAAATTATTTATCATAAAATTTATGTATAAAATGTATTTTAAATGTAAATCTATTAAGATAATTTTTAAACGAGCGTGTCATCGGCGTCGTTATGCTCATTTACTGTTATACTAAATTGTCCAATACGAGAAAGCTTCTTTAATGAATAGTTAGTTTATATATTTGCCATTTTAAATTAAAAATAGGAAAAACAGTGGGAAAACAGAAGCTACAGCACAGTGTGTACCAGTGATCATCTGAAGATCATAATACTGTCATACGTCAAATCTCATTTATGAATGATTCCAGCCTAATTAAATTATGAATATTGTATAGATTTTAAATTAAGATATTGAAGTAAAAGAGATTAAGTAACCAAGGCTTCAATTTTTTTTTTGTAAATCCCGAATTTTACTTCAGAACTACTAAGCCTAAAGCTATGGTCTATTATGGTAATATGTTAATTTGCGTATACTTATTTTGTGAATCTACAATTTCAGTTTTTCTTTAGCGAATATTTCTATTTGATAGACAAGCTTCATTAGGTCTTCAATTACCAGGTGACGACTTGCGTTATATTTTCAGAACTGTGAACCTCTTAAATCAAGCTTTGAAGGTTTTGTTTTTCTATTAATTATATATTTATTTATATTTATCTGCTTGTATTAAGCAGTTAGTCAGTGTCTAGTCTATTAACATTTGTTTGTTTTCGATGATGGAAACATCAGAGCTTAATCTATTGCGGATAATTATTTCTCAGCAAAAAATCAAGCTTTTATATAAAAAAAGGTATTTTCCTTCCTTTTAACATAGCCAAAACTAACAATATTTCTCCTTATACTCTTGAATTCGTTGATCTATTTCTCAAGATTGACCTTGTGTTCGAGATTGATGAAGATTAGATACTCGATTACTATACAAACAGAAAAATAATATAAATAAGTAGAATTACGAGAATATTTTATGATTACATTTCCAATGCTCATAACCGAAGCTTCGTACGACCTTTTAAATTTTTTTTAAGGGGGATTCCCCTTAAGCGTATAATTTTTTGTATGATTGATTTTCTCATGTATGAATTCTTTTCCAATAGGTACCCTGTTAGTTCTTCTATAACTGACATCAGTGGTTTCTGACTATCTAAAACAATCTCAAGCCAATTAAATTATTTAATAAAATTCGATACTTTGTCTTCAGTACGGAGAGATCCGATATATTCAGAATGTATAACACAAAATTATTGAATGTAGTCTGCATATAAGTTGAACTCTTCCACGATTCATAATTCTCAATAGTTTACATGTACGAGACAGAACTATCTCGATTATGTAGTGCTTTTTATTAGTAAAATATTCTCAAGAAACTCAAAATTGTCAAAAAAATTTGAATTAACAATTAAACTGTTGAGTTCAAGTACACTTAGAGTGACTTTTTTACTATTTGCTTTAGCTCTGGCGTAAATCAATTGTACATATTACAATTTTTATATAAATTTTTCATTTTAATATATATTAATTCCAGCTGAAACAGCGCACCTGTATTAATTAACTCAATATGTTTCTCTATATTTAATTAATAATTTATTTAAATAAAGTAAAAATATAAAAAAAAAATCATAAAAAATCGAATGTTAATGCGTAATTTATTGAAACTTAATATTTTCTAATAATATAAAATTATTTATCCATAATATTTCTTTAAAAGTACAACAAAAAAAAATAAAAAAAAATAGCTAAAATACAAATAATCTTAAGTTTATTTATTTAAAATTACGTATACAACCTCCAGACAGCTTGAAAGATTTTTTTTTTTTTTCAATTTTTAATAGTATAAGGTAAGATTCTATAAATGTTTACATAAGACTATATAACTATATTTAAAATAATATATCAAATTTTTTTTTTTTCTTTATTTTGATACATAAATCTATCTATAAAGATACTATTATGTGCAATTTACGTAAAATTATCATCATTAACGTAAAAAGTAAAAAAAAAAAAATTTACGCGCGCGCTTCGTTTTGTATATAAGAAATAGATATTTTTTTTTTTTTTTTTTGGCAACTTTGGACTTTGATCTAATATAAAAATTTATGCTGTGCGATGTTAAATTGAATAATTTTTCGTTGATATATTTTAGTTTTATATAATTTTTATTTTTGGCCGGTTTTATTTTATATATACAAATATTTTGCAAGATCAATCGCAAATTATAATATCGCCTATACAATATACAATAATGTTTTTCAATGTGTTTACAATTTAGCCAAGTTTTCGTTTATGGGCAAGTTTACATCAACACGTGAACAATCATTTTGACGGTTTACATATCAATTGAAGATTATATTAAAATATTGAAGGTTGTACGCAGAAGTTGTACAATTAAAATGACGTTTATTGACGTTTTATGTCAAAAAAACATTTTTAAATATTATATTTTAATTTATGTTGGTTGATGGTTTTAATCATGGTTGGTTGATGGTCTGTGGGAAAGTTTTACAACCAAAATGACATTTTTTAAATTTTTATGTCAAAAATTACATTATGTTATTGATATTTTGATTGAAAATTGATTGAAATAATATTAAATTATAAACTATTTTGCACCCAATTTTCATTAGAAATTTTACTTTGACATTTAACACTATCCTGAAATAAAAAAACAGATTTTTGATGGTTTAATACTGTTTGTAAACCAAGTTGAAATATTATGTGTATAGAAATTTTAAAAGGTTGACAAAACGTTAACTAGAATGTACAATGTATAGGCAGCATAATAATATGTAATTATACAAGATTTTTTTTTATGTTTTGTTTAATTTTAGCGTGCAAAAAAAAAACGTAACAGTTTTCGGTTAATTTGTTCAATGTTGAGTTTAAAAGAAAATTTTGTTTATTTTCAATATTTGGTTTGTTGGTAAATGACGTCGGTGTTCGGTGATGGAAAGATTTTATTATATAATCAAATTTAATATAATGCAGTTACTTATTTTATAAATAGATGCAAAACATTTAACAAATTATAGAAATTAAATATTTCCTATAGATATAGGCCAAAATTAAGGTAGAAATTGTAATTATTGAATTTATATTTACATATTCTTATATGTTTCTTCAATTAGGATGGACTGTTTTTTATATAGAGTTGTTTTTTAACAGAAATCTTTTATTTATTAACATATTTATGAAATATGAGAAAACCATTAAAAATACCGCACAGCAGAACTACTTGTATAGAAGTTTTATATTAATGGGCTTTTTTTGATTACCAATACCTGAAATCGTTTATACATTTTTGTAAGATTATAAGAAAATTTTTCAAAAATATAAAAATATAACATTCTAAATCAAGTATTATAAATTAAGTTTGACTACTGACATTCTGACGCCATAAATAAATAGTGCTGTAGATAAAAATACTTCTAGAATAATTTTTTCCAATTAATGCTTACCTAACAAACATGACTTCAAGCTTTATTCTACTTTTTATTGCCGTTCCTCTTGCTACTGGCAGCATTATTGATATACTAACTAACTATACTATTTTATTCTACTACTCATCATTTATCAAATATATTTACTGCATAGCTTATTAGCACATTTCCTAATCTCTAATAATTCACGATAATTTTCAGACAGGACCTGGACTGATGTAATAAAAGAACCATAGGAAAATTTTGATTCCGAGTGATTTACTCTTTTAGACAAACAGTAACTTAATAGTAAATTAGATCATCAAATTAAAGAAATCTACCTGTTAAATTATAGGTAACTTCAAAATTGGCATTTACTGCAAATAAATTTTTAAAAAAATTTCAATTTTAAGTAATTATTTCATTGATCTGCAAAATGATATTCACTATATTAACTAAAAAATTTTAATGATGAATTTGTTGACCTTGTGCAAAAATCATTTCTAAAATATTTTTACTTAGTTTTGGTTTATTAATTTTAGTTTTTTGTTCGTTTTTAACGTAGAGAAAAGAAATACAAAATTACTTTTATTATTACCGCGCATTTTATCTATTTTTATATAATTGTATTTACATTAATATTGCGATAAAATAATTTTCAATTATTTTTTTTTTTTTTTGTTTATAAACAAAGAAAAAAAGTGAAGTGTTACCATAAACATTACAAAAAAAAGATGCGCATTTATGTTACCATCAGGTACGCAGTTTTAAAAAATTGTATTTATGTTTGGCGTATACATACATAAGTTAAGTATATAATAAATATTTATTTTATGTAACTTTGTTAAGATTATCCTGCAAAGAATTTAACAATATTAATTGCACATTGAAATCTGTGAACAGAATCCTTCAATCGAAGATACAAATTATATGCTTTTTAAAGGAATATTTGGCGCGAAAACTTTAGATTGTAATTTGTCAGTTTGATAATCAATTTATTTAAGGTTATATTTTTATGTGCTTATTACATAAAATACTTTTAGCGTAAACCATGGCGTATTCTACTTATGAAAAAACCAAAAAATAGTTCGAATATATAACCAGTCATGCTACTGGCCACTTTCTAATTAGGAAACATTTTGCAATATTAGTGCTCAATAGGGAAATGTTGTAGCATCTTCTGTACCACTGTCCGTGTCCGCACATTCATTAGAGTTGATTAAAACACTTGCAATGTTATTTTATGACAAATATATGTGAAAAGAATAGGTAAAGATAAGTCGGCCAGTCTGATTTCTTACATAATTGAAGTAGAATGCGTCGTGTGTGCTGTAAGACGGTAACTATAGGCTACGACTATAGGCGTACAAAGAACTTAAGTAACCTCAGTATGTGGTAGTTCTTTAGCAACTCCCTACTAAAACCACACATAACCAACTAATTTTGTAACCGAGCTCTTGTTCTTGGAAGCACTTTAATATAGAAAACTGTGATTAGATAATTTGGACAGAAATAGTATACGGATTCATGTACTACTCCGATTCGAATTAATTTCTTTGTATCCGTATTATAAACTATTCATATTCCAATTGTTAATACTTTTTAAATCATTTATTTATTTAATTATATAATTGTATCATTTATTGAGCAATATAAATAAATAACAATTTTTATTTTAATATTACCTTCAGTTTTAGTTTAGTTTTTTAATTTATTTTCTGAATTCTTCAAATACTAGTCACCCAATAATTATTATGTAAACAAAAAATGTATGTAATTATATGCATTTTCTGATAAACTTAAAACTATACGTTCTGTATTACTTTATTATCAGTTTATATATAAAATTATTACTAATTGGAACATTCATTTAACCAATTAACTATAAAATTATACAATATTTTATTATAAAAAATTGCAAAAATATATAAACTTAAAACGCATTTAGATGATAATTTTTATTTTTATGTTTAATTCACGCAACTATTTAATGATAGTGTACAAACTTTACTATATTTATAATTTATTATATAAATTCCAATTCGAATAGTTACAATTTTATATATGGGCGGAAAACTTTTTAAATTAAAATACAAATATAAATAAAATAAATTTTCCCAATAAACTATAGCAAAATAAATAATAAAAAAAAAAAAACCTTCCTCGATAATAAAATACTATCTAAAAAAAAATTACTGGGAAAATTGCAAAAATATATAAATTTTACATATGGTGTCAAATAAAAAAACCCAATATTTTTGTATTTATATAGTTTTTTTTTTAGGTTTAGAAAGTATTACAACCTTTTCTGTTAATATCATTGAGCGGCATTTAAAATAAAATAATGAAATAAAGTTATAAAGTTCATTTTTAACCCCCCGTATTCAATACAGTACTTGAAAAAGTGCGCTGTTTAAGGGATTAGACTGACGCCAGAAGCCAGTAATTTTATGTAATTTGATAATACCAGACAATTTGCAAAAATAAAAAAATATAACAAAAAAAATGAATTTTGATATTTTGAAATAAATGAGTATGTTGAGAGTACTAACCATATTATGAAGTCGAATTGAATGAATGTAAGTCTCTAATTTAGCATTGGTTAGGTTAGCGTTAGGTAAAAAATGGCAGTTCCTTTAGCAATATCATTTATACGAAATGGCTCCGGGAATTCCAGTCAAAAACATTTCAGTAAAAAAAAAGGCAGTTCAGTCAAAATCCCAGTCAAAAAAGTTTTGACTGAAATACCTTATCAGTTTTTTGATTGAATATCCCTTTGAAAAGGCAATTCAGTCAAAAATTATTTTGACTAGGATTTCTTATTATTTTGACTAAATTTCCCTTTTTTTTTACTTAAATGTTTTTGACTGGTATTCCTTGCCCCTACGAAATGTCCTTATTGAATACCATTATTAGAAATATTACGAATTAACTGTAAATACATATTTATTAGAATGCTTGATTTAATTGCAAGGATTTTGTGCTGTACTATATTGCTCTATTTCTAAACTCTTTCAGACATTAAAAGAACTTATAGAATTAACAAATTTCTGGATACCAAACATTTATAACTTCAATAATTCAAATTTTGCATACATTAACTTCCTTATTTTGGAAAGAAATTCATGATATTCTGCATTTTAATCCAATTCAAACCATATTCAATATTTTTCTATCATCATCAATTAATTACTTCTTCATATCTCTAACACTACACTTTCCTTTAAACACTACACATTTCTGTTTAATTATAAATTTTAAATTTCACAATTTTCAAATTTCCTTTTTAATTGCCAAATTTCCTTTTTAATTGTCAAATTTCCTTTTCGTAACTTGTCGGTCTGAATTTCTGAACGTTTTCTTTTTTTGTGGTAACATTACCACTGGGGAGCATAATTAAAATACAGATGATTTGCGATGCAGTGCAGAATTACATATTTGGTTACATATAAAACTAAATTTTTGAACAAGAATATTGTTGACGATGTAATCAAAATTTGTAAGCATATTTTTCTTTTTTTAGTATACACTAAAATGTGCTATTAAATAAAATATATACATATAAATAAAAAAAAATTATAAAGATATTAAAAATTTCGCAATTAAATTATCGCCACGCGCGACCATAAAGCTTTTAAACCTATATACCTACGTGTGTTCTGATAAACATACATATATATATTTATACATATATGTATATATGATTTTACACCTGGCACATTTTACATTTCCGTTGTGTATATCTTTCGTGTGTTATGTGTTTTTTTTTTTTGTTTTTATATTTCCAATTCTATACAGATAAAAAAAGTTATGTACTAATGTATAAAAAGATACAAACTTATATAATGTTTAATTTACGGTGTTTTTTTTTTGCAAAATTCTAATAATGAATTAAAAAAAATTGACAACGTAATAATACATAAAATATCTTTGATAAAATATGTATATAACATTTTCATGATAATCAAAAATTTTGATAACATTTTTTTTTATATGTCACTAAAATATATAAAAAAAAAATTCTATTAATTTTTTTTTTCAACTTTTATTATTGTTGGAATGTGTTCGTTTTTATTACAACTACGTTTCAAAAAATTTCGGGGAAAAACATTTTTTTAATGCAACATTTTTCATTCAAAATTCGATGGAAATCAATTCAACTTTTGTAGATAAATAATTTGTATGTAATGTAGATAAAAAAAAGTGGGGTTAGTGGTTACAATTACTAATAATTTTTAATAAATAATTATTATTACAAATTTTCAAATGTAATTTCGAATTACTATTACAAATTGGAATTTGATATATTAAAAATATAGTAAAATTATACATAAATTGTTGATTAAATGGCGCCATTTATGTATACAAAATTAAATATAGACAATTATTTTTGCAATTATTTCAATAAAAAAAATTATTTAATCAATTATATTTTTATTAAAGATTATCTATGATTGTAAAACGAAGTGATTTTTACATAGTTTGTGTCAATTTGAAATTTCAATTTGTATGTAAAAATATACATTATATTAATATTTACTGAGCATTATCAGTTCCTATGACCATTTATCATTAACAAAAATCATCAACTTTCAGAATACATATATCGTATTGTAAATCCAAGGCCCTTTCCTCGATCTCAATCTCAGTTAATAACAAATATTGAATCGTATTTGACGATGACACAGTTACAGTTTAACCTTATCAGGTCCTATAATACAAAAAACTTAAAACACACAAAACTTTCTGTCTTTTCTAATGTTTCTCAATTACAAATTGGAGAACTTAAGTTAATGTCATTAACATAAATGTGCTACATTTACAGATTAAAAGTGCAATAACTAAAATATGATATTAAAAATATGTGATAAAAGATCTTGTACAATGTACAAACCTTGACTAAAAACTACCAATTTGACTTAAAAACTACAAATGACATAAAAACTATTAATATGACTTGAAAACAACCAATTTGACTTTAAAAAAGGACCAATTTGACCCAAAACTACCAATTTGTCTTAAAACTACTAATGAATTAAAACTGCCAATTTGACTTAAAAACAACCAATTTGTATTAAAAACTATCAATTTGACTTTAAAAAAACAATTTGACTTAAAAACTGCCAATTTAACTTAAAAACTAACAATTTGACTTTAAAAAAAGAGACCAATTTGACTTAAAAACTGCCAATTTAACTTAAAAACTACCAATTTGAATAAATAACTACCAATTTGATTCAAAAACCAACCAATTTTTGACTTAAAAACTACCAATTTGAATTAAAAAAATGACGAATTTGACTGAGAAATAAATTTAAATTTCAAATTTTTAAATTCTCAAATACCTTGAATTTACCCTAGGTAACTTTTAATAATCGAAAATTCTGTTTAGCTGCTCTAGAAAAAAAGGGTTTGCCAAATTGTACATTTTTTTTTGTAATAATGGCTTCTCATAAGGAGTTGCCTTATTAACAATTTTCTCTTCAACAATTTTTCGTTATACGATTAAAATACATTGTATGTTAGTAGGTGTCAGTGGCTTTCCACTGATACGTCTATGATATTTAAAACCGTCCCAATAAATTGATTTTTATTCCTATTCATCAAATTAATAATATTTTTATTATCAAGTTTTACATAAAAATGATTCATAAAATTTTTGTACAACCAAAAAAAAACTTTTCCAACTAATTATTAAAAATGCAATCAAAATTATTCAAAGTTCGTCATTATTTTACTAATTTTTTTAATACCATTTCAATGGCGCCAAACTATTTAAAATCGTAATAATTTTAACATTTTTTTATCTTTCAAATTTTTTTTTTTATATACATATATTTAATAATTTGTACAATAAAAAATACAAATATACAAAAAACCGAAATTGTACATTTTTATGATTGCAAAGATTTATTATTAGATAGATAATAATTTAAAAAAAAAAAAATTTAAAATTAAATTTTTTAATCTTTTTGTTTTCCTAATTAAGTTGTGATTGTGATTGATGATTAAAATTAATATTTATTAAAAATTCAAATAAAGAAATACAATAAAAAATAGAAATGAAAATTATAATTAAAATGATAATGAACTTGAATTATTTATGCGTATTTTTATGTTTTGATTGTGGGTGGTTTTTATATTTCGAATAATAAAAATTTAATGAAATTAATAATATTAGTAAAAATCAATTAAATGACGTTGAGTTATTTACGAGTATATATTAAAACAATTAAATATAATTTAATAAAATAAAGTTTTATTGCTCTGATATTTGCTATACAAATTTTTGGATAAATAAGATTTATTGATATAAATAAAAATTGTTTAAGTACGTCACCACAGTACTTAAGTGCCGTAAATACATTTTGTAAATTGACTTTTACGATAAATAACATTGTTATAGCCGATCTCACAGTGTAAACTTAGGCTTAACTAAACTGATTGTGCAGCTTAAGCAAGCAACTTAAGCTCGCTGTGTTTCTTAATCAAATGTGAATTATTGTGAATGGTAATTGGAAATAATGTACCATTGAAATTTATTTCGTATGAATTTATTTTCTATTTGTGTGTATAAAACCAATAATAAAAAATGTCAAAAGTGATGCTTAAGCTCTATCCATCTGCGGCTTAAATTAAATCTCACATTATAGAAAGCTAATCTTTAAGCTTGTAATGAGAAACCAGAAAATAAGTTAAACCGAAGCTTAAGCTCTAGTAAAGGCTTAAGCTTCAACACTGTAAACAAAACAACTGCATTGTGAATTGAAAACTTTTAAAATCGTTGCATCAGCTTGCTTTGGCTTCGAGTTTAATTGCATTAATATCATGAATCAGGGGTTAGGGTTTTCAACATTTAAAATATTTAATATACCAATAGATATTTCAAAATTTTGCATTTACTAGTGTACCGTAAATCGTATTAGATCATAAAACGAATAATAATTTAACACCTAAGTAAGGTGACATTTATTTTATTGTATTTGAAAGCGACTTTAGATACTAATATTTCACCAATTCATTTAATGTCAAATGAACAAAGACATCAGCATTCGAGCTTTTTCGGAATGTGATGGGGGAAAACGCATTGGCATGAGGGATCCTTTAGTATTACAGTTTTATTATGTTAATTTAAATTATATCGAATTTTTTATTTAAATTTGCATTTTTCATATTCTTCATTATATCTCCCACTAAAAAAATCTTCTTCTGTCAAGATACAAATAACAAGACAACAATTTGTTTTTATAATAACTCTACAGAAAATACCTCCAAGTGAGAAATAACTCCATAAAATCCAATTGGAATTATTTCCCACCGAAAATTTAAAGAATTAAATAAAAAAATTAAATTATAACTATGTACTTTGTTACTTTTGCGCTAGTATAACAGTTATCGTAATTGTTATAATAGTATAACAGTTTCATAACTGTTATACTAGTATAACAGTTACGGTATAATCTTCAATATTTAATAACAATATTTATTTTTTTATACATATATCCTTAAAAATATCAAAGAAATTCATTTTAATCTAAATAACTTTTATTATTTTATTTTCAGGTATGTTTAAATATTCTAAATCTAATTATTTACAATTAAAATGAAATTAACATTACAAAACTGGTTACAGGTAATTAAAACAAAAAAATATTATTTAATTTTCATATTTATTTACTTTTCTATACCTGCATTTTAAAATTATATTTTTCAAATTACAAAAACCAAACGATAATATTTTATTGTAAATATTATTTATTTTAATGTTTATATAAATAATTATTAGTTTAAAAATCAACAAAATTATAATTAAATTGTTTAGTTTAGTATCTCTAATAATAGCTACTAAAAATAATATTTCAAATTAACATTTCGTTGTTGTAATTATAATAATTATTGCCCACAGAAAATACAAAATAAATAAAGTCATAAGGAAAATTGCCGCCGTCTGCACCATCATTTTACAACAGTGCAAAACAAATATAATTTAATTTAATATTACTAACAAAAAAAAAACTGCAACAAAATTCACGCAATTTTCCAAATAAACAAACACTAAAAAAAAATAACTTTTAAAAAATCATTAATTACAAGTGTAAATTATGTGAATTAGTTTTAATTACTTTACAAAAATAAAATATAAAAATATAATTTGTACCATTAAAAAATCGTACAAGAAAATGAAATTATTTTATTTAACACAGCGTGTACCGAAATAGTCACGTCTGTAAAAAACGGTTTAAATTTTAAATATGAAAAATAATGTCTGATATAGATGACCACAATTTTCCTCTATGGCACTATTGGGCTTGTAAAATGGCGTTTTTCAAAGCACGCAATGAATGTGACTCTATCGCCCTGATTTCAGCTTCGATGTTGGACATTATAGTTGTTCTATAGTCCGAGGTTTGTTTGCACATAACTGCTCTTTTAGGAAACGCCATTGAGAAAATAAAAAGCGCGATAATTTTCTTAAAATAATTCGTTGTCTTGGTAATGAGGTCACACAACACATGTGCTGTGACCTCATCCGTGCTAAACCACATATTGTCCTATCATAGGGTCCACAAAATTATTTATCCTATCCGTCCCTTTCACTGTCACCTTTGGCAACAATAATTTCAAAAAACTGTTGCCCGATAATCCTTACTGAGATGCTAAGCCGCATCATACTGTGCGTTTTATCAAGTTTAGTGGAGCTGGAGAGGAACTTGGGGGAGTTTGCAGTACCACAAAATTAGGTATTCTATTTATTCACATAGCCATCATAAAGTTGTAATGAAATGAGCTTCATTACTCATAATTTGGTACGATCTTTCAGTTAGCAATATTTTTGATCCACCATTTGAAAAGTAAAATTCAACAATTTGTGCCATTAGTAAAATTTTGTATTTTGGAGTACAAGGCTATAAATAATAAACACTTTTTTGCATACATTCGTAACTTTTGGCCCATCCTGTACTCAAATGAAAATGTATTAATCAGAAGTCGAATTGGGGTTACTAGGTTTTGTTTACGTTGCAATTATTACAACTTTAACAACAAGCAAAACAACAAACAAATAATTTTCAGTACCTTAAATGGAATTTGGTTCAATGTTGTCTGTCTGTGTCTCTAATATAAACAGATTTTATTATTATTTTTTTGGTATTAATTAATATTACAATCCGTTTTGGTTTTGTGAAAAATTATGGAAAATCTAAATTTTAATCATTTTGTGGGCAATTTATTTTATTTTTAATTTTTTCCGAATATAAAAATTTATATAGAAGGGATTTTTTCAATTATAAAAAAAAAAATTATATTGATTAAACAAGTTTTAGTGGAAGTTAGGCGGTGGCTCTGAATTGACATGGGAATATAATTTTTTTTTTATTTGTTATTAAGTTGTTAATAATGTTTGCATGATCGGATCATTTAAAATATTGTAAAAAAAATTAATTGGTAAATAAAACCATAATAACCAAACCAAACCTAATAAATATATGAAAGAATGTATATAAGAAAGTTGAAATAATTGTAAATTGTAAGAGAAATGTTCAAAATTGTTGTCGGAATTGGTATGGGGAAATAGTTTCAAAATAACTCTGTGAAATTCCAATTTATTTTTGCATCCTATAGTTGCCAATTGAGTAACTGAAGGATTGGCTAGTTTTTAATTTGAACAGCAAACATTTTTTACATTCTAAAATTACATTATTAAAAAATTATATTATGACAATTTGTCATGCTTTTTAAAAGTTGTTAGAGATCATTATTATTAGTTGCGTCATAAATGATTTGAAATTATATTAACTTTATTATATAAATCGATGTCAAAATTTAAACTGACAGTAAAACAACTAACACGTTGTTTGTATACTCACACTATCGTAATCACAATCCGTTTTACTGCCCAATGTAAATCCTTATACTGTCTTCAACAAAGATAGCGCTGTCTTCAGATATTCCTGAAGCCACTGACAGTGATAGTGCCAGTATGTAAACACCATGTTAGCAGTCTCAAATTTTGTAACATTATCCTAATGTAATAGTGGTGATACCATCATAATTCAAGACAAATTCTAATTTTATAACTCATGAATTGTCGTGCACTTCAGAGTCGAAATATACAGATTTCAAGTAATCTGTCGATGAAACTCTTTAAAAGTGTCAGAAATTATACTCGTAATTACGAATAAAATTTACTGACAATTTTTAAAGGTTCCCATTTATAGTTCTTAATCTTAATTCTAATTTAGGCACTCAAAATGATTTTGAAACTCATTTCGAAAATGATTCTACAAATTTTGATTTATGATTTGTTTAAACAAAATTTAGAATAATTAGTTACATTAGCTTAGAATATTAGAGATTTCACTATGGCATCGTATTCAGTGGATTTTACATATAGTATTATGATTTCTACGAGACGAATTATTTAGTAGTTATAAACATTTCATTAAAAAAATGGCATTTGATTCAAAATTAAGAAGGAGCATCCTTCTCCAAATAATATTTGACTGTAGTGCCCTTTCACTAGGAAATTCAAATTCAAATTCAAAACTGAAAGTATTGGTAGAAATTCCTTTTGCAAAGGAAGTTTAGTCAAAAAGCTAAAAACGTGTTTTAGGCAAAACTATTATTGTAACGGAAAATAGCTCGCGCTCATAAGGCCAATTACTATCCCGTACAGCCATTTGTCAATTTTTGATTGATTGTCGATATACTGAAATCTTTTTGAATTGGTTTTCGTAGAGCCATTTAAATATATTATAGATTGCATTTTAAAGGTAAACCAACTCAAATCTATTTCTTTGAAGTCCATTTTTCCTTAAACAAGTGTCCAATCTTCTACAAAATAAAATTTTAAAATTATTTTAATTAAAATTTAACTTTATTCAGATACGATAATATAAGATTAACTTTACACTTTTCATATATGAAAACCCTACCAAAAACAAAACGGATATTGCGATTCTTATTCTGTTTGTTTGTTGGGTGGTGGATATTGACAATATTACAATTTTAAGAATTTTTTTTTTATTACCTTTAGAAACATTGTATTACTAACAAAACAGAAAATTCATATAGTTTTTCACTAGGGGTTTTTTTTTTCTTCTCTGCGTTTTATAACATTTTGAATAATTTACTCATGCCAAAACCGCCATTGGCAATATCATTTTCCGCGATTTTAGTTTCCCACATAATATAAAAAATTGGAAAATGTTCTCTGTATATTTAGAATTTTTTTTTTGGTTATTTTTTTACGATATCTGAAAAGTATTACAGAAAATATTTTTAAGGATATTTGAAATTTGAACCTTAGCCTTAGAGCCACTTTTGTTTGTAATATTTTTTTTATATATAATATTACAAATATTACGAGAAAAAATTGAAAATTTTTATTGCGGTAGATTGGATTTTACAATTTTTTTATGACTTGGTTTTCCTGCGAATAAGAAAAGTTTTCTGTTTATTTTTTATAATAAGTTTTCTCATTGGAATAGAAAATTTTTGGTTTTTTTTTTTTTTTATTAATATTATTTTGCTGCCATCATAAAAGATTCAAGGATATATAAACAAATTCTATATACAATGTAGATCCTTTTTTATATATACAAATAATCGCGGGAAAAATAAAAAGTTTTATATGGAAAATTGTTTGTACGATTACAATTTTTATACAATTTTCTATTTTGTAACCAAAAATTGTATAAAGGATATATTTTTTTTTTGATTTTGTAAAAACTTTAAAACAGTTTTATTTTTTAATAATAAAACTAACACTATTCGGAAAATTCTTTGTACTATGTATAAGGAAGGAACACGTGCACATTAAAAAGGAAATTGTTTGTATTTACATTTTTTATATACTTTTTAATCAATATCTGAACAGTGGAGGCGGCGGATGGTTTGGTGGTCGATGATGAAACAGATATTAATTTGTAAATACACAATATAAAAAGTGTTAAAAAGTAACACTTTATATAAAAGACGTACGGGGAATATATTAAAGTTTACTTAATGTGTTTCGAGAAAACTTATTATATGAAAATAAAGTTTTTATTTATTTTATTTTTTTTAAGGAAATTGAAAAACACAAATCAATTTACAATTTAATATTGGAATCCTGAAACAATTTTAATTAAATAAAAATTTAAAAAAAAAAGGATTTTTTTAATTATGAATTTAATAATTCAATTCCTTTTCACAATTTACGTACATATATAAGCAAATGTATCGGATTATGTGGAAGTTAAGAAAAATGCATTATGATAATTTATTAGGAGAAAAAGGATCAAAAATTAGTTATTTTTTTGAAAGTTTTGTCATAGTTCATATGTTTTCATGTATACTGTTGCATAAACGTTGAAATATATCATGAAACATTTATAGAAAAATCATCAACATTGTAATTTATCCGGACTATATTGATCCTTAGTCTCTCTATGTTTCGATTTTAGATTCACATTTTTACATTCCTTGCTGTAAAATTACTTTTCGCAACGAAATAAATGAAATTAACGTATTTAATTTGTTTTTAATTCTGACATTTTCTTTAACTGCGTCCTCCTTTTTGTTCCGGTCATAAAAATCGTCCTTTTTCGAAAAATATCAATATCATAAGAATTCCTTGACAGTCATTAAGAATGAAGTAGTATTCTAATTTAATATATATCAGTCTTTAATATTTATATCGTGATAGAAATATATGTATTTATTTTTTATAATTATCAATACGATATTTATCGCCTGATAGAAATATCCTTGAAGAAATGTGAATTGTGTACAGTGTACTAATCTCAATTTGAAATTAATCATATAATTAATTCTATTATATTTGTTGTTAACAGGAAATGACAGGAATTAGTCCATTTTTCCTTGACCTAACCAGTAAAAGTATGGTATTGGTATGTCGTTTAATATTTTAGCTTCTTCCAAGCCGGCACATGTAATATATGTGATAAGTTCTTATGGTTAGTGTCTAATGTTGCATACATTCGTTTTTTGTTTCTACGGTACTTGCTCATTAGTCTTTTGTGAAGGCCATTTAGCGTAACCAGGGCCTTCATTATCTTCATTCTATTTCATAATCTATTTTATAGCTTACTTTCTTTCAATCACTTGTAGAATCAGTGTACTTAAAAGTAGAAAATGTAATAAAAATTCTTAATCTTCATATACAATTAAATATTAATCAAATTGATTTTCATCAATGACTGATTCAGTTGCTTCTATATCCAAATGTTATTTGCCTTGATAATACAACATTTATTTTCTATAATTTTTCAGTATTTTTTTTTTTTAAACCTTTTAACTGTTCCACTAGAATTCTCCTCCTTAAATTATAATAAAATTAATTTCCACAAGAATAATATACACCGTTCTTTTTATTAAGCTAATTATACCATCATTTCAAGTATTTTTTTTTTTTTGTTAAAAATAAAAATTCGCAATAAAACTTCAACTATTCTCAAGTCCTTATAATCTAACAACAACCAGATAAAAAAAAAAACCTATAACCATTTTTTAAATATAAATTTTCTTATATCCTTTAACATTAAAAAAAAAAAAATGTTGTTAATGGTTGACTGGTTAGTTTGTTGGTTGCCTACATTTAGCCTTTAAACACGAACCACTTGCTGGTATCATTATTTTTAAAATATAGAAAACCACACGTGCCTCTACCTTATACCTTATACCTTATATATATATAATACCTTTAAGGTTATTTAATATTTGTACAATTTTCCCAGTCATCAAACCAATTCAAGTATTTTTTTTTTTTTTACTTTCTTTCTCATTCTATTTGTACGTTGTGTTCTACATCAAAGACTAACAACAAATATCATAATTCTACATATAAAATAGTACATATTCCAATTCCGTATTATGACAAGGTATAGAGTACAACACAGAACAGATATTATTTTGAAAATGTAGGGTTAGGACAAGGCAGAAATTATATTCCAGACAAAACTATGCGACTCATAAATTTTATTTTTAAAAAAAAAAAGGTATACACGCATTGATAAATAACGAATTTTCTTTTTTCCTTTTTTAGCCTAAATGTATAAATAATTCTATTAAAGTTATTTTTATAAAGTGTTGACATTTTTATTAGCTCCACTTTAATATTTAAATATATATAAAAACTTTGCCACTTTATAATTCTTATAAATATCGTAAACAACAACATAATTTTTGGGTTAAAATTATGTAAATTTTTAATGTTGATATTATATCGATAAAGAGTTTGTTAAGAGACACTTTCTTTTTTGTCATTCGTTAAATTAAAGTAGCTGAGTTTGAAAATGTCATCGAAATGCTATTAATATCATTCATCAAATCGAGCTTTATTAACATTTTACTGCAATCCGATTCTCACCTTTAACATATCCTTCGAAGCGTTTCATGATATTGTAATCTATGTGAGAATGTCAAAATAAAATTAGAAATTTGTGACAGTATTTTTCTTTTAGAAATATTTTAACAGAAGAGTTACTGAAAAAACTATGATTTTTTCACGAAAGCCCCATATTTAACACTAAATATTGCTTTCAAAAAGCCATTTTTTGTTCATGTCTTATTACAATAGCTTTAATGATCGATCTGTCATATGAAAATTACAAGAGTATCAATTTTTTTTTTATATTTCTTGTTCACTTTGGAAGATTGTGTAACATTTTATTGCAATTTGGACCTATACTAATTTTATATGGATTCTGAACCTTAAGTTTCTTTATAGCGATGAAACTTTTAATTGCTACAAGCTATTGGCTTTCTATTTCAATAGTGAGACATTTGTTGTCAGCTCTGGTACTCATTTAAAGTTGAGTCAACTTAGAGCGATATTAATGCTTCGGTCTGGAGTACAACGGGAGACCTAATGCATTGCAGCATAGCACATTATCATAACGTCACCGCCATTTACAAGAGTGGGTCACAATTTGAAAACTATTTCTATTTAGCTCACTGCATTCTAATTAATTGTTAAAAGCTTAACGATATAACACAAAACCAAAAATTGTAATTAAACGCCAGACAGAATATTTATAAATTAATTAGAACATATTTACAAAAAGTTTATTTTTTAGTGAGCATTCAATGCAGATGTTTTTTTTTGTGTGTTCAAATTTATGCAAATTAGTGAAAAAAAAATATATGTATATAAAATTTCGGAAGCGTTTTATGTGAATTGCATTTATTAAAATAATTATTTTTAGATTTTGTTTATTTTTTTAACCTTTTTTTTTTTTATTTTATTGGATCAAAATAATTCCTTCTATATTTTTTAGGTAAACATTATTTTATAAAAAGAAGTTAATAATATTATTTTTTTTTTTTTTTTTGCTATACTTTATAATTTTATTTACCTGGGTGAATGGTATAAAGAACGCCTTTTTTCATATTGCATACAACGCCCAAACGCCTTTTTTTGTTTGCTATGTAATAAGTTGAATATTATCGTAGGCCACAGAGACTTATTATAAGGTGTTTTGAAAAGATAATAAAAATAAAGATTTATTTTATTTGTCATTTTGGTTTATGTAAAAAATCATTTTATATTAGATTTTTAAGTTACGAACTCCGAAGAAATTGTAAGTCAAAATTTGACATTTAACTTTTTACAAATTTTTATATTTTTTACGATCTATGAAATCGTTTTGCGAAAGTATTATTGATAGATTTTGAATTTATTGTGAATACGATATCAAACGAAAGAAAAACAACGAAATTACTTCAAATTTTGAATTTACATTATTTTATTCCCGCCTGGTAAGAAGACTATTAGAAAATTAATTAAATTTACCAAAGAGGTAAAAAAACACGATTTAGTTTGAAGGCGATCTGTAGTCTTAGGTGACCCCGTCTTTGTTCCTAAAGTAAACTTCTAAGATAAATATAATTCAAAATTTACATTAATGTAAATGTCATAAATACTCTCGAATTTCAGTGGCAAGTTCAGTGGTTGGTTCCATTAAATTATCTAACCATAAATTTATGAGAAAAATTACAAATTTTAACAGCTTAATAATTGTATAATATTTTCGATTTCAATTAAAGAAATTACACGATAAAATAGGAAAATTACTTGTATAAAAATGTTTTCCGGGATTTAAAAGGTTCATTTAGACTTTGATCTAAAAAATAAATTACCTGTATTTGAAAAAAATTCAACTTTTCTTATAATTTTCAAAAGGTTTTCTTCGATGAATCATTTCAGAAAAATATTAATTTCTGATGTTTTGTGCGTGGTGAATTAATTGTAATTTTTTATATTATTTCTTCATTAAATATTATTTTATATTATTGCAATATTATTTGATATTTTATATTTTTTTTTTTTTTTTACAAAACCGGATGCAATAGGAATTAATATTACGTTGGTTGCGCACCCAAGTTGGCAAGGCAGTCCACTTTATTTTACATTATTATTATTTAACCATGTATAAGTTAATAAAGTAAACTAGTAATTTTTTTTTAATCTTATGGCAGATTTATCTTTCGCCTTTTAAATTGCAAAAAAAAAACTAGATTTTAGTGTTATACAATGTAAAAATTAATCAGGCATATTGAAAAATTAATTTTATGCTCTTCAAACTCTTGTTAAATCCAGAAGTATTAGGAATGTAAAATAATCGAAATTTATTTTGATTATATTATTATGAAATGTTTCACATTTTTCGAATGGTCTGGCACATGTTAATTAAAAAGATAATCCCTAAATGTCTAAACTAGAATTTCACAAGGCAGAAGACTGTTAATGAGCATGGAATAGCCACCAACTATCGATCAGAATATTTTCACATTCCTAACTTTAAATACGATTATACACGGTCATAGGATAAATATGAGTAATAGTATTATCCAATTTCAATGAAATTTGGAATACAACTTATTTCATGATCTATAATCGATGGAATTTGAGATCGTTAAGTGTCATTGAATTCATATCAACATTTCGTACACATTTCGTACAATTTTTGTATGACACTCCGAGTTGGTTAAGGTAAAGGGTTAGGTGTGATAGTAATAAGGTTTATCACTAGCTGTTGTAGAAATAATAGTTTCCATAATGAATACAATAATTTCGCTGAATAATGAAATTCAGTTTCATACGAAGTAAAATTCGATTATCATTCCTGGATTATATTCTGTAAATTATACAGAATTAGATTTAGATTTCCTAAGTTTAATTTGAGAAATAACAAAATAAATTAAAAAGTTATAAGAAAAGTGAATAGCTTTATGAATTCTGGTCCATTTAGTATTTAATTAATAGCTAAATTATTTTGACTTTACTTGATTTTTTAATCTGTAATCTTTACACAATCAATTTTAGATATAAATTTATAAAGGGGCCGGAAGTAGGAATCCTTTTTACCAGTATAAATTAAATATTTCTAAATGACAGTCCTTTAAACGTTTAAACTAACATTTAAACTTGAAAAATATATAAGAAAAAATAAATAAGAAATTACAAAGAAAATGTAATAAGAAAAACGTTGCTGAAATTTTTTAGCTTACTGAATTTTGGATTAATCCAAAGGTTACTCCTATACAAAATCATGTTATTTTTTAATAAATTCATATTAAAATTAATTTTATAATTAATTAAATCATTGAAATCTTTAATTTTTTGTTAATATTTTATTTTAATTTAAATACAAAATCCATTTTCGTCCCTAAGATTAAAATAATTATAATATACCTCAACAAAAGAATCTTTAATTTAGCGTTTTTACATTAAACATTTTCCATTAAATTTCTTTTTTATGTTGAACTTTTTGGTTCTATTCTAATTTAAGTATTTATAAAAACTATTCCATTTACTTTATTTTTGTCTACTTGGGGGAAACAATCTAAAATTTCTTTTAATAAGAAAGTCTTCTTCTCATTGGTACGGATTAACATTTTTAGCTTAGATTTAAATATAATTTTTAATGGTCTGTTTTAGTCTGACAATTTATTCGCACACACTAAACTAACCAACAGGAAAATAATTAAAATCCAAAAGAGCATAACATGAATAACAAAAAATAAAAAAAAAAAAAATTAGAAAGATATTTTTCCTGGATTCCACATTTAAGATGAATCTATTTTAAGAACTATTTAATAGACTCAGTCTACATAATAATAATCATTTTCTTTCCATTTCCATACTATAAAAATGTTTGTTTGTATAATATTATAATAAAGGAAAGCTTACAAATAAAAAAAAAGAAAAAAAAGAAAATTATGTCTAAATTTATACATTTGTCACATACTTTACCGTATGCAATCCATATATAAATAAAAGACATTTAAACCGATTTATATTAGTTTTTATAGCTTTGTGATGTCACAAAAGTCTATTTTGTCTAATGTTCTGGAATTTTATCTAAAAATAATGGATAACTTCTTCAATTTAGTTTATTGCTTTTAAGTATATATTTTTCTAAGAACGAAAAAAAAAAAAAAATTGAAAAATGAAAATATTATTTTAATAAAAAAAATATGACAATTAATTTAATATTGTTTGTCTCTCCAGATGATTTGCATCTGAATTATTCGCAAATCCTAAATTATATTGTCCAATTTTATCTCCAAGTTCAATTATTCTGTTAAAAATTGTAAATTAAAATAAAGTGAAATGCCAATACTAAATTATGTCTAAATCACTTATTCAATTTTATGAATATCGTTGTCAACTCAATTTCGAAGCCTGCTAGTTTGTTGTATACATAATTCGCTGAGGTGACAATTCACTGGACCTGTAAGAATGGAAACTGAAAGAATCTGCTCTCCTACAGAAGCATGGGTAATAACTGACCAAATATTAGTCGAGTAGGCTCAATAGATCTCTTTAGGTCGCAGTGTAGGAAAGAGGATGTTCGTACTACTGCTTTAACGACCCATTAATTATCTGGGGATTATATAGAATTAGAAATAATAATTTACAAAGTAAGCACAACATTTGAGGTGGCAGGTCATGCAGTCAGAATAACAAAAAATAGACAGTCGAATAAAATTTAAATGTATACAGAGGAAGGCCGAAAATATAAAATTGGAAGATAACATAGAAAGTGACACCAGAAAAATGTAAATAATAAATTAGAAAACTACGGCGAAAAATCGAGAAATCTATAAGTAAATAATTAAGAAGTCCAAAGTTTACCCAGATCTGTGAGCTATAAGAAGAACAATTCACTGTGGACTATTAGAAACCATTTCCTAAAATAAATAATATTGTTATCTTAGGATGAGAATTTTATCATAACGCATAATTTATGAGTTTCATATAATATTGACCGACGTGCATATCAATTAAGCTCCATAAAGGTCTCCTCTTCATTTGTCACCACAACCGTGAACTGTTGTGATTACAATTTACTGTGGTTATAGTAACACATTTTCCGCGGATAGTTTAGGTTAGATTAAGTTTAAGTTTAGCCCACAGTCAACAATTGACAGTGGATATGGTTTTAATAGCTATTTTTAAGGAGTTTAATTAAAATGCTGCTTCAGCTTAAACACCTATAAAAATCAGTCTCAAACAAACCCAATCAATTCGTAGACATTTCAATTTTGTTCAATTTAAATTTAGTTTTATCTATAATAAAGTTTGTATATTTGTTTGTAGATTTTTCTATGCTCCTGTTTTTTTTAGCATACTTAATTTATTATGTCTATAATAATAATTCTAATTTTTTTTTTGTCAACTTCTTATGCTCATTTTTAATGAGACAATTTTTGGTGCAATGATAAAATTTATGTGAAATTTTATGAGTAGGTATAACCCAACATTAAAATACAAAAAAAAAACATACAATTTCAATTCCGCTTATAAATATGATCATTTTTGCGCAATCATTAAATAATTTTGTTTTTGTAATTGAAAACTAGTTTCATTTTTTTTTATATGATTCCGAAGGACATTAAATTATAGATTTTTTTATATATTTTGCAGTTTTATTGCATAATAATTGTAATTTATCATAAAGTAATCTTTTATATGAATTTCATATAAAATATTATTTTATTTGTTCGTGGATATATGGATAAGCCTCATTTAATCTAAGATTTATTTATAATTATATAATGTATTTATATTTTGAAAGTCCTGTTGTCCTGTAATATGTTAAATGAAAATCCTGTAAATAAAATATAATTTGTGATTTATAGTTTTTAACGTCATGCATAGTTAATAAGATTTGTAATAGAATTTTTATAACTAAATTAATTAGAAATAAATTGATGAAAAGATTATTATTACAGTGAAAATTCGTTATAAGAAACTTTTTGAAAACGATTTTTTTTAAAAAGTTGCCTATATGAAATAAAATTTCCTATATTGAATTTGGTATACCAAAAAAGATATTAAATTTATTTATCGATACCAAAGAAAATTTTATTATAAGCTGGTTACATTTCGTGGTATACCAGCCCGAATTTGTTCCTCGAAAATTGATTTGAAATGATTTTTCTTAACGTATTGCACAATTATTGTATGCAGCTGTTCTACAATCTATAATTGAAGATTTAACTCTTCAACTTCTAATAATAATTTTAAAAATTGACGACACAGCGGAAAAGTGAAAATAAATATTGCATAAGGTCTTCGAAACAAATTTTGTTCTATTTTCTTTATTATTTTTTATTTTAAACTATATAAAGTTCTTACTTTACTTTAACACCATCGTCTAATTATCGCATAATATCTCTTTTTTGTTGAATTGAAATCGCATTTGTTTTTTTTACATGCTTTAGAGTTCAACTTTCTTCAAGTTTCTTATATTAAATTTATAAAATTAAAAATTGTCGACTATATCGAGGGTTGCTTATAACGAAAGTTTCTTATAATGAGTTTTCACTGTATTACAGAATTGGTAAAGTAAAGTGTCATTGATAAATAAAATGTAAATTATAATAAACATAATTCATCGTAACTAAATTATAATAAAGTAATATAGAAAAACAAATTATAAAAATGTTGATTCAAATTGAACACTGTTCGAAACCTTTTCCATTTTCCAGATAGATTTTTTACAAACTTCTTTTTTTGATCCGATTTAAGGTTAAAGCTAAGTTCTGTGGTTCTGTCTTACTATACTAGATAAAAATATTTAATGACATTAGTTAGGCTTATTAAATTCAGTCTGGTATGGTATTACACTAAGTCTTCAAATCTACTTATAAATAATTCAATTTCAATAAATATCATTATAATAGTCATTAATAATTATTTAAAAATTAATGTATTAAGATTGACCTCAACAAGCACAGAATGGAGGAGTAGTCAGAAGTCAGCGGAGCATTTACTGAGACACAGTTCATCGGTCCAACAAAGAACGTTCAAGATTTAGGAAATTTGTTCCTCGACAATTTGGATGAAACAGGCGGAATTATGAAATGATTATGTTCATTAGAGAAGTGTAATATGGCTCGATACGCTACTATAAGAAAAGTGGACTAATTAGAGACTACTACGTTCCTTTTAAAAGTATGACCAATCTTTAAATAATTTAAATTCTTTACGTCAACGTTTTAACTTAAAATTTGCACAATATTTAAATATAAATTTCTATTTTTCAATCCTTGTTGAAAGAGAATTGTCTGGAATGGAAACCTTTTCGTATTATAAGAATTATATTTTCATAAATCCTACGACCTTTTCAAAACCAATTAAAAAATAATTGCCAAAAAAATTAATTCTAATTGAATTAATTTAATTTAATTATTGGTTCATTATTATAGAATATTGACTTTATTCATCCCCGATCTAATTGTATTATTTTACCTAATTTCCAAGGTTATCCCGCAATTTTACTACGTCAAATATATCCAAAAATAAAATGTCCTTGAACTTTTTGATTCTAAAAAATTTTTTGATTTAATATACTATACAACAAAAAACTTAATAATTTTAACTCTTCGCAAATACTCATAATTTTTATTTCACAATTGTCGTTTTTTAAAGTCGCATATAATCTGGCACAAATCAATACACCTGTCTACCCAGGAAAATTTGTGCTTCTGAAATATATAAATAATTTTTAGAAGGACTTTTAACGTCTGATTTTTTCCATTTTTTCCATAATTTTTTTTATTATAAAAGAAACAAAATATTAAAAAAAATCATTTTCTTTTTTTGCCTTCGTATTGTATAGGCAAAATAATATCCTTTTTTGTTGTTGTTGTTGCCATTCTCTCGAAAGGAATTTGTCTGATGCTTGTTGGGCCTGATTTTTTATTGTATGTTGTGGTAGTATATACAACAAAAAAAAAGTCTAGTCTTTAAAAAAATTGACACACAAACACAAAAAATAAGATTTATTTACGGGTATAAACATTTTTTTTATATTCAAGGAAAAAGTTGAAAAATTATTATTATTTGTATAAAGAAAATTGGGATTTGTATTTTTTTTTGTATTAAAAAGGATACTTTTAAAATTTAAAAGTCGAATTTTCTTTAACATTTTGATATTATATCAATTTTGGATAAATCTGTACGACAAGTTTAAAAATTATTTTAATTATTAATTATTAAGGGATTAGAGTAATTCTATAAGTAATTCCCTATCCCTTTAAAATGTTCCTTACTTCCGTGTAATTCCCGATCAGTTTCATGGAAATTCTCACAGAATTTAAAATTTTAAAATTTTCATGTTATCTTTAAAATATTTCATATTTCCGGGGAATTCCATATCAATTTTAAGGAAATTCTGATAGAATTTAAAAGTTTCATGGAAAACTTCCTTATTTTCAGGTAATTTCATATCAAATTTAAGGAAATTTTACAAATTTTACAATAATAAATACCTTTAAAAAGTTCCTTATTTTCGGTTAATTCCCGTTCTTGCAAAGAAACTTCCACAGAACACAGAACATCAAATTTTAAAGTTCTCATGTTAAATTACTATTAAAATGTTTGATAATTTCAAATTTTCATATAAAATCCATTTAAAAAGTTCCTTATTTCCGGGTGAACTCCCAGTCCCGATCAATTGCAAAATGGTACAATAAATAATACCAAAATTCATAGTGACTAGAAGTTAGCACAATAATTGCTCAAGCTATTTATGTATTGGATAAAATTTAGTTAGTTTTCTGAACAAATTTTCTGATTTCTTCAAAATACTTAAATTATATTTACCGCATAATTTTTGATGTCTACGTAGGATAAGAAAAAAGGGTTTTTTTTTTTACATTAACATTTTCTTTAAAAATTGTTAAACTTTTTAGGTATTTATTAAATTCAGAAAAAAAAGGATAAATTTTATATAAATATTTAAAAGGAAAATATTATTGCAATTTTTGGTGAAGAGTTTTTATTATTTGGATAAGATTGAATTAACTTTCTGTGCGTGGTTGGTTGTTATACGAATAATTTTCGAAATAGACGATATTGAAAATGTAAACATTGTCTACAAGAAAATTTAAGACTCTCTCCTAGTATTACTGATTAAATTTTCCGAATGGAAATAGACATAAAAAATTATTTTTAGATTTGCTGGTAATTATATTTTTATCTTAATTTAATAATCATTTATGTTTTGAAGAGACTTTGAAGGTTTAAAAAAAATACTTTCTTTGACAATACTATTTTTTCAGGTCACAATAAATTTCAGAACTTTAAAAGAATCTTAACTTTCATAATATGAGGTTAAAACTGACCAATTACACAAGTTGTAAAGGAATGTTTTAGAGCTAATTTAGAGGCAATGAAATGAAGACATTTTAGTTTACCAAAAACTCTTCACTGATCATAATTTAGTGGACTTTACCCACATAGAATATTATTCTTATTTCATCTAAACGTTATATTTCTGAACAAAAATTCTGGCAAGTTGTTTTCAAGATTTGTATAAATATTTCTATATAATGATGATTTTTTTACGTTCCAGAGGTAAAACTCGATCTTCATTCTTCATCAATTTTGGAAAATAAGTAATTTAATTAACTTTTCCATTAATTAACATTTGTAAGAGTGTGATTCAAAGCCAATTCCAAGGTCTACATCATATTTATCAGATAGATAGGCAATGAAATATAATTTTCGTCGTACCTTTTACATTCACACATATAATCACTGTTTGTAGCTTAAAGGTATGAAGATAAATATAGTAAATATTGCTTCTAACTCCGGCTCAACAAAAAGCAAATATTCTGGGTCAATATTTGATGGTAGCGAAGAGTCTTTTGAGAAAATAACATTGGACTTTTTTCAACTGATCGGAATGATTATATACCGACTAGATTTAGTATTTTACTGTAGCTTTGTTTCTTAAACGTCATTTTCAGCTATTTTTTTATCATTAATGCACACTCTCTCTCTAGTTCAGTCATTTATTTAGCGATCTATGATGCCCATTACAAAGCTATAATATTAATTTGGCTAAACATGATGACATTTACATAATCAATTTTTGCCAAAATTTAAATAGGTACCTCTTATTAATAGTGATAAAATTTATATTCATGACGTGAAATATTTATTGCGTTTTTTTATATATTTAAATAGCAAATGAGCAACAGTTAATTTTCCATAATTTCTGGAAATGGAATTGTTTTAATGGATTTTAAAACGTTGATTTCTTTTGTTACCTTAGTTCACTTGTTTTATTCTATTATTTCTATACTAACTGACTTCACAAATGCCGATACCTTCAGGTCAAAATTAAAAATTAGACTTTTATAAGCATTATAAAATAATTTTTCTCCATATATAAAATTAAATATCTGACACTGAGAAACTATATCCAAACCTACTAAAGGATGATGGCAGTCTTTGTTATCATATAATTTAATTTTTCTTTGTAAAAACAAACTGAATCATATCATTTTAAGGATACATTTTTTCAACCTACACAAAACACCATAAATCATTAAACCTACAGAATTTCCAATGAATTTTTATTTAAAACAAAATTGTAAAACTATTCTTGTGAAAAATATAAAATGATAATAAATTTTATATAAAATTATAAAAAAAAACTAAAATTCAATAATTTAAAATTAACATTAATTTATTAAAAGAATTCATTGAAAAATCAAAATTAACATTTTTAACACCACCTGTTAAATATTGTTTTCTATATACAGCCCGTAAGTCTGGTCCAAACCAAAAAATAATCATGGATCAAGAGGTCAGAAAACTTACAAATTAATAAATTCAAATTTTTTTGTTTAATTATTTTTATTTATTTTCTTAATCCCCAAAAGAATCTCCATTTTTTCTTTATATTAATTTATAATTTCTTGATATTTAATAATTAATAATTTTTTTTTATTATTTATTTTTGGCTAATAAGTTTACCACTAAATAAAAATGACCAATAATAAAAACAACAGTCAGAAAAAACGAAAAAAACTGAATTGATTTATTGATTCAGAAAAAATATAAATCATGAATCAACGAAATTATTAACACTATAAATGACCATATAAATATGTATATAAAAGATACACGTTTAAATAAAATTTTTGTTTTTGCGTTTTAAATCTTGTATAAATTTGTTTGCCAATAAATAAAAAAAACCTCCGACGTACAATAACCTTTTTTCCTACCCCCTATACAAAACAAATCAAAATTAATATTTACTGTGAAAAACACGTAATCATTTTATTTAATTGTGTCTCCGAGATGAATTAAAATGTAAATAAAAACTATTTATTAAAAATAACAAATAAATATATATTAAATAAAATTTCACAATTTAATGTAAATCCCTTAAGGGGTAGATAAAAAATCAACCCTTTGACAATATAATAATTAGCAAAGGGACAATTCATTTATTTGTCGCCTAAAAAAATTGAAATTTCTAATGTATAAAAGTTACAATTTACATATAAAAATTCCCTATTGAATTTGAATTAGAAAATTCAAAATTTTCTAGAATTTTGTAATTAAATCACTAAATTTTCAACTACGCTTCGTAATAAGATATAAAAAAAAAATATTAATTGCCATGCAATTTACGTTCATTATTTTATTTTGTCCTATATTTTTCGAAGAATTTACGTTTTCAATTTGTATACAATTTTGACAATTCATTGTTTTTTTTTTGGTAGACACAAACACACATTTTCATTTTCATCCCTTATTACTTAGTGTATGTAGGGGGATGTTTAGGTACCTAAATTGATATATAAAAAAAAGTCGTAATTTGAAAATTAAAAATGTATTTGTAAATAAAAAAAAATTCTGTATTATTATATGAATTTTCTTGACGTAAATAAATATATTTTAGGTATGTACATTTGTGAATACAATTTTACTATACACGTGTCTAAAAATGTATCCAAGTTTTTCGTATTTTCTTTTTTTTATTTATTTATTATTATTATTTTTGTTACATTTAACTTACCTCTACACAAAACATAATAACAACTTTCTACTCTACACACAATACAACAAAAATTTTATATATCGCCTAAATAATTTACTACCCACAAATTCATACAACAGAGCAACCAATCTATAGAAAAAAACAACCCCTAAATTTTAGTATATGAAAAGAAATCGAGAATTTTCGAAAATTGTATCTGTATTTTTAGGTTGGAATAAAATTGCGCGCAATTTTATATGACGTTTCTTTGCATTTTTGTTTTGGTATGGTTGATGAAACTGTGACGTAATTAATGGTAGAGATAAGAAACGACAACGGACGACAAGAGTTAATTTATTACGTCATTAGGCATAATTCATGCGCGCGCTTATTTTTTGAATTTGTCTATATTTCCTAACATTGTGAATTTTCATTATGCAGGCTAGGAAAATTGAAAATTTTCTGATTTGGATTTTACGTTTTTTTGTTTTTTTTTATTGAAAACTTTTATGTTGTTGTTATTGTTTTTCAATTTTTTGTGGTGGGGACAAGAAAAAACCATTAAGGGAGGGAAAATGTTTTTTTTTTTATTTTTGTTATTTATTTACAATTTTCTTTCTATATTATTTCCATAAAAGCTTTTGCGCTTATTTTTGTCATTTCAGTATTGCATGCAATAATACGTTAACGTATGCAGCGCAAAAAATGAAATTTTAATTTGATTCGATAGTTTTTTGATAATCAACTAAAAAAGGAAAATTTTATAATTGAGTAATAAAAAAAAAAAAAAAATGGTTTAATGACGTATTTATTTCGCCGATACATTTTAAATCGCAATTATAAGGGGTGAAAATGAAAAATATTATTGTAAATATTCATGCATACACAAATACGTGTATGAGTTTTACATATTTATGCAAAAGATAAAAAGCTTTGAAATTTGTAAAAACTTGATCAATAAGTAAAATCATCTCAAACTATAAACAAATGATTCACATTTTTTTCGTAAAAAATTGTTAATAAATAAATTATTAAATTAAATTAATTAAATTTTTTGGAAAAATAGAAATTTTTAATGTGTACATTTAAAAATTATTATGTACGGAATAAAAAATATGAAAAAATTACGGATAAAATTCACAAAGTGGTGGAAGAAAAATGTAAGTTTTTCATGAAAATCTTTATTATTGTTTTGTGTTGTTGTTTTGGTTGATTTGGTAATGAAAAATAATGGAAAAGCTTCAAAAATGATTGAAAATATTTATGATTACATAAATATTTTGGGAATCATCCATCCATCGATCGTAGAAAATGTCATTTTCTTGTGTACTGTGTGGAAAAGCTTTAAATATTTTGGTTTTTTTGTAAAAAAGTGAAATTCTTTGATCAGGTGAATAATAATTATCAACAAAAGTGATTGATTTAAATATTTTCCATTTAATACTAATTTTATGGATCATATTTATGAGTAACTCAACATTATCTTCTTTTATAGATTCGACTTCGACATGAAACAATACAAAATTCTAGAAGATTTCATTTAATTCAATTGATTACATTAAATTCATAATTTTTTATGGAAAATATATTAAGCAGTTAATGAAAAGTTAATTCCAAATTTAAATTTAATTTAGTTAAAAATTAGTTATTGACTCAAGTAGAATCTTCCCTGTTAACCTGACCAATTATTGTAAAAATATTCTTAATAAATTCAGTTTACCATGTAATTCGAATTAGTTTTATTTATAATTATTATAAATAATATTTAATTTAATTAAATTTAATTCTAGACCTTCTGGTCAAGTATAAATAAAGTTTCTTCTTAATTATTGAAGCTAATTTTTTTAATTTAATTTTTTTTTTATTATTTTTTAAAAAATCAACTAATCGTGAGAAAATATAACATAAAATTTTTAATTTATAAATTTTTTTATAGCTTGACTAATTACATTAAACATTAAGTAAAAAAAAACATAAATCGCTGATTTGATGGTATAACAAATTTAACACTTAAAATATAAGTGATCATAAATCATAAATCACATTTTAAAATTACTAAAAAAAAAAAGATTTTGATTAATTATTTAATTTTAATTAATAATTATTTTGTGTTAACACTAATATTAATAGTTAATTATATGGAAAATAAAAAAATATTATTTAGATTTAAAAAATTATAAAAAAAATAATGGCGTATAAAATTTTTAATCTTTGTAATTTAATCTAAATTATTGATGTAATTTTTATTCATTTAATTTTTAAAAAGTAAATAAATATGGTAACCGGTCGAATCATTTAGAACAATTCAACTAGACAGAGACACTGGGAACAATTCTATTATATAGAACAATTTCAATCAATATACAATTCAATTTAAGTTACACTTGGTATCAATTCAATAAATAAACTTTAACTACAAATTATGGATCAATTTTTACAATGTGGAATTGTACCAAGTAGAATTGTACCGAGTTGAATTGTTCTATATAATGAAATTAGTTTTAGAATTAAATAAATAATATAAATTATCTTAAACTCATTATGTTTTATTACAAATTACATTAAAATAACAACAAAAATAAACTAATTAATCGGAAATCAAAACCAATTTATAAAATCGTATATTTATTATTGGCGCCATTATATTATTTTAATATAAATTTCCGGTTCAAAAAATGATCATTTTTCATTCTTATCAATCTAAATGCATCAATATTTTTTGATAGATGTTAACTACAAATTTAATTTTATGTTGTTTATTTTATGTTTCATGATCCATGCATAAGTAAAATCTTAACTATATAAAGTCCAATTTTACTTGTGCGATCTTTTAGATCTTATCAATTTTTTTTTTATAGGTTTTACTTATAATTTCATATATTATGATCTCTGTCATTGTCTACCTTAATTATTTTGTTTATATTACTTAATTGAGCTGAAATTTTTATCAAGTACAGTCGTCCTCCGATTACATTAAAAAATAACAAAAATACCCAGACGATTCAAAACAAAAATATAAACTTACACACGATTTTTAAAAACCTACTGACTTTATTGTATACCTTAGTAACTAGTAATAATAAATTTATTTTTGCATCGTCATTAATTCAGTCTGTCGGAACGAGTGTAATTTCAAATGATAATTTTACAATATGCAATTATTAATTATGTATATAACTATAAGTTTTTTATATATACAAAAAGTTATTAATAAAAAAAAGGAAGATAAATAAAAATTATGTGAAAAAAATATTTATAAAAAGAATTTTCTTATCTTTATTTATAGCCAAAAATAGAACGAAGAAATTAGATACAAAATTTAAATTTTTTGTTTTGTCTATTGTAAATTTATATAATCAACAAGATTTATTTAGTTCAATAATACCGAAAGCCATATTTTATAATCCGAAGTCCGAAATATATTAAATACGTTAAATGCACTAGCTAATAGTAATGATCTTCAAAATTGTCTGGTCACCAGGACATAGTTCGATCGTGGAATAATGAGACAGCGGATGAAATAGCAAGAAACGTGGATATTGAAATCTTCTTGGAATATTATTTAATATGTTATTCGTTGGCTAACACTAAACGTCTAATATAAATGATCTTTATACATACGAGTATACTTAGATGAAGAAATCCTGAACAGTTGCATTAACACTAAATTTTTCTGGGGCATTTCAGACTCTAAGAAAACAAGAATTATATTATCAATGAATAAGGCAACAGCTAGATTTTAAAAGAGTATTGTCACGGAAAATTTATACTATCTTACGGAAGCATGCCGTACGGTTGGGATTATTATGCAGAATTTATATAAAAATTATATTTAATAATTATAAAATTCTGCACATTAACTAAAGATTTATGTTAAAAGTAATTCATTCTTGATATTTCTATATTTGGTTTATTGTAATCTAATAATGTATGTGCATCCGTAAAATGACTTTTATTGACAGATGTCAAAAATTGTTCATTTTGAATTTAAATATTAAAAACTGCTTGATCAGTTTATGACGTTAGCAGTAGATTTATCTGTTTCCATATAGTAAAAGTGATGTCAATTGTATGTCCGATTTAGTATTGAAGTTCATGTAATTGCAACAAACTTGCAGAACTGAAATGAACCATCTTCGTCTGGCTGTATATATATTAAAGTATGGTCTACAGGTCTACACAGTTTCGATCTGTTCAGTAAAGTTCAAATTTGACGTCTTCATATATTTTGTATGGGAAATCGATTGAGTGGACACTTGTGATTTAATCGATTGCAATCGATAGCTATGTGTTCAGTCTACTTTTACTTAACCAATCAAATCGAATCGAAACTGAACTGAACTGATAGAAACTATGTAGCCCACGAGCCCAGTCTTAAATTTTAAATTTAGTAAACTACCAAATATAATAATTGACAGTATTTCTTCCCATTATTTTATTTCTTTAATTTTTGACAGCTATTGTCAAATTAGTTCTGAATAACAGCTATCGTTAAAATATTCAAAATAAATATTGAAAATATTTAATCATAACTATTAGTTTATTGCTTACAACTTGTTCTCTATATAGAAATTACATAAACTAGTAAACTTATCGAAAAATTTTGTTTCATACTTAACAACTTAACCGCAGTAGTTCTGCTATTCAGATTAAAAGTACAGTCTCTATTTTAAAATTATATAGGCGTATATAATATAAGGAAAATAAAAATATTAACGATAAAAAATAATGTAAAGTAAAATAAAAAATTTATAAAAAACTCACGACAATAATTTTGTGGTAATTTTACAATATATAAACAAAAACTATAATATTAAAAAACCCAAACAACTAAAATTACTAAAACAAAAATCTAAAATAATTAATACCAGAACGAAGACGGAGGTTCATCAAATCATTTTCTTCAATATTATTTTTGTATCCGTTAAAAAACTAAATCTATAAAACACAATTTCCCTATAAACTTTACTATATGTTTTAATATAAGATTTTCTTCCCTATAAACAATTTTTAATTTATTATAAATTAACAAACACAAAAATGCAAGTCAGAAAAAATCTAATAAAAACTAGAATAAACCAAAATAAAAAAAAAAAAAAAAATTTATTTATTCATATCTTAATTTTGTAGTAAATTTATCTAAAAGATGTAAAATTTATGAGGTTTTTATGTTATTTACTTTTTGTTGTGTGTTGTTAAACACATCGAAATTGAAAAAAAATATGAAAAGAAAAACAAAAACAAAAACAAAATTTTGTGACGTTATTTTCCCGCCAGATAAATTTGTGACGAATTTTTTCTTGTTATTTACAAACGCGCGTAAAATAAAATCCTAAAAATTAATTTCGAAATACACACACATTCATAAAAAACGCACACAAACATAATCACATAGTTTTTTTTTTCATTCAATATTCAAAATTGATTTTACAATCCACATAAAATTTTGAACTCTCGTTTTATTTAAATCCACAGATCCACACGCGTTTTCTTCTCTACATCATCCCTACCACTTTGTACTATCGTTCGTCGTTTATTCACTGTTCAGTGTTCTCACTCCGTGAACTTTACTACTAGCACAGTTTTTACACACCAATCTCAGAAAATTCGTGCTAATTTTTCGAGTTCATTCATATTTGCAATGCAATTGCAAAGCCAAAGAGAGGAATAAAAATGAAATTAATGTTTTTTTATAAAATTTAAACTCTATCTTTCTCAATTTAGTAGAGAGAAGAAATATCGATTTAATGGAGAGAATATTTTTTGTTTTGATTTTGTGGTTTGTGCGGAAAGCGGAATGTCCGTTGAGAATTTTTGAAAGTTTTAAATTATTTGTTATTTGGATTAATAACTATAAAAACGGAACGGAAACGTAAAGAGATAGGAGCAAGTAGTAAATGATTAATAATAATAATATAGTAAATACAAAATAATTTCTGTATTTAAATGGATACGTTTTTTTATGTATGCATTTTCATTTACGTTTTTTTTTTTATTTATGGATACGTTTTCTTTTAATCAATAATTTTGTTTTTATTTTTTTACTATTTCATATTATGTTTGGTAGTGTGAGTGTTTATAGTAGCGGAGGAGAAGTAGAGTATGTAAACAGAGAATCAAAATTTTGGATTTAATTGGATCAGAAAATCGTTTCTTGTGTAAATTTCGTATTCGTACGTAAATTCGAATAAAAATGAAGTGGAAAGGGGTGGAACGTGGAAACTTTGAGAGTTTGTTGTTTTGATTTTTTTTAAAATTAGTTTTCAGTTTTCATTTTCATATTTTAGCTCTATTTATTTTCAATCAAATTTGTTGTTTTTATAAATATCTCGCAATCGCAATTCCCAATCTCACTAGCTCGCTCACTGGTTCACATCTAAAAACATAAATAAAATTACCATTTTTTTTTTTTTTTTGTAAGGGGAATTTTATTTTTCCTGCAGTTTTGTTTTATTTAGAATAATTCCTCCACAAAAATTAATCTTACGCCAATGCCATACATTCATACAGACCTCATAGTAGCCAAGGGGAATTTCCTTTTTGTTATTAGTTATTTATACAAAACTCAGGTTATTCTGAGTCTCTGAGTCTGTTTTTATATACATTTCTTCTACACATTGATAGACGCTACTTAATTTACTGGTGGTGGGAGAAATAAAAAATATCAACTTTTGCTCGCTTGTGTTTCTTTTTACATTGTTTATTTTATTTTTGACTTGTTAAATTTTTTCCTCTCAATATTATTGAACACAAAATTTCAAAGTTTCAGTCTTTTACGACAACCCGTTATACGTGGATTGAGAATTTCTAAATAGCTACTTCAGTATATAAAATTAAATTCGCCAAAAAAAAAAAATAATATAAAAATTTTTTATTTATATAATCAAATTTTTTAATATAGTAAAATTAAAAAATTTATTTTCGTCAAAAAAGAATTAATTTTATTTTTTTTTTATGTTTTTTTCAACATAAAATTTATAAAAATATTTTATTTTTCATATAAAATAATTTAAAATTTAATAGAAAAAAGAAAATTTTTATTAAGTTTAAAAAAAAAAAAAAATATAACAGAACAAAATTTCATAAACAATTAAAAATTAATAATAATAAAAAAAAAAGTGAACTTTTATAAATTATAACTGGATAATTCAAAATTTTTTATTGTATAATTATAATTTAATAATAAATAAAAATCAATAAAAATAAAATTGGCGCAAAATTTCAAATAAATCAATAAAAAAAAAGACTTTTAAAAATAAAAATTATTTAATTAAATTAAAAGACTTTAAAAAATATTCTATTGAATATTTTCGATATTATTATAAATTAAAATTAAGTTTTCTATATTAAAAATAAAAACAATTTATAAAATTAATAAAAAAAAAATTGTGTTCATAATAAAATATTCAAAGTTAAAAATAAATTCTCAAAAAAATAAAAAACATTTAATTTTAATAAATTAATTAATAATAATAATAATAATAATAAAAAAAATGCTTTCACTGTCAAAATTTATTATGATACCACCCAGAATTATAAATAAATAAAATTTAATTTCATTTTATTAAATATAAGAAAATCTCATTTACATACAAAAAAAATAAATTATTACATCGTAGAAAAAATTTGAAAATTTGAAAAGTTGACTAAAAATCAAAAAATTCGTGATTCTATAAATAAAGAAAATTATTTTTTTTTTGAAAATTTATAATATAAAAATTATATTAAATTTATAAAAAATTTTGTGTTTTTATTTGTGGTGCTAAAATATTAAAATAATAAGGCCTCCTAATGAAATGTAAAAATTGGTCAAATAAATTAAACAACTTTGTTGTCCGTAAATTGAAATCTTTCAAGGTAAATTTACATTTTATATTTTAAAGTTAATTTATCTAAATAGCATTAAGTTTTATTTGTGTAATTTTTTAGTAATTTTGAAGGCCCCCCAAATATTTTTTATATCAATTTTATAACCAAATATAATTTATTTGAGAAAATTAATTAATTTTATTTATATTTATGTTAATTTTGATATTTTCAAACGAATTAAATTTATCATAAAAAAAAAACGTTTTTTGGTTACTATAACTATTATTATTGTTATTACAACATAAATATATTCTTCAAGTTAACTTGAATATTTAGTGATGTGCTAACAATTATTTCGTTATTATAAATGAAATAATATTTCAAATAAACAATTTCCAAATAAAATTTTCAATTTAGTTGTCATTAAAATTTTATTTGTTGTTAGAACCATAAAAAAAATTATAACGATTATCACAAATAATATATTTTCTTAAATAATTTGTTATAACTTTAACGTAAATGTAAAGTGATAGCAATTTTTGATATTAATAATGTCAAACAATTTGAAAATTAATTTTCCAAAATGTTTGTTATAACATTATTGGTTGTGGTAATCGTTTATCGTTTGTAAAATTAACTAAAATTCATTTTTATGTAATTTTTCATTATCTTAAAGTAAAATATTTAACTAATAACAATAATTTTACTTTCAATCAAATTAAATAATTTTTGTTAATTTTACTTTTTGTTGATCCAATTAAATATTTGTGTTAATTATGATTAGTTGTTATAACTAAATTCTTAGAATATAATTTTTGAGTGTTTTTGATTTTAGTTCTGATTGTGTTGTTGTTATGAAATCAAAAAATTTCCTTCAAATTGTACAACAACATTTTTTTTATTTTCTGATTAAATATTTTTCACGGTTAACCTGTATAAAAATTATGTTGGGCGACCTCATTAATAAAATTTTTTTCAAAAAATCATAATATTAACAATTTTGTTATTTTTACTGCCCACCTTATTCTTCTTGTTATGTTGTTATTATTGTTTTTTATTAATTTTATGCTTTCTCCCATGAAACAACACAACATAAACAACAACATAAAAAATAATAATAAAATCTACGCGATTATTTAACCTGACTGCAAAAAATGAAAATTGTTTGGTGGGATAATTTTTATGTTATTTTGTTTCTTCTTATTTCTTAATAATTTGCTCTTTTTTTTTGGCGGTTTTTGTTTTATTTTATATAATTATATTTACAATTTTATGTTATAAATATTTTCCAAAACAAAAACAAAAAAAACTGGTTAGAAAAGTTTAAAAATAATGTTTTTAATAAATTTCATTGTGTCAGTTAAGTTAGTTGAAATAGTGAAGAAAATTTTGTGTTGTATAATTCCTTAAGAATTTCAATTTTTTCACCAAAAATCATATAATTATGAAGAGTTTTACCAGACATTTGGTCGTCAATTTGAAAAAATCATAAAAAACCATGTTACCAAAAAAAAAGAAACTGGTTACCAAAAAAATTTGCATAATTATTTTAAATTTTTATTAAACTAGTTTCAACAAAAAAAATTAAATTACCTAGTTTAAAAACTGCCAAATCATAACTAATAAATTTACTAAAGATAATTAGTTATAATAAAATCCTGATTGTGGTTCAGTTCAGTTCTATAAGAAGAATAATTATCCTGAAATATTTAATTGAAGATTATTTGAAATGTAGCTAGGAATGTAAATTATAATCTAGTTTCTTGGTAGGAATCTTGGTAGTAATCTAAACTAAATTTTAATTATGGAAACCAGTTTTCTTTTAATACAAAATTCTTAAAGTCAACTTTCTAGTCTTTAGATTCAAATAATATTTTCAAAATTTCTCAATTATTTATCATAAATATTTTAAATCTTAAACGAAATGGTGATAGTTTCACTGTTAACTGATCATCTTTGATCTGTAAGTGATTCAATTTTATAAGATGTGAGCAAATCTTGGAAATAATATTTCTTAATTTTAACTGGTCTTCGTCATTCATCTTCAAATTTATTACATTATTACAGACACAATTTTTTTAATGGTTCTTATTTTGAAATTTGCATATAAATAATTTGTTTTTAATTAATTGCCACTACCTAAATCACAAATAATTATTTACCTTTTAATTTATTACATTTAGTACACTTCAAACATACTCCAAATTTACAATTTACAATTTTTTTTTTTGTTTTTGTTAATCTTTACTTGCAATAAAAATTCCTTTCACTCGCGCGCGTTTTGTTCACAAAAGTTTTAAGAAACATAAAATTATGTTTTTTTTTTGTTTTTTTCTTCTCTGTTTTTGTTTTGGTTTCAATTTTGTTGTATATTTTCCATTTCTTTTTTTGCTTTATAAATTATTTTTCTTATTTTGTTTTTGTATGTAATTTCATAAATTCCGTTAAAATGAAAAAAAAAACAAAAATAACAAAAATATGCTTCTATATACACATAAAAAAAAAATTATGTTTTAATGTTAGTTATGTTTTATGTATGGAAAAAACAAAACATAAATTTTTATGCTCGATCTCGATGTAATTTTTGTATTTTGACTTTTTATGTATTTATTTCTTAGTTTGTATGGAAAATGTAAAAACCATTTTTTCTCTTTAATTCTCTTTGGTAAAAATACTATGAAAAATGAAATTAATGAATTTGTTTTTTATGCATACATATGCAATACATTTGCCTGTGTGTGTTTATTTTTAGTTATTTATCTTTTCTGGCTCAATGACAAATGTTTATGTTTGGTTCACCGTTCGCGCTCTCTTTTTTAAATCTAAATTTTTTTTTGTAGGTTATGTTGTGTTATGTTTTATGTATATTATTTATAAATTAATATATAAAAAAAACTACAAGATTTAATTTTTGAGTTCAGAGTCCACATTCCATACTCTCTACATTATATTATTATTATCATTTTTATTATTATTATGATTATTGGACAAGGTGTGCTGCTGGGTTTATAAAAAACATACATTTCACATAAATTCACATAATTTTTGTTGTTAGTTTTTTTTTTTCTATGTAAATCTTGTGTGTCCCCATAATTTTGAAGTTATGAAATTTCTTTAAAAAAAAAACAAATTTGACACAGAATTTCTTAATTGGAATTTCGAAAATATTTTTTGTGGAATTTAATATTTTGATAATATAATAAAATATCAAATTTTAGTGTGGGAAAAAATTTATGTAAAATAAATCAATAATGAAAGTAAAAAATTCAAATTTTCATTTAATAATAATAAATTTCATGAATTTTACTTCTATTTTTTTTAAATTAATTATAAATTATTGTCATCTCTGAATTTTCAATATTTTCCTTTTACATATTTTGTTTATACCTAAAAGGAAATACTTTTTTTTATTCTCCTTCGAATATAAATACAAATTTGATAACTATTTAAATTTTCGAAATTCTGATATCGTCCCCCTTAATTTTCACAATGACGTCATATACAATAAGGATAAAAGAAAAAACAATACAGAAATAAATACTGAAATTTTGTATAAAACCTGTTATATATTTAGTTTTTTTTTGTGTCACATATCCTTAGAATAGAAATTAATGTCCTTTTACATTGTTATTTATTATTATTTTTAGATCTACAAGTATAATTTGTATATACACATATAATATTTATGTTACATCCTTATTTTTTATGTAGAGTACATAAAAAAAATTGTATATCTAGATAAAAAATTTATATAAAACTAAAATAGAAAAGCTATAAAAAAACTCCTAAAGCTGCGACTTTTATTATTGAATTTTAATTGTTTATTTTTATATTTAATTTTATTTTTATGTGTTTTTGTTTTTATATATATTAAAATAAGAAAGTTTTTATATAAAAAAAAAATAATATTACTGACCTGTGACCCCTTTATTTTTTTGAAAAAGATCTATGGCTCCATTAAAATTCGAATATAACTAAAACCATTGCATGTCCCTCAAGTAATATTTGAAAATTATTGAATTACATTTTTGAAAATAAGAATTTGTGGCCCTGGCAATCCATTATAGACAGATCCATCAATGTTTAAGAAATCAGGATTATAAATTGTAGAAGTGTGTCCTTCATTAGAAAATTACATATACTTTCTCTGTCGGTGGTGATCTTCCTTGATTCTAATGGTATTTGTGGTTAGTGTATAAGCGAAAGACTTAAAATATATAAAAAATTACTTTGGGAAAGGATAAAAATGAATATATTTTGCCCGCATTAAATCTTTCAATAAAAACGCTTAGGATCACAAAAATATGAATCATTTTTTGCATTCATATGTCAAAAAGTCATCTGAAATAATAACGAATCTTTAATAAACATAAAATTGATATTGAAAATTAATTATTATAATTATTTAAAAGTTTGATTCATTTTGGCCACAAAAATACGACACGTTTTATGCAAATATTTATTTATATTATATACTCAAAATAAATTTTGTTTAAACATTTAATTTAATTTTTTTGTATTTTGTATATAAATATAATGGCGCCCATCGGTACCTCGCTTGTGCCAAAAAAAAAAATAACATTTCTACCTAAAACTTTATTTATTTTAACGTTTCAAAAATAAAAAAAAGAATATTTATTTGTAAATTATTAAAAATGTTAAGATTTACTCAAGTGTTTCTGGTTGTCTTGCTTTTCCTAATCACCATAAAAATAAAAAAATTATATTTCAAAGTCACCAAAATTTTGATATTGTGTTTTTAGTTCGATTTGGTATATAAAATTATGTACCTAAATTTTTATCTAGGTGAATTAGAAATTTTAAAATTGAATTTATATTTTTAACAATTACTTTATTATTTTCAAAATTTTCTATATCGAAGTTTTCCAATTATCAAAGCAATGATTTTTCCATAAGATTATGAATCAGAAAAATAACAAGTTTTTCATAATCAATTTATAGACGTAGTCACAAAACACTGCACCTAAACCAAAAGTCAAAATTTGAACCAAAGAAATTGAAAATTGAAATATATTTTTTTAAAAAAAAAAAGATCATTCCGCGAACTCGTGAAAAATTATATAAAAAAAAATTAAATTTATTTCTTTGCTCTTTTCGATGGCCTTTTCAGTTTATTTCTTTTTTTTATATTTCAATATTTTTGATATGAAAAATAATATTTTTCATAAAGTTACTTGTGATAATTTAACAGAATTTAATGTAAATTTCAACAGTTTTTTACTAATTTGTAGTGGAAAATTCAGGCCAATAATTACAATCAATAATTTAGAGAATTCTAATAGCAATCTAAGCAAATTAGCCTGTACGATTATCAAATATTATATGAATTGCATAACTTTTGATGATTTTAAAGGACTTTTATTAATTTCAGGTTAATTTGGTAGTCATTTTTGTTCTCTATCAGAACTTCAAAGTTTCTGCCAAGTATAATTCTTTAGAAATTTGAATTTCTATCAAATTTATCTAGTTATTTATTTGAATTTCATTATTTTTGGATAATTTCTGCAATCTTTTAAGTTGAATCAGAATTTCTTGAATGAATTTTCTAATATGTTTACCTCAATAGCAAATCCACATCAATTTTAAATTGAACCTATTTTCTTAAATGTATTATTTTAAAATAAATTTAAAAGTAAATTTATAATTAAATAAATCATTAATAATTTTTACTAACAAAAAAGTCGGCAACATAAATTTATTGATGTTTTATTTATTATGGACAAATTAATGTGTCTGTCCACTGTCATCACTTTAAATTTTTTAATTTTTTTTTTTTTATTTGTATATTCTTAATTCTTACATAATCACTAAAAAAGTTTTAATAAAAAAAAAAAAAAACAATAAATTAATAGCTATTAAAAAAGTTTATTTTAGAACTTTTTTTTTTTTTTATTATTTTGATATGTCAAAAATTCTTGCGCGCGATAAGAAACATTAAATATTTCGCGTCAACATATTAAATGATTTTTTTTTTATTTTATTTTTTTTTTTCATTTTATATTTAAATTTATAATTTTTTTCACATAATATTTATTTAACCCAATCATGGTTAGAATTTTTGGAAATTTGGCAGATACGATTTTTGTATCTACAAGTTACAACCGCGAGAAAGAAAAAAAGAATTTTGAAAACTTCAAAAACTAATAAACAAAGTTATTTTCGATTAGAAAGTTTTGGGAGAATGCGAAATACATCATAATTCATATTACCAAAAAGAATATAATAAGAAGAGATCATAACTTATATAAAAATTTTTAGTATGGACCCAAATTTGGAGATTAAATTCCACAAACTTTTAAGCTTTTTTTCAAATACACATCCTTCCAAAAAACTAAAAATTCTTGTATTTGGTTTTATTCAAGTATTCGTATATGAAAAAGCTTGTGGGTTGTGGGATTTAAACTTGATATCTTAAGATTAAATCCCACAATAAAAACTTTTTACATTATTTTTGTTCTCCTTCTCGACATTTTGATATTACCTTAAGTCCTTAAGACATTATTAAACAAACTCTATAGAACTTATACAATGATTTTTTATATTTTAAAAGTTTCTGTTTGGTCTCACCTTCATGACATACAAATGTTAAGGGTTAAAAAACAAAAAAAAAAAAATTATATATACGTTTTAATTAATGTTTGTATGCAAATTTTACACTTAATTACATATTATAATTAAATTAAAAAAAAAACAAGTGACCAGTTCAATAATCTTAGAAATTATTTTACCTTGAACGAAAAATAAAGAAATTAGTGCAAAATTAAAAAAATGATTTTCATTTAATTTTATCAATTTTTTTTTTGTCTAGACTCTAGACAAAACAAAAACGCACGTTTTAATATTAAAAATTCTTCATTTATAAAATATTTAAAATTAATTTATATATAATTCATTTTAATTTTCATATAAAATAAATCTTAATAATTTTTTTTTTTTTTTTTGTTTTTCCTATAATATTTTCAAAATATTTCCATCCATTCTTGGGGGCCCCCACAAAAAATAACAAAAATATTGTCGTGAGAAAAATTTATTTTTCTGTTTTTTTAAAAATATATTTAACATTTCAAAAAAATTATAATTTGTTGAATTTTTGTATTTTTGATATAAAGAAATCAAAAAAAAAAAAAATGAAAAAATTTATAAATTTTATAAAGATAAAAGTTCGATTTTCTATATCCGGAATTGAAAAACTCGTGAAGACATAACTACAACAACAATAAACACAAATTTTTCAAATTACATTAAATTTTTTTAATGGGCTCAGACCTCAAAAAAAAAAAGATATTTTTGAATAAAAAAGCACAACAGAAAAGAAGATATAATAAAAAATAATTCCAGTTTCTCTCGAAATTTTGGAAATGTTTAGAAATAATATTTCTATATAAAATTTTATTTATTTGTTCATATATATGTTTATGCTAATAATGTACATAAAAAAAAATATTCATTCAAAAAATTTCAAATATTTTTTTTTTTACTTTCATTACCGATTTCTTGTATTAACCCTTCCCCGGCCGACAGTATAAGAATACCAAAGATTTGACCAATGACATTTAACAAAAGTTGTATCACAAACTTTCGGTTTCGAATTTCTTAATCTATCATGTTACATCGATTACATAAATTATGTAATTTGCCAAGAAAACTATGACCATTACGAATAATAAATTCAATTCAATTAAATTTGACATATTGATAAAGAAATGTCAAAATTTTCATTACTTTACAAACAAAATTATATGTAAAAATCAAAAATTCTTACAATATCGGCCAGAATGTGATACTACAAATATGAATTTGACCTAACCGGTCCACGTAGGTTTAATCAAGGTTTTTTTTTTATTAAAGAAATAATATCTATAATGTATGTACATAAATATTATATCATTTTTGCATCTACATACTAATCATATTAGCATAAATGAAAAAAAAAAAAAAAAAAAATGATTATATATTCAAAATATTTTGTCCGAATAAAAATTTTAATTAAAATTTAAAAAAAAAAACAACAACAACAACAAAAATGTTTGTCAAGAACTAAAATTTTTGGTTTTTAAATGAAGCTATTTTACGAATGGAGGTTAAATATTTGTAGCTAAATCACTAATAAAATATTTATGTTAATATGAAATTGTTTAATAGTAGGCAGATTATAATTTTTCTATTTATGCTGTGCTTTTAGGTTAGAAATTAATTAAAAATAAAAGTACAAGCAAAAAGGTTATATAGAAAGAGATCAAAACTTATATAAAATTATTTTTTTAGATTAAATCAATAAAATTTGAATGTATACTTACATTGATTTTATTCAAGGATGCGTGTTTGACAAAGCTTTATGCTTGTAAGTTGTGGGATTTAATCTTGAAATCTTGAGATAAATACTTTAATATTAGTTTTGATCTCTTTCTATATTATACTTTTTGGAACAAGTTACATTTAAATGTGTAGTCCAGAAATCTTTTAACAGTCAATATTTATATTTCGCAGATTTTTGTAAATTGTATACTTAATCCGCTCTTACTACACCATTTCCAATTGTAATTTTGAAAGTATCAATTCTAATTCAGAATGTATCAATTTGAATTCAGAATGTCGTCCTTATTTAATTAATAATAACATCTCCATTAAGTTTAAAACTTTCTTTATTATTATTAAACATTAATTAATTTTATTATACTAATTTTTGTATTCTGCTACATTTAAATAACCACAAAAAAAATATTTTCGAAATAAAAACTTTTAATTAAGTATATAAAGAAAAATATTCTTTTTTAACTTATGAAGAGTTTAAAAATTTTTTTTTTAGAATTTTTATATCTTTCTCGGATGTTGCCGCCAAATTCAAAATAAAACTCTTTTAAAAATATTATTTTCGTCTTACTGCATTTTAAAAGAATTTAACATTTTAGAAATTTTTGAATACAAATTATGAAAAAATATATAAATAAAATTTAATGTACTTTTATACTAAAACAACGAATCTTGCCAGTACGAACCCAGGATCATAAAAATCCTATTAAAGATAATTCAGATTTGATTGTTTTTATTTTTTTGTTTTTGTTGTATAAATTAAGATGGATGACCTTGACTATGTTTCGGTTCTGTCTAGGATTTTTTATTAACACCCGTTTTATATAAACATAAATAAATGCGCTGTGAGCTGTGATAGCTGCTGACTTAAATATATATATAAATGTTGTATATGTATCAGTAGAATTTAGACCGGCAAGCTGAACAGAAGTGTAAAGAAAACGCGCTAAAAGAATGTGTCAAATAAATTTAAATATATAAAAAAAATGTAAACTTGTATAATAAAATTTGTTAATTTTATTGAATTCTATTATTAAAATATATTAGTTTTTATAATATTTTTTTTTTTTCATATCATAAATTACAAATTTTTATTTATATTATTATAAAACTTGTTAAATATAATTTTTTTTTTTCTTAATTATTTATTAATTTAGATAAACGGTCAACAACAAGTTTTATCTAGTACAATGCCAGCAATGCCAAATGAAAAAACTACACCAATATCATTAGATGACAGTAATTTTGATGAAATTAAAATGAAAGAACATCAATTAGTTGGTACATCATCATCAACATCAACATCATCATCATCATCAAATACATCAGTTAAATTGATTAAATGTAATAATGGTAGTCAATGTAATAGAAATAGTAAAAATATTAGTTATTGTTGTAATTATGAAGATTGTTGTAATAGTATTGGTAATTTATCATTAAATGGTTTATCAACAACAACATCAACATCATCATCATCAATAACAAATCAACAACAACAACAACAACAAACAGATTCTAGTATAATACAACAAACAACAAATTCAAATGGAATAATTTTATGCAACAATATTAGTAATAATAGTAATAATTATTGTAATAATAGTAATAATCAATATATAATCTCAACAACATCAACATCATCATCATCATCAATAACAAATATAACAACACCAATTACATATAAATCACGACATTCATTAAATAATATTATAAAAGCATCATCAGATTGTTGTAGTTCAACAAAATTAGCAAATAATTTATTAAATTATAATAATTCAACAACAACATCAACATCAACAACAACACCAACACCATCATCATCATCAACAACAACTTCAACAATACAAGCTACAATTACAGCTACAAATAATAGACTAAATAATACTGCTACCGGTTATAGAGATTCTTGTATATTTCAACGACAAAATTATATAAATGATGCAACACGTAAAATAAATGGTATTACAACAAAATCATCAACACCAACAATACAACAACAACAACAACAGAATAGACAACAACAACAACAAAATAGTCGTTCAAATGTACCAATTAAAAAATCAGTTAATGATTTTATATTTGGAAAATATATTGGTGAAGGCAGTTTCAGTACAGTTTATTTAGCAAGTGATATTCATACAAAAAAGGAATATGCAAGTAAGTGAAAACGTTTTATTAATAATTTTCAATAAAAAATAAATATTCTCAAATTAAAATTTCAATAAAGAAATCATCGCTGAATTTCTACAGTATACGAAATTGTAGAAAGTTTTCTCAACATACGCAACTGCAATACGCTACAACGCATTGTCAAAAAATTCATATAAAATGTATGGGAGTTATATAAACTCAACGCAAACAAACATTCATAAAATTTTTGAAAAATTGAACGCAAACCATTCATAACTCAGAAATTTTTATAATTTTGTTTGAATTTTGACAGCTCAAAATCATTCTAATAACAAATAATTGACAAATAATTAATTTTTCGCACAATTATATTTAATAATGTAAAACAGCTGATTAAGATCATGTTTTTTATATTATTAACGACATTAATACAAACTTTGAGATTATCTCTATAACGCCGTTGTATTGCGTTTGCAGTTGCGTTATATTAAGAGTTAATTCAGCATTAAGTATTTATTCTAGGAACACACTCTTATCATACATCGAGTAATTATTTCGTATAATAATTATTAAATATTGATAATAAAATCGCATTAATAAATTTTCTTATCAAAATTTTATTTATTTCCATTGAATAAAAAATTACAATTTTTTTCATTCAATTTTCTAATATGTATTACATACAATTGGAAAAAACTAAATAAAAATTTATTAAAATTGCAAATTCAACGATAATTCCAAACGCAAATATTATTAATAAAAAATTGGAACTGATAATATAAATAATTAATATTTAAGCAATTTGTAATAATTTCAAAATTAAAAGTTTAAAGAACTTTTGAAATATATTTTTGAGTAGTTTTTTTTTGCACGCGTCAGTTATTAAAAAAAAAAATATATAAAATTCTACAGAAATGGGAAAATTAGAAAATGAATTCTAAAATTTTTTCATAATTTCGATTTGATAATTATTTAAAAAATTATAAGTATGCAAAATTTTTTTTTTTTAAATATTTACTCACTTATTTTTCAACTGACATTGTCAATTTTGTATATAGATAGCGTAAAATGGGGTGAAAATGAAAATGATCTACAACAAGTGCAAATTTTTGTCATAATTTTTTATGTTACATCAAATTAAATTTAATATATTCAAAATATTGAAAACCTTTCAAAATTCCAATTAATTGCACAATTTATTACAGTCCGAAAGTTTTTTTTTTAAATTTGATCGCGTTTTTTGTATCCTAGTTTCTTGTAATTTGATATTTAAAAAATTTATAAATATAATTGTAAAATTATTTATTAAATTGCTGAAATAAACAAAAATTATTATTTGATTTTGAAAATTTTTGAAACGCGCCAGTTTAGCATGTATGACAATGACAAATATGATGAATTTGACAAAAAATAAGATAAAAATTCTTTAATTTTCAAATGAAACAAATATGTATTGATTTATAGAATTGAATTAACGTGCCAATAAAAATATTAACTTAACAAATTTGGAACGCGTGCATCTTATTTACTATCACTGAGTCTGCGCACTTTAATTTTAATTTTATTTTTGGTTAAATATTTAATCGGCACGAGTATCTAATTAAAATTATAAAAAAAAAATAAACTGAAATTTTTTTTATCTTATATTACGGAATTCATTATTACCGAAATGCATACATTACCGAATCTAATCTACAACGATTGACCGAATTTAAGTTAACGAAATTCACAATTTTGATCTATGATGAATATGAAAAGAATATGAAAATTTAAAATCTTATTTTTCATAAATCCATTACAACATAATTTATGATTTTTTATGCTCGAATCATAAAATATTTTTATTATTTTTGTTATTTTTAATGAGAAGGCAATAAAAATTTTGTTTTTTGTTTTTATATTTTTATGGGGAAAAATTAATAAAAATATTTTTATTAATGATCAGTCGTACTGATAATGTGCATTGACCTATGAATATGATAATAATAAATTTCTGCAGTTTTTTAAGTCGAAGATTTGAAATTATAGAAAGTAATTAAAAAAAATATGTGTGGTCTCCTCGGTTTACGTCTCGGTCTATAATAAATTTCATTAATATCCTTTTTTAGTAGGTGGGCTTATAAAATGTGACCTGAAAATCGAGTGAAAATTATTTCAAAATTGTGTTTTTTTTTTAACAATCACTTTCTTAGCGTGTGATATTCTTAAAAGTTGAAAATGATAATCGGTCATCACCGAATTAACAACAAACAACAAAATTTTGTAAACAATTTTGTTATTCTTTCAATAAATTTTGGGTTAACCACCACAATTTTTTTAGTTTGGTGGCTCTACTGACTGTCCTAAATATAAAGTAAATAAGCGCCGATAGTGACAACAACAACAACAAAAAATATTGTTTATTTGTACAAAAATTCTAAACAAAAAATGACATAAAAAATAATTTTATTTTTCATAATAATTAATATCAATAAAAAAATAACTTTGGAAATAATCAAAAATATGATATCAAAAAAAATTTTTATCATTCTTTGTAGTTCAATATCGAAATCGAAATGATTTCATTTTCTAAATATTTAATTTTTTATTAATTACAAGATTTTAATAAGAATTTAATTAATTTATTTATTTTTTTTAAATATTTTTGTTTTTCTAAATTTAAATTTCTTTGTACTTTGATATTTTATTAATAATAATTTTATTTTATTTTTTGAATTATTTTTGTTTTTTATTATAAATTCATTGATAAACTCAAAACAAAAAACAAATTTGTTTTGAGTTTAATTTTTTTTTTATAATATTTAATTAAAATATGATTAAATAAAAAATGGTAATTTGTAGAAATCTACAAAAAAATAATAATAATTTATAGGCAATTTAAAATTTTTGTTTATCATAGCAACAAAAATACAAAATTTTTTTGTATTAAAATGATAATCTATCTCTCTTTCAGTTGCTTCTCATACGATGGGGTGAGCTATTTATTTTATAACCAATGACAGATAGCTATAAAGTTTAAAGTCATAAATCGCAACTATGTAGTTTGAGCCAAAGTCAAATTTAATTACATGCCTAAAACTAGCTTTTCTAATTATCCATTATCTAATTCTAATAGACCTTTCCAATTTATCTGTCAAAATCAAACTAAACTGCTGGCTAAACAAACTTTATAGCTTAGTAACGAATTCTCCGTGAATTTAAAATTTTCATACAAATTTAAGATTGTGGAATATAGAAGTGAAATATTCCAATTCTGAATTCAAGCTAGTTGTATCGAGTTCATATCGTGAAAAGGTTATGGAATTCGTAGTTTCTGTTTATTTAATTAAAGTTTTAATTAAAATTGAATATTATAATTTGTATGAAAATTTCACTTCACAGCAAACTCGATACTAAGCTTAAGTTTATTTGGCTTGTATCTATCAAAAAAAAATGATTTTATCTGTCAAAAATGATGGGAAACACGTCTATCGATCGATAAGTCATGAACAATTTTATTCATAAAAATTTTTCAATGCAATCTTATATTAAATTTAAATTAAATATTTTTCAACAGTGTAAATTATATTAAAAATTTATACTCTTTGTTTAGTGTTTCTTAAATTTTAAAAATTCCAATGTTACCAAAGCTCTCTAAATTCAATTATATATGTTAATTTATATAAATTTACATTTCTATATAAATAAATTTACACGCTTAATTTTGTATTTATATAAATGTATGTAATATGAAATATTTTCAATCAAAACAAAAATTTTCATGCAACAAGTTAATTATAGAATTAAATCTGTTTTTCAAATCATATGTTTTTTTTCTGTTTTCTTATAATTTCATATAAAAAGCCCAACAAACAACATTGAATTCAGCATAAATTTTCTATATTTTTTTTTTAAATACGACAAAATAAAAACATAAAAAAAAAAAATTCTCTCTGCTTACAAAAACAAAAACAAAAAAACCGAAGATATTTTTAGATAAAGAAAATTATTAGATATTTTTTTGTGATTATTGTGTGGGGTATATTTATATGTATGTATATATATATATATTTAATATAATAATAAAAGATTTTTTTCTTTATTAATATTTTTTAATGGAAGCTATAAAAATTCAAACGCTCCCGCTCATCTCCTATTATGTTCTCTACACAGACTATGATGTTAATAGATATAAAAAAGTTGCATATTTATTTATGTAACCAATTAATTTATTAATATTTTTTAATAGTTTTTTGTTTAAAGATATTTTTGTGGCGTCATCGTTATAAATTCAATCAAAAATTTTTATTAATAATTTCGTAGTGAATGTTATCATACTACGTACTATAAGTTTAACCAGTTTTTTAATAGTTTAAATTGATGATTATTTCAATGTTTTAGTGCTGAATCGTTCTAATTCAATAAAATTAATTTTTTGGTTGTAAATTATATTTTAATTTATATTTTCTGTCTTAATCGCCAGTTTTTTAATATTTAATCATTTTAAAAGTTAATTATTAATCAATTATAAAAACTTGTGGATTTCAATTAGCAATGTTTCACATTTACGATTTAAGACGATATTATTGACTTATGACAAATTGTTGCATAGGACTTCAAAAAATATTCTGTAATTACGCAAAAAAAATTATTAGTAACTTAAATTCTTTCAACATTTTTTAGTTACATTCATAACTCAAAATTGAATTGTAGACTTGGAACCATTTATCATAACGAGGCGACGATTTTACTTCTGTTAAATTCATTCATCCATTATGGAATTTTTGAAAATCTTGACGCCAACTTCTATAGTCAATTTTTATGGTTTTTTGTATTTCTAAGACATTACATAAATATAAATGTATGTAATATAGAAAATTCTTGATATCAGCCAACAAAAACTCAAGTAATCTAAAAAAATTACAATTCTATTCTTAAAAAAGATTTTATTAATCAAATTAAAAAAAATTCCTTTCACAAATTGCATTTTTTACGTATTATTATTATTATTATTACATCGCAAATCTTTTTACTACGTCATATTTGTTTTTATTATGTACTTACGATATAAATTTTCATTAATATTGCAACATTTTTATTTATACCGTATAAAAAAACTACGTACATAATATAATACAGAAAATTTTGGATTGTTCATTTTTTACTCTTAATACCGTAAATTTAAATGTTTTTGTTATTGTTTTTTTTTTTTTTTTTGTATCTTTATGTTGTTTTTATTTTGAGAATGTATCTTTTTTGATAAATTGAAAATTATTATTATGTATTATATGTTGTTACTTTTTCAAGAACGCAAACATTGATTTTACGATGTTGTTGAAAAAATTTATGTATAATAAATATTTTGTTTTAAAACTCTTTGTTTGATTGAAATTTTGTATTTTTTTTACTTGGCTTTTTGGTAATAGTTTTGATTCTTGTGGCGAAATTATAATAAATGATGATGTATAGAAGAAATTCATATAAAAGAAAAAGTGCTTATCATTCTAAAAAATATACATATAACTATTAACTAAAAAAACAGGAATATTTACGTTTCTTTAACCATATTGCGGCTGGTGAATGAATTTTATATTCTAAAGATTTCATTAAACATTCAATTTTTATATATTTTATAGTTACAATTTTATCTGTAATAACAATTCAATTAATTATTACTGAATTTTGAATTAACATTCAAGTGAGCTTTTCAATCCTGAAATTTATCAATTCACATTAGTCGAAAAATCAATTCTGTTGATATAATTCCGCGAAATGGTTAACACTATTTTTTACAGTCAATGTCTTAATTTCACAGTTCTGTTTCGAATTTACTTACAAACCTTTTTATTTTTTTATATTTCATTTATAATATATCACAACAACAACAAAATAGTTGAATGCATAAGCATAGATTAAATAATGAACATTGTATCTAATCATGAAACAAAAAAGATTATTTAGTTTAGTTTTATATATTCTCTGGGTGGTAATATAAAATGTATAAAAAATGATAAGCAATTTTTTTTATTTCAGTTGTTTATTTTGTGTCTAACTTTGACACAATGACTTGAAAAAAATCAAATTATTTTTTTGTATGATAACAAAAAATAAAAAATAAAATTTAAAAACAAAATTATCTAAAATATCCGAATTTTTATATGAAATTAGTACAACATAATCGAAATAATAATTATAAAAAAATCATTTTAATTTAAAAATTCAAACAAAATTTAAATTTCATTAAGAAAATAATTTTATTTTTAGTTAAATATTTTATGTTTTTATATTTTTCTACCTTCGTGATAGTGTTGTCCTTCTGTTTAGTTAATTACTTAACAATACTTTCATCCATAATAACAAAAATTCCTTTAATCTTCCAGGTAAAATATTCTATTTCTCCGAAAACTTATGCTAAAAATTATTCTTTGTCTACTTATTCAAAAAAATAAAATTGGCACAAAACTTTATGGTTAACCTTCAAATGTGAAATATTGCCTAAAGGGATTTAAGGATTCTAATACAACAACAAATAATATTTTTCTTTTACTTTCCCGTGTTTAGTTTGTTGTCATGTCCACAAAAATTCTAGTTGGGTGGTTTTTTTGTTTTGTATACCTGGATAATTATATTTGATTTATAAAATTTTAAGAAATATCCTGTTTTTATGATGTAATAGAAAAATAATTTTTATTATTTGATCCTTTTTTTGTCAGAAACATCAACAATTCATATTCAAATTTTCTGTTCTATACAATATTTCATAATAAATAATTTTTTACAAAGGATTTTATATACAAAATTTCTTATTTATTTAAAATTGTATATAATAATTTTTTTTTTAACTATATAAAAATATCTTCAGGAAGTTATCCTTTTTGCACGTGTATTATGAAAAAAAAAATCAGAAATCTACTAGAACACATTCTAGTGATTTTTGTAAAGAAGGAAATGAAATTTTTTTTAAAGATTAAGTAATTTTTATTTTATCTGTCCAGACGACAATGATTTTGTTTGAACACGTGCTTAAAAAGTCCTTTTTTTTTGTATATGTCTGGTAGAATGATCGCTGTCTATTAAAAGCGCATGAATTTTAAAATCAAATTTAATATTTTTTCTTTGTCATTTTTTAATATATAAATAATACCAACAAAAAAAAATCAATCTTGATTATAATCAACAAATAAACCATCTGCCAATTTAAAAGGAAAAAACAAAAAATCCTCGTCGTTGTTTATCCTTTAAATTCAATGACCCTCAAAACAAAAACCAAACAAAATTTAATACATACAAAAAAGTGCCAGACGATCTTGCTACTTTTGAAGTAACTTTCAATAAATATAGAGGGGGCCCAGCCAATGACAATATAATGATTGAAGAGAAAAAGGACGATAAGATTTTTGTTTACCTGGACTTTGAAAACTGGATTAAAAGAAAATAAATTTACACATGCGCACATAAATCGAAAGGTTCTAAAGTAATATTTTTATGACTTCCTTGATTTTTTCCACTTCTTTAAAGTAGTCCTTTTTTTGTTGTTCTTGTTGTTTTGGGTTACGTTGTAATCTCTGTAAAAAGCAATTAAGAAATATATTTTATTTATATTGCATCTTTAAGGATTTAGTTTTCAAAAAAAAAAGGGACCTAAATGCATTTTTATTTATATATGTCCGATCTAAATTTTGATTTCGTAAATTTCCTTCTACCTGTACAAAATATGGAGCAGATGCAGATGTAATTTTAATATATTTCTTCTGTATTGTGAGAAGTCTTGAAAGCCTTTTACACAAATTTGAAAGATGATGTTAGTTTTAATGATTATTTTTAAAAATCTTGATGGATTGAATAATAATTTAAAAAAAACATACAACATAAAAATTAATAAACATCTGCTCCTTAAATAATACACCGACGACGACGACGACAGATTAAAAATATGAAAATTGTAAAATGGTTGTTGGCTTGGGCAGAAGAAAGAAGCATTCAACAATTATAAGATTTTAAGGAAATTTTGTAATTCTTGACAATAAGTAAAATTAATTTTTGTATTATAATTTTCAAATGAAATTGCATTTCATTTTCCCTTTTCACAAAATTTTAAAGAAATAGAGAAATAACAAAAAAAAAAATAATAATATAAAAATTTATCCTTCGGGCACGTTCTCTGTCCTTTTGATAATTTTCTATGTTGCCTGTCAGATTTATTTTGATGAAACATATTTAATTGTAAAAAAGAAAAAAACATTAAAATTCATTTTAAAAAAAAAAGGAATATTTTCCGGATCAGATCAGCGTGTGATGATTAACATCTGCTTTAAATAATTGACAATTCTTAAATTTTAAAATAATTTTTTTAAATTAATTTTGTTCATATTTATAAAATTTATCATAAAAATAAATGTTACCATTTATAATTTCGAAAATATCCTTATCGCAATCCTTGTAGGCTTGTTGTATTTATCATCATTGATAAAAAAAAACATATTTATTTTTTTACTAATCATTCTAAAATTCACAACTAATACTAATTAATTTTATATTTCATACCATCCTGAAATGAACTTTTAATTTCGTTTTTTGTTGTAACTTTTTTTCCAAATATATAAATTGTTTTTGTTGAAGGTTAAAAAGCTGCCTTAGAGAGCAATAAACTATCAAAAGATGAGTCATAATATCCCCAAAAAAAACATATATAACATAAAAATATATGAGAAAATTCTTAACATCAAAAACTAAAATGTCTTCATCATTTGTTTTTTGTATATTAATACCACACACAAAATCTTGGGGTAGGTAGTGAGATTCGATGTTTGATTATGACAGAGTAGTTTTTAGATATCGTATAAAATAATATAATAATAAAAAAAAAATCATTTTGAATTTTTTTGTTACTTTCGGGGCTAGTAAACTACACTCTGACAATACAACAAGCACGAAATTTGAACAGATGGGATTTTACTAAAACAAAAAAAAGCAAAAAATTGATGATGGCATCGAACTTTGACTGAAGTTTAATCACCTATAAATTTATGTTTTTCTGCGTGTTTTTAATAATTATATTTTTGTTGTTTTTAATATTTTTTAATGTAATTTACTTGCTACTGAGTAGAGCAAGTGTGTTTTTGCCATTTTTTTTATTTTTGTAAATATGTTAATAATTATCCCAACACCCTTTTTTCCGCGACATAATTTTTTTGCATTCGTATTTTTAGTAAGTTCTACTTATTTAAAAAAAAAAAACTAAGGGGTAACAACCCAACGACGCCAGTTTTATTTTTAGTTTACAAAAAAAAAATATATTTATAATAAAAATTATTATAAAAATACAGGTAGATACAAAAAAAAAACAAGATAATTAAATGCCATAGGGAAGATATATTTTTTTTTTGTTGCACGCTATATTTTCTTCATGTTGCTTGATAGATGATCCTATCTATTGCCGGGTTAATATATAAATAAAAATTGTATGTATATATATTTTTGACACATATCCTCATTTTTAATGTTGTCGTCGTTCCTTGTGTTGTTATTATAGAATCTATTAAGGTGTTTTTTCTGTTAGCACGCGACTTTATATCCGTATTTTTATCAATAATTTTGTATTTTTAGGTTTTTATTTTTTATTAATTTGTGTTTGCCATTTTTTCCTCCCAATTTGAAATTGAAATTTAAGGATTTAAATTCAAATTTGTTTAAATCACACTACGAAAAAAAGGATAAGGCAATATTTATTTAAAGGATCTTCTGAGACGGTTACACCTGATGGTTCGCAGAAACTATATCAGATATTCAATTCCACAATTGGTACTGTTTTTGCTCAGCAATTATTGTTAACAGCAATTTTGTAATTTAAAATTGTATTACTTTAAGGATAAACGTAAATTATACGGATATATAGATTAAAAAATTATTATCCTGCAATTCAGATATAATTCAAATTTTATCAATTATCTTTTTCATACTGTCAAATTTTATATAAACAGACATTAAATTATTAAATTTTACCATTAGTCAGTCTATAATTACATTGACACCATATTTTTTATTGTATTTACATTCAATTTCCTTTACATTAAATAAATTATCTTATTTATTTATTTATTTATTATCAATATTGAATATAAATTCATAATTTAGTATTATTATTTAAATCAGTAAAATGCCATTATTAAATCATTTTTGTATAATTAATATTTGCTTGAAGAGAAATTATTGCTATATATAAAAATTAAATATTATCGTGATACATTTTACATATATGAGTTTCCTTTAAGGATATATTTATGTATAAAATTAATATTTATGATTTATGTACATATATATTTATAAATTATCGTAAATAATTATTATGTATTTAGCACCTTACAAAATTATATCCAATCATATAGCAAACAAAGATAATTTATAGAAAATATATTACAAAAAATTTATGGATATTTATTTTTCATGTAGGTGAAAAATTTTTCATTTAAGAAAATAAATCGTTATATTGTTGCCGCCACAATTTTCATTCGGAATAGCGATTTTTTCTATATATTTTTTTTCTATGTTTCATAAATTTCCTATTTCGCATACGTTTACACACATAAACAACATGAAAACTAATTTATATTTTCAAATTTGATTTAGTGCTGTTCCTTGTTAATTTCAATATTTTTGTTGAAAGGAAAATGGTGGAAGGATAATTTTTTTTGAGATATTTTGTATTTTACAATCTTTAATATTATTGATAAAAATATAATGACGTTTACCCCAATTCCCTTGTCCGTACCCCAATTTTCGTAAATAATTATTATTGACATTGAATTGTTAATTATATTTTCTTATTTATTAGTTCGAAAACAGGACAGATAGATTATTGGAAAATCTTACATATATATTGCCATTTTTTAATATTTCGTCTATTTTAATTCAAAATTATGCTTCATCAACACTTTTTGTTATGCTGCCCATGCATTATACAAACTGGTTTTCAATGTGTTATCAATTTCATTACACACATTTCAAGTTGGTTTACAACCGATGTAAAATAAATGGAAGTGTTAAATGTAAAAACAAAATTGAAAATTAATTAATAATTTAATATTATTTCAATCAATTAGAAATACAGATAACGTGATAACCTGATATCATATATAAACATTCCTTATGGTTGTTTTTTCTTGACATAAAATGTCAAAAAACATAATTTTTGTTGTACAACTTCCCCATTGTGTATACAACTTACAACCATCAAACAAATCACATAAATTTAAATATGTTATAATATTTCTTCAACCGATTTGTCTCAATCGTCAAAATGTTTGTGTCAATTTGTTGTAAACTTGTTCACAATCGATACAATTACAATTTCTCAATATCTTGTATAATGTATAGCCTATTTTATACATTCTATATTGACCGTTGTTATCATTATTTAATATTGTTTTTGATCTCTAAGTAACCATAATTTTTCTGTTATTCATCGACATTCCAGAAAAATTCTTAAAACAAACCAAATACAATTTATAAAATAAAAAAAATGTTGCATTTGAAAAAATATACATTATTACAACAAAATGTTGTAAAAGAACCAAATACAAGAGAAACATAACGCGCGCGCGTGTTATTTACATTTATGGAATGGAGAATGGAATGTAGTTCCGAAAACAAAAAATATCATAATGTCATTGATCCTCAACATTAAATAGTTACGTTTTGGTTTGAACAGTCAAAGAACTACAATAACAATAACAACAATATTTTTTTTTTTTTTTACATTTTATGAACAAGATTTTTTGTATTTGTTGCTCTCCACTTTATAAATCGCGTATAGTTTTTACTTATAAAACCTCAAAACAAAAAAGCAGTAAATAAACATAAATGTAACTTGAAAATACCAAAGATTCATCTTCTTATACACTGCTGGAGATATAGAGAGCCATAGATCAAAAAAAGTATCTTTTTCGTTTTTGGTATTCTTGGGAATATAATTTTTGTTTTGAATTTTTTGTTGGCGGGAAAAAAAAAAAATAATTTAATGCTGGTTTCTTCTGATATGATGACGACAATAAATGTAAGGTTTATGGATAAAAGTTTATATACATACTTATAGCTGTTTTTTATAATACATACATTTATTCAATTAAAAATTATATAGTTCTTTGGTATCCGAAGGAAATCTTGTTTTTTAACTTTGATATTATATTGAAAGTAAAGGAATTCGTTTATATTTGTATTTGTATGAGAATTAAGAAAAATTCCAATATATTTTTTTGTTTTTAAATGTTATATTGATGGTTTTAAATGATTATTATTGATGATCACGATAATTGTAAAAAAAATATCAGTTGAAAGAACTCTTTTTTCTGTATATAAAAATATTCCAGTTCCAGTTCGAATAAAAAGAAAACTTGATAATTTTTTTTTAACATTTTTTATGTTTTGGAATTTGTGTAAACGGTAAAACTAGGTGAGAGTTATACAGTATATAATAAATTTAATGCTTTTTCAAAGTAAATATGAAATTTCTATGTTGAGGATAGGATTTGGAAAGAACTAGAATTCTGGATTTTGAGAAGTTTTATACTTCTGTTCTGAAACAGTTTATCAATATTTTTATTAATACTTTTTTGATAATTACTGAAATAGGATTTCGAGATTAACAAAATTTTAATAAATCTCTAATGGACAGTGATCATATCTGTTTCTGAGATAAGACTAAATAAAATGTTACTTGATAATGACTGTCTCTGCTGGACAGATAGATTGTACAGATTTTATAATAAATGTAAATAGAGTTAGTAGAGTCAAAAACCATACATAATTGGTTTGAGGAAAAGATTGAAATTTCAATTTGTCTCATTATATGACACTCATAGACCCGAGACCAATTATTTTTTATTTTACAACAGAAGATTACAATTAAGAATTAAATTAAAAATCAGTTTTTTTTTTAACATATATTTAATTCAATAGCTCATAGCAAATCAAAATATTGACTTTTAATTTACTAAATCTACAATTTAGCTATTTATAGACTTGTAAAAATTACTTGTTTACAAAAATTTAATTCAATTAAAATTTTAATTTTTTTTATAAAAAACAATTTTGTTGTTCTTATAAAAAAAAATGCAACAATCTAAAAAAAGATAGAAAATGTTGAAATTGAGGCCTAGAAATGTATTTTAAAAATAACAAGTTTTTTTGTTGGTGGCCTTCTTTTTAACAATTTTGTTTTGTATATACAAAAAAAATAAATAAAATTGTAAACTTTTCTCTTTCATTTGCACAATTTTACAATAAATTTTGTTTTCTACAATTTTTGTTAAATATAAAAATATGTAATTTTAACATAAATATTTTTACATAATTTTATAAACATTTTTTTTTTATGAAATTATATTAGCAAAAACAACAAATAAATAATAATTAAGGCTACGAACTGAATTGCACTATGATCGGTACTATCTATTTTCATATGCGTTCAGTATCGGTCAATAGTGCCACTCTGTCTTTACGTGTAATAAACTTTGCAAAGCTAACAATTTCAAAAATTATAATTATTTTATTTGTCGCTGATCTAGTTTAAATTAATCGGAAGTAAAAAATTCAAATCTACATAAAAAAAAAAAAAAAATTTAAATAATAAAAATATTAAATTAAATTAATTTTTTTAATTATAAAATTTTATTTAATTCGAAATTTGTTGAGCTGTTCTTGCTGCTCCTAATAATGTACAATTTGTTTACAAAAAAAAAAAGAAATGAAAATAAAATCAGGGACTCTTAAAAAAAAGACCTTACCTCGAAATTTTTTCTAATTTAATTTGTTATTTCTTATTTTATTTTTTGTATATATTATTTTTAAATTGCAATTTTATTTTTGTTATATAAATAAATTTTTGTTATTTTTAATAAAAATTAAATTTCAGTTTTAAAGATTTTTGTGAATTTTTGTTCTGTTTTTATAAAAACAAATTAAAATTAAAATATATATTTATATAATTTGATCAATTCTAGGACAAAATGGGTAACAGTCTGTTAGTAGTTGTTGTCAGAGTAATAGTTTTTTCTTAGACAGCCTAAAAAAAACTTGAATCAAAAATTGTGTAACATTATTTTCTTAAAATAATCAAATTGGACTTTAGTTTTGCCAGTAAAATGTTTTATTTCGGTGTGCAACAATCAATTTTTTTTTTAGAAATCCTGTTTTTTGTTGCATATGATCACTTGAATACTTAAGTGTTGTATATGTGCATTTGAGCGACGTCATTTGAAAGTTGAAGTTTAACTGTTGGATTCAAAATTATGAATGAATAAAATGATATTTTTATTAACGGTAGTTAGAATTTACTTGATTCTAGAAATTTAAATATTTTATCGTAATATTTTAATTTTTGCTTCATAATGATATCGTTTTGGGTTCAGATTGAGTTCTTTTAGAATTCATTTTGGCTTCATATTGTTTTCATTTTCAATTAATTTTTGGTTCAGTTTCTCCTCAGTTTGAGTTCGTTTGTTCGTTATGAATTTACTTTGAATGGTTTTTTGTTTCATAATGATTCAGTTTAACTTCATTTCGAATTAATTTTGAATTCAATAATGAAGCCAAAATGAAGTCAATCGACTTCAGATTCTTTTCTAATTTAGAAACATGAAAGTATTCCTAATGGCTTCTTAAAGGAAAATAGTATACCAAAAAGAAGTCGCCCATATATATTAGACTTCATTTTAGAATCCATTCGGAATCCGCTTGCTTAAAGGGTACGTTACGTTACGATGTATGTCAAATAATAATTGAAGATTTTGTATAATAATATTCATTATAATCATTCCTTGTTATATATTACAAAACAAAGACCTAATCAAAATTAAGAATTTTATTCTGAGAACAGTATTTCGATATTGCTACGCGCGTATATGGCATATAACTGACGATTTCATAATTTTTTTTTCCGTTAAATTAAGAATTTATAATAAAAACTATAAATAAATTTATTTTTATTATAGTTTTATTTTAAGATCAAGGAAAAAATAGATTTAAGTTTTTAATTTTATTATTGTTTTTTCGTCAACTGTAAATTTTATGAAATGTTAATCATAACTTTATAATTTTTTTTTGTTTTTATCTTATAGATAACCCCCAGAAGAACAAAAAAAAAAATACCTAATTAAAAATACCACACGACATAATCATCAAAATAACAAAAATATTTAAAAAAACGAAATCACAAAATTATCTCTAAAAAAAATACTTAAATTAAAAACCCATAAAAAAACCACAGATTTTTTTTTATACATTTTTTTATTATAAAAATAAAAAATTATGAAAACAAATGTTAATAATAAATTTAATTTTTTATTATAAATTATTTTAATTACGACAAACGTAAACAAATTTAATTAAGATTAAAATTTTCAAAATTTTTTTTTTTTTGTTTCGAAACATTTATATAATTATCGGGGTTGATTACGATTCATCGATTCTCATTTCTAATATTCTGGAAAAATCAGGATGAAATGAGTTACTGAACAAATTAAAACCAATTTAATGAAAATTTGTGTTATTGCCATGTTTTCAGATACCATTAAACCAAAATTGATCAATGGAAGTGTCATTAATTGTAAATTGTTCAAAAATTATCTTTTAAAATGACATTTTCCAATTAGATTTTACATTAATTTGAGAATATTTTTAATAATTTAAAATTTAATTTAATTTTTAATTAATTATTTAATTTTCTTCTTTTTCTTTATATTTCCAGTTAAAGTTTGTGAAAAACATCATATAATTCGTGAAAAGAAACAAGAATATATTAAACGTGAACGTGAAGTTATGCATTTAGTTAGTAATGTACCAGGTTTTGTTAATTTATATTGTACATTTCAAGATGATAGCCGATTATATTTTGCTATGACACATGCAAAACATGGTGATTTATTACCATATATAAATAAAGTTGGTTCATTTGATTTAGAATGTACACAACATTATGCTGCTGAATTGGTATTAGCTTGTGAGAATATGCATAAACGTGGTATTATACATCGTGATTTAAAACCCGAAAATATATTATTAGATGAAAATATGCATACATTAATAGCTGATTTTGGTTCAGCAAAAATATTAGATAATAATAGTAGTCAAAATATAATAAATGTGAATAGTAGTAGTAATAATTCTGTAGCTGGTTCATCACCACCATCAACAACTACACCAATAATAAATAATCGAACTAACACAACAACATCGAGAACAATAAATAATCATCAACATCAAAAATCTGATAGTAGCGATGGTGGTTGTGCTAGTACTGATTCTGATGCTGATATAAATAATGAATCATCAAATCGTCGTAGACGTAAATGTAGTTTTGTTGGTACAGCACAATATGTAACACCAGAAATATTACAAAATGGTCCAATAACAAGATCAGTTGATTTATGGGCTTTGGGTTGTATAATATATCAAATGATATCAGGTCTTCCGCCATTCCGTGGCACAAATGATTATTTCATATTTAAAGAAATACTTGGTTTAAATTTAATATTCCCAGATGGTTTTAATAAAAATGCTGAAGATCTAGTCCGTAAATTATTAAAAATAAATCCAATTGAACGTTTAGGTGCTCAAGATAAAACTGATATATATGAATCAATACGTGAGCATAAATTTTTTGATGGTATTAATTGGGATACAATTAGAACAAAAACACCACCACCAATTTATCCATATTTACCAGGTGTTAATAAAGATGAAGAATTACGAAGTCAATATCGTGTACCAGATAATTTAGAACCTGGTTTAGATAATATTAAATTAACTAGATTATTGGGATTAAGTTTATTAGGATATGAAGCTGGAAATAATAAGACTGAACCAGAAGGTAATAATTAAAATTACAAAATACAAAAAAAAAATAAAAAAAATAAATATCAAATCACAAATATATGAAAAAAAAAAAAAAAGAAAAAAAAAATCCTAATAATTTTTTTTTTTTTTTAATTATATTTTATTAGGTGATATTGATTTAACTGATGAAATTGATAAACAACAAAATATAGAGGCTCAAAAAATTGATAATTGGGATGCATTTGCTGATGGTGAAGTAATATTAAAAAAAGGATTTATTAATAAACGTAAAGGATTATTTGCTAGAAAACGTATGCTATTATTAACATCACGTCCACGTTTAATTTATATTGATCCAGTACAAATGGTTAAAAAAGGTGAAATACCATGGAGTTCAGAATTAAGAGTTGAACCAAAAAATTTCAAAATATTTTTTGTTCATACGGTAAGTTTTAAAATATAATTTTTATTATAAATATAAAAATCGTAAATTGATCTTCACTATAAATTACATTTTAAATACTGAACGTATTTTAAAACCTATTTAAATTTTCAATTAAATTAAAATTCACAAAATAATTAAAATGTTACCAATAAAAATAATTAAATTTCAATTTTTTTAAAGAAACTATCCGCTACTTAATTAGTAGCGTTTCATTTGATGTTGTCCATCATCTTCTATCTTCAAAGTCTTCTAGCTTTTATTTTAAAATCTTTTTCAATTAATTATCAATACATTAATTCTGTATAATCTACAAAATTTAAATCTTTTACTTCATTTTTCTAATCATTTATATTAATTTTATTTCTTTTCATTTAATTACAGCCAAATCGAACTTATTATCTTGAAGATCCAGAAGGTTATGCACTCAATTGGGTTGATGCTATTGAAAATATTCGTAAATCAACATACAACAATCAATCATCATAACTCAAATCAAATTAAAACATCATCGTCTCATTATTATCAAACAAAAAATCTATTACAAAATACCAAATAAAATAATAAATCAATTTCAAAAATAACAACAATATTGAAAAAAAAGCCCATACATCTTTACAACAAATATAATTAATTAAAACTCTTAATTATTATAAAAAAATGAAAATTAATAAATTAAATTTATTATACACAACACAACCAATATACTAAAATTAAATTTAATTAAATAAAAAAAAAAAACATGTAAATTGTAGTTAGTCATAATTAATTCAAAAAGGAAAAAAAAAGAAAAAAGAAAATTTACTAATTTAAACAAAAAAAAAACATATAGAATTATAATTAAAAGATAAAAGAAAAATTAACATTTAGTTATAAAAAATTAAAGCCAGAATTAAATTAATATATATATAAAAAATAAATAAAAGAATTAAATGTAAAAAAAAATATATTAAAATTAAAAACAAATAACAAAAAAATCAAACAAAATTACATAAAATTGTAATGGAATTGCGAAATCTAATATAATTTAATTTTTCATTTTTTTGTTTTTTTAATTATTAATTAATTAAAGAAGATATTTATTTTAGAAGAGCGTAAATTTTATATTTTTTTGTTATTAGTTTTAGTTTTAATAATATAAAATAGAATAGAATTGCCCTATAGAAACTCGTAAGACTATTTAAAAACAAGATATATAATTAAATATAAAAAATTAATTTAACTGAAAATAAAATAATTATTATATTTTTGATTTAAAAAAAAAAAAAAAATTACTCTATATATTAATTTAAAGAAAATAAAACTAATTTAAAAAAATTTATTATTAAATGAATTCTTATTCTCATAATTATTTTACTTTCAATTTTTTATTTAGTTAAAATTCTTATTTTTTTTTTTTGCTGTTGTTATTTTATTTGTGAATTAAAAATACAATTTCCTATGAAAATGGAAATGGGAAATACAAATAAAACTGATAAAAAATACTAAGAAAACAAAAAAAAAAAAATAATGAAATTGTTAAATTTTAAAAAAATAAAAAAAGAATTATATTAAAAATAAAAAACCAAATTTACAGACGAGAAATTATATTTAAAAAAAACATGAAACAAAAAATAGAAAATTATAAATATCAGAGGCAAAAATAAAAGAAATAAATTAAAAAAATATATAGAAAAAATTGAATAAAATAAACGAGCAAATAAATATTAATAATTTTAAGTTACCTAAATTAAAGAAAATGAATACCATATAAAAGAAAAAACATAATTTATTTTTATTAAATTATAAGTTTATTTATCAAAAAAAGAAAAAAATATATAAAATAAAACAAAAAAAAAAGTAAAAGAATATTTTGAAAAAATTACATTTCTTGTTAAATTAAAATTAAATTTAATATTTTTGTTGCTTTTATTATACAAAATATCAAAATTTCAAACAAGAATTTCAATAAAAATAATAATTTTGTTTTGAAATAGTAAAAATTCTTAAACATAAAAAAAAAAAAAGGAAAAACAAAAATAAAATGAAAAAAAAAAAAATAGAAAAATTCAGAAAATTAAAAAAAAAAAAGAAAAAAAACTAAAACAAGACAAAATTAATGAGAAAAATATTTAGAATTTTGTATTGAATTTGGAAATTATTGAAGTTTCAAGCCCAGCAATATAATTTTAATACCTGTTTCTTTTTTTTTTGGAATAACATCTAAAAAGAATTTTATTAATTTAACACTTTTTACAGGTCATCTGTACTTAAAAATGCTGTTTTCGTTTCTCTTATTAGCAAATATTTTAATATTTAATATGAAAAATGGAATTCTTGTAAGAAGAAATCAAATTCAATACAAAATAACACAAAAAAATAAATTTAAACAGTACAAAAAATCATCAAACCTTCCTCAAAAATTTATATACAACAAAATGTTTGATCAAAAAAAAATAAAAACAAATCGATTAATTTATTTTAAAATCCACCCTGGAATCAATTTTCGTATGGTCTTTTTATCCATAGACCAACACGTTACCATAAAATGTTAAGTTGTAAATCAGCTAAACGAAATTTTTAAAATCAATTGAATTTCAATGAATTTTGGTCCGGGGTATAATCGAAATTATTTTCAAGTTAAAATTTTATTTTTATTCAATGACTACACAAATTCTTTGGATTAATTCGATTTTGTTTTGTTTAAAGTTTAAATCAACAAAAATTATAGTAAAAACTAAAAAAAGCTATAAATCAATTAAAAAATAAAAGTTCAAACGCTTATGATTGTCATTATTATCCTATTAATTATATGAATTCAAATCAATTATTATTATTATTATTTGTTTTAAATAATATTTTTTTTTATTTTAAGTGTACAAAAATTGACGATTATTATTTTTCTTTTTATATTTATATAAATTTATATCTTCTATTAAAAAAAAACAAATTATTTTAATTACAATATTTAAAGAAATTTTTTTTTTTTTTATATATATATATACAATTTCTTCATTTCGTGGTTTATATTAGAATTAAATTATGTATTTATATTTTTTGGATTACATTTCAAGAAAAAATACAAAATACAAAAAAACCTGAGGAGGAAAATAAAATAAATGTGCTAAGTTGCCGGTAATTAATTATAATTATATTTAAAATACAAAACACATAAAAAAAATATGTAAATATACAAATAAATTAAATTATTAATTATTATTATTATTTTTTTGCCGAAATATTATATAAAAATATATTTAAATAAATAAAAAAATTCACAAAAAAAAAAAAAAAATATGTAAATACAAAAATTTATGTTTTTTATATAATTATTTTTTACATATATTTTCAAAATTTCGTTTAAAATTGAATTATTTTTTAATTTTTTTTTTTTTCTTCTGTTGTTTTGCGTAGTATTTACACACAAAATTTTTGAAAACAATATTTTTTAAATATAAATGAAATAAAGAAAATGTTATTTATATATTTTACAATTATAAAACAAAATTTTTATTTTTAGTTTTATCTAATTTAATAATAAATAAAATACCAATTATTTTTGTTTTTGTTTGGGTATTACTATAAAAAAAATAAAAAATTAAATAAAAATTTATATTAAAATTGAAAACTTTTAGTTAAATATAAAACAACAACAAAAATAATTAAATATTTAATATTTTATATAAAATTAAAATAAATATATTTAAAAACAAAAAAAAACAAAATTAATAAATAAACAGAAAATTACAAAAAAAAACAAATATATATAAAATTTTTGAATACTTTATAAATTTTTTATTTTTTATTTATTTAATGTTTTTTTTAGCATATTACCAACTTTAAGGGTTAGTTTTTTTTTAGTTCTGATTTGCATTTTTTTACGGAAATTCGTTTAAAATTTCGACACTGACAATCCCGAACAGAAAAAATTCGAATAATTTTGAATTTAGAATAATTTTGTGTCGGGATTTTAATGGATCATATTTTTTTTCTCTTATTATTTTTGTAGATAATCGTTTTGTAATGTTTTTTAGGTTTATGGATTTTTGAATTATTGTTTTCATTTTTCTTGTGGAATATCGTTTTGTTTTTTGGTTGTAAACTAGAAATTTAGTAAAAGTTTCTGATTTTTTAGGTAAAGAATTATTTAGCTGAAATGAAATAGTTTTGTTTTATATTAATTTCGATGAAAATAGAAGAGCATGAATGATGAATTTTGAAGTAAGACGTGTTTGAAATTATTTAAAAGTCTACTAATGAATATACAATTACAAATTACATTAAGCACAGTCTAAAGAAATTTTTCAAAATGATTTTTAACTTTATAAAATTCGACAAAATGATTTGAACTATTTTTTTTCAGTTTAATAGATTGAATCTAAAATCTATTAAAAAAAGTTCAAAGATTGACAAATTTAGTTTGACCTTAAAAAACTATTTGATTTTGAATTAAACAAGTTTTGAACAATTTGCATTAATAATTATAATTATAATTATTAATGCATTAAATGTTTGAATTAATCTTCAATTTCATTCAAAAATATTGGCAAAAATTAAGATAAATAAAAATTATATTTGAAGATAGTAAATTTTGTATCGATTTTTATAATTTATTTAGATGTGAATCAATAGAGGTTACAATTTCTTCAACGTTATATTTCATTTAATGTGCTCCCATTTAAAAAAAAATACATAATTGGAAATATAAAGCTTTGATTTAGACCTGTGCTCCTTTGTGCATCTGTGCTGTATTTTAGATTGAAATATTTGAAGCACTGTTAATTAAATGAATAGAAAGAATGCAACTAAATAATTAAATTAATATTTTAATATTTTCTTTTTTTTTCATTTACAATTTTTTAGGTTTTGTTTTTTTATTTTATAAAGTATTCAATAATAAAAAGTTATATTCCAAAGCAAAACAAAAATATATTAAAAATTCAATAACAACAAAAAACACATTTAATGTCTTCGTAATGTTTTTATTATATATTTATCAAAATGATTTTTTAGTTCAAACTACGATTAAATAAAAAAATACAATATAAAATAAAATATAAAAAAAAAAATATTGTTTTCCTTAAATGAAAATATTAATACAAAAAAAAAAAAAAATGAATGCAAAAATATTTGAACCTGATTATAAAATTTATTTTTTGGTAAACATTTTACAATTTATATACAAACAAAAACTACAAAATAAAAAATAAACAGAAATAGTAAAAAACAAAAAAATTATTATGAAAACAAAATATATAATTACAAAAACAAAGAGCAATAACAAAAACAGAAATTAATATAAAATTATTTTTTATTATTTATTTTAAAAAATAAATTTTTAAATATATAAAAAACAAAAATATTACAAAGAAAAAAATAACTAAAATCATTACTAAAATATAATCGGTCAATAAAATACAAAAATTTAAATTAAAAACATTACAAAATTAAAAAGCAATAAAATAAAATATAATAATTAAAAAATAAATTTATTATATATAATTAGTTAGTGAAAATTTTATTGGAACACTTAAATTTTATATTTTTCTCACAATTTAAAATACAAAAAAAAAAGAAGAAAATTTAAATTTTTCTTGAAATTAAAATTTGAAAATTGTGAAAATTAATAATATTTAAATATTCTATACACACACAAACACAAAAATAAAAAAACACTGAATTAACAAAATTAAAATAATAATTAAATAAAAATTAATTATTTTAAGTAACCTCGCAAAAAATAATAAAAAATAAAAAACAGTTGAATATTTTAAAATGACCGATTAACCAACCATTAAAAATTACAAAAATAAAATAAAAATTCTTAGGGCAAGGAAAGAAATAAATAAATAAATAAAAAAAGTAAAAAGTAATAAACATTAAAAAAAAATAAAACTAAAAAACTCTTCAAAAAAAAATTAAAAACTTTTTTAGTTTAATTTTTTTTTTTAAATTAATTTAAATTAATTATTTGATTATTATATAGTTCAATTAGATTTGTAATTATAATTAGCACATATTTGTCGGAATAAGGATTATCAATTACAATTACAATTTAATTTTATTTTAATATAATAGATGGCGTGCTTAGAAAGATAGCCGGAATTTTAAATATATAGAAAATGAAAATGAATTAAATTAAATATGAAAATGAGAAAATTGAATAGAAAATATATTTTTAAGTAATGGAAAAAATACGTAATTTTAAATTTAGTAAATTTTAGGATTTTGTTGGAAAAATTGTTGTCGAGCACAGAGAATTTAAATGAGTTTAGTAAAATTAAATTGGAGTATTTTAGACATAGGCGTGCTATGACTGCAAAGCTGATTCGGTATTTGAAAAACTTTAAATACTTCTTATCAGCAGAATATGTAAAAGTGTACTTTAAGTTAACAAAAAGGATAATCAGATTTCTGTAAACCATTCCATAAGAATTGAAATAATATTCTAAAAGTATTTGAAATTCAAATAATTCAAATACATTCAAATATTTACTTATGTAGTAAGTATTTGAAATAATTTAAATCAAATATACGGAATAGGAATACTAGTAATACTGTAAAAAAGTATTTGAAATACAAAATTAAAATTTATTTGATGTATAATAAAAGATTTTAAATACTAAAAAATAAATAAATTTTAAATTACATTGTATTTGAAATACTTTTTGTATTGCATTAATGTTTTTAATGGCAAATCTGATAATATTTAACATATTTTCATTATCATATTTTAAATAATTTAACATAATTTTGCACACAATTGTACTTAAATTAAATATGAAGCATAATATTTAAATTATGGTAAAATGATTGACCCTGTAATTTAGATATTCCCGAAAGTACGTAGAGTAATGAGGTATGAGATTAGTAAGCTTTTATCAAGTAGAAAAATGGATTGTAATTTTTTTTTTTGTGTTCTTGTAATATTTAGTATTTTAAATAATTTGTTATGAAGAATATTTCATATAAATCATAAATGGTGGAAGAGTTTCTTCCAAAAGTAGTTAATATTTAGGTGCAAGGAGTGGACAAAAATGGATTTATATGTCAATTATCTTTTAAAATTTCTATTATACCGATAATTTATATATAATAAAAAATATTGAAATGCTTTTCGTTAGTATTATTATTATACAGAATTATGCTCTTCTAGAGTTTAGTATTTTTAGCTAATTATTTATTAAAAGATTTTTTAGTTTTTAAATAAAATATAATAAATTTTATATTTAATATTATAACTAAACAATTTTATAATTACTATTTAAAGCATTTCCAAGTCAAATTTGTGTCAAATTTAAAGCTACACAATGTAGTCAAATGTTATTACTTACTACATGTACACAATGTAGTCAATGTCATCAGTAGAAGTGTTACTATACTTACTACATTGACAGAACAAGACAGTTCCAACTACTCTGTTTCAGTGTTGTTCTTCTACGCGTGAACAATCTAAGTAGAAGTATTTGAATTGATTTTACATTGTGGACATTGTCTACACGTAAACTATGAAGTAGACAATGAAATATTGTTCATTAACAAATGATGTCATCAACGTTGTAAAACACTATGACATTAAAATATTAGTCAATATTGACCAATTTAATTTGGAAATTCTTCCGAATTCATTTTTTATATAATTTAAAATAAAATTTGTTATACATTTTTTAGTTTAATTCTAAAATAATTTCAGATAATCTAAATTTAATTTGTAAATTATAAAAAACTTAATAAATTTCTCTAAAAATTATATTAGTTTTTAAATAATTTATGTGTTAAAAAATGTGTTCTAATATTAAATCAATTAAAATGTAATTGAATATCTTAAAGAAATTATTTATATTAGCATAAAATAATTAATTATTATTTATTATTCAGAATTCTATTTTTACATTTAACTTTATTTTTTAATTAAATATAATTAATTATTGCAAAAAATTAGTCATTAAATTTTTTTTTTCATTTTTTATTGAAATTCGGAATTCTTTTCGACATTACATTACTGCTAATAAAGAATCTATTAAATAAATATATTATATAAAAAATATCTTTAAAAAAAATTATTAAAAATAATTCTATTTTTTTCAAAATTAAGATTGGTACCGACTGGCATATTAATGTGCCATATTGTGTTCATCTTTAAAAACAAAAAAAAAAATTAATTAATTAATTAAAATAAAACCAAAATATATTAAATTATATTATATGAAATTAATTAGTTAACATATTATTGAAAAATTATATGAAAAATTTAACATAAATATACAAAAAAAAAAAAAAAAACATAAAACATTCTTTTTAAATTATATAAAACAAAACAAATTTTTTTATGTAAAAATTAAAAAAAGTTTTAAGAAGAAATAAAATTTAATTTTTCTTCAAATTAATTTAAAATTAAATTTATATATATTTGTAATAAAATATTAATAATAATAATAATTTAAAAAACAATTATGTAATAAATTAATTTATATTTATATATAAAATAAAAAATGAAAAATCAAATTTTTAATTTTTTTTTTTGTAAAATTTTAAGTAAATTAAAAAATTTTTGGTTTTTTGTTTTTGGTAGCTGATAAGTGGCGCGCAGTAAATAAATATATAAAAAATAATTATAAATAATAATAAAAAATAAAAAAAATATATTTTAAAAAATTAAATAAAAATCACATGTGTTCATTTAAATGTTTAAAAAAAAAAACAAAAAAATATAAAGAAATAAAAAAAAATATTTAAAATAATTTTTAATGCTATTTTTAAAAAATTTGATTTGCAAAAAATTTTTTATTTACCATAAAAATTAATTTTTCCTATTACATAATAAAATAATAAATATTAAAAATATTTCTTAGATAATTTTATTTTGCAGAAAATTAAAAAAAAAAAAAAATTAAATATATTTATTACATAATACAAATTTGTATACGTTTTCATTTGCTCTAGCAAATATAATAGTCGACTTAAGTTACAAGCCGCCGTAGTGCTGAAATGAATTAAAGCGGCGATATTTTTATTTTGTGAATTATTTTCGTATTTATTAAATTTATATAATTATAAAAAGTATTTTACTTTTTGTATAAGCTTTATTATATTTATAAACATTTTAACTCCTGTTTTTCAAATCATAATTTTATGTAATGAACGAAACTTTTTTGAAAAAAAAACTTTAATTTTTATTGTTAGCTTGTTAAAAAATAAAAACATAAGAAAATTATTATAATAAATTACATAAAAATCAGAATAATATAAAAATTGATAAAAAAATAATAATAATTGTATATGGAAAATATAATTTTGAAGAGTTTAAAATAAAAATAATATAATTATAAAGTAAAAAAAAGAAATGTGAAAATAATAATAATAATAAAAATAACTTCAATAAAAATAAATAAACTTGGCAAACAGGAAGAACAATTTTGTGTTTGAAATATTTCTATAGTTTTATTTTTACAGAATCAATCAATATTTGATTAATTTTCTTCTTCAGTGAGTTCTAAAGAAGATAAATTGGCCAATGGTGAACATGATTCGGTTTACCATCATTAAAAGACTGGGAGTACGGGGTAAGTATGTCGCTTACCTCGGGCTTCCAATGATCTAGACTAGAAAAAAGTAGATTTAATTTTTGAATGTGACAGTATTGAACGATCTAGGTATAAGAAGCGTAGTACTTGAAGATTTATCGACACTTGTAGAAACGTAACTACATTTAGGGCTCAAACTCTTTATTAAGAAAAGTAGAATCTTTGAAAAAGAATAATTGTTAGGAATCAAAATCATAACCTGGAGTATAAAAAAGTCAACGAACGGCCCACAACTCCACAACAGATCTATTGATTGAGATCTCTTGTTTTGTGGCGTGACTAACAGCTTTTTTAACTTAACCGCTTAACCTTCAAAATTTCGAATTGTACTGTTAAATAAAAATATGATTTTATTTTTGGCGTTATTCTTATTTTTCTTATCATATAATATTAGCTCAACCATCACTCTATTCACCATGCTGCAGAGCAGGAAATAGTAGAGTAGCTAAACAAAAATAATTGATATATAAAATTACGTTATAGCAGGATAGCGCCAACTAAAATTATGTATATTATGTTTTTTTCCCCGAAAATATAGGAAATCGGAATAATAAATTTTTAATAGTCTAGCCATGAACCAATGTTTTCACCCTACTTTACAACAGATGGCGCTGTCAATATTCATATAGGGAAATTCCACAAATAGAATATCAGCAATTCAAAGCATAAAAGAAGAATTTTTCACCATGTAAAAAGTAAGTAAAATGTAAAACAGTAAGTAAAATTGAATTAAAATATATAACATTAAAATAATAATCTACAGCAAAATTGTTGAAACATTATTAAAATTTTAACCGTTAAAATTAAAACCTAATTAAATCGATTCCAGCATTTAAATTAAACTTTTTGTGCAAGTTTAACCTTTGTTTATTCAAAATAATAAAAATCGCTTGAAACCATTTATAATATTGCGATTTAGTTTTTATCGAAGTTGGATTTATATTTCAAATTAAAAAAAAATATCCTCCTATAATGCTGCAGTAGAGTAGAACCAGAACAAACCATCATTTATTCAAACATTTAGCAAAAAATAGCTATACTTCCACCAATTTTAAGCTTTACATTTATTTAAATATGAGAAAAAAATGCACAGTTTCCAACTGCGCAGTCCATTATTTTATTTCATAGTATTTCGTTCTTCTTATTCAAATCCAATTTTAATGGAAATGTAAATTAGTAGAATCATGGTTAATTAGGTTAAAAAGGGTGCTTTCAGATCCGTATTTATCACGCATTACGAGAGATCTTGATGGATACATTGTAGTCCCTATATAAGGTTCAAAAACTAAGCACTAACTAAGTCCTATCAAAAATTCTACTTACCCTTATGATAATAACAATTCTTCACAAACGTAGTATTGAAAGGTCCGACCAGCCATAAAGTACGTCACATTAATATGTAAGGGTGGGGCAAAGTGACCCAAATACCACTGCATCTAATGATAAGCTTATTGTAGTACCCTTAAATCGTAAAGCTCACTAGTGAATAATAATAATTATAAATTTGAGAATTTTCTTAAGTGGGGGATGCGATATTCAAAGGTGTGGGAAACCAGTGACCAAGAGATTGAAATATCTTTAAAGACAGTCCTATACATAAAGGTATGGGTTGTAAGAAGTTGGCTTCTGAACCTTCTCGCTATAGAGCTACTTCGTTGTCCTGAATACCAGTGTGTCTCGGAACCCAGAAAAGCGTAACAACGTTACGGTTGGCTAGTTCAATGCTACGGTTGGCATATTAATTAAGTTTAATCAAAGTTCTTCTTCTACATTCTTTTATTATATTTATTTCATTAAAATTGCTTACATTGTGCACTGTTATTGGTTAGTTTAATTGTCGAGTGTCAAAACGAAGATGATTCAAGTAGAGCGTTATAATCATTTTACTACCACTTATATGACCATCTGGCTTAGCTTAAATAGTGACTTTAGATTCACCTCGTGACGTTCGGAAACCAAATGTTTAGGTTTCTTAGGGTTGTTGAATTCGCACCATTCTGATTCTAGCTAAAGGTGGGCACTTACAAGTGATGTTTGCTATAGTTTCTTTCTCCATAACTAACATTATGATTGGTTACCACTGTTGTACTACGAGTTATTTGCTACTCTAAGGTTACCAGGTTTTTTTTTTTGAATAAATTGAAGATAAGGACATTTTAAGACAAGGATAAAATAAATAAAACTTATTAAACAATTTTTTTTAATGATTTATCATAATTATAAAATTAAATTTATTTATATGTTTTATGTTTATATATTTTTTATATAATTAATATGTTGTATAAAATTATTTAATAATCATTTTTATCTTAAATATTTAATTAAAATAATAAAATCAAAAATAAAACCAAAATCGAAATAATTTTTTTTATGTTTATCTATTTACATCTAAAAAAAATTCAAATTATAAAATTGAATCTGAAATTTTTAATTTTTTTTTTAAATAAAATAGTTTAAAAAAATATAAATTTTTATTATTGAAAATACAAAAAAAAAAAATTAATTTGACAATATTTTAACAATAATTTTCTTTTTAGTTATCTTGTTTTCCTTTTTTTCGTAACTTATACATTAAAACATTAATTAATAATACGATAATATAAAGTAAAAAAATAAATAATTGACAACATCGCTAAAGCAAAGGATTATTAATTAAAAACATTAAAAACATAATTAAATTATAATTAAATCATAAAAAAAATATTAGCTCTTCGTCGATTAATGTTATATTTATCAGAAATTATTACTGGGATAGTAGTGTCCAGAAAGATTAGTCCAGGATTGCAGAAAACCGAAATTCAAATTCAATTTTTTATTATATCAAATGAGAATTTTAAGTTAAAATTAATTCATTTTAAGTTTTCTGTTATCCTGGGCTTGTCATCCTTTACTAACAAGGCGTCAATTATTTGAAATATTAAAATATTTTTTTTTAAATATATTAGTTCAAAAAAATTCCAATCAAAATTAAATACAAAATTAAAAATATAAAAAAATCCTAAAAATAATAATTTAAAATTAAATACAAAATATTGAAAAATAATAAAAATATATTAAGATTGTAAAAATCTTCAAAGTCTGATGATTTTTCAATTCTCTTATATTATTTTTGAGATTATTATCAAGGATTGATGACTTTTGGAACAATCGTTAAAAAACGTGTGTTCCTGCAAACGATTCATAATACTATATAGTTATAAAAATACATAATAATAATAATAGGAAAAAACTAAAAAAAAAAAAAAATGAAGAAATAAAAATAATAAAATTTTACAAATAAATTTTTAATATTAATAATTTTTGTAGTTGTTCTTGTTGTTGTAATAAATCCAAAGGAACATAATTTTATGTTTTATGTATTTTATTTTATTTGTTTCTTCTTAAGATTTATTAATTTCGTTGTATATTTTTATTTATATTTTTTTTTTTGTAATTTTTAGACTGCATTCTAATCTGGCTTACCACAATGGCATTGGGGGTGGTTGAATTTTCTTAGTAGCACTAAAAAATCGTGATTCAACTGAAACTGATGCTGGACAGCCTATAATGAATAATAGAAATATTTGTTGAAAATAAATGCAAAAATAAAATAAATATTAAGCATAAAAGAAAAACACGATCAGATTGAAAATCTCGACAGTAATACTCCCTAAATGTTTTATGTTCAAAATCCCTACATGTTTTAAAATTATTGTAAAAAAGTATTAACTTAGCAGTATTTAATTCAGATTGTCAGTAATATAATTACTTAATTAAATTCTCGACTAAATAAACAAAATAGCTTTTGACTTAAGCGTATTAGTTATATGCCATTATCATCTTTGTTAACGTAACTATATAAGCAACAAAATCTTAATAGCTTAAGTCAGGTAGATGAACTTGTTCCAAATCCAAAATTGCTTATGTAATTTTAACCTATTTTGCCTCTTTTGTATTTGGAATAATAGCTTATGTTAGAAAATTCAATTTTAGCAGATCTTCTTATGTCGACTTAACTTTTGTTTCCATATTTTCATTAGTTCATATAAAAATTTAAACTAGACTTAAGCTATTTTCCATATTTTCTTTTAGTCCATTACTAAATCTAAAGTCGAATCAAATTATAATTGGAAAATTCAATTTCAAATTAAAGAAAATTGGTGTTATGGAAAATAGCTTAAGTAAGTGACTTAGTTTAAGTCTCAAAAATCTTGTATATTTCAAACTATAAATTAACTTTAATTTTAGATTTAAATCACTTTCAGTAATATATACTAAATGTTTTTTTCGCTCCCACTTTGTCAGTATTATTTTAGTTGGCAGTAATTAAATCTGACATATTGATTTGAAATATTAAAATTTCAAAATTAAATTAAAATTAATTGTAAATGATGACAAAACGAGTAAAATAATTTAAATTTTTACCCATCATAGTAAATAAAACATTCAATCCAAAAGTATTTTATATCAAACTTTCGAGATTTTGAACGTTCGAGATTTTTATTACCGCATTTTTTCAATATATCCAAAAATAAAATTTAATTTAGTTCGTATAAAAAAATAATAATAATTTACACATCATAAAATAATTTTACTATATTTAATTTCTTATTATATATTTCAATATTACTTACGGCAAACCGAACAGGTTTCTTCATCTGTACCATCACCACAGCCATCACGACCTGAACAAACAATTGCTGATGATCTACACCGTCCATTACTACACCTGTGTGGACAGTAATGATTATTATTAATATTATTATTGTTGCTACTGGCTTTATTATTATTGCTGCCTGCCATATTTGAATTTAATAAACGTAAGAAAAAGTTTGGTACAGAACGTGATCCACATAAATGTGGTGGTTCATCGCTACCATCTTTACATGATATAATTGCATTACAATATTCATATTCTGGTAAACATTCACCACTTTTACATTGGTATGTATTATCTGGACATTTACGATTATTTAAAGTATTACAATTTATTTCATCTTCACCGTGTGGACATTGTTTTTTACCATCACAACGTGCTGCACGACTTATACACCGACCAGAATGATAACATTTAAAAGATTGACTTGGACAAAATTGATTTAAATTTGGTTTATGTTGGCATTCTTCATCTGATGCATCTGTACAATCTGGTCGACCATCACATACAAAGAACCATGAAATACAGACACCACTAGACCGACACTATTTAAAATTTGGATTAAAATAAAATATTTCATAAAATTTTTTAAAATAATAAAAATACCTGGAATGTACCGGGACTGCAACCAGTTTTTTCAGCATGACATACTTTACTAGAATCTCCAACATTATTTCGACTAATGCAATCACATAAACTATTTTCATTACAATATGTATTAGGATCAGATAATTGACATTGTTTATCTGAAATACACGATAAACCCAATGATACTGGACCATCACCGAGGTCAACACGTTTTCGTAATTCTATAGAAAATATATTAAATTTTATATAATAAATTTACGAAAATTGAAGTTTCATATTTTATTTATTTTGTTAATGGATATCGAAATTGAAAATTCTATAATTAACTTACCAATTGTTGATTTATTATTATAATCTAAAAATGATTTCCTGGTTGTTATAATAGTTGAAAATGTTGTCGTGGAACTAACAGTAGAAGGAGTTGCAGTTGTAGTGGTTTTCATAAATTCATCATCAATCAAACTGGCCAATGTTGTAGTAATAGGAGCTAACGGTTCCATTATTGTTGTTCGACTAGCTAAACCAATCATTTCTGTGCTAATTTCTTCATTAACTCGTGGTTGATTAGTTGTTGTGGCTTCCCGCAGATATTCATCATCATATTTTATTGTGGTAAATTCTTTTGAATTACCATTAATCACTAAATTATCTGAAATTGTTTCATCACTACTAATACTAAGAATTGCATCTTCTTTTGTTTTTTCTTCCAATTTATTTGATTGATTATTAGATTCAGTGGTTGTAATTTCATTACTAATCGGTTCTAATAATTTTTCATTATTAATATCATCTGTAGTTTCATGATCCTTAACCATAATAATTTCATGTTGTTTATTTTTTTCATCTTCCAATTGAACTGAAATTATTGATGATTTTGTAGGTAATTCAATTGCGTGTATATTTGATTCAGCTTCATTAGAATCTTCGGAATTTTTATTGACTGTGGTCATTGGTTCGTTAGTTTGTTTTTGATAAATTGGGAATAATGTTGTTATGAATTTCTCTTCAGCTAATACTGTTGGATCTACTGTTGTTGTATGTTCTGTAATTATTTCAATCTGCGGTAAAATAGTTGTTGAAGGTATATTAATTTGATCTATTTCTGTCATTTGTTCTGGTGTTTTAAGATAATCTTCATTTTCATCTGAATTAACTGAATTCTGTATTATATAAGATTGTTCTTCATTCTGTGATTCGATTGAATCGGTATCTAAAATTTGTGGAACATCATTTTCAGTTTTATCAATTACAATGTTAGGGTGTGTTAAAGAAATTGGTTCCTGCGCTTGCATATTTTTAAATGTTGTTGTGTCTTCAAATTCTTCTAACATTTGATCAGGTTTTGTAGTAGTAATTGAATCTTTAATAAGTGACTGGTTTTCAATTAATTTATGTTCCGTTATGTTGAGAATTTCATCTTCTTCTGTTGATGAAACTAAAGTGGGTTGACTGATTTCTTCACTTAACTGTTCTTCTTTTGGTAAACTATTCATCTTTTCCACTGAAGTTTCTCCTATTTCAGAGGATAAAATAATTTTCATTGTTGTCATTTCTACATTAGTCGTAATGCCTTCTGCATTTAATTTATCGTTTTTGTCCCATTTTTCTGATATACTTGGTTCTTCTTGAAGCGAACTTTCAGTTGATTCTATGTCTTCTGTTTGTTGTACTGTGGTTGTGTCAAGTTCTTTATTTGAATTGTCTAATAAGTTAATTTCATAATATTTCTCATTTAGTTTTTCATTGATGAACTTGTTTGGCTTATCAGTTGTATATTTTTCAGTTAAATCTCCTTCAATGGCATTTAAAGAAGCTGTTAAAATCTGTTCCAAGGACAATGATTCAATAGGTATTTCAGCTCTATCAATTTCAATATCAGGCGGTGTTAATGAAATTGTCTCCTGTGCTTGCATATTTTTGAATGTGGTCGTTTCTTCAGGTTCCTGTAACATTTCATTAGGTTTTCCAGTAGTAACTTCAACAGCATATTCTTTAATAAGATATTGATTATCAATGTCATTTTTGTCTGTTGACGATTCTTTTAAGTCTGGTTTATTCGTATTGTATTCAGTGTAAAATATATTTTCTTCATTTTTGTTTGAATTTTGTTTCTCAGTTTGAGTTTCTGTACTCTGATTCTCCGTTTCTTCAACTTGTGGAGTTGATATTTCCTTCATATTAATGCTTGGATTTTCCGACAATTTTTCTTCGATGAACTCAAGTTTTACGGTTGTACTTTCTTCATTTTTTTCAGGTATATTATCCTTCTCAGGCATTTTTTCTTCAATCATGTTTGAGCTTGTAGTCGTCACTTCTTCTTCTCTATTATTTTGGCCTATATATAATTTATCTTCCGAGTCTTCACTTGGATTCACGATAATATGATCTGGTAAATTTTCAAGCTGAGCATCACTGTTTATAGTTTCGTGTAAACCTTCTACTTCAGTAGACTTTTCAGTTAATATTGAATAATCTTCAACTGATTGCTCCTTTTCATTATGAAATTCAATTTCATCTGGTTTAAATTGTCCAAATTCACTTTTATTTTCATCTCTTATATCGGTTTCTTCATTTTGAATTTTAGATTTTTCTGTTTCGTTTTCTAATTCATATTTATTATTTTCATCTTGTCCATTATCCATATGTAATGATAGATGATTGTTGACTTGTAATTTATTTTCTGCATCGGGAAGGATCTCTGACACTATTTTTTCCGCTGATGGATTTTCAGTTGTTGTTAAGGGTTCTTCGAATACATCTTCCTCTTTTGATGAAGAAGATTGATCAAATGAATTTGTGTTTTGTTCTGTGATAGCTTCCATATTTTCTAGATTTTCAACTGCAAATGTTATTGCATCCTTGTCATTTGGTGAAACAATTTCAGTCGATGCTTCTTTTTCTATAAATTTTTCTGTAACTGCTTTATTTGAATCAATAGAAAAATTGATTATTGTTTGATCATTTTCTTGTAAATTATGAATTTCTTGAGTAAAACTTTGAAGCTTTTCAGTTTGGCTTTCATCTTTACGATTCGATTCTTCAATAATTGTTGGCATATTTTCTGTAACAACAGATATGTCATCATATTTTTCCTTGTCTGTGTTTACTATATTTTGTTGCGTAGTAGGACTTATTGTATCAGACATATTGGGTATATTTGCGTCAACGTTAAGATCAGATGTTCCTGGCTGTTGATTTTTTAAGTCATCTTCAAGTAGTGTTTCTGTTACTTTGACAGTTTCTTTAACTTCACTATCTTCAAGTTGCGATATTTGTGGCTGTTGTTTTTCATTTGTTAAATCTTCAACAAGTGGTGTTTCTGTATTTTTTTCAGTTTCTTTAACTTCACTATCTTCAAGTTGCGATATTTGTGGCTGTTGTTTTTCATTTGTTAAATCTTCAACAAGTGGTGTTTCTGTATTTTTTTCAGTTTCTTTAACTTCGCTATCTTCAAGTTGAGATATTTGTGGCTGTTGATTTTCATTTATTAAAACCTCAACAAGTGGTGTTTCTGTAACTTTTTCAGTTTCTTTAACTTCGCTATCTTCAAGTTGCGATGTTTGTGGTTGTTGATTTTCATTTGTTAAATCTTCATCAAGTGGTATTTCTGTATTTTTTTCAGTTTCTTTAACTTCGCTATCTTCAAATTGAGATATTTGTGACTGTTGATTTTCATTTATTAAAACCTCAACAAGTGGTGTTTCTGTAACTTTTTCAGTTTCTTTAACTTCGCTATCTTCAAGTTGCGATGTTTGTGGTTGTTGATTTTCATTTGTTAAATCTTCATCAAGTGGTGTTTCTGTATTTTTTTCAGTTTCTTTAACTTCGCTATCTTCAAGTTGAGATATTTGTGGCTCTTGATTTTCATTTATTAAAACCTCAACAAGTGGAGTTTCTGTAATTTTTTCAGTTTCTTTAACTTCATCTTCAAGTTGCGATATTTGTGGTTGTTGATTTTCATTTGTTAAATCTTCAACAAGTGCGGTTTCTGTAACTTTTTCAGTTTCTTTAACTTCGCTATCTTCAAGTTGAGATATTTGTGGCTGTTGATTTTCATTTGTTAAATCCTCAACAAATGGTTTTTCTGTTACTTTTGAATTTTCTATAATTAAACTATCTTCTTCTACTTTACCTTGATTTTCAATATTCTGTTCAATTGATATTTCATTTTTGGATCCCAATAGTTCCATAGTTTTCATCGTTGTAAGTTCTTGTTCTTCTATTTTATTATTAAAGGTTAATGATTCTTCAGATGGTAATTCTACTGAAGGATATTGGGAATAATCTACTTCATTCACACTTGGAATATTTTCAATTGCTTGATTTGTTGTATGTTCTTCTATTCTAAAATCCGAAATATTATCTTTTTGCTCATCTAACTTTATATTTTCCTCAGATTCAATATCTGGTATTACATTTTTTTCAGGTTTTTCAGTTTGTTCCATTTCCGAAGGTTTTTCAGTTTTTACAAGTTCTTCATTTTTTTCAGGGTTTTCAAGGTTTTCATTTTCTTCTACCACATCAGAATTTTCAGACTGTTGATTTTCTAAAACTTGTACTGGCTGTTCTTCAATTTCTGTTTGAAAATTCGTTATTATATTTTCTTCCTTTTCATTTGAATGATGATCACCACTATCTACGTGTAATTCAGTTTTTTCTGTAGTGTATTCTTCCCCGATGTGCTCCATCAATTCAATGACATTTTTATTTGTAGTTTCTTGATTTTCTTCTGAAACAGTTTGATATTGTTCAGAAACATTTTCAGCATTCTGTGGAATTTCCTCTGATTCAATACTGTGCATATTGTCTAAATGATCTGTTGAACTAATGTATTCTTCATTTGAAATTTCTTGGAATATTTCAGGTAATTTTTCTTCGTTTTGATTGTCATTTATTGTGAGATTATCTGGTTGTTTTGTTGTTGCTTCATATTCTGTTTGTTGATAATCGGTAGTACTTGGTGTCATCGTCGGATTCACTTCTTCTTCTGCTTCTATTGTTACAGTGTCATCCAAATGTTCAAGTTTTTCTTCTGTAGATGAATAATCTTCTTGTAAAAGACTATCTGTATGACTTTGCGGTAATTCTGTAATGTCTACATCTTCTGCGTCTTCGGTCTTTTGATTATCGCTATCATCTGGAAGATTCTCTTTATCAGTATCAACATCTAAATCTTTTTCAGTTACCGAAAAGTTTATAGGTTTATTTTGTTCATGATCATCTACATCAACAATATCTGATGTCGGTTTTGTAGTAGTAAGATTAATTTCTATTAATTCAATCGGTTTATGTTCTTGCTCTACTCCTTTATCTGGGTGCTCTGTATTATCATCATGATGTGTTTGTTTATCAGTAATATCTTCTTCGTCTTCAATTTTATATGGATAATCATAATGACCTCCGCTACCCTCAGTTTCACCATCCTCATGGAAATCTTCTCCATGCTCTGCTTCATATTGAGGATTTTGTGCAATTGTAGTAGATTCTAATTCATATATTTGCGGTGTAGTATTAACAATATCTTCTTCTTCTAAAATTTCCGGATCATTTTTTAAATCAACATTATTTTGCGTTTGTTTAACTATTACTGGTTTCAATGTTGTTGTACTTGTTGTGGTTTTTGTAGTTGTTGTGGTTGTTGTAGTTGATGAAGATATTGGAATTTGTGGTTCTGTTGTTACAACAATATCATCTTCACCAACACAATTACCACCAACTTGTTTTGCTGGTGCTGTACACTGACATCTTCCAAAAAGATTTGGTATCAAGAAATCACAATGACTTTGAGTTGAAAACATTTCACAATGTGCATTACTGTAGCATACTGCACCAGGTCGAGCCGCTAAAATTAAATAGAAAATATTTTTTTTATTAATAACGAAACACTATTTAATATATTTTTTATATATATGCAACAATGTATCATAGACAATAGTTTATGATTTTTTTTCAAACTAAATAAAATGTTATGCTTAATATGTTTTTTTTTTTAAATAAAAACAAAACATAATATTTACCGTTTCATAATAAAAAACACTATTATGATTATGTATATACGAAGATATAAAAGTCAAAGTACATACATTTGTTGTGCACGACATTTTTTTAATATGGTTTTTAGTCATTTGAAAAGATTGTTCTATCCAAAATTAAAGATATATTTGTGATTCCAACTACTAAAATATCTATAAATATTATATTAAGTGAAACAACTATTTTAAATGAACTTTTAAAAAAAATTGTCTACCAAAACGATTATAATCAACAATAATCGAATAAATCGTTCCTAAAACTAAATGGCGCACCATAATCAGGTAAAGAAGATAGACCTACATATAACATAGGATACAAGAAGAAGAAACTATATGATTTTATTTTTCTTCAAATTCTGATGCACTTTAATTCAATATTGAATGTGTTTTTTTTTTATTTATTAAGAAAGACAAAATAAAAAATAAAAGATTAATTTTCTTTGGCACGAACAAAATCTGATTTTTATTTTTTCTATAGTCATTATTGATTTTCAATTCTGTTATCGTTAATCGCGCGCGCCACTACACCATTGTATATAAATATTCGCACTATTAACTCTTCTTTAAAAGTATATTTACATTGGATAAAAGATTTAGAATGGGTCATTCAACGACAAACTGATATGCTTGAGAATAGTTTATTTCAAAAAAATTTAAACCATCTGAATTTACTATGTATTTGTTTACTATAAGATTTTGCTTTATGTCCGATTTCACAGTGAGGGTTTAAGCTTAAGTTTAACAAAACTGATTGTTTGAATTAAGCCTGCAGCTTAAGTTTATTTTCGTTTCTCAATTAAAATTATTCCTAAGCTACTAACTCTAATTAGTATAAACTAATAATAAAAAGTGTAAAAAGTAAGGCTTAAGGCTGCGGATAGGTAGGTTTATTTTTAAGTTTACACTGTAAACTCTGCCAAAAGCTTAAGCTCTCACTGTGAAATCGAGCATTAGTAAATATTTTTTTTATTTTAATAGTTATATAGAAAATTGCTTTGTAATTTCTATAACTAAAAATTATTTCTTTGTTCGGCATGGTATGCAGAAAGAAACTAGAAAAACTTAGTCTATGACCTTGCTTTCAATTTATTAATAATAAAGTATTATATCTTTTGAAAAAAATCTTAGTTCTAATGAATCCTTTATATTTTTGTTAATGTTTATTTGTAAACTATTAAAGAAATTTAACAAATCCGTCATCAATGTCCGGGTCAGTAATTTTGGACACTTAATTTACTGATAATCTTTTCAAAATATACAGTAGCATTTAATTTCGTCTTATATTTAACTCTTCTAATCATTTCTTTAACGAATTTATGATTATTTTCTACAGAGTAAGATTTATTTGTTTTTGTATCATTGATTTTGTTATCTATGAATTAAGACTATTTGGATTTTGTGATAAATTTAAATTGATGTAAAATGGTGAATATAATAATCAATTATAGTTTAAATATAAAATTATATACTCTATGTAATTGAAACTGCAGTTAGAATGTAAATAGTTTATAAATTTTGTGATGACAGAAATGTGGACAATTGATTATTGCGCGTAATTGGAATTGACTATTGACACCATTTCACCATTCTTGGAATGTAGGAATATTATATATTTTTTATATATACATTTCAGATGATCATCACAGGAAGATGAATGGAAATTATTGACTTCGGTGAATGTTATTCTTTGATTTTTATGATATTACAGATTGCAGTACAATTAGAAATATAAATAGAATAAGAAATTGTTTAAATAATTAGAAATTTATTATTTATTAAGATAAAATTACTTCCGTTTTAATAAAAAAAAGGCGAAAAATAGAGTGTCAGAATTCTTTATAAATCACTAACTAGTCCACTATAGTTTGGTAACTGGAATGAATTTATGCCATTCTTATCTACAATGAAGTCAAGGTTGATATCAAAAATACTTAAATGTTCTTTACGAAAATATGAAAATTATAATGTTTCTCGTGGGACATAATAACAGATTCTCGTGGGACATAATGCTATTAATTATGAAATAATATGGAAATATATGTGGATTACAAATTTATGAAGTAATTGATCAAAGTTATAATGATTCATTTTAGTGAAAATTATGAAATTTAGTATTTGACAAAAAATATCAAAATTATTACAGATCGTCATTTTCTTTATTCGATAAGTTTAGTATGTACATACATAGCTCGAGTAAAATGCAAATTTCATAAAAATGAAATCAGAAATGAACAATTCACCTTATAATTTCCGACAGGTAAGTACCCTGCTCGATTAAAAATAAGTCATCAATGACACGTTTGCTTGGAAGTAATAAAAAAAGGTAGTTTATTGTCCAATCAACAGATGTCGCGTAAAAATTCTCAAATTATTTTACGAAAAAATTTAATTTTTTTATAGAAATTTGAATAGTTGACAGGTCAAATGCTAATTACAGTGTACTTTGCAAATGTACATAAGAATACATGAAATGCCAAAATATTAAAATATCAAATCGATTTGTCTAATTTCACTACAAACAATTTTTCACAATTTTATCACGGCTATTTCACCAGAGAATTTGATGGTCTTTAGAGTTCTCGCTTCCATTTCTTTTCACTCGAACTACATACGAGTACTAACCTTAAATTAAATAGTTACCATTTTTATTTTATAATATAATTCTCTATAATCCATTTAAATAATAAAATTATTCATTTTGTTTATTATACATTATCATCACTTTTATCATCATCATTAATATCAAATAAATTATTTTGGTCTTTGGCATCATTCGATTAAATTGCAAACTATAAAATTTAACAAAAAAAACCTGACCAGTCAAAATGTAAATTGAACATTTTATTTTATATATTATTATTTTATTTATTTAACATATTATATATACATAAATATATAAATATATAAAATCTCGATCGATCATCAATTATTGATTATAAAATAAATGCTCACGATTTTTGCATAAAATAATTTTCATATTAAAGTGTTTTTTTTTTGTTGTTATTCGTTCGTTTTTATTATAATATAATATTTTTTATGTATTATATATATAATATAATAAGGAAAACTAAAATACAAAAATTAAACTTTAAACACTTTTTTAAATGATGATGATGAACACACCATCAACATTGTTTCTATGGGGATTAAAGATTTCCAAGATGAAATAAGAATTATTATAATAAAATGAATTTACATATTTCAACTATGTATTTACTTCAATGCTGTTGGTCTTTTAAATGTTTTTTTTTCTCTTTTTTAACTATATAGAAGTATCGAAAGTGTATGTACATATTAAATATAAATATATGTAATGTATGATCATAAACTTTTCATCATTAGATTTGTGTGTTAATAATAGCCAATTTATTTAGTTACATACAAAATAACTTGATTTGCGGTCAGTGATTTTTTCCCATTATCACAAACTATGTAAAAAAAATAAAATAAAAATAAAATTATTATTATTATAGTAACACAATGACCTAACAACAGATTCATATCCCTTTTCTTTTCAATCCCAAAGATAGATTTTTTTATGTATATAATTTTTATAGTATATAGTAAAGTAAAAGATTGTATATATAAAATGAAGAACAAGGAATTTAATAGAAGAAAAGTTGTCTAGTTATGTCTATAAATGGTGATGGTTTATCTATAATAAGAAAAATAAACGGGACATGTTGTAGTTTTATATTATTTATAAGATACTATATAACATTATAATATTATGGAGACAAACTGACGATAAAGAAATATAACCTTTTTGAATGGATCAATGTAACACAGTTAAACTAAAACTGGCAAAATGAAGTATCGGAACAGAAATTAATGCAGGTTAAAATAAAAAATAATAAAAATAAAAAAAATACAAAATTTATTTATGTTATTTTAATTAGATTTTTTTATTTTATGGTTATTTTATTTATATTATTATTATCTATATAAGAATTTAAATTATATTATGGTAGAAATTTTCTTAATATTTTTTAAAGAAAGGTAAGAATGGCAATGAATAGCAAAAAATTGATTTAAATCTTTTGAAGATATATTAAAGAAAATAAACATTAGACATTCTAATTATAATTTATATATGAGATTTTTTATTTAAAAAAAACGATTTTAGATACACCAAAAAAAAAAAAATTGTTTTTTATTACTTTATTTTGTTATGTTAAATTAATACATGAAATTTGTAATAAAATTCATAATTTTTATTATATATAGATATTTTATAAAAATTGATTAATTTATTTATTTATTAAATAAAATTTAATATAATAAAGATTTTCAAAATATTAGTTTAATTTAACTTCAATAATAAAATTTATATATTGCAAATTCTTTATAAAAAGAATTTATGTAAAAAAATCATAAATTTTTTTATATGTTTTATTAGTTGTTATCATAATAATTTAATTGGAAATTTGGTATTTTTTGAAATGTCTACAGATTTTTTATTAATCCCCAATGATTATTAGTTCTTTTGGCAATAAAATGGCAATATATACGAACTGATACAGGGTTTCCACTTCAAATTCATCCTTTTGCAGTTCAAATTCATCCTTTTGCAAACAAAATTTAAAGTTTGAATTTGATTTGCAAAAAGGTGAATTTGATTTACCAAAGGATGAATTTGGTTTGCAAAAGGATTAATTTGAACTACAATGGGATGAATTTTGAGTGCAAACCCTGTAACGATAAGGTAAGAAGCGTTTGGTTTGTGTCAGGCTGACGGATTAGTTGTTACGTCGTTACGTATTAAATTCAATTTACATGACTACTAATTTGCATGAATTTCAAATAATAAATAATTAAAAAATTTGAATCCTTATTTACTTCAATTTTTATCAGTTATTTATCCGACATATTATAAGAGGATATAAATTTTGGACGAAATTGTATTGCCTAAGATTTATTTATGGAACTTGACTGGACACCAAAATTAAATCCAATTGATTAAACCAATTTTTAATATCATTTATATAATTATAAACAAAAATGAATAAAAACTCGAAGGATCATTTATACTTAATTAAATATCAACGAAATGTCTTCATTAAATAGCACGAACCTCAGTCTGTGAGTTGACTATGCTGTAGACCATGTTGTGTAATAAATTTTAATAAATTAATACTTACTTAAATTTAATAGATTTCATCTATAAATCGATTAGCATTTCAAATTGATTTTTAATTAATTAAAATCTATTAAGTTTTATGTATCGGTAATTATTACCTAATTTTATAATATCTTTTCTCTCTTAATTTCAGAAAAAAAAAACGTTTTTGTTTACCTTATAATTTATTTAAGATTGTTAAGATATTTATGTGGGTTATAGCTAGGATAAATAAAAATGTAGGTTAATATATTTTTTTTTTTCAAAAAAATTAAAAATAAATAAAATAAAGAAAATGTGGGTCAATATATTATAATTTCACAGATTTTATTATCCAATATTAATGGTTAAAATGAATTAAAATATTTTACCACTTGTCATAACTCATTTATATTTTAATTTTCTATCAGATTTTTAATAGAATTTTAATATTCTTTAATATATTGCTAAAAAGATTTATAGATGCCAATGTAGAAATTAAGAAATTTTGTAAAATAATTGTTAGAAATTCATTAGTTTTGGAAATTATATCATAATTTGTTTAAAAGTTTTGACATATTTTAATATTAAATTTAAGATTAAACATTAATTGATTTATTTAAATTCTATTTAAGAATTATCTTAAAAATATTTAATTTATTTTTAAAAAATTATATAAATTTAATTGGTAATATTCAACCAACTTGAGATTGTTAATAATTGTTCGTAATTTCAAAATACAAAAACATTCATAAAAGATACATTTAAAATGTAAAGATACTATTAGGGCGAATTTCACAGCGGTAGCTTAAGCTTAAGCTTAACTAAACCGATTGTGTAGCTTAAACCTGCAACTTAAGCTCGTAGCTCGCGGGGTTTCTCAATCAAAATTTTCCCTAAGCTTAGCTAAACCAAAAAATGTGAATTATTGTGAATGATAATTAAAAATAATGGAAATGGAACATAAAATCTACGAATTCTTTACTATATTAATATAACAAATGTCGTTCAAATTTGTGAGTTTGTGTAGCTTAAGCTCTACCTATCTGCGGCTTAAGTTAAACCTTATTTTAAGGAAGGCTCATCTTGCACTGAGAAACAAGAAAATAAGTTAAACCGAAGCTTAAGCTCTAGCAAAGGCTTATTGCTTCCACTGTGAAATTCGCCCTAAGTATCTAACTAATAAAATAACAAAATTGTTAATTCAATAAATGAAAAATTACTTGTTAACTGTCAGATAATTTAAAATGTTTGTTAAACATAATTAATTATTACTTTTAATTTTGGTGAAAACAAGAATTCATCAATTTTTCACGCTTATAAAAACCGTTTTAATTAAAACTTTTATTTTTTTTTAAAAAAAAACAAACAACATAAAACATAAAATTTAATGTTTACAAGACGATAAATCGATTTTAAATTATATAATTCACAAAATTGTTGCTTTTAATCTACCTTTTAGTTCTAGTTATCAAAAAAATTATGTGTATCTGAAAAATTATTATAAATTTTGTAAGAATTAGAGACCCGTTTTTTTTGGAAACGGTGCGACTAACAAAACAACAACAATTACTTGTCACCATTAGTTATGCATTTTAGGTTAGAGTTAAAGTTTAGAGTGTATGTAACAGCATATTTTAATGCTAAATAAAAAAATATTAAAAATAATTTGACTTTCTTCAATTTCATTTTTGGTTTTTAACAAGAATTATAAATTTTAACGACCAATAAAACATTTTTCAAAAAAATCTTTAGTATAAAAATTTTTTACATGACATTTTTATGAGGTGTTTTTTTTTTATGTTGAAGAAAGGAACTAATTGGAATCATTATGTTAAAATTTAATTTTATTTAGACATTTTTAGTAGAAATGTTCTACAATTATATATTAAATTAAATTTTATATGCGGTTTTATAATTATAATACCGTTATTGTGTAAAATGGTCATAAATTTTGAGAAAATATTTTTTAACAATAATTTGTCTTTTTTCGTTTTTTCTTTTTTGTATAAATCTTGATCAAAATTTAGACCTCATTCTTATCTAATTTTAATAATTTTCTAGTAATTATATCATAAAAAATTACATTGTAAATTTATATGAATAAAAAGTTTGGTTTTAGGGTCTAGGTCTATAGGGTATTAGAGAATTAACGTTAGTAAAATTGCAGATATATTAAAACGCTTTGACGGACACAATTTTGTTCACATGATTCAGCTATAGCTGAAACAATAGATCACATGATCAGCTTACTGCAATTGCAGTTGGTGTCCGCGAACGTGTTAAAAAAAAACATTTGACTTCGATCGGATCAACCAATTAGATAAATTCAAAATTATACGTACTTAAATAATGCAATGGAAATATTTTTATAAATTATTTGAAGTCATTATTGCTAATTGGGATAATTTTGATTAAATTGACAAATATGTCGCTCCTGTTCGGAAATTAACTATGGGAAGCTTTTAACCGGAAATTATGAAATTATAGTCGTCAAGAATAATTTTGTGAAGAAGTTTGGACATCGGACCAAAAAATATGATATGCAAGGCTAGAACGTTTTTAAATGTCATAAAATTTTGTTATATGATTAAAAGAATATTAATTTTATTTTCAATTAAGAATTATCTTAAAATACATAAATTATTAAATTTATTAAGCGTTTTAATTATACACAATTTTTTAATATTTTTACGAGCTTTTTTATGAAATTTTTTTTAAATTTCATTATTCACATTTCAGTAGTTCCCAGTCACCATTACTAAAAAAAATTCTCATTTTATTGTATATACATTTTAATTATAATTAGTTAATTAATAAATTAATCGGAATTTATTTCATTGCTTTTATTATAGCCAGGTAGCATTCAGATTTTTATAAATCTTAAACTTATTTAGTATTAAGATATTTAAGCCAACTTAGTTAAATAAGAGCTATCATCTCTGTAATTCGTGGCATTGTTTCGATTATCTAAGTACCTAAAATATAAAGTAAATTAATATTTTTGACTGTTTTTTAGGCAGATTTTAGTTCCAAGCAATATCAATGTTACTCAATATTATCATTTACATTATTGTCATCAAACTAGAAATGATCAATATCCGTAATAATAAGAATGTAACAATCTCATTCAATAAGCATTTTTTACTGTAACACCAAATGCTTTCTAAATATTATATTCAAGTCCTGAATAGTCAATCGATTTTTTAATTTATCATGTACAACATTGTTACATTACAACATAAAATTATATTATGTTAAAATTGTATATACAAAAAGATACAATGTATTTGTATATTATAAATATTTTTCGCATTGTAATCACATTAAAATAAATTCTTTTGAAGCAGCGAACCATCAGATTGAAAAACATTAACTAAAAAAATAACTGAAATTCATGAATATTTCTTTTCGAATATTTTCACAATAATGTTGGAAATTTAAAATATTTATGTAATACAAGTTATTATTAAGTGAATTGATAAGATATTATAAAAGTATATTAAGAAAAAGAAGGATACAAAGAAATATTAAAGAAAAACTCTTTCATAACTCGTAACAGGAGACCGTATTCTTAAGTATACGGTCTTTTATAATTGATACTTAACTTTTATGTGACATACTACGGCATTATTGAGTACGAAGTGAAAACATTCAGAAATTTGGTTAATTTCTGAGTTGTTATCTTCAATCCAAATGATCCCATTAATTTATGGAAAAACTTGTACGTCAAAAATTTATTTAACTAATTAAAATTAAGAGGAATAAAAGTGTTATTGAATAACGCATATTCATAATTGCTAATTTCGTTCCTGTTCTTTTCTTCGGAGCTATAGACCTTCTCAAAGCGGTTTCGTGACATATTATTGCAATTTTCGTTCTTGCTAAAATGGAACAATCTCTTAATATTATATTTAATAAATGTTCTAATTATAAATTGATCTTCTAAGTTTATAGGTTTCAAAGAGGATTTAGCTCATGAACCTATTTAGTTCTTCAATATCTATTGTCTCATATTATGTTTAACAAACATAATTATTTTATGATCACCAATTTTATTAATGGAACAATTGTCGGAAGCTTAAACCAAACTACTGGACAATTTATTGTCAACATCAATTTATTGCGATTCAGAAGTTCAAATTATGATATTAACTTATTAAATTTCATAATTTAATAATAATTTTATTATTTTTATGTTTTACTTAAGCTTTTGTCCATAAGTTCTTTCTTATAACATTATTTTATGTACACCACTAATGGCACTTAAGAGTCTGCAAAAGTTTCATTAGTTTTGAATATGCGGTTAAATTAATTCTGCATTCTTTTAATAAACGTTTTGGTTTTAATAATTTTTCCAGTTTTTTTTTTGTTTTTCGATATTACTTGAACTTTTAACAAAGTCATAAATTTTATTACTCTGTGATATCAAAAGAATTGAACTTTTTCAAAAAAAATTCTTAAATTAAACCATTAAAATATTTCGACCATTTCAGGATTTTTCTTTTTTTTTTAATTTCCTTTTATATAACAACATTTTATTTTTGTTGCTTATGTTACTTTATGTTAATTCCTCACAAAATATAAAAATATAAAACAATTTCTTACTAACAAGAAGAATTAATCGGAAATCTTGAAAGTGTTTAATTGAGCGAAACTAAAACCGTAAAATCAAACTCACCAACAAACAAAAAAAAAACAATAATAAAAAGAACCCTCATTAATTTTCGGACCATTCTAAAGCTACCCATACATTATACAACCTGGTTGCAAATATTCTCTACACACATTTCAACTTGGTTTACAACCGATATTACAACCTAAATCTAAAATCTGTTTTTTTAGAGGATAATGTCAAATGTTAATAAAAAAAGTTGAGTTTAAAATATTTATATCACTTAATATTATTTTAATCCCTCAAAAACATTGATCAGAGAAACGTCATTTTGGGTTGTACAACTATTCCATACAACTTACAACCATCAAACATAAAAAAAAAATATTTTCATATATCTTCAAACGATTTGTAAACCGTCAAAATAATTGTTAACATTTTGTAAAGTTTCCCACAAATGATACAACTTCACAAAGCTTCAAACACTCGTTAAATAAACATGTTGTATAATGTATTGGCAGCATAACAATCATAAATATATAACAAAATTTGCATGTTAACTCCAAAAAAATAAAAAAAAAATTACATAAAAGAGTAATATTTCCAACAGATTCAGAAGAACAGGTAGGTAAAAGCATGGGCTTAAAGCCAAGGAAGCTGGAAATATTTAAAAATTTACAATCACTTTGTGTATCTGCCAGAATCGTCATATTTAATGCGCTCATGGATGAGGTTTTAAAATATAATTTTTCGATTAAAATGAACTTGTGTATTTCTGGTTCACGATTCATTTCTTCTTTTTATTTTCACTTTGTATATAATATTTAGAAAGATATGTGGAATTTTAAAGGTTCTTGACTTCTTTATCGAATATAAATGATCTCACATAATATCAAAAACTAAATAAAAGAAATTGCTAAAAAAATGAAAGATATTTGCAAAAAAAAAAAATATATTTTATTTCTTTTCGTATACAATACGTAATTTTTTTTTGTAATTCTTGTTTAAATTTACTAGTACATTTCGTAAACGTGTTGCAAATTAAAAGAAAAATTATAACGAAAAAAATAAAGAAGTCATGAAGATATAATAAAATTTAAATTAAATTGTTTAATAATTTAAATAAATTGGATTAGTTTAATAGTTTATGCTAAGAACAGAAAAAAAAAACGTTTAAATTATTTTATTTTAATGTTGTAATTTAAATTTTTACCACATACAATTATGAAAAAGATAAAAACAATGATTTTAAATCAGCATAAAAATTGTGATTAAATTTTGGTTATTTAATTTCAGGAAATTCAAATTTTGTAATTTTTATAAGAATTAAAATTTGTTAAAATAAAACCGATTTTAATTTTGGAAAAAATATAGGAAATATTTATTAAACAAATTTTTCATTTATTTTATATTTCTTTAGAATATATAAACCAGATTTAAATTTAATCGTTTCATTACGGAAGTATTTTTCGTCTGCAGCAAAACGACAACTTACATTATTTTAAACCTGGAAGAGATTCACTTGGATTCACTTGGATGCATGGATAGAAAGAAGCAAATCTGGGAATAATTCATATAAACAATACAGGATTAGGTACAATGCACCCCTTCACAATCTGTTATCGCGGTGGTGTACTAAGCCATTAATTATGTAGATTGTAGACAGTAGACGGAACATTGGTTAGTTGCCAATTATGAACTTCTGCCTCACATGGTTCATTCATGAAACATTAATCAAAATTTAATTTATAACGAAGGTGCATGAGACATGGGAAAATGACACAGAAAGTGATTTATCGTATCATATTTATCTTCCTTGGGATATTGCGTATCGTTATCCTGTAATATTCAGTGGCCTGAAGAACGTCATCGGTTACCAATCAAACTGATCTTTTACTAAGACGCAAATATGCTTCGTTCGGACCACATCATATAACTTATCTTTGTAATTTTACACTTTTATCACAAGCAAATCAGAATTGCAGTTGCGAATCAAATTAATTAAGCCGATTAAACTTAGATTAATTTTACGTCCAAGAATAGATTACCATTACAATATTAACATTCTTTACAACTTCCATTTCACATTTAAATGTTTTATTATCAATCGTGGTATATCTAGACAAATTAAAGTTTTATTTTAAATGAACTAGAATATTTCAATTTAAAATTTACCATTAAATTCAAAAAATTAAATATAAAAATTTTAATTGATTAAAAACCATATAAAATAAAAAAATGATCTGGAAATATAAAATTTATCATGAATGAAAGAATTTAAAAAAAACATTTCAAAATCATCGCACATAAATAATTAAAATTTATTACTACGAAGATTAAAAATTAAATAATCTATTAGATAAAAATCATAATAATAATTTTATGCTTTTCATGATATATTTTAACTTAAAACATTATATAAAAAAATAAATTATATAATTTTAATTCTTATCTTTTATAATTTATATATTTCTAAATTTCAGTCTTCCGTAAATAAAGAAAATCTCTGATTTTTATGATTCTTGTAGTGTTTATACATAAATTTATTATATATTTTGATCGCGAAAATTATGTTAATAAAAATTGTATCATAACAAATTGTTGTTTTTTTATGTAATTATATAATTAGAAGGAAAATAAAACTTTTTTTTTAATAAATTTTATTTAAAAAGTTGATTAAATATAATTTTATTTACTGGCGCAACAGTTCAAATGCAAGCCTAGAGCAGAGTTGTTAAATAATGCATTGAAAAAATAATGCAGTATTATTACTGAGTAATTCAAATATTTAATGCATTAAAAATTACAAGTAATTTTTACTGAAAAGTTTTAAGTATAAAAATACTTCGCAATACTGCTCGAATGCATTACTTAATCTGTATTAAAACTAATGCATTAATTTAGTGTATTCCAGTATTTTAAAAATTCGTTCATTACTTTGAAGTATTTTTTGCATTACTTCGGTACATCAATTAATATTGTGTTAGTACTTCAAAATACTTAATTGAAGTACCGAAGTAATGCAAAAAAAATACTTCAAATTAAAGTAATTCAACTGAAGTATCTGGCACTGCAGTAATGATGTAGTTATATATTACTTAAGTAATGCATTAATTAACAACTCTGGCCTAGAGGTATCTTCTTCCTAATGATATTTCCAGACATTTAATATTGTAATTTTAATGTACTGAATTAATTTTCAATTAATTCTGGGCTAAAGGTATTTTATGCTGTAAACTGTAATTTTAACAAGCTAATTGATTTTAATAGTAACAGTTTTGCTGTCATTTATTGATGCCGCTACGTATACGTATACTATTAATTTTATTGTTGGGTAGTTTCTTCGATACTAAGATAACTTAGACCGATAGTCTAGAATTGAATCTGTGCCATAATACTAGAGTGCTTACCATATTACCATTACAAAACCGCTGCATGGAATAAATTCATGACAGACGAGTTACTTTACCATAAAACATTCTTTTATTAAAATTATATTAAATACAAACTAATTCTATTAACAAACTCTTAATTAGTCTTTTGTTTTTTTAAACATTAACATTAAATATCTATTTAGTTAGTATAGTTATAGAAATATAAATACAGAATTTGTACAATGATAAATTTTCACAAATTAAATTCTTATCTTTTGCTCATCAGTCCATAAAAAATACAATCTTTTAAATGTCATATTTTTTACATAAAATTCTAGAAAATCTAAGAATTTAATAAAAATTAAGTAAATTCTACTAAAAACTTGAATAAATATATATTTTTATAGAGTAGATAGTTAGTATAGCTCACCCACAATAATTAATTTGATGCTAATGCAACTTTACATAAAGATATTTATGCTCAATGATTAAAAAAAAAACTGTTATTCTTTTGTATGTAAATAATTGTTCATCATGAAAACGATGTCGTTTTTATTTCAAATATAAAGTTTTCGTAATTATTATTTTTATGTTACATTATAAAATTTTTATGTGAATTTTCTTATGACGAGATGTAATAAATTTTAAATTATTCTTATTCTGATTAATCTAATTTTTTATTATATAATTATTCAATTTTATTATATAAAATATAAATTAATAATATAAAAAAAAAAAAAATTATATGTTACTTCCTTATTTCCACAAATAAAAAATTTAATATAATTCTGCCATGGATAATGATGAAAATATGTTATTTATGTGAAATGTGAACTATATAGTCAATATTTAGAATTACAGATCATTCAAATAAATAGCAAATGAATGAAAGAGAATTATGTATATGAAAAAAAGCAAATAAAATTTATTATATTAAATAAAAAACAGATTTTTTATTTGCAGATATGATTTGAACGCTGGAAAAACTATAATGTTTTGTTCGAAAGGAAGTTTTATTAAATTATTTTTTTTAATGATAACTTTAGAAAAAGTTTTTAACAAGTAAAGTTCCAATAAACTTCCAATTATAACATTTGTGTGATGCTGATGCATTTGGTTCCGGGTTCAACTTAAGAGCATTGATGTCGCTCTAAGATGATATGATTGTAAATGAGTACCAGTAATAAAAATTAGCAATTATAAGTTTCTTCACTATAAAGAAACTCATATGTATCGGAATTCATATAAAAATTACTATTTCCCATATTTCAATTAAATGTCATGAAACCCTTAACATTAAGGGATTGAGGGCCTACAAGACAACAAGAAACAAATAATAAAATTGTATTTCTATATAATTTAATATAATGTTTATTGGGATTGAGGGCCCAATATTAATATAATGTTTATTGGGATTTCACTTTTCTAGTGAAAAGTAATTTGATTTAAATAAAAGTTATTTGCTTTACAATTTATTCACACAAAACTATTTCATTTAATTACAGAGCAGTGCTCGCCGTCTGCTTAAGGACTACATACAGAGAAGTTCGACAAGTTAAACTTAAAATTACAATTTTGAAATTGAAATTTTTGTTTGAAATAGTTTTCATTATCGCAGAAGTTACTTAATATAATCTATAATATATTCGTACTGATGAATTGATTTCGGAATCAAGATCTTTGATAATTATTTTGCACATTTGTTAAAGTAGAAAACTATCTTTAGTTAAATTAAACTTTCTAGTGACTTATTTATTAGAAATTATAGTTTGTATTCATAAAATAGATCGTGATTACCAAAGACAATGATTGAATAAGATTAAAATCACGTACTTTAAGAACCTAAATATGTATGAAAGATAATGATTTAAATAATATAGTTTGAAGCTAATAAAAATAGCTAAAAGCTAATATGAATAGTTTCAAGCTAATATGTAAAAATTCTTTATTTAATTTATGTATTTAACCATTATCTTTAGTTGCTGAGAAAAGTGATATCCACAGACATAGCCCGATCACAAACAGTAGGACATAACCCGAACATTAACACCCTTTATACTCAAAAGTATTATCCAGCTACCTCGCGATCTGTACAAAACTTAGCAGATCAATTATTGGGGTGCCTATTCTCCAAATCGTTGAAATTTATATATGAATATTATATTTTAATATGAATTTAAAAATCATTTAATCATATTTTAACTTTCTAGCTATTGGTTAATAAAATTTTAAAACTCTTCTATAAAAACTAAAATGAAATCATGCCAAAATCAAATTAAGTTTAACATCAAAATAAATTAAATTTTTGTTCAATAAAAACTCTATAATTATTTCTCTTAAATTTAATGTTTATAGAAAATTTGATTTGTAATCAGAATCACTAATAATTACTATCATGGTGGTCCAATCCAACAAAAATATACATTTCAATTTTCATACAAATATTTTCTTTCACTTTTCATATTATAAACATTTAATAAAAAAAAATAAAAATTGTATTTAATTATTAAATATTTCTATGGTTATGTTATCAATCAACATAATGAAAAATTATAGACAAAAAAGTATTGACCTCATTTCTTAAAAATAGAAAAACCATTTTTTTTTTTATTTTTCAAAATTAGGTAAAGTTTACACCCAAAAACAACAAAATCAAAACTACTTAAAGGTTTTAATACCGGAAAAAAGTACATGATTTTTAGAAAATTTCCATACCAAAATCTCTACAGACATAAAGTTTATTAAAATAATGAGCATAGATCGGAAATTGATACCAAAATATATTCTCATAATCATCATCTATGATAGATTATTTACCAATACTGGTTGTAACCAAGAAAATATTTAGAAATAACTTAGATGATAGAGAAAATTCATCTATGCCTCCTACTGTGACTAATCTACTGTATAGCACAGAAACATAGAAATCGAAAACTTTTCAATAATCACCAATTAAACATAATCTCCTTAACCTTTTTTTTTTGTTATGCTGTATTTGTCGGAGTATTTTGAAGATTAGTCATCAATGAAATGAATTTGTATATGTAAAACATAAACTTTGAAAAGTGTGTCAAAAATCATCAAATAATCAAGAGGTGGAAGACATCACATATACAAACAAATAATAAAAAAATACATTTAAGAACTATAAATAGAATTAAAAACAATCAGAAAACTTAACATCAAAATTAGGTGAACCAACATAATTTTATTAGTGTTATAGAACATAATAGATAATTCTGTTATTTTTGGGCCAATTTATTTATGATTTTGAGAAGATAAATGATGACATCCGAAAAAATTTTAATGGACCATAAACTTTTAATTGAAATTATAAAAATATAACTTGTAATTATTTTAGCGTTTTGAAAAACTTTTCAATTAAAGATATTTTGATTAGTATGTAATATTAAAAAAAAACATTCTTTAACCGTTTCGCGACAGCTTGATCCTAAGGAATTTTTAAACAATTCTACATTAATTATATTTGAGTTGTGAATTAATATTATATAAAAATTGAGATTTTAATTATTCAATATTATTTTATACATCGCAAGTTCCATCGCGAATTACAGAGTTTCAGTTTTATAAACACACCAGTTTCATTTAGTCCAGCAAATTATTTAAGTCTAGTAAATGAAGCTAGATCGTACACAGTTACTAGGATAACTGTGTAAAGATCAGTAAAAAAATAAAAAAGCACTAAAAGTATGCAATATAATTGCTACAATTATTGAGAATGAGGACTGTAAGGATTTAGATAGCCCAGTGAAAAATATTACATATATATATTTACAAGCACTGCGCACTATTTAAGTCCTCGTCGAGAAATTGTTTTAATTACAGCACCAGCGATAACAAGTCTTTGAATTTCTAAAGTAAGTTAGAAGTCGCGATGCGGTTAATAAATTGAATTAATTGGTAATTTTGTTTGATTATTATCTATTATAAAAAATATTCATAAAATCTTTATAAAATATCAATTTAAAATGATTCGAATTTTAAATACGTGAATGAATAAAAATGTCTTTAAAAAAAACCAATTATTTGTAGTTCATTACCTAAATTCCATTTAATTTGTTTGATCTTTTTGATTAATGATTATAAAATTTGTAAAACGTTTTTTTTTTAAACAAAACCTGTAAAGATATGTTTAATTCATAGAAAATATGTTAATCATTGTGCATAGTGTTGATAAAATTGGTTAATAAAAATTGATTAATAATTGTTAATTGTATTTATTATATTTTAATAAATAATATTTGTAATATTAATTAATATTTTTTGTAGTTTTCACAAGTAACAATTTCGTGATGCAATAGATTTTATTGAAATGGCCATGAAACAGACACAGCTCTTAATTATGCTGTCTATCCATTCTGTACAATATGGTTGTCAACGTTCTGTCAACCTGGTTATATATTTTCAGTACACATATTTTAACTTGTTTTACAACCGATATTACCAGAGTTTCCTTTCATATTTCGGAATTTAACAACCTACTGCTTGCAATTTAATAACTGACGTCTCTATCGGAAAGTTTGACATTTTAGAAGATGGTATATATATGTACTCCGAATGGTAATTTATACCGCACCTTTTTTTTATTTCAAAATTTCATTTCAGTGCAAAAATGGAATTAAATTGTGTACATTCTCTTGCGATTATTTTTTAGAACTTTTGACATGGACTAAAATTACAGTGTATTGATGATTAATAACAAAAACATATGTTTTTGACGTAAAACGTCAAAAACGTAATTTTAGTTATACAACTTCCTGATATATACAACACTTACAAACATCTACCCACATAAATTAAAATATTTTATTATTTTTTCAACTGTTTTGTCAACCGTCAAAATGATTGTCAACGTGCTTTAAACTTGCCCACGTGTATAATGTATGGGCAGCATTAAAATATTAAATTAATTAAACTTCAAAAAATAATCGACTGAAAAATGTAATATTAATTTTATGATTTGAAAACTATTTTAAATGTTTCAATTATTTTTGACAATTTTTTTCGCTATTCAAGTTTTCATTATTTAAATTTAAACTTAAAATAATGAATTCAGTATTTAAATTTAAAATACAATTTAAATAACCTAAATAATAATTTATTTGAATGACAACTAAATATTTATTTGTTCTAACATTAGAAAAATGAGGTTATATCAAAAAAATGTAAATGAACTAATGTAGCGCCACAAAAAGAATTTTGTTTAATTAATAATGACTTTATTTTATGAATGAAAATTAATAATATTATTAAAATAATTTCAAAACTTTAAAGTTATTACATATAATTAGTAATTTTTCATTCATAACAAACAAGTCATTATAGTAAATTCCATTTAAATGAAAAATGTATCTTTAATAAGTGTTAAAAATTCAAAAAAATTGTATAATGATGTATCACTTCACTAATAATCTACTCTATATTATACTACTATACAAAAAAAATGTTGTTATTGGATAATATAAAGATAATTTTCAATTAAAATTCCGTGCGTGTAACTATAATGTAACCTAGAAAACGTGAAATATTTCCAGTAAATACGGAAGCCGCCGTTTTTTAATTTTCTTTATAACAAAATTGCCACCTTTTAAAACAAAATTATTATTGTCGGCCGATGGAATTTAAGTCTTTTAGTTAACAAAATTTTTTTTTTTTGTTTTCAAATTGGAAAATTTATTTCTCTCTCATGATATAATAATAATAAAAAAAGTTAAATTAAATTATTTATAGTACTTATTCATAGTACTTAAGTAAAGAAGTTGGAATTGTTGGCTTTAATTTATGCTTGTCATTGCGGGAATTTCTGTAATTTTTTTGGTGGTCAATTGATGAATAAAATAATAATTATTGGTTTTGGCAATTTCTGACCATAGTCAAGAATACTGTATAATTTAAAGTTATGTGATTATAATAAAGAAAAATTATCAAAAAAAAATTAAAAAAATTCCCCTTAAGCTGTTAAAATTAAATAGTTTTTTTTTTTAAATATCTTTCAGATTCTCATGATAGTTGAAAGTTTTTTGGGGGGCAAAACATTTTACTAAATTACTTTTATATTCATTTTGTTGGTTTTAAACAATTTTTTTTTTTGTATATATGTTTTCGTAAATTAACTGTTAAATGAATTGTAAATGAATTGAAAATTATTATTTTTTGCGCACAAAATGAAGACACGAGATTTAACTTAAAGTGATCTTAATTTCGTATTTATAAATATAGTTTTTTTTATGTTATTGAGCATAAACGTGCTGTTAAGTACAATTATTATTTTTTTTTTTATTTTTGAAATAACTGTTTTTATAAATTTTATAAATGGTTTTTGAAAAATATGTAAAAAATTTTTTGCAATAATTTTCAAATTTCGAGTAAATTAGTTCGATAGTTAAAATTCTCGTCATTAAATTAATATAATTTCCAATTAGATTTAAGAAATTTTTAGTTATTAGATTATAATTTATTAAAAACAAGTAATAAAAAGTATATTAAAAATAATATAATTTTATGGTATAATTTTAATAGGTTTAGATACATAAATAAATTTCTTATAATTGATAAATTTTAATTTATTATTTTAAGTCGACAGACGCATTTAGTAGTAAATTTATAGAAATATATTTAAATTTATGATGTATTAAATCAATTTTTAATAGTTAACTGTTTTTTAAACTCCTTACTATAGGATATTACTATATAGGATATTTAAAGGTGTATTTGGTGATGTGATTTATTACTTCCTTATCGGAGTTAGAAATGATCTAAATTTTTATCTTTTCAAAAATAATAATTATTCATAGTCATTAATATTGAAAAAGATTTATTTTGTTAGGTAATATTAAAATTCAAATTTTAATAATACTTTTTTTTAAATACAATCATTTTAAACTATATATTTAAAAATGTAAATTAAATTTAGCTGTAATTAAGCTATGAATAATCAATTAAGCTATGAATAATTCAATTTTAGAGAAAGAAATTTTGTATTGGAGATAACTATCATAATAAATAAATTCATTATACATTTTTCAATATAAAATTGTTTAAATTCTATAGACTATGATAATTTTAAGAATTTACACGGAACATAAAATTTTAAAATGAAAATATAAATAACCAAGAAAAAACTACATAAACATATAAATATTTATTAAAGATATACGTAATAAATATTTTATTAATTTAAAATATTTATGAAATGAAACTAATAAAAAAACAATTATCAATAATAAATTATTTAATTCTTTCGACACTTTTCCACAAACCATTTTAATAGTTATAAAGAAATATTTTCATAATAACTAGAACAAAAATAAAACTAGAATTAAATAAAAAGAAATATCAAATAATTCTTTAAATACCATTAAATTATTTATTATAAAACTGAACAAGAGCGTCACAATCTTTGTCCATAAAATCATAATATTTTCTATTCAAACAGCTACAGAAAAAAACAACTAACAAGCGAATAAACAAACTATAAACAATTCATCAATCCTAGTAATAGTTCAGTCAGTCAGAAGAAAAGTATTTTCATCAGTTTTTTTATTTTTTATTTTTTGTTTCATATAAATTCCATCAATTTGAAACTTGATACTAATATGGCAGTTAAATAGTATATCATATAAATATCTTTAGTTGAAATATAATAGCTAGAAGATAATAATGATGACGACAAAACAGTTTGCCAATAATTTCAAATCATAAAAAAAAATATTATAATAAGAATGATGAACAAATTACAAATCTAGTCGACATAAATATTTTCATTTCAATTTTTTTCTAGGTATAATGTCGTTCATCCATAAAAATCCAAAAAAAAATAAAAATAACTATTGATTACTATACAAATCAATCAGTTTGAAATTATATTTGTTACGTGATGATGGCTATTTCTTTTGGGGCTCCTTATATAAGATTAATATAAAATAATAAATTTATTAAAAAAAATATGAATTTAGCCTTCAATATTTGCAGTAACCAGTTAATATTTGTAGGAGAAATTGTCATTTCAAAAAAAAAAAAATTTAAATGACTTTGTAATTAGTCTGTTATTTGCAAATGTATAATAATTATATTCGATGGGAAAATAATTTGAATTAATAAAAACATATTACTTAATATGACCTAGTTTTTTATTAACCTGGAATTTTCATTTCATATTAATTCAAAAATTAGTATTGCATTTTCAGATACTTGTAAAAAAAATAAAAAAATTATAAATGTGCCACATCTTCTAGATAGAATCTAAGATAATTTTCATTAATCATTAAATATTATTTTATATTTTAGCATGAAAGCACACCTTAATATCCATGTATACATGCAATATCTTAACTTCAATTATTATTTAACCAATAAAAACTATAGTAAGTAAAAAAAATTATATTCTTCTTGAGGTATTTTCTTTATCATTTATATCATGACACATGAAATTTTTTTTTTTTACTAAATATTATAACCAGTATTAATAATAATATGAACATTATTTTCACTGTCAATGTTTCACAATTTAACAAATGAATTGAAATTTTTCTTTTTTATGTGTTCGTAAAGAAATTGTTTATTTTTTATTTTTAAAATATATTCGTCAAATATGGCAATACAGAGAAAAATCTGTTATTTTTCTTTGATATTTTAAAGATAACATATATTCCATCTGAATGATTTCCATTGGGGATATACCCATGATTACAGTTATTTATCCACCTGCATAAAATTTTATAAATGTGAAAACCGAATAAGAATTATGTAATAAAGAAGAATTTATTTTTCTTAATATATGAAATATACGCTACTCGATTGTTGCATGGAAGATGCAATTACATAATAAAAGATTTTGGAGTTATATATATAATGTTGGCTTGACATAGAACAGCAATTTTATAAAGATAGTGCGTTGGTTTTTCATAATATACATTAAAAAAAAAAAATTGGAAATAAAATAAAAAAGAAAAACAACAATGTATAAAAAGTATAACGAAGTAGAACAACATGAATTATAAATTTCATCTGATATGGAATATAAATTATGATTATATTTTCTTGTCATTATTTCAGTAGATTGTGTAAATATTTAGTAATATATTTTATAAGGAAATTATTTTAAAACGGATTTAATCTCCCGCATATTTATGTATAAATTAATAAATTTTATTTATATAAATTTTTTTGTTGAGATAAATTTTTCTGTAGAATTATCTTGAATGAATGTAAAAAAGAGTGTTAATTACTTCATTAACTATTTTTTTTTAATATATATTTATATATTTAGTTGTTTTGTATCTTAAATAATATATAATTTTTAGAAAAATTAATTTTATATTAAAGGAAACGAAAAAATTTTATTTCTTATGCAATATGTATGCAAAATATCAAAAATGTTAAGGCACAAACTTAATTTTTAAAAATTTTAAATGTCTTATTTTTGATCAAATGTTAAATTATATATATTTAAAAATTATTTTATTCAATAATTTCAAATATTTAATTTTAGAATAGTTTTAATATTTTAATACAGGGTGACTAAATTTTTTTTAAAAAAATTACAGAGTGACTAAAAAAATAATTAGTTTAGGTGAAGTCGCACATTAGCTTAGGAGATCGATTAATCTGCAACCAATAAAATAAAATCTATAATTACATTGCATATTTAATTAAATATTCATTTTCATTTTTAATAACTTCTTTAATATTGAATGATAAAATTGATTAATGATTTACGAAAAATATTATTATTTATTAAAATATTATTAATTGTACTTACGGCCCAGACAAGTGTGCTTTCTAAATTGTAAAAAACCTTCAACACATCGGCAAGCACTATCTAAACAGCTACTATTTGCAACTTTCATAGAGCATTGTTCTGGCAAAACACAATCACTTCCAAGAAGTTGAGCTGGTAAAAAAAAAAAAAACAATTTTATTAATTGATTTAATTCAATAAAAAATTATTCTAAAAAAAAAATCAGTAAAATTCTAGTCTTAGAGAAAGTTTATAAGTAATTAATTTATTTCTAATTAACAATTTAATACATATACTATTATAACAAAAAAAAATTGTGGTTAAAAGCTAATGATAAAAATGTTAATCTTGCCTCAAAGAAAAGTTTTTACAGAATATTTGTGGCAAGTATATTTTTTTTGTAGCTAATTTCAAAATTCAATTAACCTAATAAAAATCATACGCATATCTTAAAGGTTAATAATTAATTTATTTAAAAAAAAACTATTTTATCTGTTATATTTCTATTAAAATTAACTTTAATAAACCCGTTTACACCTTTATATAGAAAAAAAAAACTATATTTTAACACCGAAAGCAAATAATATCATGATTCATTCATTAAATTCTCTGCACACATAATGAACAAAAAAATAAAATATCAACAACATTCTAAATCGTGACTAACTCATAAAGATGCATTTCTTTTGCGTTTTCACTGAATTCCGAATATTTCTCATAACTTTTTTTTTTTTTTTGAAGATGTAAAATAAATATCTATGAACAAAATGAAAAACCTGAACTTTAAGGTAAATCTTGAAAAAAGAATATAATAAAAAAAAAACATTATTGCGTCTTCTAACATGCACGCAGTTTCACATTTATTCATTCAACATGATGAATAATTAGAAGATAAAAATTTACCATCGTTTTTCTTCTTTTATATATATATATATATATATAATTCTAGCCAAACAACATAAATTCAAAACTCAAAAATTTAATTTAGAATGTAAACGGATCTATTTATTCAAAATAAGAATGCCATCATGCACTCTAATTACTTGGACAAGCAAAAATGATGGGTTCGTTGTGTCAATAAAAAAAATTTACGTTTTACTTCGAAAATTACATTAATTTTTGTTCACACAATTTTTAATGATGGGATTATTGATTATGAATAAAATCATGACAACGCCCTTTAAAATATGATTTAAGTTTAACATATTTTTCGCCTTTAACTTTGTTAGTTTAATAACAATGAAGATTTTAAATTTTCATCAATTAGCTATAACTTATATTAACAATTCAAAATGAAATTCCCACAATATCTTATAGTATAAATATAGATAAATAAGTGTTAAATATATCGGGATTTATTAAAAGTTATTTCATATTTAACTTACATGGCAAACAAGTTGTTTTATTGAATTGTACATAGTAAGGGGCACATTCACAGAAACCATCCATTGAACAAGATGATCCTTTTATATGATCTGTACAATCCATTTCATGTTGACATCGAGTACCTAATTTCATTGCATCAATTTCATATAACATAGTTAATATAAATATGGATATCTGTAAAGAAATAAATATATTTTTTATTTAAATATTTTATTTAAATTTGTATTAAATGTTTTTTTTAAAAGAAATTTTTAAATATTTTTACTATATAATTTATCAATAATTAATTTTTTTAAAGATATAAAGAATAAACAGAATTTTCAATAAAAAATTTCTTTTTCCAAAAAAAAAAAGATTGATTTCCAAAATTAATTAATTTAATAAGTTCATTTGTAGTTCGTGGTTTAGATCCAATCCTGTGATTCGGTAATCAGCAGATATTTGTAATAAAACGAATTCTTACGAAATACTTTTTTTCGATATTGTACGTAATTCCAGTTCAAACTTTTGCAATCCAATAAGTGCAATTAAAAAATTGTATTATAGAACACGATCTAACAGGTATAGAACTGGTTATAGTAGCGGCAAGCCTGAAATATACCCCCACTGGAGTTTTCTAGTAATACTGGACATTCGAGGCGTTCTTCAAAATTGGATAGTACGTTTGTACTAGAAAGAGACTTCTACGTATAGCGAGTGTCGGGTATTGGTGTATAGGAATTGTTACAGAGTTTAAGCTCAGTACCATTTAAGAATGCCGACTTCTTTCTTGCATTGCGAGCAGGGTAGGATAGCATAGTAACAGATGGACAAATAATTAAAAAATGGTAGAGTACGTTCTATAATTCAAAATTTATTAGTAAAAAAAGAACTAGTAAAATAAATTAGTAAAACTAAAACTCCAAAATTCTAAATTAAAACTTAAGTTTTTTTGATTAAAAAAAATAAGTTTTGTAAGAAGTTTTTATAAATAATAAAGTCATCAATATTAATGAATCATAATAATTGTCATCAGTAATTTTATAAAATTAAATAAATACATGATATCTTCTTAAATTAACAAGAATTTACCTAATTTGCACTCAACTAAATGACATAGTTATAAGTGAATAATGATAAATTCTGGTCCACATATTTATGCATAAATCTTTTTTTTTTCCAAAATTATGTACATATAATATGTCATTTATTTATCTCATTTAGAAAGTTCATTTTCTGTTGTTTAATTTTAAAATTCCAAAAAAACATTAAAAGTATATTCTTAAATAAATATATTAACTCGAATTTGCACTTAACAAAAGTTGTGGACTTGTGTAAAAATGTGTAAAAAAAAAATATATGATCTTTTCACGATTTGATTTTTTCACACAAGCAAACAAACAAGCAAAATTGATAAACATTTTTAACAAGTATGATTAAATACAAAAAAAAAAAACGTATTTTTCTGCATTAAAATAAATATATCATACTTGTGGCAAGTAACCCTATACAAAAAATGAAAAAGAGAAAAGAACAAAGTCGTTTTTTGCACTTTAATAATTCAATAGCACAAATAAAAAATGAACCTCAGATTGTTTAATCATTTGCGGTTGTTCATTCTGTTTTATTTACACATTATTTTCACCTTAAAACCGCATAAAATATGACATACATGTGAACATTTTTTTTTTAAACATTATTTTTAACAAGATACATAACAAAACTGTAAATATTCTTAAAATTTATTTATTTAATTTTGCTTATTGTATAAATTATTTTTAAGAAAGAATGATTTTGAAAAAAAAAAAATTAACTTAAATTTTGTATTTATAATGAATTTAACCGAAAATCAAATTTCGCAGTACGATGATAATAAAGTAAAAATCAAATTAATATTTAATGCAATTGTGATAATTTAAAGAAAATATATAAATGATAAAATTCGATGTTGATGAAATTTAATTAGTTAAACTGTTAAACCATCCATAGAAACTGTCTAGACTAATTGCGTTCATGATACAGTAAAATTGACATGATTTGCTCTAAGGAAAAGAGTAAATAATTCAGCTGAATTGTACAAAGGACCACCTGGTCTAGATGAATAGAGGGGTTTTGTTAACCTTCTCACCCTTCAAACCAACCAACCAACAAATCAAACCGTATCAGTATTTGGTGCCAATACAAACTGCCAAACAACAAATTACCATTAGATATTAAGAACTTGTCATATCCAATAATTGGGATGCAATGGAATGAGTCTGTAATCAAAAAGCATACAAAGGGAAAGATCAAAACTTATATAAAAAGTTTTGTATGAAAAGTTTTATGGAGATTAAATCCCACAAGCATGAAAGCTTTTTTTTCAAACTTACTTAAACTATACACTAATATTAAAAATTTGTGGTTTTATTCAAGTATGTGTATTCAAATAAGCTTTATGCTTGTGGATTGTGGAATTTAATCTTGAGATTATAACCCACAATAAAAACATTTACATGAGTTTTGCTGGCTTTGTATTCATTCTTTTTTGCTATAATAGCGTCTTATAGTATCTGGCGTTCCCATCAACCACAAATATTAATTACTAATTTTTTGTAAATTACATTAATGAAATGAATCAATTCAGAATCAATATATCAATTATTTCTAAATCCAACTTCAATATTAAGGCATAATATCGTTTTAAAAAAGTCCATTTAAACAATTTATAGCGGCGATACGGAAATTTATTAAAATCTCATGGAGTTTTGTCCTGTGGCGATTTATACCGGTTTCTAAATTTCAATCAATTGATATAATAATTAAGTATTTCGTAAAAAAATGGCTTTGTTATTGATTTTTCTAGATCATTTTCACTTTTCGATAATTTTAAAGTATTTTTCAATTAAAATTTTTAAATATTTATATGTTTTTCATACAACAATTTTCCCATGACCATAAATTTAAAAGAATTATTTATTAAATCAAAAATTGTATAAAATTAGCGTTCATTTTTGGTTATTAAAAATATTTTAATATAAATTTTATCTCGTTTCGATTTAATAATTAATTATAAAATTATCGCGAAACCTTTGGGCGATTTAATTATTATAATTTGAGTATAACGTAGTTGAAGCTCCTTTTATATTAAATCAATAAAGGGACGATTTATTACAAAAATTGAACGTCATCCGATTACTTACCATATTCATTAATTTTTTATTTAAATAAACACTCATAAAAAATTATATTCATTAAATTATTTATTCGCAAATATAAATTATTATTTTAATTTATTAAAATTATATTCGTTCTTCAAAATTTCTACGTTCAAATTATTTTGGTATAATAATTATATAATTTATCTAACTAAAATTTTATACCATTATGACAGCCTACAAATATCTTAATAAAGAGTTGGTCCACTTCAGTTTTTTTTGTACCTTTTATGATATTAATATTTTTTGGTTAATAAATATCCAAAAAAAAATTATAAAAGGTTAATAAACTTTTCAAGGCTATTATTTCCTTATAAAAACTCGTTGACAACTTTTTCAAATTGAAAGAAATATTCAAACAAATTTCAAGGATTCAGTTTTTATGCCTGCACGTACATCTAATGGCTTTAAGAGGGCATCTTAGAGGCAGGATGCGTAAAATAAAAATGAAAATGTTAAAAATAAATTGCATGTTGTTTTGGGATGGCAATTTTGTTATATTTTTAACCGTAGACATTTTTATGGGATATTTTTAATCAGATTAAAACGATATCATAAAATAAAATCAAAATTTAGTTTTACTTGAATTTCACGATTAAAACTTTGAATGATTATAATTATAATCGCCCAATGAGAATATATTAAAAAAAAAATTCTAATTTGAAAATTAAATTAATTATAAAATTTATGACATTTAATAGAAAATTTACATTCAAAAATGTGTCAAGTTATTATTTGATTGAAGCATTTATTAAATATTGGATTTCAAATGGTAGGACGACACATCTATTAATCAAATCAAAATTTTATATTTGTTGTCACTTGTAAAATTTCGATTCGTCAACTATTTGGGTCTCTATTAAGATCTCTAATATATTAAAACACTGCAATAGGTCAATTCATTACAATAGAGATTCTTACCTTATATCCCAAATCTCAATCTAATGCAATCTCTAATTTTCAACTCATACAATTCTAAATTGAATAATTTTAATTATTATATTGTTAACTGAATAATTTTTCTTTCAAACTTGATCATTATCAAGATCATGTTAATGCATATTTTCACCCCTGTTCAACGCACAAATTGAATAGGTCAACGAACGTCTGTTAAACAAAAAAAAAAACGCAAGCTATGCTAACATAAATATGAAGGACTATATACGTTTTATATTCTGTTCTAGACTTCACACCATTTACACCGACACAACATAATCTTCTCAATAAACAAATTTCGTATCTAAATCTAAAATAAAGAAAGAAAAAAAACATAATTTTTTTTTTTTTACCGCATCTTGTTAATATGAAAAGTCGGATGTGAAAAAGTTCAATCTGCAATCACAATCAGCATCAGAATAAACTTAAATTAATTAAACCATTAAAAAAAAATATGTTGGAAAATTAAATTTGTGCTTTTTTTACAAGGTACTTCACTTTATATAGTGAACTCAAATCTCAGAACCGGAAAATCTTAATTTACTGCATTAAGACCCCCGAAAAAATTCACAGCAAGATAATGTCTGTCAAAAAAAAAAAAAATCGGATGTCTTTATCTGTTTAATGGAAATATTAAATTAAATATTTTTTTTATTTATTTAGCATAATTTTTTATTTTTTATGAACTTGTTGAGTTTTATTTTTCATTTCGTACAGCGCAGCCAGTGTGTATTTTCGGGTTCAGTGGACACTATATAAGAACGGAAAACTGGATAAAAAAAATATGTAAGGTTTATGAACTGAAATAACAGAAAACTGAACACAAAATAAATAAATTTGTGTATATTAAAAGAGTTTAAAAATGAAGACGCTAACATTACATATTTTCTGTATTAAATTTTTTTTGGTTACAAAATATTATTTCTAATTTCGAGGTGTGATATGTGTAATTTTTATTTAGTTTACAAAGTTTAAAAAGCCGCTTAGTAGAACTAACTTTGTATTCCTAACTTATGGGTTTTAAATATAGCATTTCAAAGTCAAATGATTCTTATTCCAGATCTTTTCCAAGTCATCTAGCAAAACATTATTTTGATTTGCGTATTTTTAATGACATATTTAAGTAATAGTTTCAACGGTCTGTCAATTAACAGCCTGTCATCTACTTATGACATTCAAATTGAAAATGTTATACCATGTCTATAAATTATCCAAGTCTTTATTCAATAGTCTATGTCCAGTTGCTCTAGAGCAATATGTTTTGAAATATGTTAAATTTAAATTAAAATAAAAAACGCCGGTCACATAGTGATAGTGTGCTCTACGATGCATGTATTCGTTCCCGGGTTCAACTTTAAACCGAGATAACGATGTCGTTCTAAGTTAAATGAGTAACCACTAATAAAAATTTACAATATGTAATTGTGGTTTTAATACTGGGAAACATGATAACGGCCATTAGATGATTGCATTTAAAAGTTTCTTCACTATAAAGAAATTTTCGGTTCGGAAAAAACATATAAAATTAGTAAGGCGCAATCTAATACATCATTGAAGCCCTAATCAGCCGCATAGGCGATTATTTTATAATTTTCGATGTCACTGTCTCGATTTAAATCAATTCAAAACTTACAACACAATAACTAATCAATAATCCTAGGTGGACAATATTTATGCCCAATTTCACAGTGAGAACTTAAGCTTAACTAAACTGATTGTCTGGCTTAAGCCTGAAATTCAAACTTACTTAGTTTCTCAATAAAAATTTTCCCTAAGCTTAGCTAAACTAAGAAACGTGAATTATTGTGAATTATAATTGAAAATAATGTTATTGTGAATGAAACTGAAACATAAAAATTAATGTGAAATTGGAAATTGTTATATAGAATAATATGAAGAAAAATAAGAGTAGCGTCAATTTTAAACTTTTTATTATAACTTTTATAATGTTTATAAATTTATTTTCTATTAGTGTGTATAATAATATAAACTAATAAGTGTCAAAAGTGAAGCTTAAGCTCTACCCATCTGCGTCTTAAGTGAAACTTCATTTTAAGGAAGGCTTATCTTTAAGCTTGCAATAAGAAACCAGAAAATAAATTAAACCAAAGTTTAAGCTCAAGAAAATGCTTAAGCTCACACTGTGAAATATATGTCATTACTATGTTAAAATGCAACCAAATTGAAAATTTTTACAATACAAGAACAGTCAAACAGACAATAAAACGTTAACAAAACCTTACAAAGTTGTAACTTAAATAAATAATTTGAATATATTTTCAAGTGTTTTTCAGAAATATTTTCTTCAACCATAATATTTACATTATGACAAATATACAAATTAAAAATTCATTAATATGCAAAAATTTCATAACTAATCAAATAATAATTAAATTTATTTAACAAAACTAATTTTATATATGATATTTACAAATAAATTAATTACAATGTGCTAACTAGCTAATTATAAGTTCCAATCTTTTCTATGATATTAATTGTATGTATGTAAAATTATATTTATGTATTTATGTCTAAGAAAAAAATGTTTCTATATTTATTAGTTTATTTTCGTAACATAACTCATTAAAAATAAATAAATTATGCAAAACTTTATAAACATATGCAAAATTACCATTTTTTTGTCTACATTTTAGGTCAATATATAAAATTTTAGTTATAGAAAATATTTATGTATTTTATGTTGTATATATATAAGAGAAAAAATAGCATAAGAATTTTTCCTTTTCACTGTTGTTCCGTTTGTTTGAAAAACCCATAGAATATTTGTCAATAATTGTGAATGTTTAACAACAAACCATAAATGGGACATAACACTTAAACTTATATAGGAAGAAGAAGAAAATATGTAATTTTTTTATATTATTATTATTCTAAATATTATTTTTAATGGTAAAAAAATGCAATATATTTTAATTCCTTATAGTTTTGTAAAGTAATTTTTTTGTAAATAAATATATATGAAAAAAAAAACAAAAAAAACAGAAGTAGAAATTATGCCAAAGAGTTTCACAGGTGATTGCATGTTTTTCTGCAGTTAAATGTTGCGTGTATATACATATATAGAAAATATCTAGAAAGATTGGTTTTAGGAGCTAGCATTATAATAATAATATTTGTATTTGCTTTTTAGTCGAAAATAAAATAAAAACATATCTTATAGCATATAACATAATCATATATGTAAATATTACTATGTTTAATATTATATTTCATGATTTTATTTTATTTTTTAAGAATTTTATTATATTACGACCAGTTTCTGTTAGTTAGTTATATAGTTAAAATGAAAATTATTTGTGTTACATCGTAAATGTAAATGATACATAAAAATACATTAACATTTTATCTGTAAATATTAAAATAATTGACACACCTTTGTTTAACTATGTTTAGTTTCTTTATATAGAGATTTATAATTAAATGAATTAATATAAAAATTATTACTGATTAGTTTAAACTGTAATTTCAGTAGACTAGAGAGATAAAAACATTGGTTTTCTTAACTTTTCCGTCATTTTTAATTAATTAGTTTTCAAATTACATTCCTAGAAAACATTTCTTTTCATCTAAAATGAATAAATCCTTGCATTTCACTAAGGAATACAAGAAAATCCGATTGCTGAAGCTTAAAATACAGAAAAAACTCTGTACAGTGTTGTAACTATATGTGCTACTAAAATTTAGTGATGAAAAGCAACTCAATAAACGTGTCAATTGAATTTAGTTTTATACTAAAAAAAATATCTTCATATAGATAGTTTAATCGTTTGGCAAACTACGAACCCTAAATGAAATTTGAGACTTTACTTAAGAAAAGAAAATGCTTAACTTCTGTATAAAATAACTTTTCACATTATCTAAGTTGTATATCCTTTTAGAGACAAACAGCTTGAAAAAAAAAAATCATTTCTTTTCTACAGTAGTTCAGACATAACCAACCACGTGCCGTACGACCAATAAGTTATGGTCGCCGTACAACAGAAATAAAACATATAACTTATTAAAACCATCTCTAAGGGATGTTAATGAAGCATTAGCTAATTGAAGAACATAGTCGCCAGTCTATCCATCCCATTTAATCAATTATGCAGCTGTTGCAGAGAACTGAACACTTCAACTGCAAGTGCCCAGCTCTGCCTAAAATCAGTAAAAAAATAAACTTGGCTGGTATGAACTTAACAACCATATGAATCAAGCTACTAAGAGACTTACAACAAATATGGTATGTTTTATAAATCACAATCTTCGCCAAACCGCTTTGCTACTAGTCAGGTTGGTTGGTTACTAACAAACCGGTGATAACATATGTTAACGCACTAATTGTGGTCGACATCATATTGTATGGAACTTGTCACTTAAACCAAGCATCGAACCAAATCCTTAACTTTCTTTTCTTATTATATTTTTTTTCGTTAAATTTTAGATGTGATCCTATTCATAGACCAAAAAATTATCATGATCAGTAATGCTTTATATATGTAGAATAATGTTTTCAATATTTTCATTCAAAATTTCATTCATAAAATGATAGAAGAAGAACATTATGATAACTAAAACTAAAGTGACGAGATAATTAGATGAGTACGATCAATTGTGTGAATATTTTTATATATAGAAAAGTGATTATTAATTGTTGAGGTTTAAGACTGGCTAGCCAAAAGTAAAATAAAAATATGAAGAATAATAAAATATTAAATTTTTTATATATTTTTTTAATTAATATACAAATAACATAATGTATGCCAAATATAAAAAAAATTTTAACACGGTGAATAATAATAATAATTATTTTTACGATGTTCTTCGTTCATGTGAAAAATATATAAAAGAATTTTGAATTTTAACCAAATTTAATGTGTGTGTACTTTGACCACGAAAATTATTAACAGTTCTACAAAATGAAAAATGTTTGTCCTTACAACAACAACAAAAAAAAGAAAGGTGTCAAATAGTTTAGACCTGTAATAATTAAATTATCTCTGGTTATTTACATATTAAAATTTAATTTTTATTAATTTTTTTAATTTTTTTTTTTTTAATATATTTTTATGTAAAATTTATGACATCGATAAAATAAATAAAAGATACATTTTTTTTAATTTATTTTTTTTTTTTCATTCCCTATAAATATTGAACATGAATTCATGGAATTTTAATGAATGTTGGCTTATTTTTATGGTTCATTTTAAAATATATAGTTTGTTTTGGTTAAAAATTATGTGAATAATTTTATGTTCGTGAACTAATTTACATGTGGTTGGACTCATAAATTTTTACATTATTTCCGAAATGTTAAACTGAAAATATATAGTAAAGTTCATTGTTATGATCGTAAAAATTACATTATATGCTCATACGGATGACCTAAATTTATGGGCATATATTTTTTGTTGTTGTTTGTAAATAACAGCAACAAAACGATAAAAAGAAAATATTTTTAAAATGGACCAAATTTATATAACCTATTCAAGTGGAAAGATTTTTCTTAAATTTTTTTTTTTCTTTTTTGTTGTTGAGGAAAAATCATAATAACGATCATTTAGTGAAAGCTAAATCTTTGTATAGTTATGAATTATTGTGGTTAGAATTTTTCTTTCTATATATTTTATTGACAACATTTTTTTTTTACACTTTACAGACGATTTTTATTAAAATTTTAAATAATTGTGGAATAGTGGAATATATTTTATATTATATATAAAATTAAAAGAATTATGTAATTTATGTATACATAGGTGAAAAAATAACATTCAAGTTTGTGATATGAAAGATGGAATTCATCTTTAATGTTTTTTATTTATATAGTCTGAGTTTGAACCGGAAACAAAACCGAATTCGTGTCATTACAGTACAAATGAATACTTCCTGTTAAAATGATAATTAAATTTCCCATTCCAATAATTTCTGATTATAGTTAATACCATCAGACCACCTCATAGTTATGCCTTTATTAATAAAAATACTTTCCAATCTTATAATTTACATTATTCGAATTCTTGTCAACTTTTCTCTAAACTATCAAAATTATGATTCCTTGTAATAGAATGTTTAACACTTGTACAGTCAAATTTATAACTTTTATTACTTGATAATATTACCTATTATATAAATCATCATGGCAGATTTACTAATCATATGATTTTGAAATTTTGTCTGTCTAGTGATAATCATGTCCGTTGTATGAAAGATCGTTCGAAAAAATGATTATCGTTCAAATGTTTTGCAAAAAGAACAATTATTATTACATATTCGATTTCAACGAATATGGACACAAATAGGTCAGTTTCGTGATTAAGATGCAAATTTTGTGGTCGGTAAGTTCGGTGAGTAGAAGTGCATATAAAATTTTTATATTAAACACATTCCTTATGTCCTAGAATACATAAATATGATATATTTTTGATATTTTTTTTAGAAACGTTGTTTAACACTCTCCAATTTTTAGACTAACCATAGGTTAGCATCATTTTTATATTTACGTGTAGCCAAGATGCCTTTACCTACTGTAATTGTGATGCAAAAGAATTATATATCATCTATTAAAAATTGTCTGTGTGACATTAAGCTCAGGATAATATTGAAGACAGGATAATATTGAGATTTAAAACAAACTTCTAACTTATACCTGAAAATTTATTTTTATCGGAAATCATTTTAAACAGAAATTTAACTATCATTAAATCATCAATAAAATAACAAATTTTCTGGTCATTAAAATTGATTAATTAAAAAAATATTAAAAAAAAATAGTATAAATTATAAATTATTCATTCAAAATAATAATAATTAATTAAATTTACATTTATAGATTTGCAAAAAAAAAAAAAACATAAAAATCTTAAACTAAATTAAACTAATATTTTGACCTAGTTCACACAAATATCACATAATTTGATTAAAACCACAAAAAAATAACAACAACTAAAAACCATCAATATTAATCAGTTCATTATAAATGATTTACAAAACTTTAAGTAATTCATTTAAGAAACATTTTACATCTTCTTTTTTTTATAGATTTCTCTAATATTCTTATACAAAAAAAAAAACATAAATTTCTAGGTCAAATTCTTCACCGAAATAAAAACATACAAAAATTTTTTAATTTTGTATTTTTCACAGTAAAATGTGGTTTCGCATATCAAAACTACCAAACATAGATAAAACATAATGAAACATTTTTTTTAACAACAATTTTGTTTTTACATATTTTGATTAATCGATAGTGTTTTTTTTTTTTTAAATATATGTTCAACCATCAAGATAAAAATCATATTTTTGTAATCTGATCTGAATATCATAATAACAAATCACCAAAAACTTCATTTCAACTCACAAAACCAATCAATAAAAATTCTTATATACCTCAAAAAAAACCATAAAATATTAATAAATAATTTAAATAATTGCTAGTTTGGTGAATTAAATATCATTAGATATTAAGAGAATCTAAAGGAAAATTATAACATTCAAAAAAAAAAGAGGAAAAACAAGAATTTTCCATTGGAAATACGGAAATTACATTTTTACTGTTCAATATAATTTAACTTGTTTATTTATTATTATTATTTATAATTAATATTAGAGTATTTTTATTTATTTTACGATGAGTTATGAAAATGGTGATCGAATGGAAATTGATTAAAACAATTTTTCTTTAAGTTTTCAAGATTGGAGATTCAAAAAAAAAAAAAAAATTAATAAAAACTTTTTCGAGAATTGGTAAGTTCAATGGGTCCATGTCAAAACTTTTGAATTTCATTTAAATTTTGGTACACAGCTAAATTTTCTATTGTGACCGTAAGTTAAGTAACTTCCTAGAAATATATCCACATTTCTGAAATTTTCAAAACACTATTTTAACAAACTTCGAATTTTGGAATTACCCTATGTTTTTTCGTTTTTCCTTTTATGGAATTCAAATTAATTCAAGAATTTTTAAATTATTATTGTAATTTATGTAAATATAATGTCAAAAAATGCTGTAATATTTCAATTAATTTTATTAACTTTAAAAGAATAAATTATAATAATTTATAATGAAATAGTGGATTTTGTTGACGCTCAAAGTTGATTTAGAAAGAAGAAAAATGAAGAAGAAATGAAATCATATTTTGAAGAGATTGTTAAAATCAATCAAAAACGTAAAGTTGCAAAATTTATTATATAATTCTCGGATTAAATATTATAATTTTATGCAAATATTTCTTACTTTTATATAATTGTGAAAATGTTGGTTCTTTCGGTTTAAGGAAATTTTGATAAAATGTATGAAAATATTAGAATTAGTTCTATTCTCCTGAATATACCCTAAATATGCACCATTCTACAATTACATTAGATTGATAGAAATTACAACTGCCTAATATAAGACAATAATATTATTAGACACATTATAATAACATTGCTGAATGAACTAATCTGACTTATTTTTAAGTTATGTTGACAAAAAAGTGAACATAACATTAAGGCCACCATTCTAATATCAGCAACGCTAACGATTGAACATTTTAGAATTCCTGCACTGGTCAAAGAATTTCATTATTTTCATCGAATTTGATCAATTTGCTTGTGATGCAATTCTTTCAGAAACTTGAAAAAAATAATTCCCTTAAGATGTAAAATTATAAAATATGTCATGGGATAAATTACACTGTAACAAATTATCCTCTAGAGATTTTTAATTGCCATGGATGTATAAAAAATGTTTTAGTCTTATAAAAATTAACGATTGATAAATAAGTTTATAAATTCTTTTTTAATAGAAATTTTCTATAATTTTTTGTATTTTCTTACCTTTTTACTAGAAATTATTTACTCTTTATTTACAATTTCTTCTTACATTTTAGGTTAGGTTATATTGGCGGCAGAAAATCACATAGACCACACTGGATCCATAATGGTGACACATTAATGAATAACTGACTCTGGGTTGGTGGTTTTAAATAAGGATAAGAAGGATTACGTAATTGCAAAAAACTTGATTATTTTTCTATTGTTGGCAATTAGTAGTATCTAGTCTAGAATAAGATCTAGTTTATAAGAAGAATAAGAAGAAGAATTGATAGTTATTAATTTTTAATTGTAATATAATAAATTTCACAAGATTATTTGTCCACCCTTTAATTTGGTAGAAAGGATAATATATTTTTTTTTTTTGTTATTTTATTTTCATATAATAATTCTTTAATAGCAATTCAAAAACTTGGCATTTAAAATTTTATGTTATTATTATTTTTTATTACTACCAAAACATCAACCGAAAGGAAATCAAATACAAAAATAAAAAAAAAAATATTTACACCCCAGACATTTTAATAAATTTGCCAATCCTTAGTAAACAATTCTCAATTAAATAAGTTCATAATTTGAAATTTTTTTATAATCGAAATATTCTGCACTTGGTGGGTCATTGTATTATGCTTTTAAAATAATAAAAAATCATAAAAAAAAACGGATGTTGAAAAACCTTTTCATATCTTGTCAGTGTATCTTTTTAATTCAATAAAATTTATCATAAAAATTATGAAACATAAAAATAAAATAATGTTGATTATTATTTTAATTCACATTTTAAATTTGATACAAGCAAATAAAAAATTATGTACAACGATCAAAATAAATATTTATAATTTTAATATCCTTTAATTTATTTGTTCAATAAAATTCAAATTAATTCTTTAAATATTAACTCAACAAAATATAATTTAAAAATAAAATAAAAAATAATTACTTAATAATAAAATATTGGAAATTTTTTATGGTTAATTAGTTTAATTATTTTTGTGAAGTGTTAGTTATAGAATACTAAAAATATGATTTATATATGAAATTATTTATTAGATTGTTTTAATAAGTAATAAAATTTGTAATTAATATTTTATTTTTTATTTATAAATAATTAAAATATTTATTATCATCATAAAAAACATAATTATATTTTTATTAAAATTTTTAATATGATGTATAATCATAAAAATAAATTATTTAAAAAATTAATATTAATAAAAATAATTTCTATTTGTTTTTATGTAATTAATTGATTTTGTTGAATATTTTTGAATAATTAAATTTAATGAAAATATCAAATAATAAATGATTTTTATTTTAGTAAATTAACAGGATAATGAATCCTTTTAAACTATTTATGTATTTATGCGTGTTTACTTTATAGTCTTCAACATTTTTGTGAAAATAAAATATTTGTTGTAAAATTATTATCTATTGATTGAACTGAAACGTGAAACAAATCAATAACAGTTTAAAAAGATATCATTAAAATTCATTGACTCTATTTATACTTCATCAAGTTCCATCATAAAACTCCATCAAATATCTTTTTAAATTTAACCTGTCTAACTATTACTAAGTTGTAATGGACCTAGTTAATGGTAGGCTATATTCAACATTTAACCTAAGCCACTCAACCAAAGCTTAAAAATAATATTGAAAACACAGATTAAAATGTTCTATCGAAGACATAGTTTACAACGAAATAAATGGCAATCAGTTTATGTTAAGCTATTATCCAACCAGTCAACCAAAAGTTAAGAAATAAAATCTGGTGAATCATAATGACAAGTTAGTTTAAATGGTCTGAAATGTAAATGTTGTAGCTATGAATCGATGTTGGTCAGATTATGGTAGAAAATTGATCCTGCTCAATATATCTAATCACTTGTAGATAGCTCAACATAATAATATCATTAAAACGAGTATTTAATATGCTTCACTAGAGAAAAGTATTTCTTTTTTCGTAGGGTTGTAAAAAAGTCAATTTTCGAATCAAATCAGCGATCAACTCAAATTTTGAGCGAAATCATATTATGATCTTATCATCTTTTATTATTTATATGATTCCATCAAATTTAGATTCCAATCAAAATATGATTCGATCACATTGTCATTCGATCGCTGATTCAAATCGAATGAAACAACCCTGCTTTTTAGAGGTATAATTGGTATAAATAAAATTTTAATTTTATAAAAAATTTTCATTTGTTTTAAATTATGTAATATGATTTTTCCCTATAGATAATAAATTCTCATAAAAAAATACTTCCTAAAACTGAAATTATCTTTTATCAGTGACACAACATATTTAGTTAAATTCGAAATTAACATGTTAAAATTATTCATTTTAAATCAAATATGAGACTAAATAGCATGAATTTTAAAATCCTAATCAAATTAATCTAATTATTTAATATATTCGTTATTCATCTCTTTTGATTAAAATATGCAAATTACGCAATTTTTTATGCTTATTCGCATATCACAAAGCATAATAAGAAAATGAAAAAAAAATAAAAATTATTTATGTATATTTACTTTAAAATATATTTTCTATCTACCCAACACCATCGGAATATATATGCTAAAATTTTCATATATACGGTACATAATTTTATGAAAAATATATGTATAAAGCCTAAACCGCCATGTAATGTTATCCAATGGTGTAATCATTTATGCGCCTGTTATTTTATGCTGTTTTTTTTTGTATATATTATTTCACTTGACAGTGAATTTTTTTTTGTATTTATTTCAATTATTTTTCATTTTTCAAAGTTAAAAATTTTCTTATATGTTGCGCGCAATTGACTTTGTTTTTTTTTTTTTTTTATATTATGGTGTTAGAGTTTTTGGTGTTTTTTTTTTACCTTCACCTTCTGAATGAGTGAATGGAAAATTGCGCAAGATAGATTATAGTTTTATTATGTTGATGTATGCTTTTTTTTATATAAATTTCATTGGAATGAGTAGTTTTTTGAGTGTTTTGAATATTTCTATTATAAATACTTTTTAGTTATTAGGTTGAAAATTTCGTGGTTAGTTAAGAAAAGTAATGGTGTTAGGAGCAAGTGCAAACAGGGTGGGTGTATATATGACATGAATTTTCTTTTTCTTTTATATATAAATTTTGATTAAACAACAAAGATAGTAGAGTTTTTTTGGTAGTGTTGTTAGGCTTATATAAATATATAGACAAGTAGACATCAGACATTAGAAAATTATGTGCACGATTATAACGAGGCTTGAAAATTTAAATATACAAATTTTTTTGTAGTTATATAGAAGAAGAAGAGACGAAAATGGTTTGTTTTATATATATATATTTTGTAGATTACAACAACAGGTATTTTTTTAACTTGTTCTAATCCCAGGTAAAATAAAAAAAAAAAAATATTATGCAAAATTATTTCAAACATGTAAAATTTCTTTTGTGAGAAAAATTTATTTTTTATATATTCGTGAAATTCTTTTTAAATGATTTATAATTTTTAATGGTTGCGAATTAAATATGAATTATTATTGTTGATGATGATGTGGAAATTGTATAAATAAATAATAAATAAATAAATTTTTTATGCAAAACATAAAATTAGGTATATTTATTTTCTTGTAAATTGATTTACAAGTTGCAAAAGTATCAAATTAAATTTATGTTTCATATGGAAATATGTAATAGTAAATTGATATTTTATTATACTGAATAATTATTGATTTACATAAAATTTTTAATGCTAAATATAATTATGAAATTCAAATTTTATAGATGATCAATTTTAGATTATGTTTATTATTATTAATTGTGTGAAGTTTTTTGATTTCATATTTTATATAATTTTTAATTGATATTATATTTAATTTTGGAATAACTTAATTTATAAATTGCAATTATATTTTTATTTAAAAAAAAAGGTTTAAAAAAATGTATAAATGTTGGTACTTTTTATACATAAAAATATGTCAATTGATCGTGAATCACGATGATATTAAATACAGAACTCCATTTTGGACATTACACAATTATTGTATTTTGTCCATTTTATTAATATTTATAAATTTTTTAAAATATTAAAATTAATATTTAACAATATTTTCACTCTGTTTAAATATTAACAATTATTTTCGAAGTGTAATTCAGTGTCACACGTTTTAATGATGATGACGTTTCGAAAATATTTATGTTGCATATACAAAACGAATGTTATAAATATCATAAATTAGCATAAAATCATTAAATAATAAAGAGGCAACGTAAGAGCATAATTTGATCAAGCGTACCAAATCGATTTTGGAAAACTTGATTTTACATTGAAGCATAGAAAGAGTTTTAATTGAGTAAATCCCAGTTTTATACGTCCTTGTCGTTAAAAAGAAAATAAATCTTGCTGTGATGCATAAAGTTCTGGGTTCAACTTCAGACCGAAACATCAAAGTTGCTTTAAATTGACCAGTAATACAAATGTCTAACTATTAAAAGTCAAGTTTATTGCAATTAAAGTTTCTTCACTGCAAAGAATCTTATAGTTCTGAATTCATGTAAAATTATAGTACGTGCAAATGGAAATATAAATGTCACGAAAACATTATCATTGAGATGATAAGGCAAAGGCTCTAACATGGCATTGTAGAACTATAGATGGAGATGCATAAAAAAAATTTAGAATAATTTTTCATTGAAATTTTCTTAAAATAATTTACAAAAACCCAATCTAATCTGTCAAAATATAACAATTTACAATTAAATCCTAAAAATAATTCTATAAACTAGCGTTTAACTGTATTTTAGTTTAACTCAGAAATTCTACGATTCCAGTTTAATAACCAAATATAAAAACATATTAAATTTTCTTACATTATAAAAAATAACCTATTTATAAATCATTCCTAATGACTTCTCTAGAAGTAACACGCTATGAACTATCATAATGATGCGTTGAATATTTCTTAATTGAAACAATGTATCATTTGTGTAACATAAAATCTGACAAAATAAGAAACCTTTTTTTGTTGTATCTTATCAGATTAAAATCTTAATGTCACAACTGAAATTCTCACTTTATATTTAAAAAAAGAAATATTATTATAATTTAACGTTAATAACTTATTCGCGCAGAACTGAAATATTAAATCTTATTATTTAGTTTAGTAGCGGAATGTACGGGCAGGCTATTAAGTCTAATTGACATTACGTTATGAAGATTAACATTAATGATATTTTATGTTATAGTTTTGTGGAAATATAATTCTAATTATACTCGTATTTATGAGAAAAGTGACAAAATGTTGACAAAGTGCTTAAATAAGTACAAATATAATAAAGCCAACTAAATATATTTCACTTCATTTAATACTTGATTGCAGATTTTGCTATTTACATTATTTATACCTATTTTTTCTGAAACAATGAAGATTTAATGATTTTATTTTCTTGATGAATCCACTCGCAAAATACATTTTGCAAGTCTCTATTACTGGTAGCTATTTAATGCTGAATCAACTTAAAACGACATCGATGCCACGGTCTGGATTTGAACCCGTATCGATACTTAATACATCACAAGTATAGTAAGCTACAACTATGTGACAGCCATTCTCGAAGATTTACTTCATATAAAATATAACAATCGAAAAATTATAAAGAAACTATTAAGAATTAGGATTATATTTTATAACTTTATAAGCGTTTAATTGGCTTAAAAAATTTGAATTGCATACCAATAAAACATCAAAGCAGTATGAGAGATAAAATATCTTATAGGATATTTTAAAGAGAGTGAGTAACACGCTTATATACTGCAGAATATCCTAAAGATTTACTTGTTGTGTATAGCGAAATATTGATATATTCATAGAAGCAATATTGGAAACCTTAGTTGGAATTTTATTAAAGAATGTGTAACGGTGAGCTATCATAAATCAACATGTAGCCTAGTCTCACGATGTAATTCTCACGTGAAAGTTTTAGCGTGATAGTGAATTCTTAATTTATTTCCAGCTGACAATATATTTGCGATTAAATTTTTGAATATCAGAAATATGATTATCATAAATTACTTTACATAATTCTGTCATTAAAATTCGATTTTAGTAAACTGAACTGAAGTAATTGTCATAATTTATTGAAGTGTCTATAACCATCTGTCTATAACCATATAGAAACAAGCTTATAGCCGCTTATACAGAAATTATCTAATACGGAACATTTAAAATTTGACTTTCTCTATGAACTGCTTAATCGGATTGTAATATTAAATTTTTTAATAGAACTATTCTTAATATCTTAATTTAAATTAGATAATTAAAAACCTATATTATTTAATAAATTAATTTACATTTAATACTGTGGCACCTGACACGAACTGGCATTATCAAAATACTTCTTACTCTCTGGACTGACATTATACCATATGTGTATTAACAAAACTAATCAATTATTGTGATCAAACTGGAAAAGTTAAGTTTCTATTTATATTATGTACTTATAAGATAGACACTAAATCAACCGTACAAGTGAATACTTTTACGTAGTAACCTATTTTTCCAAATCCTTAACCACTAAATTTATAATATACTCTAAATCAGTGGTGTCGAAACTACAATTTGCGGGCCATATACATACAGCCTTCCTTCTAAGCATTATTTAGCCGACATGAATTAAATTTTAATTATTTAATAGATCCACAGCAAATTTGCTTATTATAAACAAATAGAAATACTTTCGTTAATTAACATATTCATAAGATCTATTGAAAATGGCATCTACAGAATTATTTCCGGACTATCGAAACAGCAAACGCATCACTTACATTAACAGAATAAATTATTATTTTAATTTTTTGAATCAACTTTCTTTTTCCTAAAATATCATATATTTATAGATATTGGTGAAAAGAATCTTTTTATGCTTTTTAGCCTGCATACCTTCTAATAGTTTTTTAAATGGCCCCTGATGACTATATAAGATTGACCACCACTGCACTAAATAATATCATAGAATAAAAAAAAACCAAAAAACATTAAATTTCATTAAAAATATACTCTTCAAATTAATTTAATTTTGTGGTCTAATTTATTAAAGTAATCAAAAACTAATCGCAAAACATAAGTTCTTTTTTTCCATTTTAATTTATCGTCTTTGATTACACAAAAACAAAAATTACATTTTTTCGTTATAAATAATCAAAAATTACGAAATGAAAAATACAAAAAAAAAAAAATAATTGTACAAAATTTATGTTGCTCATAAAATTCATACATAATACATACAAGATACAAGATACAATAAAAATTCATTTCACTTGAGATTGAGACTCCAATAAAGAAGTTTTTTTGTTGTTGTTAAAAGCAAGTACACATCAAGTCTAAGTGCACATTATGCTCGTGATAAGTTTGTTCAAGCGGAAGATGCGGTCAATTAGCCGGCGATTATTATTACCGTTAGCATTACATATATACATACTAAAAGTAGTAAAGTAAAAAAAGTTATTTATATTTTATAAATATCTATAATTTTTTATGCTGAACAGGTATAACTAAAATTACTGATATTTTTATGTTGTATTTCTTTAATTTTTTTTTTTTGGAACTTTTCTTTTACATTTTCGGTCAACATTTTATTGAAAAGAGTTTTTTTGAGTGTAGGTGCGTTTTTTAGAAGCGCACACGTTTTGTAAATCAATTGTTCTTAAAGTTGATTTTTTTATTTTTGGTTTGTAAATTTTTAAGTGAGCTAATTTCAATGTCATAAATTATAATCAAGCATCAGATAAATGAACGTTTTTATGTGCTTTATAAAGTAAAGTAAGTCAAAATTATTTGCGGTTTTATTTGTTCTCCAGTATGAAAAGTTCGTTATTTTTTTTTTCAATTAAGATATTTTAGTGTATAATTAAAAAAAAAAATGTTCCAAAATCTTCGGTTATTATTTAGGAGGGAGGTATAATAAAAAAAATCATAAATTTAGGACAGTGATCATACATAAAATTAACTGTAGATATAAAGAAATCTTTAATTTCAGGCGATTTACTTTACAAAAGACAATTTTTTATAAATTATTTATTTTTAAAAATATTTTAAGATTAATAAGTGACGCTACTAAATGCATTCCAAATTTTTCAAATATACACTCCCGATTTTACACAGTTTCCTAATTTTTTATAGGTTACCACAATTTTATAAGAAAACCCTTCTTTATATTAAAATAAATGTATCGGTAATTAGCTTTGGATTTAAAATTTTTATGCTTTTATCAAAGGAATTGCTCCAAATAGCATCGATGATCTTATCATATTGAATTTCTTATAATAAGAAAGTCCAATATATTAAAAATATAAGGACGAAAATAAGGAATTGTTTTATAAAAAATTTCCTTACTGAATTGTATTTTTAAATTTTCATCCGTACAATACAACAACCCATCATGAATTCGTTATAAGGCAATAATCAAAAGGAATTTTTGAAAGCTACTAAAGCCTCAGTCATCTTAAACTATCAAAGAACCAAATGTGCCTACTAACCAACTATCCCTCGGTACACTGTCGCCTCAACTATCACCTCAACAAGATGGATAGGTCACAGTCATCCCGATGCAGACTATGTAATGAAGATGACGAGACTGCTGAATATACATATTCTATGTTGATGTCTTGCCATTAATAAAACCTGATTATTCGGTCAATGAATTCTAGAATTCAACTATATTGCATCCAGCCAACTAATAAATATTCTAGGCTTTATCAAACAAACTGGCGTTTGTCAGGAAGCTTTAATTCTCTAGGGCACTACAATAGGTCTTTTTATGGACATTTTCTTCCCAGCCCTTTACTAAATCTAATCTAAGCCTCAGCCATAAATTATATAAATGTACACTTTTTATATAGGAAATATATTGTGAAAAAAAGACATTTAAATAAACTGTTTAGTCCTTACAAGATTGTAGTCGTTTTTATTTATATTTATGAAATGTTAATAGTTGATTAAATAATCAATGATCAAAATCTATTTAATTATACATTTTAATCATCATTTAAATGTGTCCGGAATCAATAGAAATAAAAGTATAATAATATTTGAAAATTATTTGAGTTATTCTGACCATTAATTAATAAATTTAAAAAAAAAAAAATCATTTAATAAATTATATAAAAATTATTATCTTACCAAAAATAAATTATTTAAAATTTCCATTTTTATTCTTCTCATTAAGTCGATTTCGATTTTAATTAAAAATGTTTAAGATCTTCTTTTACCACCAAATTAATTTTTTTAAATTATTTCACTTTTTTTTCAAATCGAAGTCTAACTTTTTTAAGTAATTATTTATTTTTTATATTATTTTTTTTCGTAATTTTCCTAATTTAAGAAAATGTTTATACATAAATTTTCGAGTTTCAAATTCCTTTTAAATTTCAATGATTTTATTTTTTTATTTTTAACAGTTTTATAAAGGTTAATGTTTCAGAATAAAATATTTTATTTTTATTGTATATAAATCGTTTTATAAGTAACTATATATATGTATTTATAATATTTTAATGTTGTGTCGATTTTTCACTATTATATCTGCTCTAAGAAAACAGCAGCATCAGCAGCAGCATAAAAACTTACAGAACCGTGAATTTTTGTGCAATAGTAGAAACACAAAAATAAACAAATAAATATAAAAAAAAAATTATGTTGAAATAAAATCTATTTTTGCTATGTAGTCTGTTATTATATATTTTGTATCCTCCTAAACCAAACAAGGCTTTGCAATTTTCAAGTTTATCATATTTATATATTTGTCTATTTGTATATTTTGTATTAGAAGAAAAACGAGCTCAGAGTATTACAGATTTGCCAAGAAGATTATAATCAAGAAATAGTTATTATAGTTGGGGTCCACAAAAGAGTGACACCAGAATGGATTCTCCTTTAAGAATTTTTGTATTTTTTATATTATTTATTTTATTTTTATTTATATTTATTATAATTCTCTGTTTTTTTTTTTTTTTGTATCTAAGTTAGTAAAATATCGCGTATATTTTATGTCACCAATGAAAATGTTGTGAGGATAAAATGATCTTTTTATATCAAATAAATTATATATTATTTTTACTTGTTCATATATAAAAGGTTTTTGCTCTAGAACCGTTATTCGTTGTAGGTACAATTTATGTAGGCAAAACTTATGTTATCCCAAATAGAGCAGCATAAATATCATCAAAAGAAGTTCAAATTGAAGAACACTGTAAATAGTCAACCAAATAAAGATAACCGATTAAGTATAGTAACCCATAAAGAATTTATCTTAAAATAGTTGCGCACAATTAATCGCGAAATACATAAAAAATGAAAAAAAAAATTTACAAAAAAATATTGTCACCACAAAATCTTTTTTTTTTTTTTTTTTTATTAACACTTTAATTTATTTTGATCATTACTTCTATTTTTTTTTATAAGATTTTTTTTTTATTATTTGTTAGATTTATTTAAAAGAAAGTATCTAAGAGATACAAAAAAAAAATCTTAATTTTACATAAATCATAAAAAAAAACTAAAAAAAAAAATAAAAAAATTCAGAATTTTTTTCAATAAACAAAACAAAATAAACTTTTTCTTTAAAATATAAATTGAGGAATTAAATATTTTCTGAATGTACGATCAGAATGATGGTCAGAAACTAACTGAAGAGGACTAGACCAACATCTTGCTTAAGAACATAAAACTTGGCGGCTTCGTACTATATTTGCTTCTTTTTTTTTTGTATATATACATACATTATATGTATATATATATATCTACGTATATGAATTTTGTTTTGTTGGATCTTTGGGGCTGGTTCGTTGATTTCTTATATGTTTAAAAAAAATATAATTTTTTATGTTATTTAGTTTTCTTTTTCCAATTCACCAGCATATATAAAAAATTATAGTATGTGCGGTTTTGTATTTTACTCTGTTTTTTGTAGTAATGTAGCTGATGGGTAGTAAATGTTATGTATACTACATAAAAAAGATATTTTTTTTTATTTAAAATAAAAAACGACAAAAACAATTCAAGAGAAGCTCCCCAATATATTGCAATGCGATTTATATGTTCGCTAGATGACATTATCCATAAGAAAGTATATAAGAATTTTTCAATAACGAAGAGAACATAAATTTAAAAATTATTGTAGTGACTTTATGTGTGTAGCCCAACAAACATAAGCATAATTTTTGTATAAGCATAAGAGGATGTATAAAACATAATGTGTAGATAGATATTTTGAAAATGCTAAAATGTTAAATATAAAGTGCATATTATGTTAAATAAGAAAATAAAAAGAAAACGTTTTTTTACAAAATTTTTGTTAGAATAAGAAAGTTTTGTTTTGTAATGTTTGAAACGGCCAATAAAAGAAAGAATTTGTGCAAAGGCAAAATAAATTTTAATATTAGGAAATAAATACATATAGTAGAAAAATGGATTACAATTTCACGATATTATGATCGATTTGACTATGTTTTGTTGGGGCGGTTTTTTTTTTATTATTTTTATGTTATTTTTTAAAAACTTTTTTAATATATGTTTTTTTTTTTAAAAAATAAAATTTTTTATAGCATATACTATAAAAAAAATAATAAGATTTTATTTATTCACAAATTAATTGTTTTGCAGAATTTAATTTTATGAGAGAAATATTTATATTATTTCGTGTAATATAAATTATGATTTGAATTTTAATGTATGGTTAATTATTATCATAATTATATGTTTCAGAAAATCTGTACAGTTACCATCATAAATTTTAATTTTTTTGTAAAAATAATACTTATAGAATAATAAACTAGACAAAAATTACGAATATATATTTGAATTTTCACTGATTATTTATTAATATTTATTTAAATTTTCTACAATTAGATTATATTAATCCCAACTCATTAAAACGGCGTGTGTTTCTCCTCAATTTGCTTCGAAAAAATGATTTTGATTAGTAATCAAGTATTTAATCAGCATCAATGTTGGACACAAGCTCCATTTTTACGTTACCGAGAAAATGGGGACCTGACCTGAGAAAGAGACTGATTATTTGTTTGAAAACAATCATAATGAAAGATATTGTTAGTATATCCATTTTAAAAGGATACATAAGAAAGATAATATATTTTATCCTTAAGCTTCATTTATTAAACTTTCTGATATGCTGAGAATTTTTTTTACTATCTATGCAATGGAATAAGCTCTGATTCTTCCATCACCGAAAATAAAACAAAAGTTAATAGATTAAACAATAACTGCTTAATGATATATTTGTCCAATGTATATGCTTTCACCTTCATAAGCTCACATTCTTCATATGACCATGACGGCTGTATCTTGATCATTACTTAAGTAATTTTGAAATATGTTACCAAATGTATTGCTGATTTCCTGATTGCGTGTATCGTGTATCGCTTTGGTTATCTTTCTTAAATAATCTATAAACTTTTCGCCCTTAAAGTCAAACTTGACAAAATCATTTTTCTAGCTATCATCTTCCAATTGGCAGATTTCCTATATTAAATGAGTTCTTCACTAAATCGGATGCAAACCAAAATTTAATACTTTATCATTAACTAATTATGTTCAGATAATGATATCTCAACGAACGGGTAGCGACATGGAAGAATATTAATAATTATTATACCACGGATTTGCTGATTGCGAGTATCTCTTTGGTTATTTTTATTAAAAAATCTATAAATTTTAAACGTAAAACTTTGGCAAATCTGTATTTTGGTTGTCTTTTAATTGGCAAATGACTTCTGGCAAAGATTTCATATAATTAAATTAGAAAAAGTTTCAAGACAGATAAAACATATTTTATTGACGAAGCTTTAACAACCACATTAAAATGACCAAATATTCTTATATATAATTTAAAAGTCATTTCAGGTCATTGCTGTCAAATACGATCAACAAATTGTGTAACAACCAAATTTTCGGAAACTTTATTAAGGAGAACTTTGAATATATTTTAGTTAAAATTTTTGGCATTTGTCGCAATCGAGCATTTCAGCCACTTTATCATAAAATTCAACCCATTATTTACATAGTCGCGATCATACTTAAAGTCGTTTTGTTGCTCTAATACAATCTTCTTTTCTATCTCTTCACATTTATATTAACATTACAGATTTTTTTGTATTATTGAACTTTTTGAGCTCGCAGCCGTTATTAAATCAAGAAAAAAGCTAAAAGATTTTTTTTATTTATTTTCTTTTTCCCGAAAACCGGGCGCTTCTTCTTAATTCCGCTTTAATACTTATTACCACGATTTTCATCAAATTTAGTTTTCAAAGACTAAAAATGTATGAAAAATCTAATTTTATTTATTTGGCTGTAGCTGTACTGTTTTTTCTGTATAATCATTTTGTTTATGACGACAATAAAGTTCATTAAAACAAACGACTAAATTAGACGGTAAAATGAAATTATTTCATTAACATAATTTTATGTATACTTTTATCTTGATTGTTTTTATGCTCTTATTATGATTCTGCTGTAAACTGTGCATTCAGTCAAAAATTTAATTTAAAATAATTTATAAAAATATGCAATAAAAAATTTCCTATAAATATTTATGGTATGCCACAAAATAATATAACCAAAAATTAAATGGAAAATTTATAATAAAATTTCTTAATGAGAGGATTTTTTTTTATTAATATACATATATTAAATATTCTTAGAGCTGCGCGCGGAAGCTGATTTTAAATAGCCGAAGGCGGTTTAATTTTTTGTTTAAATCGCGCAAAATTTTAAATTTAAAAAAAAAAAACATAGCAAAAGCATAAAAATTCACTTAAGTGTTACCTGCTAAGCTTAAGGCGTTTATTTATCCCAAAAAAATATATTTGTATATTAATTTTAATTTTTGGAATTTCATTAGAGATATACTTTTACATCCTCCACACTGATAAAATAAAACTTCTTGACATTAATTGCAAGTTCTTAAAAACTTTCTATAAAAATATTTATGTAAGTGAATTTTAATTATACTTCCTTATAGCAATAACAATAATCGCCAATTTTTTATTTCGTTAAAATTTTATTATTATGATATTTAAAATATAATATAAAATAAATAATGATTTTTTTTTTGTTAAATTAATAATAAATTTCAGATTTCCCTTCACCAAATCGATACCATGGGAAAGATGGTAAAATATTCATATTTCGAAGTTCCTTTAGCAGTATAATTTTAACAATATTTATGACAGTTCAAAAGAAGTTATTTTATTTAATTTATATTGGAATTGCTTCCTATTGGTATCTGTTTTGCAGGAAGCCTTTCCAACATAATTAAATCGGCCACAGGAAAAGATTAATTTACTTTGAAAGACGACGACGATTCACTTAGTAGCAAAATTTCTCCAAACTTTGAATTTAAGATTATGATTTCCATGGTAATGAAGATCTTGGTAATGAAGATGAAGACCATGGTAATGAAGACCAGTGGTATAGTTCATTACTACAAATGCTCATTATAAAATTTGTATTTTTTTATTTAATTGAATTGGAAGAATAATATGTAACTTTTTATATTAGATATAGTTAGTAAAATAAATAATTAGTGAAGAGTTTTAACTTTTTATTAAAATTAAATAAATATTTTATCATTTTCTATAGCAGAAAATAATTGAGTGGCTTCAATCAGATTTGCTATATTTCCTTAAATTATGCTTGGAATTTATCTGTAAATTCCACTTTAAAACTCTTCCTGTCCATTTTATTGAATTATGTGAAACGAAAAATTGAAACGATTTTATCAACTTAATATTAATACATAATTACTTAATAGCCAATTATATTATTGCAGAATTTGAAATAGTTTCTTTAAATTTTACATCAATTTTCAAAAATCTAATTATGTAAATCTTTCTGCTTTATAATCGATCCGTATTTGTTAGTAAGATTTATGAAATTTCAGACTAGGCGATAGCGAAAGTTGGTCCTTTTATAATATACAAACATTTGTATAGTAAATTTTCAACAAAATTAATAATATGCAAAATAATGTTGTCAAGAAGTATGTAATTAGTAATTTTATTGATAGAAGACACTTGCATTGGAATGTTTATTCATATTATGCTAGACCCTACTTTTGGCAAAGTAAAAAAGTGTATAAACTTACAACATCTTTTATTTCACGTTCCACCTATTAAGTGATTAAAGACCTAGTATTAATGTCCACGAGAAATATTTTAGTTTATACTTCAAATTTGGCACATGGCCTTTCTTATATATTACAATTCATTAATAATTCTAAATAATTGACATTAATTTATTAATTTGTTAACTATAGGAAAATTCGCATTCGCAGTAAGAAAAATTCTTATTTGTTACTTTTTATTATGTCTAATTTTAATTTTGGCCTCACCTAATTCCTTTAAAAGCCAGCATCTATCAAAAGTTAATGATTTTTTTTTTTCAAATTTATTTATTATTATTTCTATTTTAAACTTTTAATATAATTTGTTTATGCTTTATGGCATTTCTTATAATTAACAAACAAAATTCTCAAATTAAAGAAATTCTACTTTTTTTTTTTTAACAAATTTCTCTAGACTTTAACAAAAGACTCATTTGAAGAATTAGCCCACATTTTATTATTATTAAAAGAGTGAAAATTCTTTGAATGATCTACCTCAATATAATTTGTAAATTACTTTACCCAATTTGTTAATGTAATTCACATTTTATTATCTTCAATTAAACTGTAATTGCTTTAAATAATATGCGCGGGTTTGTTTAAATTAAAGGATATTTCCGAAAGACATTTAAACTTTGTCGTACTGTTGGTAAATTTTTGCTTGAGGCCTATATAATTTTAGTTAATTGTGAGAATGTGAAATTATGAGCATTGTTAGGTTTTCATTAGAAAAACTGTAGAATTTTCAGAGTTAATTTAAAATATTTATGGATGTCTTGTTAATCTAAATGGTGTGCCGAAAAATGACTTTAACATGTAGAAAATTTTACATAAATTATAATTTTTGATCTCCAATTGAATTTTTGAAAATATTAGAAAAATAAATATTAGGGAAAACCTTGTCGTACCCAGAGCCAAGGCCGGATTAAACAGATAAGGACTAAACAGCTAAACAGATAAGGAAGGAAAACACTTGATGAGTAAAGTATGTGTCACAGGGGGCATCAAAATAATTTGTAAATGGGAAAAACATTACAATAAAATTAACTGAAATATAAATACGGTTTCAGGCATAATTCAAACATTTAAATAGCATAGAGATACATTCGTATTTAAGCATATTATATATTATGTTTCATCGCTTGATGTGTCCCCAAAGATAGAAAATATTTATCATGATTGCTTCCTTGTTCTTTGGGTAGATCAACCCCAACAAAAGTCTTAATCCCACCCTAAACACAGCCATATAAATTTTTCGATAGTTATATTTTTAATTAGTAAAAACAAAAATAACAACAATATGAAAAATACTCCTCTTAAATTTATTAGTTTCTAATTAATTAAAAATTTTTGAAAAGATTAAATCTGCGCGCTAAACAGGCGAAATTGAACAAATTAGAAATTAAATCGCAATAAAAAATGTGCTAAAAAAATTATATGTAGTAAAAAAAAAATTTGTTCTTTATGATTTTTTCATTACATATAATAACATAAAATAATGAAATATTGTTCAATAAAGAAATTTACAGAAAATACAAAACAAAAAAAAAAACCTTTCATCAAAACTCTATGATGGGAATTAATGATTGATAGATTCTTTAACAGATTTTTATTTTTTATTTTTACTCTCTAGCCAAATTCGCGCATAATTTTTTTTCAAGTACTACACATTTAATGATATTACTAGTCAATAGATACCTACTATTACCATCAATATAGACACTCTTTAGCACGTCTTTGGCTTCACTATAATAACAAAAATAAATGAAAAAAATCTAATAATATAATACATGGGATGGGCACAGTAGTTGCTTTCACACCCATAATCACTTTTATTCTAAGAAAATTTTTTATATACTATTTTCTTTTAACAATTTTCAAGTGTTTTTCTATTATTTCCAAAAAAAAAAAAAATTAAACTCAAAATTTCTATTCGAATATGTTTGCAAAAATATTATTATTATTATTATGGGTTAAGTATTTTACGTGTTTCTTACCATTTTGGTTTTGTTTTGTGCAATTCACTTTAGTAGATTGGAGAGTCTAAAATTCCACCGGTTAATCAATGATTCAAATAGATTTTTTTTTAATGGTACACGTGATTATTTCTAAAAATTTTTGTTTTGTTATTATAACCTAAAATTATTGAATTTTTAGTAAAACTCCAATGATATCCGAATAAAATTGATTTAGATTGCTTTTTATTGATTTGTTAGATATATGTTTTTATATATATATAAAATTAAGTGCGACCTGTAATATTTCAATCTAAGATGTAATTAAAGCACGTGTAAAAACGTTTATAACTTAATAAAATTGAGAGAATTATATCGATTACATTTTGATATGCTATTACAATTATTAATGATAACTATTTAAATAATAATAATATAATAATTAAATTAATTTATATTGGATATTATTATTTAAAGCTAGATGACAATATCAATCATTAAGAATAAGAATGTAAGAATGCGGTTAACGTTAAATAATAATATCAGTAGTACCTACGAGATAGTTACAATGGATTCAGACAGGTAACGTGAGCTTTTAAATCTTAAGTGAATATCAACATCAACAATTAGAGATGACGATAAGAGAGCCGATACCAAGGTATTTTTGATAAAAAGATTGTTCAGAAAATTTATGGTGTGGTGTGATCTACATAAATGGAATTCGGAGACAATGCTACAGTGGATTTGTTGTATGTATAAGCTTTACGGATACATTGATGTTGCATTAAAAGATTGCGATGGTTTACAGTTTAGACACATTTTCAGTATGAATATTAACACTTCAGCTAGGAAAGTGTTTGAATCTAACACAGATGGAAGAAGAAAGCGTAGCAAACCTTCCTTCTTGTGAAAGGATGGAGTTATTAGCGACATAAAAAAAATTATTGTTTTAATATAAATTAAATTTGCCCGCGATTCAAATACTATAATTAAAAATTCTGAATAATTGTCTTCCAACTTCCATGTACAAAACAAGCGAGTAAAATAATATTATTACTAGATAAAAAAAACTAGCACTTTTAGTAAATTAATTAAATTAATTTACTAAACATTTCGTTTTGTACTAGTAATCTGTAAACAAAAAAGGAAACTTTAACCACTAAAATTAAAAGTTTATGTCAAGTTCTAAAAATAATTATAGTAGTACTCCACAATTAGGACAATAATTGTGAAGTACTACAAAATTTTTAATACAAAACAGAATGCGATATAAAAATTATCTTATTTTGACCAAGAAGTTGACCCACTAAGCAGTTGATTGATAACTAATTATTACTACGATATTTAATACAATTTTTTATATTATATTATCTAAGTCTAGATTACAACTAAAAATGTAAAAAGATTTAAATAATAAATATGAAATTATGAAATTATGAATCAATTCTCACAAAATAGAAGTTTAGCTGTAGATGTGTTAAAATTAATTTCTTCTTATATATAAATTACAAAATACCAAAGATAATTTGTAATTCAAAGTTTTAATCAATTTACTTACTGCGAATGATTGAGTTATATTGTCGTTTTCAATACGCTCTTTAGAAAAATTTATAAAATTAATCCAACTTTTTTTAGGATTTACAATTACAACTAGTCAAAATAAAGTTGTAAGCGACTTGAAAACGTTCATTTGTCAAAACGGTTCATTTATAAAACGTTAATTTGTAAGATACTATATGGTTTTTATAGATAAACGAACATTAACATACATTCTGCCAAAATAATGAAAATGTATTCGCACACTTCAAAACATCGTGAAATTTCAGATCATAATCTTGTTAAATATCCAAATTTTCCATCTTAATTGAGTTCGGATATAGTAGAAATACTCGAAATATATTTAATTTTAATTATCCAATTTATTTTTATAATACCAAATTTAAACTGGACCACTTTCAGCCATAATTTTACTTAAACATTTTTTTAAAATGCAATTATCATTAAAATAAAAATTCAAAAACTATAAAACAATTATTGTTTTTGGATGTGATTATCTCTGGTAAATTGTTGTATGTTATTTTGCATTTATTCTGCATCTCGTGCGACCCACTAAAAAATTTATTTCATTACTTAAATTCCACATTATTAATTTTTTTTTTTTTTTATACCTGACATTTTTTTTAAAAACAGAAAACAAAACATAAAAAACAGTTTATTTTTAATGCTGTCCGTGTGCATATAAAATTATGTTTTTTAAAACCAATATCTTCTATCTATATAACAATGACATTTTTATGTAGTCAAAGAAAGTCTTCTCTAGAAGATTTTTACTTTCTAATAAAAAGTCGTTTAATTTTTTTTTATGTTTAATTTTTCTTTTTTTTTGTATTTTTTGTAGTTTTTTTAGTTTTAATTTGGTCACTGACAATAATATTTCTTCTTGTTAATAAATAATTATAATTTGTGACTGAATTTTAACTGACCTTTTACTTAATTGCTCATTAAGTTTTTCTAAGTTTTTTTAAGTTTAGGTTGTTTTTTTTTTGGCAGAAGATAATTTAAAAAATAAAAAATTAATAAGAAATGAAAAGGCAAAGAAATAATTAAAAAAAGTGTGGTTTCATTGATTTCATTTCATTTCATTTTTTTGGGCTTGATTAGATTAGTCCATAAAAAGAATTCATTTATATAAAACCCATGAAAAAAATATTAAATTTGTTTTTCCAAAAAACAAAATATTAAAAAAAAAAAAAAAAAAGAATTATTTAAGTTTTATAAAAAATAATAAAGGAAACTAGTTTGTAAAAAAAAAAACGAGTATAAGTCAAAAAGTGAAATTGTTCTAGATTTAACTAAATGGTATAGTAAAAAAAAATTAAATTTTTTTTTTATATTTTTTTATAGTTGTTTTTAAAGAGATTATTGCGGTGAAAACTACTTCCAAATTTATGTATTTATATATGGATAAGAAAAAAAAATTAATGTAGAAACTCTTTTCAAAATCAAAAATCATTATTAATGATATTTAGTTGAGAGTATTCAATTAATGTAACCAAATTAATAAATTTAAAATTCGACATCAATTTTATCTTGATCGGATAAATCCGCACACGTAAAATCCGCATACAGAAAAATCCTCTTCCAGAATAAAGGATTTATGTAGGAATTGAATTTCTAAGAATTAATGTTCGGTAAGCCTTTTAAATAATTTTCTGAAAAATTAACTTCACTTTGAACTTGAAACGGAAATTCCTAAAAATCCTTTATTCTTTCCTAGAACGGATTTATGTCTGTGCGCAATTATCGTGTAAGCATTTATCACCGAACCAAATTTTAGGCATAGATAAACAATTTAGTTTCCTTTTTTCTACAAAAGCAACCTGTCCTCTATAAGAAACTCTTTTTATTTAAATTGGTTCAAAGAAGTTGCTTATACCAAAAAATATCTACATAAGAGATAAATCATTAATCGTATGGCAAACTGCGAAACCTTAAATAAATTTTAGGTTTTGTGGTTAAGAATTTTCTTCTCAATAAAAAAATCCTCAACTTTCTTTTCTTATAAACAATGGTTTCCTAGTTCGCAATGCGATTGAAATATCTATATGTAGATGATTTTTCCAAAAATGGTTAATGTAGTTTCAAAAATAATCAAATTTTATGTAATTTATAATCAAATTATGAATCGAATAATAATCAAAATTTGTTAGATCTTCAGTAGATTTAAGTAAATAAAGGACTATTACAAAAATTCTGTAAATTACAATTTCAAAATTTTATATTTTAAATTATAATAAAAGTAATTTAGTCCCAACTTCTTTAACAATTATATTACATAAAAATTTGGGTTAAGTGCTCATCAAAATGAAGATTAGTTATTACTAGATTATGTGTTTAATGCAGATAAGTTATATGACCAGTATTTAATGAACGCTCAATATCAATTTAACAAACAGAATAGGTACTCTTACTTACAACATTCCTGAATGAAATAATTATTTCATTTTCTGATTAGAGTTCTATTTTAAATAAATATAACTTAATATAATATGTTTTAGCATTTTATGTATTTTTATACTTTACTGCATCTCCAATCACTATTTTTTAATGCTTTTTACCTTGTCCACGATCCAAAATGTTTAACCAGAGGCGCTCCACTTCGTTAGTTCAATGTACTCATAAAATAAGAATATACCTCACCTCAATAGCATTTGAATATTCCATAACGAATTTTAAACAAATCATTCAGGAACTAATACTTTTCCATTAGAATTTGGTTCAAAAAAAGCCTCCTTAAAAATTCCTTAATAACTACAAAATTATTATTATTAAAATATTTATAATTTTTCAAATTATATTTCATTAAAAAAAACTGATTTCATCAGTTTAACATTTCATCATTTTTCATCTCTGAATTGATTGACTTGCACCAAAACTTCTTTTATTTAATTTATAATTCCATATTATAAATTAATATTTAATATTAGCACATTTTCTGAGTGTTTTAATTTTGTATTTTATTTTTCTATTTACTTGCTTTAGTTTTTTATTATATGAATTGCAAAAAAAAAACACCTAAAACGATACATCAAAATTGCATGTTAAACCCTTCAGGTATTTTTAAACATTTGCTCTGTAAAAATAAGACTCATATTGTCGGTTCGGATGTAAAGCTTAAGGGAAATACGTTTAACATCGGAAGAGATTTAACAACAAAAAAAAGACTAAATCTATATTGCATTGAGAAAATATTATAATATTTTTAATGTAATATTGTTAATTACTATGCTAACAAAATGAAAAACCTACAGTTGACTTTATGTTACGAGTAGGGTAAATCAGTTATAGATGGTATTATTAAGAAAATTAAAGTTTATTAAAATTTATGTTGAAAATATTTGTATAAGGAAGCTATCAAATATATAATTATTAATGTTCTGTTTGTGAAAAATGTTTCTAGCTATATCCATCTTACAAAGATTCCTATCTAACCTTGAAGATTAATTTAACAATTGTTTTTTTATATATGGATTTTTCGAGCTCTGGGGAAAAAGTTCTCATGAATTCCCATATTACTGGACATAAGGTAAAATAATAGTTTTTAAAAGAAAAATGAATTGCAGATAATTATGTATTATATAAGAAATTTAACAATGAATTCATCCTAAATCAGTCCAATTGAAACCCACTTGCCTTAAATAACATTTTATATTATTAAAAAATTTTAAAACCTACAAAATAATGTGTGTATATATTATGAAGGTTATATTGTTAACAAACTTTTCATACAGGATAAATTAATAATGTTAAAATATAAACACGGATTTATAATTACAAATCAAATAAAAGCCATAACAAATTTACATAGTTTATTTTCGATACATTGAAGAGTTAACTTTGTATTTTGTGCACTCATATTAAATTTAAAATTGTACAAATACTAAAGTTTTTTAGACACTTTTGTACTAGTATATAAAATGATTTAAACTATCACTTTGTCGATCTGTCCATTTTTTTTTATGTAATGACCTACTAATTTTATACGAATTCTGAACAAAAGGTTTCTTTACACCGAAGGAACAATTAATTGCAACAAACTAATTAATAGGGAGACATTTGTTGTCAGCAAATAATCTCAACCGTTAACATTTTTTCCAGTCTTAAAATCACAATTATATATATATAGCAAAATTTATTAATGGTACTCATTTTAAAACTGAATCAACTTTAGAATGCCATCGATGTCGCGGTCTGTAGTTAAACCCGAGACTTACATCACACCATAGCATACTACCACCCTTCCATCTACTCATCTGTCTTTAATATATGTCCGTCTACTCATCTTTTTTCTCTCATTCCACAAGTCTAGACACACTTAGGATGAGGCAACTCTTTGAACTGATATTAACTAAGTTGCCAGATACCAGTCCCTTAGAAAAATCAAGAGACTTCTTGTTCAAATTTAATATTGGAAATAAGCACAAAAGTGCCGCAATTAAAGATTAATCCGTCAATCGTATCTTGCATTTTTAACTTGGTTAGCATTTCATTAAATAAATATAATACCGCTTCCAATAAGTGCAATAAACATTATTATTAAAACATTATTGATAACATTATGATTAATAAAAAAAACTGGTTCCATTGCGTTACTAATTATAATCTGGGTATTTCTTAATACGTAATAGCTTTTATATTTTTAAATTAGTTTCATCACTTTAACTTTGAAGAAGTAAAATTAAAACGATAAAACTGTTGTTACTTACTAACACAATTTTTATTAAATTTATCTCTTAATTTAATTTCATCAGTTATATTACTCATAACATCAGCTCTAATTGGTGATAACAGAATTAAAAATATTCTTATTTATCATTTAAAAAACGAATCAAACAATAATTATAAATTATATGTTTTTTAAAATTTATGAGAAAATATGAAATAAATATTTATCAATTGAAGATGAAAAAAACTTCAAGGAATTTTTGAATTATTTCCAGAGATTATATCAAGATCATAAAATTTAATTCTAATTCTGATACTAATATTGATATTATTTTCAAAGGAATTCAAAGGATATTGGAATTCTTCGAAAATCGTGAACTAATTTTAACTAGAATTAAAAATGGTTTTGATTACAAACCGATAACGAGCATAATTAATTCAGATAACTTTTATCAAAATATAAGAACTGCATCTTTCCACTATCCAATTCACTTTTGAGAAATAAGTATTCAGATAAATTACTTCATCTTGGTCAAGATTTCCAACTTTCATTTATTACAAATCATTATAACCATTTCTTTTCAACAACCAATTTGAAATTATGAGCAATTTTTTAAATAAAGAATATTTTTATAGAATAATATTTGTTTAAAACCCCTTTTCACACTTTTCATAAGACTAATAAAATAGCCGTAGCAATGTCAAAGAAGTGAAGTCTGATTAAAATTCTTATAAAAATATATATCGTCAGATTTTTCATAAAATATCGCATGCGATTTTTGTTATTTTACTAACTATACCAACCATTTTTCATCATACAAAAAATCGCACTAAATGAAAAGTATGATAATGTAAAGGGGGGTCTTTAAAATATCTGCATATTAATTATTAGCGACATCTGCTAGTGAGTTATAGTCATTGGTATATATTGGTTTGTAACTCGACTAAACCATTATATTTTGCTTCTTTTAACTTTTAACAGAAATTATGTTGTTTTATCGTTAAATATATTACCCGAAGATCAAAAATTTCTAGTTTTTGACATTTTTGGTGTCAAAAAACGTCATAAACATTATCTCATATAAAAATAAAAACATTTTGTTGGTGAATTTTCGTTTTATACTGGAGAGGAAAAAAGTTCACTAGATTTTATGTCAGCTTTATATATTGGATGTCGATTAATTCAGTTCATTCGAGTCCAACAGTTTCAAAGTGTCCGTCATTTTAAACTTCTAAAGCCGGTTTCCGCTGTTGCAAATTATAGAGAAAGTGCCTACGTAAACACAAATACAGATGTAAGTAAAAGGGTAAAAGTAACAGAAAACAGTTAAAAATAAATTAATTAATTCTTCAAAAAAGGATATTAAAATTAAAACCTTTCTTAAAAAATTTGTATATTGTATGTACATGACCTTTGATATTTATAACATAGTTATTTTTCAGTCAGAATGATTTGCAAAATATAGAAATATACTTTAAAATTATCACATAAATTAGAAATCTAATTGGGTGTTGTCTTGTCTGATTTTCACATTTTTTTATATAATTTTTTGATAGTTCCATTCCAGTCATGATAAGACTACAAAATACAATTATAAAATTATATTTATTATATTTATAATTTATAATTTTTTTTAAAGATAATTGAATTTTTAAATTTTGTTTCTTCGTACTATATGTATAATATAATACGAATACGAGAGCTTTATTATGATTTTATTCTAGTTCTGTTAATGATATGATAAGTAAAGTGAAGACGAATAAAAAATTCATTAATTTTTTTATGGAAAAGTTATATAATTCTTCTTGCTTAGTAATTAACAAAATTAAAATGATGTAAACTTTAGAACAGGTTATAAAAAAAACCGTTCTTTAATAAACTATTATTATATGTAAACTTACTTCTATATTTTCTCTTTGAAATTTTTTTTTAAAAAAATCAATATGTATGTAGTTAGTTAATTGACACTGTTTATTCAGAAATTATGGAAATTATTTTGTAAATTGATTACTTCATGAAATTTAATTAATTCGCTTTCTTTGTAAATTGAGATTTATAATTATTGAAGCCAGACTGAATGATTGTATATACATTATAATAATATAATATTTTTGCATTAAGCTTTGCTGATTAATATATTTAAAAAAAAAATCTACTGTCCTCAAAATGAAAGTAAATATTTAACCACAATTTTAATAGATAAGTACTTAACTAAATATTTAAATTATTCAAAATCTTTTGTCCACTATTTACTATCTTATAAGATATTATAAAATTTATAGTAAATTTTATTTTTTAGAATAATTTAAATTATAAATAATTAATTTTTATTAATAATTTCAGATGTCTAAAATTCAAGCTGGACCTGTTGTTGATATTCTCGGCGATGAAATGACCCGTATTATATGGGATCTCATCAAAGAGAAATTAATTTTACCATTTTTGGATATTGAATTGCATACTTATGATTTGGGTATGGAAAATCGTGATCTAACTAATGATCAAGTAACCATTGATTGTGGTGAAGCAATTAAAAAATATAATGTTGGTATTAAATGTGCAACAATAACACCAGATGAAAATCGTGTTAAAGAATTTAAATTGAAAAAAATGTGGAAATCACCAAATGGTACAATACGTAATATGCTCGGTGGAACAGTATTTCGTGAAGCAATTATTTGCAAAAATATACCACGTTTAGTAACGGGTTGGCAAAAACCAATTATAATTGGTCGTCATGCACATGCCGATCAATATAAAGCAACTGATTTTGTTGTCCCAGAAGCTGGTACATTAACATTGTCATTCCAATCGGCCAGTGGAACAAAAAATATTAGTCATGTTGTACATGAATATAAAGGAGCTGGTGTTGCATTAGCAATGTATAATACTGATGAATCAATTGTTGATTTTGCACATGCATCATTTAAATATGCCCTCAGTCGAAAATATCCATTGTATTTAAGTACAAAAAATACAATTTTAAAAAAATACGATGGACGTTTTAAAGATATTTTCGAAGAAATTTATGTTGCAAAATATAAAAAAGAATATGAAGCAGCTGGTATTTGGTATGAACATCGTTTAATTGATGATATGGTTGCATATGCAATGAAATCTGAAGGTGGCTTTGTATGGGCATGCAAGAATTATGATGGTGATGTACAATCAGATTCTGTTGCACAAGGTTACGGTTCATTGGGTTTAATGACATCAGTATTACTTTGTCCAGATGGCAAAACTGTTGAAGCTGAAGCAGCTCATGGTACTGTAACACGTCATTATCGTATGTATCAGCAAGGTAAAGAGACATCTACAAATCCAATTGCATCAATTTTTGCATGGACACAAGGTTTATTACATCGTGCTAAATTGGATAAAAATGATGAATTAAAACGTTTTGCTTCTACATTGGAGAAAGTTTGCGTTAATACAATTGAATCTGGTTTTATGACAAAAGATTTAGCAATTTGTATTAAAGGCATGAATAATGTTCAACCATCTGATTATTTAGAAACATTTGCATTTATGGACAAATTAGCGGAAAACTTAAAGAAATCTTTATCAATTGAATGCAAATGTTAAAGTCAATGTCAGAGTGAAGAAAGGAGATTATTATTTTTAATTTATTTGTTTGTATTTTTTTTTTTTCTCCAAAATTTGGTATAATGTTTTAAAAAGCTTTTCTATGAAGATTTATAAAATAATAAATAAATTTATTTTATTTAATTTTAATTTGTCTTACTTTATTTATTATATAAAATATTATTGCGAGTTGGAAAAATAATAAAAAATTAGCTGAAGGTTAAAGGTTGAAAAAAGAAAAAAAAATCTTGATGATTTTTTAAATTTAAACAAAAATTATTCAATTCTAAGAAGTAAAAAACATTTTCTATTAATAGAAATTTCAACTCAATTAACTTTATAGATAATTTATATTCAAAATTATTACATGTACATTTTATTCACAGTTGCTCAACAACAACAATGCATTTTATATTGCATATCCTTTCCACGATGAATAAATTAATAAAATTATGATTAAAACTTTTATTTTTATAAATTCTTTCTATTTATGTTCTATTTCTCTCACCCTAACAAAAGAATGTCCAATAGTTTCAAGATTATTATTTGTATTCACAAATTTACAATTTCTTTAATAAAAAACTATATAAGATTTTATTATTGAAGTGACTTTGGTTCATGTTTCGCAAATAATATTCTTAAAATATACTTGATATAATATTAAGGAATCGTATGTTAGCAATTACTTTAAATTAGTATTTTAATCTTTTAAATCGTTTTTGTTTTTCGGGTATTGTAAATGATATTGTTACGATATTTGATATTATCAGCAAGGACACTTTTAAAATATTTCTTTAAAAAAAATCATAATCTTTTAACTATGGCGACAATATATAAATGTAGAAAAATAGTAATTTTACTATGATATGACCCCTAAATTTATGGTCATTATCTAAAAAGAACAAAGTTTCATACTATATTGTAAAATATTTTCTATTTTGAATATTATATTATTAATAATATTAAAATAAATAGTACCATAGTAGTGAAGTCACACATGTTCAAAACAAGGGATATATTATCTAGAAATAGTAATAAATAAATTTTTTTTAAACAAATTTTTAATGAAAAACTTAATAATTTAAATGTAAAAAAAGTGATAAATTTTATTATACTATTTTTATAGTATATTGGATGGTAAATCTTAAGTAGGTAACTCATCTTCTTTATATATACTTCTGAAAATGACGAATGTGGATCGTCTACTTCAAATTTATTAACTAATTTTTTAAGGAATGTTTCTATTTATTTATAAAATATTTATGAATGTAAAATTTATGTATAACAAACAAAAATGTAAGCAAAGGTACATGTATTATATATTAATATTTCACGTGCGTATAAACTATGCCAAAATAAATAAACCTCTACAAAACAAACTCGTCAATCAAAAGTTCCACAAAAACAAACACATAAAATTACTTATGGGACAAGTACGACATATAAGAGGGAATTAATAAATAGCTTTTTATTATTAATTTTTTTTTTTTAATTTTTGTACGGCTTCAAAAAACACAATTTTCAAATACAAATAAAATAAGAAATTTTTTTTTAAAATTAAGAACCAATATTTTCCAATATTTTGTGATGCAAAAACTTTCTTCTTCTATAAATATATATATTGTACACGTATATATAAAACATAACAATATATTACGTTAAACTTTTGTTACCCAAGCATTGATACCCCACAAAATTGATTGTTACCCAACCATTGGATATATACTCCATAAACTCAAACCTAAAATCAGAACCTTTAAACGTATCGAAAACATTATAATAAAAATATTTTTTATTTTATTTTAGTTTTAGCTCTTACTCGGTCGCGTACGGTCATAAAATAAAAATAAATATAGAAATTTTAAATTAAATAAAAAAATATAAAAAGAAAATCTTTTTAAATTTAATTATATAAAATTTTTTTTTTTTTTCTTAAATTATTTCCGATTTATTTTCATTTTTATGGTTTAACCGACAAAAGGATATGTTTTTTATATCAAACGATAGTAGAATTCTTATAGTATTAATAATTGGATTCATTTTTATAATTAAATTGACCAAAGGATATTCGAATACTCATCGTGATTGGGATATTTGTAGTCATTGGAATGGTAGACGACATTTTTTAGAATTAGGAGAACGTGGTGAATTGCATGCTCACAATGTATCTGCATCTAATTATAGAGTGAATATTTAAATATAATATCATTTTTTTTTAATATATACAAGTTTAAATAAATTTTCTTAACAATTGTGTATATATGATGGGAAAATTAAAAAAAAATATGAAAATTTATAAAAATAAGAATTACATTAGATTAAATTTTAATGTAATTTTTAAAAAAACGACTACGAAACGCTAGTATAATAAAGAAATCTATTTCTGCACTACAAATTTAAGGATTATCTATTTCTGAATAAAGAGTGAATTATTGTTTAATGTGGACATTTTTAAATAATATAATAAATATAAGAAAAACGCATCTGTTTTTCATGAACGTTACTGTGAAACCATTATTCGTCAACCCAATACTTATGTGTCGTATACGCATATTTGTGATTTTTGGAAACTATAATTTTTTAAACGTATCAGTGTCGTTAAATATTAATATACTTAAAAACGACATTCTCAGAAAACTGTGTGAATGAAACTGAATGCCAATTTCATTGCTATTTAAATTTGAATTTATTAATATTTTCTATTTTGTTGTAAGGAATACGAAAATTACAATCGTTAAATTATAGTATACTTTTCAAATAATGTTTTGTGATTAATTATTTCTATAATTTGAAAGAATTTATTTCGTTATAATTTTCTATAAATTTTCAAGTTCTCATGATAGAAAAACAATATCTTTCTCATTATACCTGTAGTAAATAACAGAAGAACGATTACTCAATAACAAACTCGATAGTCTGAGAAGTAAGAATGGAAAAAAAATTTGGTTGTTTTATATACTCATGTTATGAAAAACATTATATATTAATTGCCAAATAAGATCTAAGTCATCCAAATAATCAATCAAGTTTCCAATATCTTTCAAAGATAAATAATGCTATTTTAAGAATAGCATTTGAAAGCTGATATTTTATTTAGGTACTCGTACTATAAGTATAAAAATCAAATAAGCCAGAATTCAGAATAGAACAAATCACAAATGTTTATATACAATACCTACGCCACTAAAGTATTCAGCAGGTGATTCATTGATATTCAATTTTGTATTAATGATATGTAAGGTATTGATTGTTTCAAACTATCACTTATAGTTGAAATTATTCTGTTTTTCAATATTTTTCTGTCTTTTTTCAAAAAAAATATGCGTAATATTTTAATGCTTAACCCATAAAAAGTTCAAGTTCATATTTAATTTCATATAATAATTATGTTCTTAAAGTCTTAAATATTTATAAATAAGTAAACCTTATACAATTTTAAAACCTCTCTAATTCAAATTTAAATACATAATTTTATTTTTTATAAATAATGTTCTCGTCATAAAATTAAACAATATATCGTAAAATTTACCATTAAATAACTTGTATAAAATACGAAAATAAATATGTTTTTTAAACATATTTAATTTCCTATAACTTTTTTTTTATATATTTTTATATTATGTATTCTTTTTTTCAGAGTACCTTATATACCCCACCGCCATTAAATAATCTAACATCATATAATCGTGATATATGGTATCAATGTAATCTAGAATTGGTAACATGTGCTGAATGTGTTATAAGGATAACATTTATATATACAAATTTTTCAAAAATATGTCAAACACCAATTAACGTTGGTAGTGGTAATCAATTAACAGCTAAATGTCCATGTGAACATGTATTATTTTCGGAACCACCATATGATCCAAGTGGTCAAGATTTTTGTGGATCTAGTAAAGTTTTTCGTAGTAAAACACGAGCATTATTATTGAAATTCTATTTTCGTGCAACATATTCACATGTCTTCTCGTTACAATATTTTTCTGAAAGTAATTATAAATTAAATGGATAAAGTTAATTTTAAACAAAAATCACAAAATTTATTAATAAATAATTTTTTTTTTTTTTTTTTTTTCTTTGGTAGGAAATGTTAAAATTATTAGTGGTTCACCACATAAATCAATAGTTAATAAAAATCATACAAAATTTCTACCACAATTTATATCTACACCATACTTTCCAATACCATATCCAAGAGATTATGGTGTCGAGCATATAGTAACATGTGAATCTGAAGATTGTCATGTACGTTTAGAATTTACAGATTTTCAATTAGGAATAACATCAACATTGGAAGTAAATTGATTGTTTAAAAGAAAAATTTATTGAAAAATTGTATAATATTTTTTTTTTTAATTAAAAAAAAAAGATTTTTGATTCAAATGGTCAAATGATTGATTCATATACTGGTGAATATTTCCGTCCACCAATAATTATTAGTAGTGGCAAATCATTATTATTACAATTTCGTGGAAATGGTGTTACTGGACTAGGTTATAAATCTGAAATAACATTTATTTCAGCTGAACAAGTTAAGGATAAATCAATGTTACCATTTACTGGTAAGTAGTATATAGCTAATTAATTAATTAATTTCTTTGAACTTTTAATTATATTATCCTCTTGAAAATAATTGCTTATTTTTTTCGTTTTCATCAAATAAAAAATGTTGTGTAAATAATTTTATTTCTTATATATGTTACATAAATAAGGAAATTTCTTTTTTTATTATTTTGAAACCTTGAAATTCAATTAAAAACTTTCAATCCAATTTAATTCCATCATAATACTAAGAAGAGTGTGGCACTTACAAATCGATAATTATTTCGTTTTTTTAAAGGTTTTTGTGTAGAAAAAGAAATTTTTAACTTTAAAGAAATGTTTAGGTTTAGGCTCTGTTTGTATAAATCTACAAAAAGGTTAGGATTTTTAACTTAATTTATTTCAAAAGGCAAATGAAGAATATATAAAAAGTACGAATAATAAATCATTCATTATGAATAAGAAATCATAAAAGGAGATACTTTAAAAAAGATTCGTTTTTATGAACACTAATTGAAGAATTTTTTAATCTTAAATTATTTCGCGAATATTTTTTTATGGTTTTTTTAAGCACATTCTGAATAAATTTGAAATAACTTTCAGGATTAAATTTAATATGACTATATCCGTTTAAAGTCATTCAGAATTTTAGGGATTAATAATAATTTTTATTTCATCCCTTTTCCATCTTTCGATTTGAACGAATTTGAATTTAATTTTGTGAAGATTAAAATTATTTTCTTAATATATTTATTAATTAGATTGCGGTGGAATGGTTGAGAGTTTAGGCGGTGCTATAACAATGATGAAAATGATTGATAATGAAACTGAAACAAAATTATATGATTGTATTTGGATAATAAAACCGGCCAATAATTATATGATGATGAAAACGCATATTTCAGTACGAGTTGATTCATTTTTAAAAATGTTTACAAAATCTGAATTAGTAATACGAGAAGGTGTAACATCAAAATCTGAAATAATTGAAACAATATTATGGCCAAATATTGGTATAATTGAAGAAACTCATATTGTACCAATTCAATCTGGTTATTATATACGATTGCGTGGTGTTTTTGGGATAAATTCACGTTTAGCAATTGTTTTTAGTGTTTTTAATTATATGAGTAGGTTAACTTTTGAATATATACTTCTGCCCAAAAGCTAAACATTCTTTATTATATAGGTTGTTATATTGGATCTGAATTTCTTTGTCAAAATAATCATTGTATATCGGTTCGATTACATTGTGATGGTTTTGATCATTGTGGTGATGCTAGTGATGAACCAGAATCATGCCAACAAGAATGGTCACATATCCAAAGAGAACGTAGTTGGTATTCACATAAACCAAATTATTATTTTCCAAAAATTGATCAATATCCAGATTTAAAAACTGCTACAGGAATTTTTGTTATGAGTACATTAGGAATATTAGTTGTATTATCTGGTTGGATGATGATACTTTATCGGATGGGAGTACGTGCAAGACATCAAAGAGAATTACAAAGTCATTTACAAACAATTAGTGAACTTTTAGGTAGTTTTTATATATATTTAATTTGCTATAATTATTTGCATTTTCGTTTAGATCGTCAAGAAGAATTACCAACAGTTGAAGATCATCCACCTGATTATGAAGCACCACCCGATTATGAAGATGTTATTAAAATTGGAATGGAAAATGAAGAAAGTACACCACGTCGGAATAGACCGAGAAGATCACCACGAAATAGACCAGAAAGACATACCAGAACTGATAATAATAATAATAGCAATAATCATAATAATAATAATAATAATAATGTTAATCAATGTAGTCTGCAGTTAAGTGTTCCAGCTACTTCAGCAGAAAATCATACACAAACCGAAAACTTTACAGATATCGTGAATCTTGTATTAAATGCGACTGGAATGTGTGGTAAATATTATTTTAATAATATTTTTTTTATGCTTTTAGATTTGTAAAACTTTTAGAAATTGTATCGCTGTATTTATTTATAAAATCATTAATTCATTTAAATAAAATACAAAAGAGTCGCGATTGCAGAGACTTCAATGCCGTCAACATCTACAGCAGCATCCGAACGGAGGAACAATAAGAAGACCAGCCAAATACGGCCAATATCGTGCGAATCATCAGTATCCAATGGGGGTTTTATATCCGATACCAATCCACCGCAACAGAGCTCGTAATGAATTTAATTTTAAATAATTAAAACTGAAATTTCAAATTAATATATTTTTTTTTTTTACTTATTTTAGGAACTACAGTATCGGGAACTCGGCCCAATATGAGGAATGCTCAGCTGGATTCGGAGATGAATCTCTCAATATTTCGTTTTCTCTTGCAATACCGAAATCATCAGCAGCAATAAGTGAATCAAGTATATTGAAAATATTTATATTTTTATAGGCACATAATTAACAAATTAAAAATTAAGTTTTCCAAAATTATTTAGAACCTTCACAAAATAAAATTACTAATATTTACAATGAAAATAATCATCTTAAAAAATCTTGGATAATTTTTAATAATGGACATCACCAGATTATGACGAAACGACAAAGATTACGTCAAACTTATTCCTCACCGGAAACATTTTTAAATGATTTCTTCTTAAGCGATGAAAATTTTAATTATGGAGCTATGAATATCAGGAGTGAAAGGTTAGTAAAATGAAAATAATTTAAATTCAATAAAATATAAATATCGTATACAAAATTTAGAAATTCTTATATGAGTAATGGAACTATGTTTGGTTCAGATTTATCATCTGATCCAATTTTACCAACTCAACACAAAATTATTACAAATGGTGTTAAAAGCATTGCAAACAATGATAATGATCTCATAAATTCCCAAAAACCGGAGACACCTATCGAAATTATTACTAATAATAAAATAGAAGAACTTGATTGTGATGATGCAACATACCAGAGTATTGAATTATTTCCACAAGAATTACAAGATCAAGATGATCCAGAAATTTCTTGTTTTGGAACTGTTAGTTTATTTAGTGGTTCAAAGAAAAAACAAATTACAAATGAAAATCGGCACGTACGAAGCAAATCATTTAATCATATTATTGATCGGAATGCTCCAAATATAAAAATTAAAAGATGTTCTTCAGCTGATTTATTAATGGAACATGGATCTATTACAACATCATCTAGTGGTTATTATATTTAAATTAAATATTTATTAAATAATTATTTATGCCAGAATATAACATTCCAAAGAAGTAACTAGCTTTAGCTAGACAAAAATTAAATATGTCCTGAAAAATTCATTTGGCAAAGTTCATTGCAAATGATGTAAAAGGATCAAATAATTCGTCTCCTTTGGGAGATATTTATTTTGTATTTTTTGGGGAACATTTCGTTAACAATTTTGGAGTGTTATTTCATATTTTTAGGGACGTATTTCTGAAACAAATTTTGTTTGTGGATTTATTTAATTTTGTTTTGGGAAGTATTTCATTTTATGTAGTTTAATAATAAAATAAAGAATTTCATTTTATTTGACAAAAATTTTATACAAGAGAGTTAAAAAAATTTGAATTTTTAGAATGGTTTTTGGTATTTTATATTATTTATTTATTTATTTAAATTATTTTATAAATTATTTAGTTAATTGAATTGGAATGATATGATAAGTAAATTATTTAAATAAATAAAAATGTTGTTATGTTTTAGATAGCGCATGTATAATAAAATTTATAGAATCCATTATTATAATTATAAAAAATATAATTAATAAAATTTTGATGGTTATATTTATTTATTTTAAAAAGAAAATGGCTTTAATTTATTTAAATGGAGTGGCTGAGGGACATCATTTTTCCTATAAAATTCATAATCTGTTTGAACTTTTATTGTATATAATTAAAATTCTTTATTATTAATTACTAGCTATTTAATTGTAAAAAAAATCGTATATTTTAAAATGTACCAAAAGTACTTACATAAATTTACAAACTTTTACTTATATATGATTATTAAAAATTTAATAAGTTGAATTACCAGGAAATTCTTTAATCAATAAAAAATATAGAACAATTTAATCAAAATTAACAATATTTACTATTCAATATTGATGAATAATAAATCAAATTCATCTTCATTAATCGCTTCATTTCTACCAAATGAGGAAGTATGAATTTACGACAAAAATCACAAATTCCCAGAAAACGACCATTTCTTAATGCCTATTTCTTCGAACCTGTTAATTAAATCATTTGACAAATTCTGTATTAAAGTTTGAATATTATTACATTATTTTAAATTTAAATTATTAAAATTATTTTTAAATATACTATAAGAATAATTTTGTTATTAAAATATGAAATCTATCTCAAAAATACTTTAATAGTTTTAACATAAATAAAATATTTCAAAATTTATCTTTAATTATATTAGAAATTTATAAAAAAATGTCATTGCGATTATTAATCTTCAAACTTATTTAAAAAAAAAATAACATAAATTATAAATAAATTTGTTATTTTAAAATATATATTAAATTTAAAATCAATTTCAAAAAATTTGATTTTAAATATTACAAAATAATATGACTAGTTTTTATAAATATATAAAACTAAAATAAATAAATAAATTTTTAATATATTTTATTTTAAAAATGCTTTATTATTTAAAAACAAATTTTGGTAGCATGAAAAATTTGTTAGTATTTAATAAAAATTGAATTAATTTCTTTTAAATAAATTCATAATTCGAAATTAAAATATATAATGAAATTTATATAATAAATATTAAAAATATACTGGTATAAATAAACAATTTTTTTTTCAATTTCTTATTAATATACTACAGAATAAATAGGAAAGCATTTTTTATTTTCAATAAAAACAAATAATATTTTCTACATGGTAAATTTCATTTTCTTTTTTTCATTTATTTTCTTTGCTTTCCAATGGAAATGTTTTAATTAATAATTAAATCTAATATCGATCGTATATTTGGCATATTTGGAGAAAACTAATTAATATTCTTAAATTATTCTGTAAAATTCTAATAAAATTTATGATGAAAATGGGGAAAAGATTTCAATCTTTTACAGAATTGTTAAATTTTTTATTTTCTTGAATTATGAAATTTTTGGGAATGAATATTTCAAGTGATGATATAATTATAGAATTAATATTTATAATTAATGCAAAGCCTCTACATAACAAAATAAGATAATTAACTATTAAAAAATTGCATTAATATCTTATAATTTAGGAACATTTAAATATATTTAAATGAAAATTATGAAAATTTATTTTTCGCCATAACATTAATAAATAATATTTTTTTGTTTTAATATATTGTTTCTCATTAAAATTTAATATATTCTTTAAAGATTTTTCAATTTGATTAACAAAATAGAAATTTTAATAAAAATATAAATGAGTCAATAAAGTAAACCTTGGCATGAATTATCAGAATGCGACACGCTTGAATAAAATATCGTGAAAAATTACGATAAACGACAGTCCATATATCATGAGAATCCAATGACTACCGTATGCAAGTGATTTTGCTTTAATGAAATTAAGAGTTCTATTTCAGCAATTGTTATTATTCAAGTATTAAGTTTAAAATTTAACCCATGAATATTTATTTTCCATCCATTGATGAATATGAAGGTGACATTATAAAGGAAATCTTGTTTCGAAAAAAAATTACTAAGGAATAGAAAGCAGTGCTTAGGACATTCCGAATAGAGTGTGTGTTTGAGCTCAATTTATTTAAATTAATAAACAAAATATACGAAATATTTATTTTAGGTTATAAAATAGTGTCGTGTATTAAAAAAATACATATAACAAATATGTAAAAGTATTTCATTACTTAGAGTTTTACATTTTACCATAAAATAATTAAAAAATGTATGGCATTGCTTGGATACTATCGTTTAAATTTCATAAATAAAACTATAGTCACTTTACGATGTCGTCTCATTTCATGTCGTGCAGACTGAATGGTTGAAATAAAATTGGTATAAATATTTAACGAAAAATGTCGTTTAAAGTTGGAAGATTGTCGTTAAACTAACGTCACCGCCTCTTATGATTCATGCACTGATAAAACAAATAAAAAATATTTTAAAATATTAAATATTTTTCATCAAGTTCTATTTTATGTAAATAACATAAATCAAATTTTAAGCATTAAATAACAAATTTAAGTATTTGGACAACGTAATAAATTTACACTTTTTCTAGTTAAAACTTTTCTCAATGCTTCTAAAGTTTTCAAACAAATTACAACACAACAACCATTTGCAACACCTTCAGATGGACTTTTACAAGTACAAGATGATTTGTTTATTGTTGTAACATTTGTTTTATTTGTATTCATTTTGGTTTCTGGTTTTGTACAACACGGTGATTCTTTTAATTTTGTTTCGTTATTTGGTATTGATGTTTTGCCACAACAACCATCCCGTTTCTGACCACCACCAACTAGATTTTCTAATAATGCAGCAACATCTTCAATATTCTGATTTCGATTTCCTGATGAACAATTATTATTTCGATTAGTTCCCGCCTTAGTAGAATTGTTACAACAATTTGTTGCTTTTGATTGTTGTTCGGATGTTACTGGAATTTTATTATTATTTTGATTTGATGGTTGGCATTGATTATTTGTTGAACAACCTCCTTGACATCCCATATTTGGATCACAATTACAATCATCACAACTACAAATATCAGCTGCAGCAGTTATTTGTTGAAGACCAGTTTTTTTTGATGATTTACCAAATACTGATTTAGTACTGACCATTTTCATTTCATCACCAATATGTTCACTATGTAATATACTTTCTGGTAATTGTAAATTATTTTCAGTATTTTCAAATTGTTGTGCCATTAAAATATTATTTTGTGAATTGTTATCAATTGTCATTAGGAGATCATTTAATAATGATTCAGTTTCTAAATCATTTTCTGAATTTAATTCGGTTCCATTACCTTCTTGTAAAATTGATTCTAAATTTGCTTCGGTGAATATACCATTACTAATAATACTATCATCGGTTGTTGATAAAATTGAGAAATTATTAAAATGTTGATCAATATCCATTGGTGGTGTTAATGACATTGATAATTCTGGTAAAATTTCTTCATCTTCTTCTTTTACTTTATGATGGTGCAATGAAATGTGTGATAAATTATTTGTTGGTAAATTAACAAATGTTGGAACAGCAGTTGGAATGGCAACACAAGATGCTGTAACTGGTGCTGTTGGCATAATTGGTTTCGAAGCTAAAACTGCAACATCTACCCAAGGTGATGGAATTTCTTCTTCAGATGCCATTGCTAATTGTAATGCTTGTGATGTTTCTTTCAGAATTTTATGATGTGATTTGATTTTTGTTGATAATGACGAAATTCCAACAAGTGGTGGTGGTTCTAATGATTTTGGTATTTGTTGAACGGTTATTGGTGTTAAACTAGGTAGACATATTTTATTAAATCTAGTTATAGGTTCTGCAACAAAATTAATATATATAATTTATAATTAAATTAATTTAATTGATTTTAAAAATATTTTTACCTAATGATTTAATTGGTGTTATATCCATAGCATCTTTAGATTCACCCGAACTATCATTATCACTTTGGGATGAATTACAAATTTGTGAATTTTTAAGTTTTCTAATACGACGTCCTTCGCCTTTTCCTTGTTTCTGATGAGTTTTTGTATGTGACTTAAGGCTATGTGAGGTACTAAAAGCTTTCTGGCAAGTTGTCTCCTTACAAGGATACGGTCGTTCACCAGTATGAGTACGTGTATGAGTTTTTAAATGATGCGATGCTGTAAAAGCTTTACCACAGCCATCTTCAAGGCATCTAAAATTATATTAAACAAATTTAAGGTTAATCCTAATTCAGGTTAAAAAGCTATCTTAATTCAAAATTAATCAACTTACTTATATGGTCGTTCCTGAGTATGAGTTCTCATATGTTTTTTTAAATCACTATGAGTAGTAAAAAATTTCTGACAATAAGTACAATTAAATGTTTCACCATTGTGAAGACGTAAATGAGCTCTTAACCTGCAAAATTTATGTATTAAATAATTAGAATATTTATCTGATGTACAACTAAATTAATTTATACCTGTATCTAGTATTAAAAGCCTTTTCACATCCAGTAATTAAACATTGATATGGTTTAACTTTCGTATGAACTCTTATATGAATTTTAAGACTATACGATGTGAGGAAAGCTTTGCCACAACGATCTTCTGGACATTGAAAACGGTATTCACCTAAAATTATATTTAAAATTAAAAAACATTTTATTCAAAAGTATTTTATTTAATATTAAATATTATTTAATATATAAATTAGAAATTTTAAATTTACTCAACGATCGCGTATTATATTTACCTCTATGGGTTTTGAGATGAGTTCTTAAATTTCCAATCGTACTATAACTTCTAGCACAATTTTCGTAATTACATCGATACCGTGCCATAAATACATTTGGATCCTAAAGTTATTTATAAGTTAATTTAGATTACGTACTGATTTGACTATTTAATTTACAAATTAACGACAAACAAAAACCAAATTATAAAAATGATAGGAGGAATATTTTTTTTGTTGTTTTGTGTTTATGAAATGTATTTTATTTATTTTTTAGTTTTTATAATTATTTTTATTTAAAGCTTATTTTTTATTACTTCATTTAATAAAGCAAATGTTCCATAATTTTTGTTTTACTCTGGTTGTGAACTTAAACCTTGGTCGTACAATTTATATATTAAAAAAGCAGTAAGAATAGAAACTGCTAAAAAACTTTTAAAAATCAAAATCCCTAATCCAATAAAAATATAAAATAAAAAAAAACTGCAAAACTTTGCAACAAAATTACTGGTTTTTATGCTACAAAATTTGGAGCCAATTTTAAATTTGCGTCTAAATTTATGAAATGAAGTTTTCCAAAAAAAAGATTGATGAGGATTGATGAGGAAAACATAAATAATTTACCATTTAATGTATAAGAATATAAAAAATTATGAATTTATAGTAAAGTGCATAATAAATAAATAAATGCATTACATAATCAGTAAAGTTATTATATTATTTTTAATAATTTTAATAAGTTTACATTTTTGCTAATTATTATATTATTTTTTAATAATATTTTGCAAGAATCATGAAAAAAATTTATATGGAACGCAATATTTCATTGAACTTAGATAATTTTATTTCAATGTCAAGAATTTTTTTAACATTTGGCTATTCTGTTTTCCAAATTTGAACAGTCTTTTATAAAAATTATGCTACAAAAAGTCTTAGCATTTTCCATTTTTAGTTATTTATTGAATGTGACCTTTGTCTATACTAGACATCTAATTAATTTAATAGATATACGTGACGATTTGATCAAGCTATACTCCTTGTATTTAATTTCTATATCTCTGCAAGTAATTTTTAAAATAAAATTGTAGGTATAAATTCAAGATAAATTCATATTTTAAGATCATTGCAATACATAAATTGCGACTACTATCAAACATTTATGTTTTTGTAACTCATATTAACATAATTTCTGGTGAAAATCATAAAATTTGTTTAAAAAAAATACGAATTACATAGACTAATTGGAAGCATATGCTTTGTACACGTTAAAAACCTCTGAGAACAATCTTTATACGATCTTGTTTCCAATTTAATTCTAAATAACAATTCCAAAATTATGTAAATATCGAAATTATATTTTAAAAATTTTCATATATCGAACTAATTATTCATTTATATGTAATTAGTATTGGCATTAGTATACTCAAAATTAGTTTATGCAGCAAAATTATTTATAGATATCCAAAATAAAAAAAGAAAGAAAAGTATAAATTTAAAATAATCTTTTTTTTACAAAACACAAAAAAAAAAATTTGGTTAAAATGTTTTCTTAAAAAACAGCAAACACAATGGAAATGTTCTATTGATACCTCAATCGAATCGTTAACAAGTGCAGGACAATCCCCAACATCATATTTATGCAGGGCCGCTGGATGTATGCTAAGAGTAATATCATCATGTCGATTATTTCTCTCGATATAACTACAAAAATTATTTGCATTTTCTTTTATAACAATAATAATTACAAATATAAATAAATAAAAAAATAAAATTGGAAAACTTTTTTTGATGTTTTGCGTTATGGAAAATTTAATTTTAAAAAGCTTTGCGTAAAAAAAAAAAATTAATTAAATTGTCAATTTATTTATAATTACATATATGGTTTAAATTAGTAGTAAAAAAAATTAATTATATAAATGTTTAGAAGAAGTTAATGAAGAAGGACATTTTTCACACAGTTTATTAATATTGTAGGTGGACCTCCTAATATAATATTTAATATATTTTATCAATTTTCTATGATTTTACATTTGAAAAATTGAGGTTTATGGTACCACCTTTTGAAAAACAACACAATTTTTCATTTTTCTAGTGGCACAATTCTGACGATAATTTGTCTAATAAATTTTTTTAAATATGTCACACCAAGAAATATATTTTTTTTTATAAAATTTTTAATATATTTATTATTTTAAAACAAACTTGAATATTTTTTTGAAGCTATAAAAAAGAATATTTTATTTTTTATTACATTACGTATTAACAACATATATTTTTTTTTTACTTCCGGGAGTAAAGTAATTTTAATGCCTAGTAAGATACCACATTTCATCCCTGAGGGATTTAAAGTGACCCTGCGTAATTTGTATTCTCCGGCTAAATCTATTCTTTCAATTGAATTTTCAAATTAATTTATATTTTATAAATTTTTCATTAATATTTACAAAAATTATATAAATACTATTTAGTAATTTAAGTTAAAATTTATTAAATTTAAGTTAATAAATTTTATGTAAAATGTGCATTTACACCCCGGGGGTGGCAATAACATAATACCAAAAGGAGTTAAGTGCATTTTCATCTGTTGTGAGATTATTTGTCTCGATTTTGTTTTGGGAATTAGACTTTCTCACACGAGAAGGGGCTATAAAGACGTTCTTCAGCTCCTTGTATCATAATATAATATTTATTAGCATATTTTTTATAACAAATTTTTCAATATTTGAATTTTTAAATTAAATTCCTATATTTTTTAATATTTATACTTTACTTATAAACATTTATATATTTTTAAAACAAAAACTAATTAATTATTGCATTTAATTAAAGATCAAGAGTGAGGTAATCTATAAGAAAAATTAATTATAAATAAAAATATACAAAAAACTATAAATAGTTTTCAATATTATAAATATATATATATATAGAGAAATATGTATATAAAATTTTAAAAATTTATGAATAAATGTAGGCGATTTAGACGTGAAAATTCTATTTTTGTATAATTCGAAGAGATGAAGTATTATAAAAAAATTATATATATATACGCATAAATATATTAAAATCAAATTATAACTTACAAAAAAGAATTTTAATCATTTCAAATAGAATTTTCTATATCACCAAAAATGTTTAATCAGTGTTAAGATTTTGCCGGTCTAATAATTAGAATTTTATAGTATTTTTTTATTATAATTAATTTTACAATATTTCCTTGGAAATATTTGGAATCGAAATTAATATAGATATTTATGAGATAAATTTATGGTTTCTTTTTAAAACTTTTAATTAATTTTTTTTTATTAGTCGTAAGAAATTTATATATAAATGTATTTGGAATGTAAAATTATACGAAAACCCAAGTGAAAAATTATAGGAATGACTTTACATTCGTTGGTTATAATAATAATTTTAAAAATCAAATGTTTTTTTTCAATAGTCGTACGCGTACCTATAACTATAAACAATGCTAATGAATCAACTGATTTTTAAAAAGTGTAATTAATTATAATATTTATATGTGTTTTTTATAAAACTTTGCTGAGGTTTCAAACATTGCCCTTCTCATATAAATGATAGAGGGATTTGTATAATTTATATTAAAATTGGACCCTAAATGGAATTGTAATTACGAAACTGAACAGATCCAAAAGCTCGATCAGAGTTCAGTATCGATTCGTTCATTAAATTTCAAATTTGACGTCAATTAAGTGGACACAGAGGTGCGATTTATTTAAATCAATTCGGAACAAATCGGATCGAAATAGTTTGGAATCTAAACTGAAACAAGAGAAATGAAATTTGAAAAGTATGAAGAAACAAGACAATTTTATAAAAGATTATAATAAACAGAATAAAAATTACATATATAAATACTAAAAAAGATGAAAACAAACCTCCATCAGAGTTGTTAAATAAATAATGCATTATTTTTGTAATGCATTTTGAACTTCATTAGCATTATTTTAATAATTCAATTTGAATTAAAATAATGCATTACTTGTTTTATTAATGCATTATTGTTGAATTAATTAATTAAAATAATGCATTAAAAATAATGCATTACTTAAAATAATTCGAATTATATGAATTAAATAAGTATAAATTTGAATTATTTTTGAATTAACAAGAATAATTCAAAAATAATTCAAGTAATTCAATGAATTATTTTTCTTAATTCAAAAATAATTCAAATAATTCAATATATTTGAATTACATAATATGAACATTTTATAATTCATTATTTAACAACTCTGACCTCCATACTGACAAATTTAATCTATTGCATTCCATAACATTATGTTCAGTCTACTTAACCAGTGGATTGGCTATTGCACGAATCGATTCGAACCTGAACTGATCGACACATTGTAAACCAAGCTTTACATTAAAAGAATTTCCCAAATAAATAATATAATAATAGAAATTCCCAAAATAAAATTAATTATTTAAAAAATCAATCATTTTGTATTATTCAGATTTTATAAACGTATATAAACTATAAATATGTTTGTTAATTATACTGGAAATTCAGTAATACATACTAAAAGATAACCTAATTGAAACAAGTCACAAGTGATTAATGTCTATCTCTACTAAATTTGTTAATTAACTATGAAAAGTTGATTAGTCATAGATTATGCCCTAATAAATAAATAAAGATTGTTAAAAAAAAAATGTCATTATAATTTTGTGGTCATTTCAGTTTTATATTTTAAATATATAATTATAGAAAAAACAAAAAATTCTTAATTTACTTTTGCAAATCTAGATCATAAAATTATTTACCTGTCTATTTCTAAGGTGAAAAATATTATTTTGAAAATTTAAAAACAAAAATTCAATTATCTTTTTTATTTTTTATATATATGTATGTATGTATACATATACAAAAATATTTTTATACATTTATCAAGAAACATGAAAAAGTGGGTGGAAATCAGAACAATTTGGCTATGAAAAATATATATAAACAAATTTTTTTTAATATAAATAACGATAAAGTGAAAGAAATAAAAATAAAATATTATTAGAGGGCACAATGAAAATTTTTTTTAAAAAAATTAAAAACGACAATATGATTAATTAGTGTTGTATAAATTTACTTATTTTAAATCACTTTTTTTTTAAATATATATATTAAATTTTTCAACTAAAATTGTTACTAATTATTCAAGAAAAAATATAATTTAGAATCAAAAAACAAACATTAAATACAATTCGGTGTTTCATCCTATATGTAGCTATATACAATCTAATCTATCCAGACAAAACGTTTTTATAATGGAAAACAAATTGCCTAAATTATATATAAAAATTATTAAATATACAAATACAAACATAAATATATGATTAAAAATTCTCCAATACTAAAATTTTTTATATAATTTTTTATTAATTAAAATAAAAAATTTCGTATAGTTGCCAAAATTATTTTCATTTATAAACCTTTTGTTTACTCTAATTTTTTTAATCTGATTCTGAATTTTTGATATTTAAAACAAAAACAAAAATGCCCACTAACTACAAAATATATGCAAAAAAATCATATATTTATCTTAAAGCTTTGTTATACTAAATAATTAAATAAAAATAATTTATAGTTTTTGAAAACTATACAAACTAAAAGAAAATAATCTAAGAAAATGTGTCATTTGTAGTAAATAATCAGTAAAAATTTGTTCAGAATGGAAGTGAATAATCAAATTAATGTTTTGTTTGTGAAATAACCTAACCCAGCACAGATTTTACAATTTATATTTTAACAAGTCAACTGCCTTATAACTTAAAATATCACACTTGTAGTGGCTGCTAAAATCTGAGTAATGACTCGATGATGATTGTAAATTGCAAAGATCTACTAATAAATGACTAATAAATGATTGCAATATAATTTGAATTTCTGTTATTCTAAAATTTCTATATTTTTAAGAATTAATGTTCATTGAATTTCCTTGGAGGAAAAATTCGGAAAATTCATTATTTATAATGAATTATTCGTGTCTATAAATTTTGTCTCTACCCAAGAGAATTTTGATCATACCAAATTTTTAGATAAGGATTTATTATTAACTACTGCATTTCGTACATGGTGAGATTAATGCCCGATTACACAGCGAAACTTATCTAAACTGAATATACCTTAAGCTTGCAGCTTAAGCTCATTTCATTTCTCAATCATAATTTGCTCTAAGCTTAGTTAAACCAAAATATTTGAATTATTATTAAATGATAATTGAAAATTAATGTTATTGTGAATGAAAATGAACAATAAAAAATTAATGTGACATTGGAATTTGTGGATTAGTGTGGGTGCATAATTTACTTTTTGTGAATATAATAAAAATATTAATTTTTAATATGGAGGAAAAGAAGCGTAGCATTAATTTTAGCTTTTGTAGTAACTTTTATAATGTGTATGATTTTTTACCCTATGAATTTATTTTCTATTTGTGTGTATAAACTCTAATAATAAAAATTGTCAAACATTAAGCTTAAGCTCTACCCATCAGCGAGTTAAGTTAAACATCACTTTAAGGAAGGCTTTAAACTTGCAAGTATCTTTAAAGTATCTCAGTGCAAGTATATTTAAACTTGCACTGAGAAATAAGTTAAATCGAAGTTTAAACTCTGGAAAAGGTTTAAGCTATCACTGTGAAATCGGACATAAGGTTTTCTTTTTAAATTCTCATTGGACAGTTAACGTGTTAATATATGCTTCTATAGCTATTTTTTTCTTGTTTATATATAACATATTTTTAAAGCTTCCAAACTAATTTGTCAGTAAGCTATTTATATAATTTGTATATATAATATTTAAAAGCAATTATTGCAAATTTATGTATATAAAAAAAAGCAGCCTTTTTACGTTATTGCCATTTTATTGATAATAATTTAAAATTGATTGATATTGCATTTGTTTAAGGTTTAGTTGAAATATATATTTATAGTATATAGTACCTGTAATTATCATCCCAAGAATTATTAGCTTGATCAAATATTGAGTCAATATTTGTTGTAAAAGTATTCCTTGTAGTAGATGTTGTTGATGATGATGATGTTGTTGTATTGTTTTTTATGGATGATATTAATGATTGATTATTATTATTTAAATGATCAAATGAAGATAATAATGATAATGAAGGAACTGGTGGTAACATTTTTAATTGATAATCTTGAAATGTATAATTAATGCTATAACAATTAATATTATTATTACTGCTACTATTACTACAACTACTACTATTACTAATATTTTCTGTATTATGTAAATTTATTGTTGTTGTTGATTGTGATGATGGTGATGATAATGTTTGGGAATTAGGAATTTGTATATTATTTATATAATCATTATTATTAGATGATGAAAATATATTATTATTATCATTATCTAATAAAATATTATTAAAATTTAAATTGAAATTATTTAAATGATTGTTATTATTATTATTGTTGATGTTATGAAGCACCTGCTTTATTATAATTTGTTGTTTATCCTCATCTAAATTGCCATCGCCAATATTAACAATACCGTCGCCATTAACACCTACACTAACTGCATCAGTTGACAATGATGAAGCTGACATCATATCATTTGAATTATTAATTATAGAAGCAACAGCAGCAGCAGTATTATTATTATTAATATTATTATTAGATAAATCTGCTGATAAATATGAATTTTCTTCAAATTGTAATGATAAATTTGATGTTGACGATAATGAACCACCATTTCTATTATTTAATGGATTTATTGGTATACCATTAATATCTAAATCACATAAATCTGGTAAATCTTTATTTAATGATAAATAATTATTATTTTTATTATTATCATTTTTAAATGTTTTATCAATTGATTTACTAATTGTATTATTATTATTATTTAAATTTAAATCATCACTATTTAAAGATATTGAACTTAAATTTGAATTATCACTATTATTAAATAAAAAATAATCTTCAGATAAATTATTATTATTATTATTTGTAAATTCTTTTGATAAATTTTCATCAGAACTATTTATATTATCGTTATTATTATAAATAGATTTTAATGTTTTTGGAAAGGGAAATTTTGTTGTCGCCATAATATATATATTTTTTTAACCACTAAATAAAAGTACACAGAATATTTTTTTTTTTATAAATTTTTTTAATATATATTCTAAAAATTATTTATTTTTTATATACATATACATTTTTTCCATAATTAAAAAATCTATGGAAATTCCCTTATTATTATTTTTTGTTTGTGAAAACTTAGTCAATCTACACGCTCTGCTTTTATGGAAAAAAAACTTTTAGAGGTGCACATAAAAATATTTTCTTTTCATCGAAAAAATTAATATAATATGAAATGATTTTTCTGTTTCTAAAATAAATTATAAACTTTTTCTCTTGAAAACCCACACAAAAGATCTACTAGATCGTTTTTTTATTCCCGTAAATATTATCAGAAACTCATCATCATAAACTAATACATTTAAATACAGTAATTAATGTTTTTGTGTTTTTAAGTACGATTGTGTATAAATTGTATTTATTTTCAAATATTTCCGATTATTTTTCTAGACAACATCAAATTTTGTATTTTTTTTATCTATACAAAATTGAATGAATATACACATTTAAAATTGTTAACAAGAAAAAAATAAATAATTGTGTACAAAAATATAAAACAGCTGCTAAACACCGCGCACAGTAAACTAAATAATACTAGCTACTACTAAACTTTTTTTATGTTTTATTGTAATTCCAGTTCAGCCGATCAGTATAGTGTTTGATAATTATATATTATGTTGAAAATATTCTAATAGTATCTCTCACTAGCCATGCGCTATTTGAATATTGAGATAACAACGGTGCGCGAATTTATTATCTTTATGTTGAGAGAATATACAAATAATTTTAAATAAAAATACTATAAGAAAACTCTTCCAACGACGTATATAAAAAATATAAATTACGAAATCCTTGATTTTCTTATAAAAATTACTTTATTATTTTTTTATGATTGATATATTTTTTTAAAGTTTTATAATGAAATATCTTTTTTTTTTTTCGAAATGTATAACTTTTAATCACTTTTTAAAATTATATTAAATATTATTTTTGGGGTGTATATTCGTAAAAAAAAAAATTAATATTGAAATCAAAGTTTTCTCCTCGATCGTTCGTTTTCAACTGACCACAAAAATAAATTCAATCATTTTTGTGTATTTTATTATTAAAAAAAAAATATAATTCGATGAGCATATTTTAAAATTATTACATATATAATATTTTTTTTTATGAGTGGGTGAGACAAGCTATTATTGCCAAAAAATGCATTTGCTAGAAGGAACTAGGATGTATATTTAAACAAAAACAAAAAAATCTTAAAGTAGTTTTTTAAAACTTTATTATAAGAGATTTTACTCTAAGCTTTTATTTTAATTTGAACTTTTGAACCTTTATAAATTATAATTCACGTGCAATTTATATTTTAACCAAAAAAAAAAAATATTTTTATTAGTTACATGTTTATAATAATTTAATTTGAAAATAAATATTACGTTACTACCTGATAAATTTTAAGAAAATCACAATTTTTTCAAACCGATAGATATGATCGATATGATCAAGAAAATAAATAGATTTGACAGCTGATGGATGTATTTTTTCATTTTTTCTCTATGGATTGAAAATGATCGTTCGTTAATTCGTGTGGCCATGTAAAAATATAAAAGCTTTTACAACAAAAATTAGATGTCACTGTTTATGTTTTGTCAAAAAATATTGAAAACTTTTTTTTTTACAAAATTCAGAAATCTTAAATTTAACAAATTAAATTTAAATTTAAATTAATTATGATATATTTATCGATGCCTAATCTTTTTATTTATACTTCCACCTTTTTTAGCTGAATTACTGAGCTTATGTTTGGCACTAGGTGTAGTTGGTTCGTTGACTCCATCTCTTGTTGGTGTTAATGCTCTTTCTACAATTAAAAAATTAAAACAAATTAAACCAATTGTAAAATTAAGTTTAAAGAAAATGTATTTTTTTCCCATTTACCATCTTTCTCATCTTTGCCTGTATTACTTTTTATACTTGTTGTACCGTCATGAACTGTTGTAATATTGTGATTTGGACCAATTTGATTATCACTTGAATCCTCTGCAATAGAATCTGATTCGCTTGCTCTTTCTGGATTACATATTGCCATTGATGTGATACTAGATTTTGAGAATAATCGTTCTCCTTCTTTGAATTTTCTATTTCGTTTGTCAGCTTTTGAGTTTGTTGCTTTGTTTGATGTTAAATATCTGTCCCAACCTCTTATAATATTACCATAAAGTTGTGTATCTTCTAGATATGATCCTTCAAAAGCATAAATTTGTCTTTCTAGATTAGCTAGTTGCTCCTATTGAAATATGAATTGAAAATATGAAATACAGGAATTGATGGTGTTCAATAATTTTATTTATACAGAAATTTCAGCTTTCCGTTTTATTAAATCAGCTAACTCTGCCCTTGTATCAATATCATGGCTTTTTTTGCCATCAGTTTGATAACGTGAACTCATTCTTGAAAAAATATTTTAAATAAGTTATATTATTATTTGTATTTTTATTTTATTACACTCCGTTTTGAACACACAACACAACACAACAATTTCCAAAAAGAAAAATAAATAAACAATTTTATAACATATGTAAAGTTAGCAAGCAACCTTACATACCTATCAACGTTTCAAATACGGCACGGCCATAACCACATATTTTTTAAATAATTACCCCTTTAATCTTATAAACGAAGTTCACCTAAAACGATACGTAAATGATTTAAAAAAGATATTTGAAAGTGAAGTTGTACTAACACATATATAAGTATTTGTATATTATAGAGAATTGAAAACTCTTCACTAAAGGTGAATCGAAAACGATATATTTTTGTTTCGTAAAATGTGTATTTAGTAAATTTTAGCAAAACAAAATATCAGCCATTTTTAATAACAAACAAAGAATGAGCCATTTTTAAAATTTTGTAGTTAACAATCAACACGTACGTGGAAAAAAAATGAAGTAAGTATAATTTAAATTTCATAACAAATTAAAATAATTAATTATTATTAATATTATAGGAGAAAAAATGAATCGGAGAAAATATTATGGTGTCTAGGAACACTACTGAAGATGATATATTTGGATGCTCCAGTAACAAGAGTTATATCAACAAACATAAGTCTTTATCAAGAAAACAACAATGTGATTTTTATATTAACAATATTATATTAAATTTAAAAATTATATCAATAAAATAATATACATATATATATGTATAAATTAAAATAATTAAATTAAAAAATTTATTTTTATTTTTTAATCCATTTTCCAAAATCAATATTTCACTTTTCGCCTAAAAAGATTCTTAATGGATTCGTTAAAAGAGATTCGCAAACATTACGCTAAATACGTATCATTAATGATTCACCAAAACGGAATTGAAATGAAGTACCAATACATACACCAAACTTCGTTTTTGATTTCAATTATCATGTGACTGGTGAATCGTTAACGATATAAAAACGATACACCTAAACGATTCGTAAAAGATGTTTTGTATGAGGAAGTTATTTCTTTTACGAATCGTAAACGATACTTCGTGTTTTCAGGGACCCAGTGAACAAACGTCACCCCGTCAGAACAACCAAGCAGTCAACATGACAGAAACCCAACGCTACAATAATAATTACACAGAGAGCATGTCTACTAACGTCAGACTAACGCGATAAATTTAGTGCTAAAATTCGAAAGTCAAGTTCGTTATATTTCTAAAGTAGCGCAAAATAAATAAATAAAAAAAAGAAAACAAAATTATTTTTTAAAGAATTTAATTTAAAAAATAAATCAACAATAAAATTAATATTAAATTTTCTTTACAATGGTTTGCATTATTTGACACACAAATCAAAATTATCATACTCATGATTATCATATTATCATAATTTACAATGTAATTACACTCTTATGCATGAAATACGTTTTTTTGGTACTTTGAGGCATGCTTTAAAGCGTGCAGCAAAATATAGAATTAGATATCTTGCTTCCGCGCACCGCAGTGCGTTGCAGCCATGTAATTAGTTAATGGTTCTATTAGTTACATAAAACCATTTCCATTTGTTCTAAATAATATTTGCAGCAAAGCATGCCTCAACGCACCTAAGAAACGCACATGTATTCGGCCATTAGGGATTTACGTATAAGCACACGTGGTTCAACGTAACGTTGAAAATCGATAATTTTTTATTTATTTTATTTAATCTTAATTATGCTAATGCTGTGACCAGAGCAGAAATTTACACACACCACCATAAGTTTTGGAAATTTCCTTTTCATATAAATTTTGATAAGCGCCATCTATAATGAGAAGTCGCATGGCTTTTTTGAGATCACAACAGATGCCGGAAGCATCGTGGCTTTTTCTGACAACGTCATTTTTAAAAATAATTTCACTTTGTTTGCACAAATATCATAATAAATGTCTCTGTCATAAGTGGCTATTACAAAACTATTTGTGTCCGATTCCATTTTTATTAATATTTTATTTATTTATTTAGTTTTACAATTTAAATTGCAAAATGTCTGAATTGTCAAAGCTAACTACTCCATACAGAAAAAAGAAATCAGGTATACATTTCTTTTTTTAGACACCATACAACGCAAAAAACTCCATACAAAACATACATGTCAAAAAAGGAAAGGAGTTTTTTCGACGGAAGGAAATTTCTGCTATGGTCGGTACATGAATCTCTCTTTCGAAAACTAATTAATGTCTTTTATACCCGGCTAGGCTTTATCGTAAAAAATTATCCTGATGAATAATTCATCAGGATATCCTTCTCTCCCTAAAGAGTTCCCACACAAACTTCAAGGCACTCTGTAGTCTCCCAAGGGCTCAGTTCTCACGATTTCTTTTTAGTAAGGGGTGTCAGTCACATAGAGAATTAGCTGAGTATTTTTTATCTTAGATACCCAAAAAGGTCTAAAACGTAAACCAATTGGGTAAAAGTTTTCTTTTACCATTGCCAGATTTTACAGTGAAAGTCAAACTTAAAATAAATATAATTACATGGCAAATTCATTTATTATTTATAATTTGGTAGTTTAATTTTAAAATATCACAGGGTTATATAAATCTTAAATGAGCTTATTTCAATTTATATTTTTTCAGTTTTTTACATCTTGGGTATAGTATTAAAGTATACTAATAAAATAAAATATAACATGTACGCGAGGGACATTGTCAAATAATATGTGGTTTCATTGGAGGCGCTACTTTGTAATAGTGGATTCATAATAGAAAGTTGGCGCAGCGCAACGCTACGTTCAAAAGTTAAACTATATGAAAATAGTACTATCAATTCATAATGGAAATTTCTTAGCGCAGCGCACAGCAAAGTTCAAGCAAAGTTCAAGAACTTTTTCGCAAAGCAATGCTGATAGATGTTAAAATTTATTATTTGACAACATAGTTGGTTGTCAAAAAGTTTGTAAAATAAAATAAAAAAAGTTTGGATAACATTTGTAAAATAATAATTATAAAATAATTATAAAAACTAATTTTAACATTTAATTTTAACATTTACCTCTAAATAATTTTTTAAAAATTTTGTAATTTTTTAATTTTGACTTTTGGTAAACAAATTAGAAATGTCATTTAACGCTGTAAATAAATATGTATTGTGAATTGAAAAAATAATAAACCGTTGCGTTAACTTGCGCTAACTTTCTTGTGCGTTGCGTTGATAACATTGTGAATAATCCACTGTATAAAGAAATTTTTGTGGTCGGATTTGAAAAGTTAATAATAGTAGAAGTTTTCTAACTTTACAACATTACTGCAACTGCAATGTATCCATGATCCATCCATTCTATTCCAATCCAAATTCCAATTCCCAAATCAATCCACTCCGAACTCTGCGAAAGTGAACGAGCGAACATGCTAATCATATGATATTAGTATAGAATGAAAAGAATAAACTAGATAAAAAATGTCTTCAAAGAAAAATATCTTTGTGCCAAGAGTGAATCAATTAGATGCAATACATTTGGATCATGAAATTAATCGTTTAATTAGAGATGGTATATTAGAGAACTTACAAGAAATTTCGGTAAGATATATAAAATTTGATTGCTTATTTCAGATTTAATTTCTTAAATATAAAAATTGATTGCCTACTCCGTATTTAATTTCTTAATTATTTCTTAAGCCGATTTTAATTACAAAAATTCAACCTGAAATTGATTTAATAATACAATCAGCACTTTGGTTTGGCTCAGTGGGAAAACAATTTTCTACATTTGGTCAACAAATTCTGCGTATAACATATGACACAGATAAATTAACAAAATCACGATTGTGTTTACATTTTCTTTTAACAATTATACCAAAATATCTTCATAGTACATCAGAACATCGAATAATTAATCAAGAATGGTTGCATTCATTTATTTCCTATGCAAACAATACTGCATTAATTTTATCAATTCTAAATTTCTTTCGTTTCTTAAAAACTGGCCGTAAACCATCATTAATTGATTTATTGCTTGGTTTGGATTATACAACATTAGATGTTGGACAGAAAAGAAATTTGGGATATGATTATATGACAAGAGAACTTGTTTGGGGAGGATTTATGGTATTTTAAATGTGTAATTTCTAAAAGAAATAAAAAATAGTTTATATTTTTTATAAATTATTTTCAGGAACTTTTTGGTATGATTTTACCTTTAATCAATTACCATAAACTAAAGAGATATTGGAAGTATAATTTCGGTTTGAATAAAAAAATCAGTACAAAAGAAGCCATAATTCCGAAATTAGATTTAAATACAATATGTGCTTTCTGTGAGGAACGTCCAACTTTACCACATCATATTGGTTGTGGACATATTTTCTGTTATTATTGCGTTGAAGCAAATATTTTAACTGATCCAAATTTCAACTGTCCAATTTGTGAAATGGAAGTTATACAAGTACAGCCAATTGTGATTAATTTAAGATAATTCATTGTTTTAGGGTATATAAGTAGGGATGGGAAATAGTTTTATTTTTATACAATAAAAATATATACATATAGTAATACATAATATCCTATTTGTTTTTATTTAAATTATTTGTTTGACATAATTGAACAGTTATATCTATGAAGAACAACATTAAAGTTTCGTTTTTTTTGTGATTTATAATCTAGATTTATTTTTGTAAATTGGTTTTAATAATTAATATATTTTTTTAAATGTGGTAATACAACATTTACCACAATTAAATAATATTTCGCTAATAAAAATGTATCCTTTACAGAACGTAATTTTAGATGATACAAACGAAAAGATGCCCAGAATTACACCAGAATCTGTTGATCCAGCTATATTAAGTTGTGGTGCATTATCTTATCATCGGTATACCAGATCTGCTTTATTATTATTAAAAGATGAACCTCTTTCGCAAGATGTTCCTGATTGTATTCATGATAAACGATTGAAATCTTTGCTACTTTGGAAATTAGATCAACCAAATTATTTAAATAAAAATACTGGTGATGCCGGCGTCATGGACAACGGTAATAGTACAGGTGGCATTACTAATAATAATTCTATTAGTAGAGCAAATGAACGACGTCAAATTAGTAGTAATAATGATTGGAAACGTAGTAATAATTCAGAACGTAATACAAATTTATCTGGCCCATCATCATCAAACAATCAATTATTACAACAAAAAAATTATATTGATCCAAGAAGTATATCATCATCTCATTTAATGCCAAAATTTATAAAACGTGGAATTGTTGAAAATTCACAACACCAGTCATCATCATCCACATCATCATCATCTATTAATATTAATGATTCAAATTCAACTAATAATAATAATGTTGCTAATATTAATAATTATGGACGGAATAATTATCAACAATTATCATCTGGTAATAATGAAAGATATAATCGAAAAGATCAATTACAAAATAAACGTTCTAATACAAATGATAATAATAAATTAACAACGGCTGGTAATAATAGAATTGTTACAGTTTCTTCGTCATCACCATCAAATTCTAATATAAATTCCGGTTATAATCATCATTCATTAACAAATAGTACTTCATCTGATAGATGTATGAATAATAAAAATGATCAGCAACACCCACAACACCATCAACAAAATTCATCAACAACACATTCACGTGGTGGAGAACGTCGGATTGGTAGTGGACGTATACCATTTTCAAGTGATGATTGGGAATATCGTAATAATGATAAAGATAATAGTAATAATATAACTGATAGTAATAATGATTATGATAATAGTTATGATCATATTGCTGGTAATATTGGCAGTAGCATCAGGAATAATACTAATTGTAATAATACACGATATGATAATCGTAACTTGTCATCCCAGCAGCAACAACAACAATCTGAGTATCATAATGATTATCATCGTAATGATAGACGTCCATATGGACGTAATAATGATTATGATAATCATCGTAATAATTTAGATAATAATTTATGTGACAGTAAAGCAACAATACAACAACAGTATCATCAAGCAAAAAGATTATCGGATATAAATAATCCAAATAATTCGTCAATTAATAATTATAATAATGGTATAATTAATATAACAAATGATCGTCATCATAATAATACATCAAATAATAATCAACATTTTAATAATTCTAAAACAATACAACAACATCGTATTAATAATCGTCATCGTTCTAATAATTATTCATCACATAATAATGATGAACCGGAATGGTTTAGTTGTGGTCCAACATCACAACATGATACAATTGAATTGCGTGGTTTTGATGAAAATGACGATATAATTAATGTTGGTCATAATAATAATCGTAATAGGAAAAATCGTAATGATAATTCTGTATTAAATACAGAAAATACTAAAGTTCATCAACAAAAACAACAACAGCAAAATAATAATAATAAAAAAATTATTGATAAATGTAATGATGATATTGAATCTGTATGTAATAATGTACCAGCATCACCACCACCAGCACGTATCACGCCAACATATAAATTATTAAATAATAAAGATAATGATGATAATAGTGGTGATAATAATTATATTATTGATAATAATGATGATAAAAAATCAATAATAAATAATGATGGAAAAATACAAAAAGAATTTAATATTGATGAATTTCTATATGTGGATCCATTTAATAATTGTTTTGGTGGTGAACAAAAAACTTATAATATTGCTAGTGGTGGTGGTAGTTCTCGCTTTAAACATTGGTTCAAAACTGGCGAAAATGATAATAAAGATGTTGATAATGGATTACCAAAAAAAGAAATCAATAACAGTAGACGATCATCATTACATGAAGAATTAAATAGTATTGTAAGTGATGCAGGAGATTCTACACAACAAATAAATGATAATGATGAAAAAAATATATTAAATAAATTTGTACCAATTGGTATTCAACCGCAACACAATTCGCAACAATCATTATTAGAATTTTTACAACGTGGTAATTTTAATAATTCTTCAAACAATATTGGGCAACAATTGAATTCACCAAATTTATCAAATATCGGCGGTACTAGTAACATACAAACAGATAGAATATTTCAACAACAACAGCAAAATGGAAAATATGGTATTAATCATTATGCAAATATTGATAATAAACAAAAAGGTTTAATGCCAAGTGTTAAAGAACTTGAAGCTAGAATGCGTAAAGATAATAATGAGTCATGTATAACACAAAATACATTACAACAACAACAATTACCGTTAAATCAAACTAATAATAATAATGTTATTGTTCAATTAAATGCACCACAATTGACAACAGTTAATCAAATTAGTGGTCCAACAACATCATCAAATGTTGATAATAATATACAAAATATTCAACCCAAACAAGATATGGAAGCATTTAAACGTTTATTAGAACGAATAACAACAAAAAACAATAGTAATGGTGTTGATAATTTATCTGATTGTTCATCATCATCATCAACAGCAGTAAATTTATTAAATGATACAATACAACATCGACAACAAGAAAATATATACCATTCACGTCAAGAAGAATTAAAACACTTAATATATCAACAAAAACAAATTGAACAACATAATAATTTTGGTCGACAACATCAACAACACCAAATATTCCGAGCAAATGAAATGTTACAAAAATCTGCACAATCTAATATATCTAGAGAAAAGTTAAGTGAAATTATTAAAAGACCAGAAGCTCGAGCGTTATTACACGGTGTAGCATGTGGCGAACTAACACAATCATCACTTTTGCAATTAGCAAATAATGGTGCTGGTGGTGGACGTTATTCTGAAGTTATTTTACCAATATTAAACTTATTAAGTATGCCATCGCCATTAAGTTATATTAACGAAAGTAATCATCATGATCAACAACAAAGTTTATCACCAATACCAATTGGATTCAATTCAAGTATTCAACATGGTAATGCAAGCGGTTGTGGCGTACTTGGACAATCTCATTCAACAACAGGAATTCCTCAAAGTATTCCATCAGCACATGAACTACGAGCTCATACACAATCAATAATGCAAACAGCTCTAATTCGTAAAAAATTAGAAGAACATGAAGATAAATATCGCGGCCACCAGGATATACAAGAAAAACATCTACAACAACAACAACATCTAACAAATATTCAACAAAATCATATATTAAATCAAATGGTTAATCCAATCGAAATTGGTATTGGTGACTTTGTTGGTAATTTACGAAATTCCCCAACACCAATGAATGTTGGTGATAAACCATCTGCTGCAATATCTGGATCACAACAACAACAATTCAGATCGCCGACACCAACATCAACAATAGCATTTACACCAACTTCTGTATTACGGAAAATGACTGCTAAAAAAGATAATATTTTAAGTCCAAATTCTGATAATAGTAACTCATCCGAATCAAATAAAAATAATAATAATAATTATCAATATGTTAATAAAATAATGCAAAATTTATTTATGCAAAATGGTGGTGGTGGCAATATACAATTTCAACAAAATAATACATCAACAAGTGGACAACCAAGAATGATATTAGGTGGAGGTAGTCAACACCAACATCATTTACAACATAATACTGCGCCAGTACTGAACGCAGTTGCTAATAATCAAATTGTAGTGAATAAACCAATGGGTAGACCAATTTTAAAAGGTCCAAGTGCGGTACAAACAACTATGGTGCCACCACAAATGTCATTTGCATCACAAATTGAATTTCAACAATTGCAACAACAAAGAAATAAAAATGTTTCCAATCCTCAACATCAGCATTTGCTATCCACTCAACAATCCACTGGAGAAAATGTTTTAATTAATCAAATACAACAACAACAATTACAACAAATATTTCAACAACAACGTCAAAATGCTATTCGAGCACAACAACAATTTAATCCACATATATTACCTGGTAATGTTACTAATACTGGTTTAATAAATCCAGTTCCTGAGAATGACAATTCTAATAATCCTGCTAATAATAAAATAGTTAGTGAAACAAATGCTCAACAACAACAATTAAATACTCAAAGAGAAGGAGGATTATCACCAACGAGTAATCAATTGGCTAGATGGTTTTCACCAGAATTATTAGCACAGGCATCAGCTGGTAAATTACCAGCTTTAAATATGGGTCAAGCTCTAAGTTTAGAAGAGTTTGAAAGAAGTATTCAACATTCTTCTGCTGCTGCTGTCCACAATTAAGAGAGTATATAAATAAATAATGAGAGACCCAGATAAAGTTATTAATAATTTAAAAACATAATAAATATAAAAATAAAATAAATATATAAATATAAATGAAGAAAATTAAAATGAATTAAATAAAAATTAGAATTAGAATTTTTTATGTACATTGAATTTAAGGATAATCTGTTATTTGAAATTAATCAACATTTAACTGATAAGAAAAATATAAACAATACAGAAACAGTCAAAATTTAGAGAAATTCTCTCAAATGGAAGTATAATTCAATTTTCTAAAAATAAACAATTTTTCATATATAATTATTATAATATAAATTCCAATCTATCTCATTTTATGGATTCATAAAAATATAATATATGGAAAGAAGCACTTCGTTTGGCAATTTGAATTTATCTTTTAGTGGTAATTTTAATATTCGGTTTAAAAGAACGAATTTTTCTTCTTTTTGACCAATACCTAAAATGAAAATTGTTAATAAAGTATGCAAATAAAATATAAGTTCATTCTACCGGTCGTCCCTGTAATGCAGCCATTTGCGCATGAGTTGGAGCACAGCCTGGTGGTGGTGGTGGCACTACAATAGACCCACTTCCTCTCCCATTAAAACGAGCTCCAGCAGCAAATTCTATAACCTTTTAGTAACAGACTAAATAATTTATTAACTATAATATATTTATATAAATACTGGAGCTGTTTTATTCATCATAGATCCTTCATGTTGTCCTACATATTGAGATGGATTGTTATAGTTATTATTCAATACTCTTGGGCTTGGCAAAATTGGTTGATTATATTGGGTAACATGATAATAGCTGTTATTCATCAAAGGATACGGTGAATTATTGGAATACATAGGAGCAGAAGCAGCTGTTGTCGGACCAGCTGTTGTAAATTTAGATTTCTGACTTTCATCATAAGATGGAGGCGGTGGTCTCTATATGTATTATAAATGTTAAATTTTTATATTGGTGTAGTTATAACTTATAACATAATAAATATTTACATTGGGAATATAAGAATCGTTTGGATCAAAAGCTCCTGGTGGCGGGGCATTTGGCGGAAAAGGATAATTTCCTATTGATTTCAACAAAAAATAAATTTAATTTATATTTATTTATTTTATCAAATATAAAACCTTTGTTATCAGACATTCTATAATTATTTTTTTCTTGTGTATTTTTTTATTTTGTATATTTTTGTTTTTGTTTCCAATTTTTTTGCTGTCAATTTGTTCGTCACCGTTGGCTGTCAATTTATCCGTCACCGTCAGTTTATAATTTCCCATTAGAAAATTTGTGAGCGTATTCGGTATTCAATTAAGTATTTTCTTAATACATAGTTAATATAATGATATAGTCTGTAATTTAATTCGTGAATAAAAAAATAAAAAAAAAATAGATGTGTTTCATTATTTTTTAATTTTTATTAATTCTTTTTCTTTTATTTCTTTTAAATCTAATTTTTTTTTAATTTCATACAGTCATACTCAGTATTTTTCTAAAAGGCCCCATACACTATCACACATGTTGTCCAACAATGTTGTCATGCAGATTTGATCGTATATCTATCTATATGGGCATGTTTGTCGGTGTGACACACAGTTCGTCAAACGGTTTGATAAAAATTAAACAAATTTGATTTTTCGGCATGTATGACCACATGTGTGACAGTGTATAGTACTGTTTGTCACACATTCGTCATTCTTCAGAAAAATTTTGTAAGATAAACATGGCGACAGTATTAAATAATTAATTTTGGCTAGATTTTTTTTAATTTATATCGCGAACATCCCAAATTGTGGAAATGTAAAGGCGATGTAATATAAAAATAGAGTTTTAAAAAGTATAGGATACGAAAAAATCTTAGAAAAATTTAACGAAATCGAGCCAAATGAAAATTTAGAAATAGTGAAAAGACAATAGCATACGTAGGTATATATGTAGGTGCGAATTGAACAAAGTTTTAAAAAGCGAAAAACCATGTTGCCAGTACAGGTACGGACATTATGGTATTTTCGAGTAATTAAGTTTGCTGAAAGACCAAGAAACATCAATTATTGTGTGTGTCAATTATTAAAGCTCACACAAAAATGTCGGACCTTTCGCTTCGAAGTTTAATAATAAACTGATGTTTGACAACATGTTTGACGGTATGTGAAAAAAAAACTTTTTTGCGTGACACACCAAGTTTGATAACATGTGTAATTGTGTATGAGGACTTTGAGGTACGAAATTGTGACGGGCACAAATGTGAAATAAAAACCTCTATAGGTTAAATATTTTGACAATGAAAAGTAAAAAATAACTGTATAGTGTTTTTGTTTAACACATATACCGATATACCGTATATTTAAAGTACGAATGAAGGAATGAAGTAATGTGATAAAAATAAGTAAATCCTCTTATTATTTATATTTTATTTTTATAATCCCGACCTATTATACTAACGAAATGGAAACCTTAAAAAATAAATTAAACAATTATTACTCTGGATTCTGTGCATATATGCAAAATGATACAATAGGCGAAGAGGTAATCAAAAATATTTTAATTAAAATATATACATATTATGAATTTAACAAAAACGAATTATATAATATCTATTCTATAATTTTAGATAGCAATATACGCAGTATCTGGAGCAATGTTTGCCTTCGCATATTATAAAATACGTCCAGTAAGATTTTTTTTTAATTATAATTCATTTTTTCAAACATATTTTTCATCCAATTTAGATATCAAAGTTTGGTAAAGCTGCTGATATTCCAAAGCATTTTATTCGCAATAAGATTAAACAATACGGTACAATTAAAGCTGTTGATCCTAGTTCAAAAAGTGGTCCTGTATTACTTGTTGATCACAAACCACCATTAAATTTTTTAATTCCATCAAAACGACTTTTACCGGTTAATGTAATATAATTTTAAATAAAACTAAAGAATATTATAATTTATACAGTTACGTATATTAGCTCACAGGTATCACTATAAATGCAAATGGATATTCATGGTTACAAACTGTCGCAGTCGGACATAAAATAGAATTTGTACCAATCTCAAAGAAAAATGGAAATACAGCTGCTGACTGTCAAGTTTACTTAATTTGTCCAAACAATAAAAAAGTTAATTTAATTTAAATTTTAAAAATTACTTTTAATTAAAATTAAATTTTTTCTTAAGGAACGACTAGATGTTTCAGAAGCATTACTTAGTTTAGGATTTGGTAAAATCGTTGAACCTGAAAAGAAAATAATTAAAGACATTGAATGGAAAAAATACTATAAATTTTTATCAAAAGTAGAACATGGAGCTAAAAATGACAGATTAGGACTATGGTTTAATAGGTAAGAAAATTCAGAAAATGTTAATGAAACAAAAATTATATAATATGTATATTATTTTCATTTAAAGTTTACCACCAAAATCTTGGGCTGTTAGAAAATCAAAAGAAGCATTTAAATCAATCATTCTATCTATTTTGCCTATTGAACGACGTTTACCAGAGCTTGTTCGTTAAATTACTGTTTATTTTAATAATTATTCACAAAAGTGCTTATATTATGAATCGATGGAATTATCATATTTTTTATAGAACGTGAAGTTAAATATATTTGTGTAATTTTAAATAAAGGATTTTTATTTTCTTATAAATTATTTTTAGCTTTTCTTTATTTGTGTATTGATAAACAAAATGTACGAACGCTTAATTTGGAGAAAAGTTTATAGTCTTCATTTCATTTGGGAACGTAGCTCTTTTGTATTAATATTTAAAATTTAAATCTTCAATTCAAAATGCTGAAACAAAATGTAAATACCCAAATAAAATATTTAAAATTTTGTTTTTCCTGTTTGGCTCTGGAATAAAAAAAATTACAAATACTTATTAAAATATTTAAACAAAAGTTTCTGTTTGTGAAAAAATGTGTATTTTCTTTTCCACTTCATACAATACATTTTCAATATTATTCTGAAAATTACTATGTACAGAACAAAATTGTTTTAATAGAATATCGTTTTATTGTTTATGTGAGGAAGAATTTTTTTTTTTTACAATACCAAAAATTCAAAATTTTGTCTACTCGAACATATATTCAGAATAAGAACTATCGAAACTTTGAACACGAACAAACCCATCTTCACCACCTGATGCATAACTTTTACCATCAGGATGAAAAGCTAAACTATTAATTGGACCGAAATGTCCTTTTAGTCGAGCAAATTCTTCTTCATAAATCAAATGAAAGAAACGTGAATCAAATTTACCAACACGAGATGATGTAGTTGTTACTTCCATAGCATCTTGTCCACCACCTAATACAACATGATCCAATACTGGACTAATTGCAGCTGAATTTACAGGTCTTTCAGTTTTATATGTTTTTAAGCACATTAATGAATCCGAATCGAAAAGTTTAGCAGAGGTATCTTTTGATGCAGTTACAAACATTGTACCATCTTTATTTAATTGCATATCATTAATACTAGAAGTATGATCATTTACTGAATTAATTTCTTTTCCTATTCTAATATCCCAAAGAGAAATTTGTCCACTTTCATGTCCGGTAATTATAGTTTCATCTAATGGACCCCATAACATGGCAGTAACTTTTGATTGTAAAACTGGTATTCGCAAAATTGGATCCTGATGGGATAAACTTGAATCGACATTTCTAACATCAATTATAAATAATTCACAACTTTGTCCCATTGCTTTATCTGTAGTATAGGCAGCTTGATTGCCCGAATAACTGAAATTACATGTTCTCACCGATGATTTAGCTGGTATTGATGCAATAACATCAGCACGTTCAACATCCCATAATTTTGTTGCCATATCACCAGAACCAGTTATTAATTTTGATGATGTCCAATCACAATCTATACACCACACAGCTCCTTGATGGCCATTATATGTGCCAAGACGTTCACCATTTACAGACCACCAAACATTTGGTTTCTGATCTTTGGAACACGAAAATAATAAATCACCTTCACGATTGTATGTAATTTGCGTTATGGAACGTTCATGTCCTTGTAGCATTAAAGGTCTCTGAAAAATGATAATGGTTAGCAAAAATTAATAAAATTATAAGAAAAAAGGCGTTCGTTAATAATTTTTGCATAGTTGTCATATATTTTTTTAGGTTAGAATATTTCTAAAGTTTTATATTAAAGTCTGTTTACTAAAATTTAAATTCTAGTGTATTAAAATTAATGAAATCAATATAAATATTTTAAATATATGTTTACCATTTTGAATGTTAGTTATTTGCGAATATTAATGTAATAAATTTACTCGCTAAATCCTTCAATATGCATGGAAAAATAGCCAACAAAATGTCAAGATAGAAATAAGTGCGTTTAGGTTTCGTATAAAGGAAGTGTTGCCAATTATGTTTTGACATGTTCCCATAAAACAAAAATTAGCAATAATAATGTTATTTTATCGTTCGTACATTTTTAATTTATTAGTTTGGTCCGAATTAGCAATTTATAAATTAGGAATTTATTCACTAGTTTGTTGGTTGGTTTTGGTTGGTTTATAATGAGGAATGAGGAGGCTCAGAAAACCTCCTGCACTGGAGCCACAGGAAGGCGCGTTGTATTTGTATACCCCAAGTTGAACAGTATATTTAGAAAGTACTTATTTAGAAAGTAGCATTCTAAATGTCGAAATCTTCTTTGTTGCACTGCAGGACAATGACATAGGGAGGTGATCCAAAAATTCCTCCTCTTCTTCGCAACCTTTGGAGATCAAGACAGTGGTCAGCCCTAACTGTGCAGCATGTTTCCGCACGATGATGTGTTCCGTGACAATACCAGTATACAATCTGGCAGTTGCTTGAATCATTGACAGTATAATACCAGTTTTCTTTGCATCATTACAATTGGCTACTGCATTCAGATTTGACTTGCATTCTTTCACTAAGTAGCTTTAACTTGATGAATGGCTTTGTTGTAAGCGCGTTCCTCTACACTTTGGCATCATATCTTATAATCTTATTAATTTTTTTTGTGGAAATATCTCTCGCAAACATGTTGAACTAATAATTTTCAAACTAATAATTTTGATACAATACTCTTTTGTAGTTTATATTTTCGTTTTGTAGTTTGTATATTTCACGCAAGAACAAGATTGTGGTTGTATAAACTACATCTATGGATTGGATAGGATGATAGAAATCTATTGATATCTTCACAAAGGTTGGGATTGGAATTGATATTTTTATTTTTTATTTAAAATTTATATATAGTGAATACTGGAGGAGACTGAAAAATGTTAAAGTTCAAGAATTCTTTTGTGTGAAAATACGTAATAAACCAATTAAGTAAAATTCAATAAAATTTTTGTTTTCGTGTTATTATCTGTATTATTTATGTATTGTTATAATTTATTTTGATACAATACAATGTCGGGCCCCAACACTTAATTTTTTGTGCATCACAATATGAAAAAAATATTTGTGTATATATGAATTTGCGTATATTTTTTGTATTTCTATTTGGTTTTTGAATTTTTTATTTTAAAACTAAAATTTAAAACAAAAATGTATATAACACTAAAGACTATCAAGTGCAAATCTTTGTGATACCAAAATTTAGTGTTTTATGCGTACTTTGCTTGAAAATGTTTTTATATAATATAATATAATTTTCCAAAGTGTTAAAAAATGTGATTATTAAAAAAATAATCAATATTTTATGAAATTAAAAACAAAATCAATATATTTAAAATATAATGGGTGGTTCAGTTAGTCAAGTATTTCGTTCTGGAAGTGCATTACTATCAAATCGTGATGGACATAAAGTATCAAAAGCTACTGAGGAACAAATTCAAACAGTTTTTGAAATTCTAAGAGCTAACCCAAAAATATCTATTCATACTTTAGAACATACTGTGCTACATCAAATTCCAAAAGTAAATTTATCCCATTTTTGTTAAAATCTAAAAATAAATAATATTTTTTTTTGTTTTTTATTTTGTAGTATGAAAATGTTTTAGTTATTCATGACGAATCTGGTTATAACATTTTACAAAAAAGTGTTGGTTTAAATCATGTAGATTTAACGAAATGGTTATTACAACGACATCGTCCTGATGTTAATCGAAGTCCTTGCTCTCTACCATTACATATTGCTTGTTTAAAAGGTTATGAAGAATGTGTAGAATTATTATTAAAACATGGTGCTCGTATAGATACTGAAGCTAGAATGTGTTTTCCTGGATCACATTGTCATAGTTGTGAAGAAAGTGGAAAATACCGTGGTAATCAAGAAGAAGTTCATTCTGTACCATCAACATGTTCTGAACGTAATAATAATACAAAATTACAAAATGCTGTTTGTTATGCTATTGATGGTGATCAAATTAATGTGCTCAATATTTTATCACAAAAAATGGAAGATCCTTGGGTAAATACATATTATTTCTTTTTGAGTCATCTAACCGAAATTAGTAATATTAATTTTATAAATATGCCTAAGTATACTAACAAAAAAAAAAAAATCATAATTAAATTTTATAATTCAAGTAAATTGCATGCTTTCTTGAATTACTAATCTTTAAACAATTTTTTTTTTTTTATTTTTACTAAATTATAGTGTTTTTATCAGATGCCGTTTAGAGTTAAAAAACCATTATTACATTTGGCTTGTGAACGTGGTGCATGGAAATGTGTACAACAATTGGTTATAACTAGATCTGAAGAAATAAATTTAATTAAAGATGAATATTATCCAATTCATCAGGCTGTACTGCATGACAGTAGATTTTTAGAATTATTAGTTAATCATGGGGCAGTCACAACAGTTAGAACGTGTACTCAACAAATGACATTATTACATGTTGGTAAGAATGAAATTTATTATATTTATATAATTTATATATAAATTAAAGTTAACTATATATATAAATAAATTTTATTTTACAAACGGATATTATTTAAATTAAAATTAATTTGAAAAGTTTTCACCTTTGCTAGATGCTGGATCTGTAAATATTTCTATTATATATGCTATTTATTATAATTTAATTGTATTTTTAATTTTTACCATAAAATCAATTTAAAAAGGAAGATTTATAAATGAACCAGAAGTATAAAACAGATGAATATAATCTTATTTTCAAATAGTTTAGATTTCTAAATTAAAATTTTAAACATTTATCATAAATATATACGAAATATTGAACTTTGTTCCAGCACAGATTAGTTTTTTTCTAAATTCTAGATTTCCATGATAACCGTACGTTGTATATTAAAATTTAATTTTCTCTTATTTTTATTTACTTTATTTTATAATTTTATAGATTTTCTTCTGATAAAACAAAATTAGAATTTGCTTATGAATAAATTATGAATTATTTTAATGATTTTTTTTGTATTTAAGATATTGTAAATTTAAGATGTGAAGTTTTAGTATCATCATGGAATGATCATTTAGTATCATCATGTTTTATTTAAATAATATTTGTAGTAGATTAGTGCTTTAGTTTTAGTAAATAGCTCAGTTACATAATTGTTACAAACATGGTCAAAATAATTATACTGTGATACTGTGAATATCGATTAGGAATTTATATTATTTTTGTTATTTAAAAGTATTACAAGTTTAACATTAAGTAATAACACAATTCACAATTTTATATATTTCTTATAGTTATTTTTGCTGCTCGTAAATCTGCCGAGGATACTTTAAATACATTACGATTATTATTATCAAATGGTTGTAATGAATTAATAAATGAACCAGATTCATTGGGCAATACACCGTTACATGCACTAATTGTTCGGTATGCTCTGGAAGAAGCAAGGTAAAATATTTATTGAAATACGAAAATAAAATTGTCTTAATATTTTTTTTTTTAGATATGGTTATGATAAATGGAGTAAATGGGATGTTTTACATTTAGTACGTTTTATGTTACAAAATGGTGCTAAAATTTCAATTAATCAATCTGGTAATAGTGCATTGGCATGTGTATTTCGACATGTACGTGATTGGGAAGTTTGCTTTGAATTATTAAATATGCTAATAAAAGAAGATGGTACCAATTATTTTTTATTTAATAATATATTGAAAATTTTAATATATATTTTTTAATATAAAACAGGTGATCCTAATATAGTTGGACGTGATGGTTCTGTACCAATAATGGTTTGTTTAGTACCACTTATTAATAAAGATCAATTACATCATTTTACGCATTCAATGAAGGTAAAAAAATTTTGTTTATAAAACCTCCACATTAAATTGGAATTAATAATAACTAATTAATTTATTTTTTCTAGGTATGTTATTTAAATTGCATACGAATACTATTACAATATGGTGCAAATCCAAATTGTTCGTATCGTTCAAATTTAACACCATTACATGTTTTAGTATTTACTGTTAGTGAAAATTTTACACTTAATTGTGATGTACAAAAACGTATTAATTTTGATTTTATTAAAAATATATTATTATTGTTATTACAACATGGTTTAGATTGTAATCAAACATATCAACATATATTACAAGCTGTTATGGAAATGGTACAAAATGTTAGAACTAGTTCAGATATGAATTGTATATTAGAATTAACATTAACATTAATACAATATGGTGCTGATCCAAATATTGTTTTAAGTTGTAAACCAACACCAGGTAGTACAATGTTTTCAAATGAAATTGCAAATTTTGGTGAAAATATTTGTCATACAGATGAATCAGATGGTACATCATCATCAAATAATAATAATAATGGTGTTGTTGTTGGTAATAATGGTCAATCAAATAATAATAATCGTGTACATGGTGATCATTTTCGTAATTCATTTCGTACAAATTCACGTTATATATTATTCTATTATATTATATTAATAACAAAAAAAGAATTTTTATTAAATGATCCAGCACTGACATATACACGTATTATAAATTTATTTTATTTAACAATGCAACATGAACCATTATTTAATTGCCTAAAATCATTACATAATTTTTATGTAGCTCAAGTACCAAATAAAAAAACTGAACCATTAATTTCATTAATATCATCATTATATCGTAAACCACGTACATTAAAACAAATGTGCCGTGTATCAATTTATGAAAGTTTAAATAGAAAATTAGCTCAAAATATAAATCGTTTAAATTTACCAGGACCTTTAAAAGAATATGTTTTAAATTTTGAAACCTAAATGTAAATTTATATAGGAATACATAATGGAAATGGAAAAAGCCTATAAAATAATTCAAAATCTTATTGTTACTAAGAAATTAGTTTCAAATATTTTTTTTTTTGTTTGTATTATTATATAAAATTAAAAACGAAATTATTTTTAAAAACAATATTTCTTGTAAATAAATATAAAAACTTTGATTTTATATAAGACATGTTATCAATAAAATCTATATTAACGTTTATTTTTAAATTATTATTTCTCTATTATATGAATTTAGATATGAATTATAATGAATATAAAATATATAAAATTTATATATAATATTTATTTATATTTTCTTTATCTACAAAATCTGAAAAATTATTATAAAATGTTTTTTCTTCTTTTAAATTTACTTATTTTACATATTTAAATTCACAATTAAAAAGAAATAATATAATAAAAAATAAACTATGTAATAAAAAAAAAATATTATTTTTGTTAATAATAAAAATAAAAAATGAAACCAAATTATTTTCGATAAATTAAGGAAATTATTAATAAAAATGAATTTATTAAATGTTACATTATATATTTAAGAATGACTGTGTGTATTTTATTAAATATATTTATAGTTAACACATGTTATAAGAATAATTTTTTGAAAGAACTGGCTGATTATATTTTATAGAATTATGTATTAAGATTTTTTTTTGATTTTTGAAGAAATATAATTGTATGTAAAACTGGATAATAATTTTTTTTTTTACGTTTTTAAGGATGATTCATTTTTGATTGTTTTTTTGAAATATCTTCCGATTTAATACATTTTTAATTTTTAATTAAATTTGAGTAACAGAATTAATACAATCAGTGTCATATTTATCTGTAATAATAACAATTTAACGTTTTTGATTGCCATTATTTAATTGCCTGCCTATACAATCTTAATTCAACGATGAACATTATTAAAGTATAATAAATTTACAAAACTACATTAAATATCTACATTTAAAATATGCAATTGAAAAAGGAAATGTTTGACATTGTTATTGAATCAATCTTATAATAATTATTATATGTATATTATTTTTTTGCTAATTAAATAATTTCATTTTAAGGAATTAGTTTTTTCTTCTGTTCTTTGTGTGCAATTAAATTTATAAAATGTTAAGCGGTTTACCTCTCTGAAAATAAATAAATATATATGTGAAGTGTTAAAATTTTAATCGAAAGATAAAAAATAATAAAAATATTTTTATTTTAAATCATATAAAAACTTTATTTATATTTTTTGTTTGCGATTTACTAAAATAATGTGAACATTAAGAAAAATATAAATATTAACACAAAAATTAAATATAAATAAATATATTTCAAAGAAAATTAATTCTATTTTATTTAATCGATTATAATATTTGGTTTTTAAATATTTTCTTATTTCAGTTTAAAGATATGGTTCAGATTTACACAGTTAATATATAGTAGACACCAGAGGAAGGTCCCCACCAATTAAATAAAATAATAATTAATTAAATAAGCCATTTAACATAAAATTTTGAACACTTATATATAAACAGCATTTACGCCTTCTGGGGTATTTTGTTCAATAATTATTAGAATAAGGTAAAACATGCTAACAAGGTAACAAGTTGCTTAATTATAGATCTGACAAATGGGAATTACTTATATGTTAAAAATTCAGCCAAGATTTTTAAGGTTGTATACGATTGTGTGGCATAATGCTGTCTGTTTACATGAAGTATTTGTAAATTAATTGTATTATTTCGAAACAGATTATAGATTTTAAAACGGATTAACACCTTTAATAGTTACCGGTGCATTTCTTAATGATTATTAGAATTTTATTAATGTTTAAAATCATTTAAAATATATCCTGTTTAAAACATATTTTTCACAGTAGTTGAACTTAATTTAATTAATTTAAATTTAGTAAATAATGTTAATATGTATGTTAAAATAAAACATAATTTACATATTTGCTAAGGTGAACATATATTACTCTGGTTATTCATTACTACTTTTAGAGCAGGTATTTTATACATCTAATATTTAAAATGTTAATTTATATACGTTGACAAATAAAGAATTATGTTTAGTTCCATTTTTGTATATATACTTATTTTCCACACTATTTTGTATTACCTCTATTGATTCAATGTTATTGGAAAACTAGATTTAATTCACACACAACAGGTGCACTAATTTAAAAAATAAAAAAAAATATTGAAAATATTTTAATTAATAATTTCATTATCTACAAGGAAATTATATTAGTTGTAATTGTAACTGACATTGTCATAAAGAAATTTAATACATTTAATTAAATAAAATATTATTAAGATTAAGAGTATTAATAAAAGTTATATAGAAAATGTGGTTAAATAAAATAATTACATTTAATATTTAAACCTTGAGCATATATTTTTAACAGCATCAGTGTCGTAACTACGATTTTTGCGCCCTGGGTGATGACCTTTTTTTTACGTTTCGTCCCAGTTGGTAGCCATAAAAACGATTTCAATTATTTTATAATTTATAGTCGAAAACGACGATATTTGAACTATGCATCAAAATATGTGTCACTGTTGGGTTTTTTTAAATTATTTGCCAAAGAAAGAAATTATTATGTAATTATGTGCTTCATAATTTCTAACAATAATTATTTAAATTCAATATTCGAATGTGCAATCTGGCGATCTTTAAAAGTACTCGAGATGTTGATCACTCTGACCTTGTTCAAATTATTTTTTATATTTTGAATTTGTTTAAAAAATCAAATGCGATGTGCATTATAAATTTTAATTATTTATATATGATCAGAATACGTACAAATACGTCCTTCCTTATAAAGCAAATCATTTATAGTGTTCAGCAATTTTGTTTTATTTCTTTATATTATACTTGTCAGGCTCAGGACTTTACACTTAAACAGTTAGTTCCCCGAACATTTGCTTACTTCACTTGATAGGTAGTTCATCACTGAACAGTATAAATTTTCTATTAGTGAACGTGTTATATGTTTGATATTTTTTTTTTATATAATTGGACTACTTCTCCCATGAAATGATCCATAAATAAATTAATTTTTCTTATTTGAATTTTCATCATGACCATTATAACATTAAAATTTAATTTTAATTTTTTTTTTGTATTTAAAATGTCTCAAGTATAAAATCAAGTTTTTAAATTTATTATTAAAAAACGAAAAAATTGAGCACAAAATTACAAAATTTATAATTTGAATTGCATATTCCACTAATCTTCTCTATATAATGTTGATTTATATAATGTTAAATATATCTAGACATAATCAAAGAATCTTGAATTTAATTCTTGAAAAAATAAAAATTTAAAACAAGAATTAAAAACTTTGTGGGCCGCCAATATTGGAGGTTAAATGAATATATATATTTCACAGATACATCCCGAGATTACTATGGTTAAAGGTTAACAAAACAATGTAATCGTTGGTTGTTACATCAATTTTACAAAATTTTCACAGCATTTTATTGTGAATAACTAAAAAAGTATCTTTTCATTCATTAAAAATAAAATATAGAATTATATTCTTATGAATAATTCAAGGACAATTTTAATGTTAAAATCTTTAAAAAATAAAGTTAAAAGCATTCATCACTAAATAGTAAAAGTTTAATTATAATAGTAACAAAAAAAAATAATTAAAGTAATAAAAATATAGTCACAAATTTAATTAAATTTCATAAGTAACTACATTTTAATTAATACAAGTACGCATAGTTTTATTGAATATAAATGAAAATATTCAATAGATTTTTATTTAAATTAAATTTCGTTTAAATTTTTAGAGAATCATCTTACTTACAAAGTTTACAGTATTACATTGATAACATCTTTAAGAATCAAATAAAATTTTAATTATACACTTTCAATCTTTTTTAGTAATTTATTTAATTAAAAGTTCAATAAATCTTACAATATTTTATAATTTTTTTTGTTAAAGAACCATTAAATTTATTCTCTTTGTTGCTGTATTTAATCACCTAAATATCTGTCAAATTAAACATTTTAATATATAATTAATATATAACTAATAATGTTTTAGTTCAGTGCAAGGTTTTACATTAAAAAAAATAAGGAAATTAACTTTTATTAAACATAATAATAATGAATAATTACACAGTTTCTCAAATAAAAACATAAATGTTAAAGTTCTTTATTTATGATATATAAAGATTATACCTTGACTAATAGACTAATAACTATAATTTCTAAAATATAAATCATCAGTTTTTTTAATTCCAATTGAAATTTTTGATACAATCATAAATTAATGATAGTTTATCATAGAATATAATTCAGTTAAAATAATGCCACCTGATGGAATTGAATATAATATTTTGTAATTCGTAATCGTGACCTGTAATATTTTATTTTTCTTCATTATTAAAATATTTCAAGTTTAACAAGATTTTTTTTTTTAAAAAAATTGTTCATTTATTTTAACTTCTTCAAATTGTTCCTTGGATCAATTAAAATAAATATAAAATGTCAGTTAATATTTTAATATAACTAATGAGGAATTTATATAAATAAATTTTATATTATGCAACATTAAAATATTTAAATCGGACTATCACTAAAATATGTTAAAGTGGTAATCCAGAAAACTTAAATCTAAAAGTATAGTAATTATCTAAAGAATAAATAAAAAAATTTGTATTTTTACAATAGAGCTACAGCCCAAATCGAGCTTTGACCTCCTCTAAAATGTTTCGTAACATTTTATTGCAATTTGGACTTAGTAATTTTATATGGATTCCGAACCATAACTTTCTTTATAGCGAAAAAACATTTTAATTGCAATAATCTTTTAATAGTGAGACATTTGTTGTCAGCAAATGATCTCAACCGATAGCATCTTTCTCAGCTTTAACAATTACATATTACAAATTTTATTACTGGTACTCATTTTAAAGCTGAGCGACATCGATGTCTTGGTCTGGAGTACTGGAGTTGAACCCACGACCTAATGCATCACAGTACAATACCATCTGGAAGCAATTTGGAAAATAAATATAGCCCACTCTAATGAGAAAAAGATATTTGACCACAGACTAGAAATATATCATAGATTTGAAATGCACGTTTTCGTTATGAACAGAAATTAATAAATATATACTTCCTGATCATTTAAATTTATATTAATTAGAGGATACCAATAATATCATTTAGTGTTTGTATTTGTAATAGGATATTTTTATAAAATAATTAATCAATTTTTTCTATTAAGGTTTTGGTCCTTCACAGAAAATAACGAAACATGGTTTTTATTAAAGGACATACTTTTTATAATGCTTTTACCGTACAAACATCCTTTAAAAACTTATGTCATCTTGTGTTCTCTTGCAACAGTTGTAATACATATACTTAACAAAACACAATTATTAATTTGGAATTTAATGCTATTGTAGAAGGAAGTTAAATCAACGCCATATTTCCTGTGTTTTTTCTATTTTCTTGGCTTTATATTTTCTTGGGCTTTATTAACTCGGAATGTACTCCGACATCGTACCCAAAAATTGTTTTACGGAATTCATAAAATTTTATTATCTGTCAAAAAAGTGAAAGATGAAATTTTTGCCTGATAAAGTGTGATAATGATAACAATAATACTTTCTTTTTAATTGAAGTCGGTTTGATTAAGGAAAATTATATGTAATTGATTTGAAATTCATAAACTGGAAAATGAAATGATTTCTATTTGACCTTAAGATAGTAAAACTCTGTTCTAAGATAATATAATTTAGTTAATACTATATAATTTATTTTTATATAATTTTTGATAAAATATATCTAATTTTTGCTATTTACTTTTGTTTGTCTTTTTATTTTTCAAAGGTTGTTTTAGCAAAACATATAATTACATATAAACTTGTATAAGCTGTGATTTTTTTGCATATAAATCTAATTATTAGTATTTATAATCGACCGTTAATATTTTATATATTTTTTTTTTGGGTAAATATTATTTCCGTCATTTTGTGTCGGAAGTTAAATAGTGTGTAAAGAAATAAATTTAAATAAAATTAGAATTAAATAACTACAATTACTTTTATATAATTAAGTTATGAAAATATGATCATAAATCAGAAGGCAAACAATATTGAAAAATAATGAACCAGTTTTTTTTTAGGAATAATAATTAATAATTATAATAAGTTTATAATTTGAATTATCTCTTCGAGATATTATACATTAAGATTGATAGCAATTAACGGATTCTCATACCGTTTAACTATTAGGTTAGACTAAGTAAGCCCTGGAAGGAGTTATCTACGTGTTCAATAACTAAAATCATGTGGGCTACCTACATCGAGAAAAAAAGGAAAATGTTAATCATCCTAATGCAAGAGAGCTGTCGGCATTCTCAGTGGACACTGCTTTATCGGCAAGCATGTCCGTACGCTTCGACTAATCGCAAGTTATCAATGCAGAAACTGCAGAGATCCAGTCCAAGTTGAAACCCCTGGAAAACCACATATGCTAGACGTAGAAGAACCCTATTACTCATTCTAGGAGAACTACACTACTTACATCTCAAAGAGATTTCGAATTGCAGTACCAGAAAACTCCTAGCTTTGCTGCATTTACAAAATCATTCTACTTACTCTTTAATACCTACTCAAAGTTAGTTATCGATTAAAGTGATACCGCTATGGCTCTGCCGCCACTCTATAACATAACCTAATTATAAAAAGTAAAATTATTAAGTAATCGTTTATTAGTTTTACTTATGTAACTTTATATTTTGAAAATTTTACTTTCTATGACGATCAAGTCTAAACAAAATTACAATTTTCAGGTATAAAAAAATGTAAATTTGATTTTTCGCAGATTTCCGGTGATTAATTTTATTAATTTTATAATTATGTGAAATATTTCACATAATTTTTACAATAAAAGAAAATAAAAATTTACTTATTTAAACAAAACTTAAATTTTGGTATATGAAAAATTTAAATTAGCAATAATTTTATAGAACAAATCTCTAAAAATATTCAAACAGAAAATTAATGCAGTTTACTAATTAAAAACTAAAATATTTTAAATTTTGTCCTAGAACTAAATATTTCAAATTTGATCTATCGAAACTGCTAGTTTTCAAATTCCAATTATTATTTAAGTTTAAAGCAAATTACAAAAATAAAATTACCAGAAATTCCCAACATTAAATCTCATAAAATTACACATTTTACATACTTTTACTAATTCTAAGTCTAAAGTCTAGAAAATTAGATTGATTTGTTTATCTGATAAAAGTATGAAAACTTGGAAAATTTTAACTTATTTTATAAAATCCACCAAATTACATAAAATTTTTTTATCTCTTTATAATATTCCCACTCATTAAATTATAAATTTTATTATGGTTTTTAAAATGAAAAACCAGTTATTGAGTATAAACTCAAAATTTGAGTAGAATATATAAACTCAACTCAGTATAAAATAAATGGTCATTCAATAATTTAAATTAGTAAAGTACGTTAAGTTGAAAGACGTTTAGTAAACATTTTATTACGTGTTGGTATACAGTGATTAAAAATTTAAGTTCAGGAATTTTCTAATCTGTTTAACAGGCTAGTCTTGAAAATTAATTTAAAAATATTAAAATAAAGTGTAAAAAGAAAATATTTTATATAAAAATATTAAAATTTGATTGAAAAAGAAAAAAACAAGAATAAATTAATTTAGTTTTTTTGTGAAAATTATTTTATAATTAAAAATGTCACCAAAACCAGAAGAAAATGAAATACGATCAACAGAAACAAGTCCAGATAACAGTTTTATTAACAGTGGATTTGAAAATGATAAACAATTAACAACAGTAATTGTAACTAATAATAATAATATTAATAATAATAGCAATAATAATAGTTTAACATCACAACAAAATATTAGTGATAAATATCAAAATATTAATGAAAAACCAATTGTTGATTTCGATGATTTATTACCACATATTGGTGAATTTGGAAAATATCAAAAAATTTTATTCTTATGTATGATACCATTTGCATTTTTTGTTGCTTTTGTATATTTCTCACAAATATTTATAACATTAGTACCAGAACAGCATTGGTGCTATGTACCAGAATTGGATCATTTAAGCATAGAAGAAAGGTAAAATTGAAAAATAATTTTTGATTTTAAATTCTAAATATATAATATGTATAAGAAAATGAATTAAAAATTTTTAATATAAAATTTCTAATATTTATCAAAATTTACGTTTCCAATTATTGATTGCTTTTGAAAAGTAAATAAATCTACAAAATTAAATATTTACTTACTATTCTAATTAAATGTTAAAAATAAATAAAATTCTAATTCTAATTTTCAATATGACATTAAGTTGTTAATTGTGAATTTAAATAATAATTAATTTTAAATTTTTATATAGTTTATTTTTATAAGTCTACATATTTTATCTATGTATTTTAAAATTTAAAGTCCAGATTTTTCATAAAGCACATTTTCATAAAATTTATATATTTTTGACATCGCAAATACGACTAGCAATGTAAAGTGTTTTTTATAATGTTAGTTTAGGTTAGAACGGCGACTTAGGCCACTCATAGACCGCCGATAGTCTTTCGCGGTACCACTAATTAGAGATTTAAAAATTCCTGGATAAAGATACGTCCTGAGTATGCGTCGAATTGTCTGAAAGAACCTTGAATCATCTCGATAATGATTCTTGAAATTCCAGCGAGTTTAGAGAAGAACTCGTTTTTCTTCTAACAAGTGTTGGGCAGTGGCACAGGTTTTGCTATGACTATGTTCAAGAGTTCATTGTAGTTCCTGTAAAGAAATTTGAATGTTAATATATAAAACCATTTTGCAATTAAGAGTTCTAAATATATTATAACTTCAAGTTCAATCATTATTTTTATTAATTAAAAAGAATAATTAACCATAAACTCATTTTTTTGTCTAATATAAAAATAAATTCGTTGGTATAATTTAAAAACACGCCTGAATAATTCAATTATTAAAAGTGAAAATTTTAATTAAAAAGGAAAATTCAAAATTAAATTGCCAATAATAACAAAATCAAATAATTTGAATTAACTAAAATGTTAAAACAATTAAATTAATTTTATTTGAAATTAAATTATCACAATTCTATGGATTAAGGAAGGACCTATAAACATTTTTGTAATTTGAAAAATAAATCTTTTTTATTTTGTAAAAATTTGGTAAACATTTAAGAACATTTCTCATTAATGAATGACAATTAAATATTTGTGAAAAGTTCAGTAAATTCTCGATTAAACTGATCACAATTCTGGATATTAATGACCTATAGAATTGATAAATACAAATAACAATTTTTGAATATATTAGCTGGTTTGAACAATTAGTACAACTTACAGACTTACAGATTATATTTCTCTAATCACAATAATTAAAGATTTGCGAAAAATTCAGCAAGTTCTACGAAAATATTTCTACTAAATTTGAAAAGCTATAAAAAATCGTATTGACTTATTTTCTTCTAACTCTAAAATCGTGTCTACTTTCAATAAAAATTCTAATAAAAAAATGTTTAATTATATAATTTTTATTGATGATATTTATTGTAATTAATGATTTTTTAAATATTATATAGTAAAATAGAATTTATTAGAATATTTTTATTAAAAACCACAAAATATTAAATTTTTTAATTAATAAAATTATCGTATATTTCCTTACATTAAAAATACAAATACACTTCAAAACAAAGCAATGTTGATAATTATTAAGTAGGTCAAGTTGAAGTATTATTATTATTTCTGCAACTTAAACAATTTTTTTTCTTTAATTAAATTGCATATAAAATTTTACATAAAACATAATTTTTCTATAAATTTAAAGAGATACATAATTAATTATTATGTATTACATACATAAAAAAAAGCTTATTTAATTTTCATATTGTAAACTGATACCCGGCGGTTTTAATATGGTTATTAAAAGTTTTGAAAGGGTCATAAACACATCATCTCTGATAGAGTATTACATATTGAGTATTACACTAGAGAAAAATTCTGTTTATATTAAAAATAATTTTTATTTTTATTATTTTACGTATATTTATATTAAAAATCGTGATTAAAAATTTATGGAATTTCCTTGTTTCTATAACGAAACTACCATTTTACAAGTAGCATATTCAAAAATTTTAATCATTATATTCAATTACAATTTCAAGGTAATTAAAGTAAAATTAAAATTTCAATATCAAAGTCAATATAAAGACAAATAATTTATAGTAAAATACTTTTGAAAATTGTTCTTTAAAAATTATTACAAATAATTTTTAGAATATTTTGGATTTAGTAAAATATAAATGAAAGTATTTGCTTAGAAGTAGCAGTAGTAAAAGCATTTACTTTTGAAATAAATGATTGTGTACTCCATGGTATTAAACTAATTAGAATTATTTGAATAAAAAATGCTTTTACACAGTGAATATCAATAATTTTTTTTGAAGTAAATGTTTATTTGCCATTTGGTATGCTAAATATATAGAAGAACTAAAAATTTGAATTTTACCATTATTTAAATCTATAAAATAGAATATTAGTTAAGCTTGGATTTTGTAATTATTACAATGTAGCTTAGATAGGCTATTAATAAAATGCATTATCATCGTGTAGGTGTTAAGGCTACTATAAAAATTTAAATATATTCAAATAAACTAAATGCTGACTAAATTTTTTAAAAATATATGCTAACATTTGAAAGTTAGCAGATACTCAATTCAATCGAACGTTATAACCAAAATAAATATTTCTATATGTTTAGGTTTAGAGTATGGGCCACAGACATTCCTAAAAACGACAGTATTTTTTTTGGATAATTGTGATTTCGCTTCTAATTATTCGTCACTGACGAAGCCCTTACTGTACGAAGGTGCTACAACATATAATTACTGAGTTGTCGAAGCTGTCTTGGTACGCTTCACAGCGACATAGTATTTGTATTCCGTCTCGTGTCGATTGAACTTGCATTTGCTTTTTGAGGTTACAGTGATCTGAAAGGCATCATATGCCATTGCTTTCTTCCTATATTAAGAAACTCTGTTTATCGCTTTTGGAATAGCTTCGACTGTAATGTTCTAGTGTAATTCTTAAGATTTTGTCATTTTCACCTTTTACATCATATTGAGTAGCAGCTTGATACACCATGGAATAAGTTCTGATCTAATAAGGTTGCTGCAACTGCAAGCTACTTCTTTTGCCACTGTACACTATATGTGTGTCAATGGCATAGCTAATCCTACAATAAAAAAATTTATTATACATATATACCTCGCCTAATACTTAAAATATTTTTTTTTATGGCAATTTATAAAACATTTAAATTTCATTTCTTATCAATTAGAATTTTCTTCAATTCGATATAGTTATCATTATCGTATCGAAATGCTAATTTACAAATTAAAATTATTTATATATTTATGTTTTTGTCACATATGAGCTTCCATAAATCAATTAAGCATAAATAGTCAATTAAATTTATTGTTTTTTGTACATACATTACAATTTAAATAAAAAAAATGATACCGCAAAAAAAATATTTTGCCTATTTTAGAGTTAGAATTCTATTTCTAATAATAAATAATTGATTTTAAGTTTTTAAGTTTGTTAACATTTTTATTATAATATGAATTGAAATACAATTTAATTAGAACACGAAAGTTAAGTTTTTGGTTATTTTTTTTTTTTCATTTTAAATTATTAAATTGCTAATAAAAATGTTCAATTAGGAAAGATACCAATTATTTTTTTGGGGCCAGTAAGAATTATAAATTTCAATGTGAAAAAAAATATATACATCACATGTAATATAAATTTATTGGTGAAAAATTAAGTGATCTTTCAATTTAGATCATGATTCAAAAGTTTTTGATGAGTAGAAATTTATATTGTAAGTGTAATTTCAGTAGAAATATTTTAAGAGTAACGAAAAACCAATTTTTTTGAGTGCTTTGCCTTCATATAAATAAGATATTTTCAAGATTTGAAATGTAAATTATTTGTAATAATTTTTTTTAAAGTGACTTTAAATATTTTTTGAGTAGGAAGTTCTAAAATAGTCAAAACTAACCTTCTTTTTTACTAAGCTCCACGGTCAACCTTTCATTAATACTAAATATTATGTATACATTATGATGAACTACGAAAACTAAAAGAAAATTGAAAATTTCATTATACAGATAACAAAATTATCAACTATTAAAGGATTTTCTTTTCTATGGTAAATCCTCAAGTTACTTGGGTTTTGCCGAACTGCCAATTTTTACTATAATTTATAACTATTTTTAAGTAATTTACCTAAAAATTATAGTTGCTTCGTGGTTAACTAGTCTAATTGATGAGTGATGAGTTTCTAATCCACAATTAATTCAAAACACAAGATTTCTTATCATCAAAAACGGTCAAATAAGAGCTTTTGACTGAACCAATATTTGTATATGAAAGTATGGATTAGTGAGAACAAAAACATAGTTAGAAACATAATTAAATTGGTAATATAATAGTAGGTACTAGCAAGGCGCTAAATAGATGTAGATGTACAAAAATAAAAGTTAATACAAAAAATTTCAACCATATAATAATTAAAACATAAGATTGGAAAAAACTTGAAGTAGTAATTTCCGCGTAATTATTTTACAAGCAACTGGAACAATGGATTACCAGTTGTTACTCCTTTCAGTCGTAATCTACTACTGACTCACTGCTTAAATTACGATCAATAAAAAGAGCTATGAATCAACTTCATCGGAAATAACTTTACAAACGAGAAATAAATTCCAGTTTATAGGTAGATGTAGAAACAACTATTCCTAGCAAGGGAAATTTCCACTTTTAATCCATTTTAATGTTAATGGGTTTTTTGCTCAATTAGAGATATATTTCCCGTGGATTCATTACTCAGTCCTAAAATTGTAATTCATTAGACTGATGACCCCAATAATAAATATTCAATAATACTATTTCAATTTTTAGATAAAACCTTAATAAGGTTATTTACACTTGCACTTATTTTAATTATAAAACAAATCTCTAATTATTTTATTCAATTAAATGATTTATAATACCCAATTTAATTAATTTATTAAATTGGATAATTAATATCCTCTGTTAATATAATTATTTATAAAACAATTTTAAAATTTATTTAATAATGTTTTACTAGATATTTAATTGATTATTAAAAAACTTTTAATTAACTGATTTAAATTGGCTTCTTTGTTTAAAAAAGTTAACAGATGAGAACTATAATATCAATAAAATTTTGATAAATATATACATAATTAGTTAAAGGTAATTAACAATTACATCCTTGACTGACAATGTATGTATGTCAGTATGACCATAATGTATTTAATTAAATGAACAATTTAATATATAAATTAAATGAGTTATAGTAATGTAATTTATTAATTAAATGACAATCTAATCAATTCCTTCAACATTTCAGTACAATTATATTTAATTATATTTAACTGCTTTAATTCAATGTTCAATATCCACGGGAAATTTAATATCCGAATTCAAGTTTTCCGGATATTATGACAATCATGAATCTATTAATAATCATAAGTCAAGTTTTATTTAAAAGAAATTAACAAATTAATTCAACAAAAATGAATATTTTCATATAAGAATTTGTAGGTTGGAAATTATGTTAAATTGTGAAATTTTTAAATTACAAAAATTATTTCAGTTTTCTTATATTTGTAACAAATTTTATTATAATTACAATAATTTTTGGTAAATTCTAAGAATTGTTAAGATATCAAGAAATCTGAAAAACCGTAGCTCAATTAAATGAAAAATGGAATATGGAAAATCCGAATGATTATGAAAAAAAGATTATAAGAAAATACATATCATTAAAAATTAATAACAAAATTAAAAAAAAAATCTTTCAAACTTCAAAATTCTTTGTTACTGCAGAAAAGGTAGTCAATTATGTATTTAAAATTAATGAATTACAAAAAAAAAGATTAATTATTTTATATTATACTGTAAAATTAGTCATTAATTTAAATGCAATATGAAAATTGTTCAAATGCAAATAAAATTATACATAAAAAATGTAACTGAATATCTCATTTTATGGAAATAAATCTATGGAATTCCCTTATAAAAAAAAATGATTATTAACGTATTTACCAATTTTGAATATCCGGTATACAAAATAGTACCATTAAAAAACGTTATTAATACAATTCATAAATTGTAAAATGTTAATATTAAAAATTTACAATACAAACTTTATAAGTTGAAACTTTTATAAAATAAATAACTTGGCTACTTGGCTTCCTTATATTAATGTCAATAAGTAAGCAGCCGAAAGTACAAAATTATATAGATAAATTTTTGAATTGAAAAATTGTTTAAGGTCATTTTTGTTGCATATAAATTTATTCTTATTCTGAATCAGATTTAAGATTAATACTATTAATAATATTTATTGGTATTTCATATTTTATTTCCCTATTTGAATTTTATGATTTTACATATTTTATTAAATTACATTTTAATAATAATTGTTGAGTTGACTAATAAAAATTTTGTGAGTAATTTTTTCTCTTAAAAATTATTTTTAAATAAAAACTTTTGTCTGTTAAATCAAATATAATAAAAAATATTTATGTATTTAATTTAAATTTTATTTAAAAAAATAAAATAAGTATTAAGCCGTTGACGCAGCTAGAATCAAACTGAAATATATTTGATAAAGCCACAAGAAAATTCAAGGCCTATAAATGCGATAAAGCAGAAAAATTGAAGGCTAAATATAAAATATTTAAATAAAAATTTGTTATACGTTAAATTAAAATTTATATTTAAAATAAAGTGTAAAGTAAATTTATAATTTTGTAGAAGTAAATTTTTAATAAAGAACTATTTAAATTATAAAATTTAAATATAACCCCTCTAGCTAGAATTATTTATACTTTTAAAAATTAGATAGGCACCGATTTTTATAATTATAACCAACAAATTTTAAAATAAATTGTTTTTTATAAAAAAATATAAATAAAGTTTTGCAATAGCATGTAAAATATTTCTCTATTGATTGATTCTTGGTAATTTGTTTTAAATGTCAAAAAAAAAAAGTTATAATAAAAGTTTTGCAAGTTAATTTATACTAACCCACCTCTGAAACCTGTTACTTCATAAATATATTTTATTATCTACTAGTTTATTTCAATCACTTGATTTGATTGTGATAGATAGAACCAACATTATCGTTAATACTCACTTAAAATATAGACATTGTTGATTGGTAATATTGCAAAATTTAGAGTTACTACAAAATTCAGACAAATAATATATAAAGTAATTAGTAATTATCGGAAATCTGGTTAAAAATAATTTAACCAGATTTAAAAAAAAAAACTGCATTGGATATTTCTTGGTCAGAAAAACAAAACACCAGATCAAGATAGGTTCAAGGTTTTTCTGAATTCACAGTATTAATATAGTAACAACAATTACAAGTTCAATGATATTTTTTAAACTTCCTTTCTAATTTTGATTGTAATATATATCTTCAAAAATTGTTAAATAAATATTTTTATTTTATTTTTTGCAGACTAGCACTTTCAATACCACCAGCTGGACCAAATGAAGGTGATGGTTATAGTAAATGTAGTCAATATGATATTAATTTTGTAGCAGTTTTGGCAAATGGTACAAAAAAATCAGATCCATCATGGCCAATTGTACCATGTAAAAGTGGATGGAATTTTAATTTTTCAGAAATTCCATATGAAACTGTTGCAACTGAATTAGGTGGGTTGAGCTAAAATTTTAATATATACATATTTAATAAATAATTTTTGAAATTTTTTATAGGATGGGTTTGTGAAGATGCTGCATTACCAACAATTGCACAATCGATATTTTTTGTTGGTGCTATTGTTGGTGGTTTATTATTTGGTTGGATTGCAGATCGTTTTGGTAGAATACCATCATTAGTTGGTTGTAATGTTGTTGGTTTTATAGCTGGTGTTGCTACAGCATTTGTTACTAATTTTTGGCAATTTGCATTATGTAGATTTTTTGTTGGTTTTGCATTTGATAATTGTTTTACAATGATGTACATATTAGGTAAGTTTGTAAAATTGAATATAGAAAATTATTTCAAATAAATATAAGAACTAGGATCGAAATATATAAAAAAAAAAATGTTATTCAAAATGTATCTGGTATGTTCAACGTTTTTTTTGTAGAAAACAAAACCTCAGCATAGTTTTATCAAAATATATTATTTTGATCCATTCACTTTGACAGTGAATTGTTTATGTCAAATTAGAAGCCGAAATCAATAATTCTTCATTATTATAGTAAATCGTTAATTGAAAATTCTTTCGCTTAAAAAGTAAAACTAGAATTCCATGGATTTTACACAGGATTAACAGGATTAGTTGACAAAGCTACAGAATTGATCAAACAATTTTTATCAATTAATTTTTTTATAAATTGACATAATTTAAAAATTTTGATTCGTAACGTAACGATTCGAAATCATTGTCACTTCCAGTTTAAACGTAAGGAAATTGTACTTTTTCGAAACCTTGTATATATTCCTGCTCTTGGACAGAAATTTTATCCATAGTAATAGTTAAAACAATTATCCTTGAATTTTATGTGGGAATATTTATAGGTCACTGATCATTTTTAAACATGAAACAACAATTTCCATTTCTTTTTTATACTGCAATAACTTTTAAATTTTTCTTTAATCTTACTAATTAAAATATATATTTTATGATATATTTAAATTGTAAACATAATATGTAAATTAATACATTATAATAAAATAAAAAAATAATTACCATAAATTTTTTGTGACGAAATCGAAATTACTTTAAATAATATACAAATTTTATTAACCAGAGATAAAATCATAAATTTAATATGAAAATTAAAACTACACCATCGAAAGTAAAAGTTTTTAATTAAAATATAATTCAGTTTCAGATTGCAAATATTAAATAATAATTAAAATTATTTTTAATATATTTATTGATAATAAATGATCTTGAGACATTTTAATTATACACTCTTTATTATTCCTTTCAAATAATAATTTTAAATATTATAAACTACACAAATTATTAAAAATCGCACCTGTTTTTAATAATTTAATTACAGACTAATAATTTATTATAAATAATTATTATACACATGCCAATTTTTTGTAAATTGGAATTATAGTTTAAAATAAAATTAATTAAATTAATTATTCTAATATGTTTTCAACAATTTACCCAAATTCATTTAAAAAATAATTATAAATTTTAAGATAAATCAATTAGAAATAACCATTAAAATTCATTTAAATCGTGATATAATTACATACAATTTAGTACTTGGTCTAAGTTTCTTGAATTATAAACTTTTGTACTAAAAAAAAAAGTGGTTTGTGCAATTTAATTTTTATAAAATTTAAAAATAACTATAATTTTTACATAGAATTAGACATTGAATAAATCATTGACCATATAAATGAACCAAAACGAAACAGTAGCAAAATACAGACAGTATTTTGTAAGTGTTAATAAATAATACCAATAGTTATTTAATGGGCAATTAATGTTAGACAAGCTATATTGAAATGATCAGAATTTCTTGACATTGGACTGGTTTTGATTTTCTTTTACACTGTTCTCTTTTATACTTATATTTAATTAGTTTTTAATGATTAATGCAATTTATTTAGTTATTTATTTAAAAATTGTAAAATTTTAAATTTTATAGAATTTATTCTACGATTGTGACTTAAAATTTATACGATTGATGTTATTTAGAATAACATTAATAAATCATGTGGACACTAAACAGTTGAGCGATGATATAACCAGGTCATTTGTGCTAGTATTCAAAGCAAAAAATACAATTAAATATAAATTTTCACAGTGCTCGAGTTTAAGCTTACTTTGGTCTTATAAAAACAATATAGCATCATATTTGGTACCATATCTCTTAAGAATGGGTAAATGGAGAAGTTTAGTGAATGTCATTAAATTTGTTAATTAAATTCCCTTTAAGATTTCATATATCTACGTTGTTTGAAAATTTTAATTTCTCTTTGCAAATTATACTTCTTTTTAAAGAGCATTTAATTAAACTCGGTTTGAAAGACTTACCAATCTAATTACATATAAACCATATTTCTCCATTGACCCATTCTGAAGCTATGGAACTAAATATTATGTTAGTTTTTTTTAAGACTGAACCTGAAAATTAGTTGTAATTCGAAATGGGGACCGAATCAGGGAAAATACATATTTTTTTACTTCGAATACTACCACAAATAGCGTCGATTAACTAATTCTAGTTCACTCTATATAGTTGAAAAAAACTAAATCTAGTGCCAAATATCTAACAAAAAATTATAACTTAATAGAAATCTTAAAAACTCACTAAATGTGAATTATAAATTATTTCATAATTTTTAACCCTTACACGTTCGTTCATATTATAAGACAGTAGAGAGTAGATAAAATAAAAGAGTTCTTAATTACATTGAGTAATTAATATTTACACTGTTTCAAAATTTATATACAAATAATATTTTTTACTTATTTGCTGTCACCTGTCATATTTATTAATGTAATGAATATTTATATTAACGTTTTCCAACTAATTAAATTTATATTTTTTAAGAAACTCTTAATTTCTTTCTTCCACAAATATTATGAAAATCGTAACATAATTTCTATTATATTAAAATATTTCAGTTCTCGAATATGTTGGACCAAAATGGCGTACATTTGTAGCCAATATGTCAATTGCAATTTTCTTTACAATGGCATCAACAGCTTTACCATGGATTGCATACTATTTAGCAGATTGGAAAATGTTTGCAATTGTTACATCAGCACCGCTTGCATTAGCAATTTTAACACCATGGATGGTACCAGAATCCGCCAGGTACATACAAACTTTTATATACAATTAATAAATTGAACATAATAAATAATACCATAATAAAAAAATTTCTTATAGATGGCTGGTATCGCAGGGAAAAATCGAAAAAGCTATTGTAATTTTGAAGAAATTCGAAAAAGTCAATGGCAAATCAATAAATCCTCAAATGTACCAAGAATTCAGTGATAGCTGTGTACGATTACAAGAAGAAGATAAAGCCAATAGTTCATATTCTGTATTAGATCTATTTAAAACACCACGTTTACGTAAAGTCACCATATTATTAATAGTTATTTGGATGTCAATATCATTAGTATTTGATGGACACGTTCGTAATGTTGGTTCACTTGGTCTAGATTTATTCTTTACATTTACTGTTGCATGTGCTACTGAATTACCAGCTGATACCCTATTAACATTAACCTTAGATAGATGGGGTAGACGTTGGTTGGCTTGTGGTACTATGGTAGCAAGTGGAGTTTTTAGTTTATTGGCAACAACTGTACCAGTTGGACCATATTCAGCAACATTAGCAATTTTAGGTCGTTTTAGTGTTAATATTTCATATAATATTGGATTACAATATGCTGCTGAATTATTGCCAACAGTTGTACGTGCACAAGGTGTAGCCTTTATTCATATAATGGGTTATGTTGCTAGTATTGTAGCACCATTTGTTGTTTATTTAGGCAACGTAACACCTACACTACCATTAATTGTATTAGGCGTTTTGGGTATATTTGGTGGACTTTTAGCATTATTCTTGCCAGAAACATTAGGCCATGAATTACCACAAACATTAGCTGATGGTGAAGAATTTGGACGGGGTCAAGGTATGTTAGATTTTCCATGTTGTGGTAAAAAGTTAACAGAAAATGATGATATCAATGATATTGAAAAATGTGGTTCGGTTCAACAATTTGTACGTGCTCCAGGTATTGGAAGGGGTTCATTTAAAGCACCGGTTAGAGGCGAATTACAATCAAGCATGCTGCAACGATCAATACGTTCTAGACAATCAGCACGATCACAATCGAATGCCAAATAAAAATTGAATGTTATGTTTATAAAGCAAAAAAATGAAATAATTTTGTAATTTGTTATTATATGCATTTAAAATATTTAAAAATCAAAAAATATTTTAATAAATATTTTTTTGAATGGCTGCGATTAGAATAGAAAAAATCTATTTAAATAAATTTTCTAGTCAAGTATATTTTGTATAGTGTGTTTAGCATGCGTCTATAATGTATTAGCATAAAAATGACTCCTTTCAATTTTGTAGATAATAAAAACTATCTAGAGAAAATGTAAAGTTTTATGTGAATGTTTTTCAAGAAATCTCATCAAGTAAAATTTCTTTTTACTTGTATTTTTTTAAATATATATATTTTATTTAAATGATATTTGTCATCATTATTATGGTCTTGCTATTATTATACATAATTATCATTATTATTATTTATATAAAATAGTTTAGATTTAATAATAATTGAACTAAAAAGGCATGTAAACTATTAGCACAGTATTTTTAGTTTGTAAAGTTTTTGTGTAATTTAAATAAATCAAATGTAATAATTAAAAAATTTATTAATAATTTTAATTTGTAGGTTCGATCAGACACTGGACAAATAGGACATATTTTATTAGTTTTTATTAATGTCAAAAGTCTGTGAAAATATTCAAATTTTTATTTAATTAATAAACAAATTCATGTTAAATAATAAAATAAAATTAATTTTTATTTTGTTGTGATTCGTAATGTGTAATAGCTCATTAATTACAATTATATAATTAGTATTTAATTATCATTTTTGTAGACTTTTTTTTACGAGTAAATAACAAAATATGTATTTTAATTATATATATAGTTTTTATAAAATAAGCAAACGAAAAATGTATTTATTTATATATATTATGAAATAAATAAAATAAATTTTATAAATTAAAATGTAATTATTAATATTGCAATCATATTTTAACTTTTTCTAATTGATAGCAAAGCCAGGAGCCAGACGTTTTCCAAAATATTTTCCAAATGAAGTAAGTAACCGATCAATTATTGGCTGGCTCACTTAAGAAATTTTCTAGTTCACATAATTTAGTTCACTGAGTTGGTGTACTAATTTAACTGAGTTGGTGTACTACAGTGGATACATGCAAAATATAGGTTTATATATTTATTATTTTAATATTATTAATCAAAAATAATGTTAATTCACTATTTAATATTGAAAATGCAGTTTTTCTAAAAACTGGATAAAATGTATAGATATTGTCACTGTCGTATAGCAACTAACATAGAGTAAAACATAGAGTAAAAGTAAATCTATTGACACTATGGTATAGCTGTAGTAATTAATCAAGAAGAAAGAAAAATACTTAAAAATTCAAGTGCATTTATTGAAACTCCCTATACATTCAACTATTGTCAGGGTGTCAACAAAATTATTCTCATGAAAAGTAGTTTTAGATACTTATAATAACTTATTTTACCAAATATTATACTATGCTGGCATTTGTTAACAAAATCCGTAAATGAAAGCTATTTGGTTTCTTAAATATTTAACTTAAGTGGTTTTCCTAAATTGTTAACTAAATATAACAAAATTTTCCATTCAAAATGTATTATTTTCAATACACATCGATTAATTAATATTAAGAAGAAAACCTAAATTCTTAAACGCTGATTTGTTATAAAATCCTCCAGTAGAAATTGTAATCAAGTGGAAGTTTCCAGTGGAATTTTAACTTTAAACCCTTCAGTAGAATTGTATCTTATTCTTATATAATTTTATTATTTTTTTACTTACGATCTTTTCTTTCATATTTACATTACATACTAAAATTATATAATTTATGATACTTTATTATTTCAATTATTTTATTTAATATTAAACAAAATACAATTCGTATCTCTTGAACGATTACATAGCAGTAGCAGTAGGGTTAACAATAGTTAATAACCATATATGCTTTTTTCAATGACTTTGGGTTAAATATTAAATATATATAAATTATACCCAACATTCAAAAGAAAACATTCAACAGAAAAACTTGTTGGAAACTTACTTTAAAACTTCTTAGTTTTTCATTAACTAAACAAAGAGCTATGATTATTTTCATATAGGAATATATTATACTAGGAATATAAATACAGTAATATTAATAAATATATAGCACTGTTTACGGTAATAAAATCATAGATTTTTATAGATATAATTTCAAATAAAACTTGACACCAAAAAGCTATCATTTAACTATTCTACCCACGTTTTCCTTACTAATATATAACTTTTATGATCAACATAGAAATTAATATGTATTAATAAATATAAAGTGTAATAATGTGTTATATCACTTATTTATAGTACACTGTTACACATTTATTTTATCATTATTAAAAGGATTACTTTAATCAACATAAATGTTAAAGGTTCATTCTAAATTTTGGCCCATTATTTCAGTACAGTCAGTTGTACAGTCAGCTGATAAAATTGAAATTACTAAATATTTCTAAATTAATTTTCATTTTAATTTATTATTTTTTTAACAATTAAATTTCATATTATTGTGAGAAATAATAATTATTAAAATTATAAGATAAAAAATGAACTTTCTGATCAAATTATTATTTAAATCTGAACATATGCTTAAATATAATAATATGTATATTTGTATATTAATAATGGTACATAAAAGCTTTCCCGCACCTTTTCAAAACTGAAAATTATTAACTTATTAAATTAAATCCAGTTTGTCAGACTTTGTTATCTGACTAACAATTAGTACATTTTCAAGTTCACCAATACTATAGAGTGGTCAGTATACAATATCGTCGGTTAAATATTGTTTTGTCGTACACGTGATTTGTTTGAACTTTAAAAATACATTTTAATGTTGAAACAATCTCAGAAATTTTTCCATCAGAACTAAGCAGATTATATTGATTCATAACATTAGATTTTATAAACCAAAATAAACAATTTAAAATAATATAATTTAATTGTGTTGAGAAATTTTGATAATTTTGTTTCAAATTAGGTTGATTGTGAAGAAAGAAAAGTAGTACAGTTGACAATATATTTTACTTTTATTTTCGGTAATACAAGAGTCACTACACAACACACATCTATTTGAGGGCAATTAAGTAAATAATATTGCATATTTTAATAATTGAACTTATGTTAACTTGTTATAAACTTAACTACAAATCAATACTGAACAGATTTTTATTTATAAAATGTGTGTAATTTTTCCCATACGACCGCTAAGTTGGGATGCACGACACACCAATATTAATATTCTTTTTTTTTTTTGGAAATATACGACAATAGTGATATTGTCGTTATCACTGTAATCGTTGCAAATATTAAAAAAAAAAACAGATAGCAGAAATAGAAAGAGGATGTCTTCAAAATTGAAAATTTGGCGAATACCACAAACCAATACTGAGCTGATGATATGTGTAAATAATTATAGAAAGTATTTTTCTTGTATTACAACTTCGAACAAACTCTTTCATTTATTATATAAAATTATAGCTTTTTTGTTTTATGAATATTATCGACGAGAGAAATTCCAGTAATATCGTCATAACAGTTTATAACTCTGTCGGGAGCAATAGTACACGTTTTGTTAGTGTTTATTGTCGCCGTAATCTCGTTATCTTGTATTTAAATAAAAATAATTATTAACAATAATACATAAATTATTTATTCATTCATTAGAAATCATATATTTTTGTGATTAGTAAATATTAATTTGACTAAAAATATTTTAACTTTCTGAAAACAAACAATAAATATTTCATATTTCTAATTATGACAAATTTTGCATATAAAAATATATTTAAATTGACCTGGACTGTTAATCTTGTTTTTCTATTGGCCTTCACTAATTCCATAACAGCAAAGGTAAAAAATATACAATTTTTTTCTCTTATTATTGACAGCAGATTTCAATTAAAATTTCAATTTATACCAGTGATTCATATAAATTATTTTGCTTTTCGATTTTTTAGTTACCGGATTATGTAAAAAAATTAATCGATTTAGATGACAATAATCATTTGGAAAATGTTTTATCTAAAATTTTAATACCCAGAGTTGTTGGTAGCCAAGGACATGAAGCAGTAGGCAGTTATATAATTGGGTTATTATTATTATTATTTTTAAATATATTAAATTTTAATAGCTTCCGTATACAGACAATTAGAACAAAGTGGTCTTGCAGTTGAAATTGATGAATTTGTTGAATATACTCCAACATTTGGAAATTTAACATTTAAAAATATTATTGGTAAATTTAATCCATCAGCTAAAGAATTTATAGCACTTTCATGTCATTATGATAGTAAATATTTTTCAAATAATCCAAATTTTGTTGGTGCTATTGATTCTGGAGTTCCGGTAGCAATATTATTAAATTTAGCTAAAGTTCTATTACCATCATTGGAAAGTATTAAAGAGAAAACTAATATTGGAATTATGGTAATTAAAAAAAAAAAAATATTAATATAAATATTGATAAAAATAGAAAGTGAAATTTATTTAACATAAAAATAATTGAATATGTATAAATATGTTATATTTATTTTTAGTTTATATTTTTTGATGGTGAAGAAGCATTTTTAGAGTGGAATCAGAAAGATTCAGTTTATGGTGCTAGAAATTTGGCTAAAAAAATGTCAAAAAGAAAAAAATCAGTTGCTGGAAGTAATGAAATCATTAGAGATATTGATAGAATTGTAAGTTTGATTATATCGATGAAAAAAATATCATCAAATTATTATATTTATAATTTAATATTTGTATATACAAAACATTCTTATCTTCAGTATTACTACAAAAAATAATTTATGACCTCATCACCATTTTAGATTATATCTCCCACTACAATGTTTATTATTGAAAACAATAATAAATAAATTCGAAAAATTAATATTATCTATACTATATAAATATTATAAATTGTAGTAATAAATTATATTATTCATAAAAATATATTAATATTTTTTTAAATATTAATAAATTCAATATTAATTTACTAGCACATTAATTCAATATTAATTAATTAATATATAATTTTATTATTTTTACTTATTTGCAGGAAGTCATGGTATTATTGGATTTAATTGGTGCACCAAATTCAAAATTTAAGAATTTTTATTTCAATACTGAATCATTACATGCTGCTTTAGTACAAATTGAACGTGATTTAGCAAAAGAAAAACTCTTAGAACGTTTAAATTATATATTTTTACCAGAATATGCTAATGGTTTAATTGATGACGATCATAGGCCATTTTTAGAAAAAGATGTACCAATTTTACATTTAATTGCTTCACCATTTCCACCACAATGGCATAAAGATACTGATACAGCTGCAAATCTTCATTGGCCATCAATAAGAAATTTTAATAGAGTTTTTCGAGTTTTCGTTTATGAATTTGTAACAAAACATACAGAAAATGTCGATTTTAGAGCAATTCATCGATATGGTAAATAAAATAAATAGTATAACTATTTTATTGAATAATTCTGTTTTTTTTTATTACATTTGACGATCATGTTTACCTTTTATTGTTTTTTTGTTATAATTAAAAACTATGTACTAAATTTACGATAATTCCAAATCAATATTATATACATTAATAAAAAAAAATATATAAAATTTAAAACTATCGTCGTTTTCTGCCAACGGCTAATTTTTTACTTGGAGCTCGTTGACCTTTTCCACCTTTTGGTTTTTTACCACCTTTATGACCACCACTTTTACCTCTTTTACCACCTTTTTTAGAACGTTTCTTTCCAGTTCCACCTTCAGCGGCAGCTTGTTCGCGTCTATAAAATAATTAAAATTATTTATAAAATTTAAAATTTTATATGAACATTTTCTGAACTTACTCTAATCTAGCATCTTGTTTTTGTAACGAAATCGCTGCATCAACATTTATTTTCGGTTTTTTATTTAAAACACTTTTAATTAAATCTAAATTTCCTTCTTTTTCTGATACATCACTTAAATGTGAAGCCTTTCGTTTACTACCAGGTATTAATTCTTTAACACCAATACCACGAGCTTGTTTCTCTTTTGATAATTTTTCTTGGAATTTACCAACAGAAGCTGTCGAAGCTTTTGCAACAGTAGCAGCTGTTAATAATTGTGTTGATGATGCAGCTTCTGGTCCTAAATAACCACCACGGGGCATATCAATTTTTTTAGCTCTAACTATATTTTTCATACGTTGTATTTCATTTTTAGCTACTTTTTCATTACGTAAATCAACTTTCTTTTGGAACATATCTTCCATTGGATCAGCAGTTTTTGGTACTTCCAAAACCCAATCTTTTATTTTTTCAGCTTCAGCACGTTTGTAACCATACGTAGGTACCCATTTCTTAAAATTATTATTAAATAAATATAATTTATAAAATAATATAATATTTATTACTTACATCTAATTCTTTATCGTAAACTTTTTTATCCTTCTTTTTCTTAGTAATACCTTTCTCTTTAGCGAAACGTTCCCATTTTGTTAGTACTTTTGGACCAGGAACTTTACGTAAACGAGGTATAACAGTTGTTGGTACTGGTAATTTAGCTACTATACATTCTTCAATGCGTTCAGTTGGTAATTCCCATATTTCATTAAGTAAAAGTTGCACATTATCGCGAGTTAGTTCTCGAATATAATGTTCCTTATTATTCCTATAAAATTTGAATAATTTATGTAATTTATAGAATTTAATTAAAAGAAATTGTATTACTTGAGTTGTTCTACATCTAAATCATTTGGATCACTACATAACATCATGCCGACATCATTTCGAACTTCTAAATGTTTTTCAACTGTGATTGGTTTATATTTTTCTAAATCACGCTGCTGTTTCTCAAGTACTTCTTTTACTATATCCATTTTATATTTCCAAAATTAATTTAATTATATTTTTTATTAATTAAACAATCAGTATACAACGAATTATCCAAATACATGTAACGCACGTGTTTATTTTTAAATGTATAAATCAAATGTCATGTCAATAATCGGAACAAAATTATTGTGATTCCATAATAATACGATTATTGCGACATCTGGTAGCAATTTGTATACACCATGTCATCTAAAATTATTTAACAAATCAAATTTAATGAAAACTTGTCAGTAAATAAATCATTAAAAATTTATTTTGATATTTATCAGAGTAAAAATTATAGAACAACTTTTCATTCGATGTGTTAAAATATTGTATGAAAAATCGAATCAAAATAGCAGTAAATTTTTACTTACATAGTACAAGATTTTTTAACATTCGGCTGATTGAATAAAAATAAAAACTTAGTTGGTACAACGGATTGGTACTTTTGTAAAAACCGATCATTGAAATCAAAAGTATTTATGATTCACTATTTTCGTGTGCTCTCTACAAAAATTATTAAAAAATTACTCGACAAAGATCATGAGTATTCATAATTATAAAATTTATTAATTAATATTATTGTTGTTATCCCTTCAAAAATTGAGTTCAAATTGTTTTACAAAAAGTTTGAAAATGGATAGTGCTACTAAAAACGAAACCTCCAAGCGAATTATCAAACAATTTTGAAAGTAGTTTTTAACAATATATTTAATGCATATATTTATTATAAATAAAGGGTATTTATTAATTATTAAATAAATAAATATATTCTATTATTTCTATATTATGAACTGCGCCACTACACACCTTACGGGAACAATTTCAAATCTACATACTTTTACTAAAGGGGTAAATAAGTGCTGCCTAACTGAAAAATATAGAGCATTTTATGTCAGATATTTTGATATTTTCTTATTTGAGCAGAAAATAAAATATATTAAGAAAATATTTAAACTAAAATTGAAGTCCGAATATTAATGCAAAGTAAAAATAAAAATACAAATAAAACAAAACACGTAATATTGGAGAAAACTTATTCATTAAACATATAAATATTATTATTGAGAAATGTCGCGACAAAGTACTCGTCTTGATGCAAAAAAAGTTGTAAGTTCTCAACAATAATAAAAAAATTAATTAGTTAGTAAGTTTAAGTTAATATAGATTAAAAAAAAACTACATTAAAATTGGTCACCCTCATCGGCTACCTTCGATTTTCTAGACAATCTTCAAGAAATAATCTGCAACAACCAAATTACGTGACATTACTACATATAACCACCACATTCTAAATCAATTAAAAAGAGGGTGTCTAACCAAGTGCTATATTACTAGATATATTTTTGAGTTTTGATATAAACAAAAATCATGGATAATAGCGGGGAACAACAAACCTTATCTGGACAAATAAATCAAGTGCAAACTGGTGCTCAAGGAGGCCATATTTTATTACAAAACACCAACGGTGGTACTCAATTAATATTAAGCCAACAGGCACAACAGAATAACAATGTTCTACCAATCCAAGCAGCACAACAATTAATGCTTCAACAAAGTGCAGCACAACAAGTTCAATTTCTTCAATTACCTGACGGACAAATGGTTATTTATCAACCATCTGCACCACAAACAATGTCAATAGATGCTCTAAATAATCAACCTCAACAGCAAATAATCAATATAAATGGACAATTAATACAAATTCCAGTACAAAATAATCAAACTTTACAAGCAACTAATCAACCTCAAGTAATTGTATTGCCGCAACAAGCATTACAAGCTGCTGCGCAAGCTCAAGCAGCAGCTGCTGCAGCGGCTGGACAACAACAACAATCACAGCATCAACAAACTCAGCAACAACAAATTGTAAATAATATTTTAGAGGCACAAAGTTCAATTAAAACTGAACCAGATGTAGCAGTTGATGCTGAAGAAGAACCACTTTATGTAAACGCTAAACAATATAAAAGAATTTTAATACGGCGACAAGCTAGAGCGAAACTAGAAAGCCGTATACCAAAAGAACGTTGTAAATATTTACACGAATCACGTCACAGACATGCTATGAATCGGGTACGCGGAGAGGGCGGTCGTTTTCATTCTACCCCTGGTAGTAATAAGGATGAAGATAATAGCGGACAAAGAAAACGTCAAAAGAATAATATTCAACAAATGAGTAGACCAATTAGCCAACCAAAATTAATTGCACCTCATCAAGGTTCGATTACAATAACTCCGATAAAATGACATGAACAAGATGATGGATTTGCAAATGATGAAATAAGTTTTATAGATTTTAATTTTTTACGTTAAAAAGCCTCATTTTAAAATAGCAAAGATAAAATTATATTAATGAGAACATATTAATGATTAAATAAGTTTTATAGATTTTAATTTTTTACGTTAAAAAGCCTCATTTTAAAATAGCAAAGATAAAATTATATTAATGAATTATTATAATCAAGGTTTAATAATACATAATCATTTTTATTAGGGGGAATATTAATTATTTTAAAAATATTTAAATTTAAATAATTTGAAAATAAAGTTAGTTATTGTAGAAAACATTACAATCTTTTAAAGTATTTTTTGTATATACATGAATGAAATAGAGTTCTTGTTTTAAAGATTATATTTTGATTTTTATTTAATTAATATAACAAAACAATGTACATATGTTAAAATTTCAAGGTTTCAAATTAAATTTTATTTTTCAGCTTTATTTGAAACATTACAATAGAAACATATAATACAAATAATATTAAAAAATATTCACTTTAGTAACTATAAATCTAATAAAAAAGTTTATTTTAAGAATATTTCAGTTTTATATATTTTGTCATAATTATATATATTTAATAATGTAAACGAGAAATTACAATATTGTCACCATAAATTAATAAACATTTTTCAAATAATTAAATAAAAAAAATCTGCAAGAATAGCTTTGTTTAAATTTAAATTTAAAAACAAAAAAAAACTATAATTATTTTTGCAGAATTCTGAATTCTTAACATTAACATATGGGGCATTTGTTACACAAATGCTTCGTGATTATGAGAATGTTGATGATGTTAATAAACAACTTGAACGTATCGGTTATAATATGGGTATGAGATTAATTGAGGATTTTTTATCGAGAACATCATCACCACGATGTCTTGAAATGCGTGAAACAGCTGATAAAATACAAAATGCTTTTCGCATTTATTTAAATGTTCAACCAACAATATCAAATTGGTCAGCGGCATCAGATGAATTTTCATTAGTATTTGAAAATAATCCATTAACCGAATTTGTGGAACTGCCACCAGATTTAACAAATTTACGATATAGTGGTATAATCTGTGGATGTATACGTGGAGCATTAGAAATGGTTCAATTAGAAGTGCAATGCTGGTTTGTGCAGGTAAATAACAATAATATTGAAAATATTAATATATTTATTGTTTATATATTGATTTTTTTTTACAGGATCAATTAAAAGGCGATAATGTTACTGAAATCAGAGTAAAATTTATTAGAAGATTAGAAGATGCTATTCCAGCTGGTGAAGATTAGTTTTTAAATAAATAAATTTTAAAATACTTTGAAAGTTTATAATAATATATATTTGATTTATCATTCGCATTCCCACGAATAAATTTGCTATTTTATTTTATTCTATAATACAAATATTTTTTTTTTTTTCAAAAATTCCATGTTTTTATTCCAATAGAAATAGATTATACAACTTCTACATGATAGAGCATATTCTAATTCTCATAGTATAAAAATGATGTCGGTTTATATGTTTATGTAATATATGTTTGTTGTCTTCACATAGCCACGGACTTTGTATAATATCATTATAACGTTATAACACATAGCACTGATATTTTTTATATACTGTATGAATCTGATTATAATTTATATTTATAATATAGTCAAAGTTATAAATTGTATATAGGTAAGGTATAAATATTTTTATCGTGGACGCAAACCACAGGTCTTTTATTAAAACTAAAGATGGCCCGTAAATCGAATGATTTGACGTATACTGACAATATATATTTTACCGCCAAAATAATTATGTTTATAAATTATTTTTTATATAAAAAATATCTCTAAAAATCCAAACCTGGAAATATAAAAATGCCAGAAAAAGAAATATATAATCAAACTATACTTCCAGATTTATTACCGTCTTACTATAAAAGACTGTTTCCCCATAAAGATTTTGGAAGATGGTTGACTTATGATCCGCGTAAGTAGTATAATCGAGTAATCTCATTCGAAGTTGTAAAAATAAAATGTTTCTTTTTTTAAAAAGTTGTAAGTTCCACTTTTAAACATCGTGAAATCTCATTTACATTACACGATGAAATATATATTCGATATTTATCCTTTGATAGTCCTATCGATTTGGAAAAGGAAATCTGTAATAGAATTCCTAACAAAATAGATATTGGAGCAGTCTATTCTGATGAGTAAGTAATAATTAATAATACATTTTATGAAGATTTAATTTCAATAAACAATTTTAGACCAAAAAAACACCGAAGGTTTACATCATTAAAACCTGTACAAAGAGAATTAGTTTTTGATATTGATATGACTGATTATGATGATGTACGTACATGTTGTCAGGATGCCGATGTTTGTGAAAAATGTTGGAAATTTATGACAGTAGCCTGTAAGATTTTAGATTCTGCTTTACGAGAAGATTTCGGTTTTGAACATATATTATGGGTTTTTTCTGGCCGTCGTGGTATACATGCATGGGTATGTGATAAAATAGCACGAGATTTAAATTCAAAAGGTCGTGAAGCAATTGCCGAATATTTACAAATTGTAACTCATTCAATAGTTGGCGATAAAAGTATATCAAAAATTTCTATAGTTGATAAAATGCATCATAGTATCAAGAGAGCACTAAAATTTATTGAACCGATGTTTGAAGAAGTTTGTATTACAGATCAAAATTTATTTGGCACTCCAAATGGCCTAGCAAAACTCTTACAAATGGTTCCAGATGAAAATATTCGGCTAGACGTAGAAAATCATTTAAAAAAATTTGAAGGTAATTCAAAAATGATATGGGATAATTTTATAAAATTTTTTCATGCACTTCGAACGCAATCAACAATGAATCGACGTCTTAAAAATATTGTTGAAGAAGTCCAATTGGCTATAATGTATCCTCGTCTAGATATAAATGTTACAAAAGGAATGAATCATTTATTAAAATCACCATTTTGTATTCATCCACGTACCGGTAAAGTTTGTGTACCATTTAATCCAAATGCAGCTGGTAAATTTGATCCAACAAAAGTTCCAACTATTAACAATTTATTAGATGAAATTAGTGAATTTGATAAAACTAAATTAGAAGAAGATGATAATGAAATACCGGAAAATCGCAGTCGAATTAAAGATTATAAAAAGACAGGAATGTTTAAAGGCGTTCGTGTTTTTGAAGAATTTTTAAGGAAATTGGAAAATAGTTTTAAGGTTAAAGCTATTGATATTAGTGATTCTAAAATGGAATTTTAAATATATTATTATTTGGAATAAATAATTTTAAATAAAATATTTACGATATTTTTTTTTCATTTTCAAATTTGTAATTTTTCAAAAATTTAATTGGAATAACATTTTTTTTTAACGCAAATTGAATACAAAAAAATAATAATTAAATATCTCCTATATTACAGTTTCAAATATAACTTGCTCTGATTGTTCAGTATGAGAATCATTATTTGATATTATTATTGATATATCTGGTTTAATATTTTCATGGGAAATTGTTATATTTTCATCTGTTATATGTTCATCTACTGCCATTGTATCAAAAACAATTTCTTCTTTTATTATTTTTTCCGTTTTAATTAAATCTCCATAATTTTCATCCTCTTTAATCGAATCATCTTTTTTATCAATAATTTCATCATCTTCTTCATCTGTTTCTGATTCATATTTCTGTAAATTATTTTTATAAAATAGTAAATATATATTAAAAGAAATAACCATTATAATTTTATAATTTATAGTATATTTTATTATTAAAATAATTATACTTAAAATAGAAAACTTTACCTGTCACAAACACACTGAACCAACATTACTCTCAAGAAGTTAAGTTTTTAAAATATAGGAAAAAGAAATACACAAAACAACTAAAAAACATCTTTCTTGTGTGTTCAAGGATTTTTTTGTTTTTTAAAAGAAATTAATATTTGTTTGATTTTAATTATTATTATTTTTTTTTTAATAAAACAAAATTATTTTCTATAATTTCTTTCTTGATTTTTTATAAATTGATTCTTGACTAATTATATAGATTAAAATTACTTATTTTTGAAAAATTATTCATAAAAAATATATAATTTATATATTCTTAAATTTTATGAAATTTTCATATTTACCTTTTGAGTATAGTTTTTTGTAAGTGATGGTAAATTAATATGTAAAATACATGTTGAATCTTCAAATATATTTGGTACTGGTTCTTGACAAACAATTCCACTTTTTTCAACACCACAAGCACGAAATAATGTTTGTTTTTTATCTTCTAAAATATGTTTTTTACAATATTTTGAACATGGTAGAATTTTTTCACCACATTTAACACCACCCTCAGTAAAAATACATTTAGCTTGATTGTGTGGTCCTTTACTAATATTAAAGCCATCTGAGCCCTTAATACGTTTTTCTTTGAATTTTTTATGAAGTACTGCTTCAATTCCATGTCTTCTGTGATAATGATTTAATGCTTTTAATTTCTCATAAAGACGACGTTCTTGTGGTGTTTCTTTAATTTGATCATGAATGCTACCTAAAAAAATAAACATAATTTTTGATTTTCTTGTAAATGATTTGTTGCAATATTTATTTTACTTTTGACTTACATAATGTTTCACGTTCTTTTCGTATAGTTTGTAAATATTTTCTTCTTTTTTCTTTCAATAAATGTTGTAAACGTGTTATTTGATCAATGTACAAGGATTGTAATTTCATCATTTTTTGTTTTGTAATTAGTGTTGCTTCTTCAGTGGTATAAATTCCTGCATGTCTAGATTTTTTACAAAAAAAAAAAATTAATAATAATAATTTGTATTTTAATTGATATTGAATTTACTTTAATAAATCTTCATCCTGAGAATCAACACTTTCATTATCTGAATTATCCCATTCATGCACTCTTGAAGTACTATTTAATGTAGGTACATCACCATCCGATGAACTATCTGATGCATAATCTAATATTCTCTTTTTATTTCTAACAATTTGTGTAATCGTTTCCAAATCCGATATTTGTTCATAGTTTACTGTAACAAAAAAAAAAAATGTTTTAAATTAAGTAAACATTTTACAACTTTAACTTACTAAAAGGTTCAACATTTGCAGAAACTACATCAATCTCATCATCTAATTCTGATGACAATATTAATTTATCGACATTAACATGATGAGCTAGATCATTTAATAATGCTTCATTTGTTTCAATTTGTTTATATTTTCCAACTGAATTTCTGGTTTTCGTTAATTGAACAAGTCGGCTATGTTCAAAACAGAAATTAGTTAAAGCTGAATCTTTTTTTGGATCATGTTTTGGTGCGGCCTGAGAGCATTTCTTATTATTTGGATAAATGTATGCACATTGTTTATATGGTGCTCGGGAATCATATAATATATGACGCTGACAAAATTCATAACCATCAATACGTGATATTGTACATTCATAAGATGAATTCGAACATGCTTTTGATTTATTCTCTATTTCCAAATGTAATTGTTCCCGAAGAGTTTTTTCTTGTTCTGTTGAATTAGTACTTGATTTCCTACCAATTATTTTTAACGTAGCCATATTTAATAAAAAATCTCCATAAAATGCAGCTGTCAAGTGATGAAATTTACAAATTTTATTACAAAAGATATTTACACTACCCTGCAGAAAATCAAAAGATTTTATAAATAGACTAGTCAATTTATATGAAATTGACATTTATTTTCAATTAGGGCATTACTAATTCACCGCCATCTTGTACCCCTGTTGTGGGTAGGCTGTTTTCAATGATACAACAACGTTTTTGTGAAAGTGCTACAAAAATAATTAAATTTTTATAATTTAACTTAAATCAATTGCTGTGATTTTACCACAAACTTAAAATTTAATGTTCATTCATTTATTTGAACATAATTGAAATATAATTTCACGTAAAAAACCACTAAAAATTGTGTAATATTTATCTTTAAGACCTAGAAAAGAATTCTCGAACAAGACAATTTTTTTTAAATGGCGTCTTATGTGTACATCTACCTGAGAGAACAGAAAATCTGAATTTTTTAGAATCTTCTCTACAATAAATTCATGTATGCTAATAAAAAAATACATTTTTTATTAAATTTCTTTAAATTTTGTTATAGATTATAAGATTTTTTACTACGCATAAAGTGAAATTTTAATTGGATATATTTCTGCTGAAAAAAAATTTGATTTCCTAGAAAAAACGTACACATATAAACGTGACATTCATCCGCACGAACACCATTTCAATCAAGCAAAAAAAGCTAAAAAAAAGTGAATTTTTAATAGTGTGAGGATTTGTGTAGCAAAGTAATTTCCCCCACAAAAATATTTAACAAAATTGTCAAGTGATTTTTTTTTCCATAATTTTCCGCTAGTAAATAGAATAGCAGCACTTGTATAAAAGTGTAAAAATAGGCGCATGCGTGTGTTTGGCAGCAGAAGCATTTTTATTTTTTCTAGACAAAAAAAAAAAAAACAAATCGTAACAAAACTGTCAAAAATCTATTTTCCATTTCAGTAGTGAAGAAAAATGAATAAAAAAGTTTTTATATTTTTCGAAGAATAAAAATTGTATAAAGAAAATAATAAAAATAATTTGAAAAATTTAATTTCTGTGCTAAAGATTTCCGTTTTTTTTTTGTGTTTTTTTCTTGTTCACAGCAGCCCTAAAACTGCTTGTGGAAAATATCCAACTACGACGAGTTTTGTTATTTATTTTCGTTTATTTTTATTTTTTTTCGGGAAGATTAACTTGGAAATAGACACTTTAATTTTTTTATCGAAATGGCGACGACTACAACCAGCAGTAGTGGTAATACTGGTAGCGGAGCTGATAAAGACACTAGATGGTATTTCACAGCAGAACAATTAGCAAATTCTCCAAGTCGAAGACAAGGAATCGATGCAGATCAAGAATTATCTTTTCGCCAATTAACAGCGTATTTAATACAAGAAATGGGCCAAAGATTACAAGTGTAAGTATACAATTAAATAAATGTGATTACTTTTTCGTCTTTCGATTTTGTTATATAATTTTTTTTTCCTCATTTTTTTATTGCCTTTTTTTTATAATTTAGTTCGCAACTATGCATAAACACAGCAATTGTTTATATGCATCGATTTTATGCATTTCATTCTTTTACCCACTTCCATCGGAATGGAATAGCAGCAGCTAGTTTATTTTTAGCTGCAAAAGTTGAAGAACAGCCCAGGAAACTGGAACATGTCATTAAAGTAGCACATATTTGTTTAAATCAAGAGCCACCGCATCCATCAACAAAAATGTATGCCGAACAGGCACAAGATTTGGTATTTAATGAGAATGTTTTATTACAAACATTAGGATTTGATGTTGCCATTGATCATCCACATACACATGTTGTTAAAACATGTCATCTAGTTAAAGGTTTGTATAAAATAATTATAAAATAAATGATACCAAACAAAACATCTCAAGGATATTTTTTGTCTAAAATAATGTTAAAACCATAAAAGATTATAAAATATTAAGACCACCAGTACACATTATTGCAACAATTATGTAAACAACATTTTTCACCACAATTTATTTATAAATACTAAAATTGATATTGATTGAAATTCTCTAGTTCATTAGTGAAGAAATTTTCGGTTTATAAGTAATTATTTTATGATATTTTATTGAATATTTTACAATAAAACATTATAATGATTCATGAAATTAATCGGTTTATCTAAAGCCGATATATTATTTTTAGTTATTACTTTTTTTTTAAGTGTATTTTAGACGAAAATTCGATTTAACCAATTACCACTTTATCTTTCAAGTAACGAAATTTCAAATTAAAGATAAAAATTATGTAATATACAACATCGTGTTGTTTATGATTTATGTTTGCCTACGCATTACATAAAAATAACATGTTAATATGTTTATCTAAAATAAAAATAAAATGCTTTATATTTGATGGTTATAATCATAGTGATAGTAAAAAAAATAATTACCAACTTTTCTATTTTCAAAATTTATTGGATCCTCAATTTATTGGAACAAATGTTAAAATTGTGTATGCCAAAATTATCTCCGGAAATTAGTATAAACAACAGTATGGTTTAATTCTTCTTCAATGGACGTTATGCATCGACATCGTAATTGTTGTGTAATCATTTACATTGATAAAATACGGAACAAAGTCCATACCGAAATTTAGAAAACATTTATATTTATAATTTTATAGTTTTTAGAATATATATATTTTTTTATTTTTATAGTTTCTTTTCCTTTAATTTCAGCCTGTAAAGATTTGGCGCAGACTTCATATTTCTTAGCATCAAATAGGTAAGTTTATCAAATAAAGAAGAATATTTTTCAATTTTTTTAAAATAATTTATATAATTGAAAAATTGATTATTTTTTAAGTTTGCATTTGACATCGATGTGTTTACAATATAGACCAACAGTTGTTGCATGTTTCTGTATATATTTGGCTTGTAAATGGTCAAGATGGGAGGTAAGACCTAAATAACAAGCACAAATTGATTCTTTCTTTCAGATCAACATCTTTTTGTACATTAGCAAATTGGTCAAAATGCATCGTATTACTAGTGTGTTTGGACGAAAAATCAAAATTTATGAAAAATACGAATTGTTGAAGTTTCAAATTTTAATTTATTAAAAAAATTATTTCCTTCTCTATTTTTAGATACCGCAATCGACTGAGGGTAAACATTGGTTCCATTATGTAGATAAAACTGTAACTATGGACTTATTGCAACAATTAACAGATGAATTTATTATAATCTATGAAAAGAGTCCGGCAAGACTAAAATCGAAATTAAATTCAATTAAAGCTTTAGCACAAAGTGCAAGAATTGTAAGTACAAAGTATATAATTGAATTACTGCAAATTTATCTGATTGTAACTAAACTGTTTTATTTATTTTTTTAAATCTTTTTTTTTAGCCTGAACCAAGTCGTGCTGATTCAGCAAATGGTTCAAATGCATCTCAATTAGAACAATTAACACCAATACAAACCCAACCGTCGTCTTCGTCGCGTAGAGATCCATCTAGTCATCATCGACCTCATCATTCAAGTACATCTCATCATCATCATTCCAAACATGCGCCGCCTCCGGTTGATCCTGGTGGTAATATTAATTTAAAAAATAATATAATATATATTTTTATCTAGATCACTTAAAACAATTTTACCGAAAAGTCTTTCATTTTTTAGGCATTTTTGTACTAGTACAATATGCCCAAGGTTTTACTTTGTTCGCCCCTCTGTTATCGCTTATTCAGATCTTTAAGGGCTAAGAATTTCAAACCAATATATACTATTTTATAAAATAGGTTTTTGTGAATAAATAATCCAATTTGGATGAAATAAAGATTTGTGTTCTTGGGATGAGGCTAGTCAACCACAAACTTTAACTGAGATGCCAGGACCTGACTAATTTGGCCACCATTTCGAATAATTAAAGTTTTTCTCATCTGTTTGAACAATGCTTGGGATGAGACAGCCTGGGAAATGTTAGAAAGAAGTACAGAAGTGTTAGGATTAAAAATTTCCCTGTCAATCTAATCTCACAATTTGTTTTCACAATTTGCATATAAATACTTTGTCAAATTTCCTATGAAAGATTTTTCTATAATACATTTCTTAAAAATAAAAACACCGTTAAATAAAAAAATTATTTCAGATCACAAGCATAAACCTCCATTTCCGACATCATCATCTAGTAGTCATTCAAATCGGCCACGAACTGATCGAACACAAAATTCTACTACTACGAGTATTGTTAATGACTCATCACAATATCCAATTGCTAAGCAATCATCTACACGACCTAGTACTGGATCAAATAGACCACAACAAATTATTCCACCATCATCATCTCAAACAGCGCCAGTTCAGCCAATTGTCACACAATCATTGGTAGCTGCTAATGTTAGTGGCGGTCAACGATTAATTCATGGTCATGAACAATCTGGAAGTCAACATCATAAAAGCCGAAGCAGCAGTAATAATAGTAATAATAATGCACCACAATTAAATCCATTAATAAATTCGTCAATAAATCATAATAAAGTTATATCAACGAAATCATCATCAGAACAATTAAATCGCAGTAATACAATTGTTAGAGATGCAACAAATAAATTTCAAATTCCATCTAGTAAACATGGATCAGGCAACGTTAGTAATAATAATAGTGGGATTAGTAATGCTAGTATGTATCCACCAGCAGCAACATCAGTACATCAAAATCATTCTGGTAGCAGTAATGTTTTAGATATCAGAAATATGTTATCACAGCAACAGCAACAAAATCCACAAACCACAGTAACATCATCACAAAGCAGATCATTTATTCAAAATTCACAAACAATTCCAAATTATCAACAACAACAGCAATTGACACTTGGAAGTAGAGGCAACAATAATAATAGTAATAATAGTAATAAATATGATCAATCCGTCCAGCAACCATTATTAGTACATATGCAACAACAACAACAGCAGCAACATCATCAACAGCAGCAGCATCAGTTGAATCAAAAACAACAACAATCTTTAGAGTCTTCCTCTTTAATATCACCATTTAATATATCAAATGATCCAACGAGTGGTGGTGGTAGCGGTTTAATTAAGAATATTGGTGCTGGTGATCAAATGGATATTTGTTCACCACCAAAATATTCAACAAGTCATCAACCAACATTTATACAAAATTCGCAACAACAACAACAACCACAACAAAACTCAACTAGTAATAAATCATTTTCATCAATATTTAGTCCTGATTGGAATGATAAACAAAATAATAATCCTATAGTTAATCAAAATAATATAAATAATATTGGTAATAATAATAGTAATAATAAATTATCACTTAATTTTAATACAAAAACAAATAGAGATAGTCCAAAAAAATCTGATAAAGAGAAAAGATCTGGTACACCGAAAAAAGATAAAAGAAATAATAATAATATTATTATTGATCAGCAACAACAACAGCAAAGAAATTCAAAACAAATAACTAGTGGTGGTATACAACAGCATCAAGTGCAACAACAAAATCTTAATTATATACCACAACAAACTCATGCATTAAATTTTAGTTCGGGTACAAAACGTCCTTTACCATCAAATGATAATAATAATAGTAATAATAATAACATTAATAATATAAATATTAAATTAGAGGAAGAATTAATGCGTGAAACAAAAGTTCGTAAATTAGAACCAATTGATATTAAGCCACCACCATATTTATTTGATCAATCATCATCAATACAAAATATGGGAAATATAAGTAATAATAATAGTAATACTAGTTTTCATTATCAACAACAACAGCAACAACAAGATATTAAATCAAAACAACAATTTAATACTGGTAATGTTGTAAATGGATCCATAGAAACAAATCCAGATTTAGTAAGTAGTTTATTAAAAGAAAGTTTATGTAATGAAAATAAATTTTCATCACATATTTCAACAACTGAACCAATTATTAAAACTGAATCAATTCCATCATCAATAATTAAAACTGAATCATCACCATTACTTTTAATGAATCCAAATGAATTAACATTAGCATTACCACAACAATTATTACAAGATTCACCACCACCATCACAATCTATAACAGCATTATCAATGAATGTAAAACAAGACACATTAATTTCTTGTAATAGTGTTACTGGTGGCGGTGGTGGTGGTGGTGCATCATCAAATGATGAATATTCAAAAACAAAAACTGAAAAGAAAAAGAAAAAAGATAAACATAAACATAAAGAAAAAGATAAAACAAAAGACAAAGAAGAACGTAAGAAACATAAAAAAGATAAAGATAAGCACAAAGAACGTGATAGAACAAATAGTGGAATTGGTGGTGTTACTGGTACAATTGGTAATATGGATAGCGTTGAACTATTAACAAATGAACAAAATAATCCTGTTAAAATAAAAATCTCTAAAGATAAATTAAATTTACCATCATTAATAGATTCATCTGGTAATAGTATCGTTGGTAGTGGTGGTGCTATTAATTCTGGACAATTTAAAATAAAAATTCCTAAGGATCGTATTAAAGGTGAAATGAATGCATTTTCAAATAATGATGATAACACTGTAACCGGTGGAATTGGTATGGGTGGACAAAATTATCAAAACCAAACAGTACCACAAGTGAATTCATTAAAAATTAAATTTTTTAAAGATAAAGGTGAAAATTATAGCCAAGATAATAGCAGTTTTCATGGAAATAGTAGTATTGGTGGTGGTGGTGGTCATGGAAATAATATTAGTGGTAGTGGAATTAGTAGTAGCGGTAGTAGCAAGAAAAAAGATCGTGATCGTGACAGAGATAAAGAAAAGAAACGAAATAGTAGTGATAAACAGAATGGAGGAAATAATGGTGGAAGTGGATCGACGACTACAGCAACTAAAACTCAATCAAATTCTAGTAAAGTGAGTAAATAAAAAAAGATTTTTTTTTTTTTTTTGTATATTTTAAAATTAAGTATAGTAGAAAGAAACAGAAATAATAAGGTATTTTTGAAGTAGATTCGTGAGTGATTTTTAATTTCATTAAAATTTCCTGTAGTTTTTAAATAACTAATATTATTTTTTACTGCATTTCCTTTTGTAAATTTAGTTTTTTATTCAATTTTTCCTATTTTGTTGATCCAACTAAAATATTTTTATTTATTATAGTGGGTACCACATTGTGGTTATTTGTACATATCTGATTTTTTTTTTATTTTTAATTTTCTGATATTTTTCCCTGAAAACATTAAAAACTCATTATTTTTTCGAACAAGTCATTAACACTGAAAAATATATTGATTAATTGTAATATTTTTTATATAAAAATTATCAGAGTACGAAATTTAATAAATTTATATTTATTTGTTCATTGAACCAAATTTTTACTTGGCAAAATTGTTACCTACAACAACACTGGCGACTGGTATTATTGAAATTAAATTCAAATTCAAGTTCAAACTTAAAATTATTTGTTGTTTACTTAACTTTGCTTTATTTATACTTATTGACAAATCCTTAAACAAATTGTCAATTAACATACCAAATTTATATTTACTAAATTATATTTTTCTAAATTGACAACATTTCATGAATTTGAGCTATGATTAAATTTGAAATTTGCAAAAAATTATTAATATATTTTAGGGATTTGTCAATAAATGTTATTGTAGTGTTGGACCTGAATATATAGTCGTTAATTAGGCCATAATCAATTAACTTGTTTTGAAAAAATTATTAAGAATATTTGATATATGTATTGTATAATAAAAAAATCATTTGGATTTATATAATTCAATATTTATGCGTATGTATAGTAATAAATATTACATTCCATTTGCAATAATAACAGTTATTTTTTATATAAAATTGTATAATTAAAATTATTACCTAAAATACGTTGATGAAAACTGAACAATTTATTAATAAACGACTATAAATTCAATCCTTGAAAACATAATAAGAATATGAGTATGATAATTTTTAGAAAAGTTTTTCCCTCGCACTAAATATATTTAAGCATGTAAATTGCACGATTTTTTATTTTTTATTTTATGCTTTTTTTTCTTTACAAACAAACAAAAATCCGACAAAATATTTAAAATAATTAAAATTAAGACAAAACATTTTTTTTTCTCCAATTTATTGGTTTCAGGAAATTTGGGTTAACTCATGATTTTAAACAAAGATAAAAAAAAAATACGATTTTTTTTTCTGTAACAATATAAAAAAAAAATAAAAAATTAAAGCGTGATATTTAATTAAAAATAAAAAAATGGAAGTTTTTCTTAAAAAAAAAAAATATTAAAAAAAAAAAAAAAAAACAGAGGTGACAGAACATCGGATACAGGGCTTTTCTGTAGTTTTTTTAATTAAAAAAAAAACCATAATCTATGCACATTAATAAAATTACTACTACTAAAAAATATATATATTAATTTAAAAATATATAAATATAAGCGAATAAAAGTTATCGTCATCATACCAAAAGATTTAAAAATATTAACCAAAGAAAAAATATATATAAACATAAAAAACATGTATAAATAAAATTCATTTAAATTTAGATTCGCTTGGGATATTGGTATAATTACCCTTCCATTTTAATTTTTTTCTTATGTTTATTAAATTTCCAAATATAAGCTAAAAAAAAATTGGTATTTGAAAAACTAAAACAATATTAAATTCGACAATCGACAAAAAAAAAAAAACGTTTTACAGATTCACAGTCAACTTTTTGGGGAATCAAATGATGATGATGATGATTTCGATGATGTTCCAATGACAACACTAAATAGTAATCAATTTAATAATAAACAACAATATAAATCTACATCGTTGTCGTCCTCCAACCATTTGTATTCGTATCAACAACAACAACAACAACAACAATCACGTTCCAGTGGTAACAGTGGCGGCGGCGGTTATTCTTATTCAGATATTAAAAAGTATAATAATAATAATAGTAGTAGTAGTAGCCAACAACAACAACAACAGCAACATCAATATCAACAAAATTATAAATAAAATTAAATTACACAAAATATTACAATATCGTAAGTAAAAAACGATATCTTGTAATTGTATATGGGTAAATGAAGCTTAAAAATTATTTTAAATATTCAAAAGGAAATAAAATATAATAAAACTGATGAAATTATAAAAAATTGTTTTAAAACAATTTTCATATAAATGTGTTGTTTTTTATGTGTATGTATTTTATATATTGTTAATTTGTCTAACAATTAATATGTTGCCCAATATAATTCCAATAATTAAAATTGATTATATTTAAAGGTTTAAATTTTAAAAACTAACAACTACTATCAATGAAATATAAATTTTCTTTTTTCTTTTTGACATTTATATATATATAATATTAAAACTCTAAAATTTGCAAAATAAATAACACGCATGAGTTTGTTGATGTGTATTTAAATTAACCAAAATAATTATTTATTTGTTTTACACAACAAATTTATGTGTCATAATTAAATGTATTTTCTATTGTATTACTAAATTTTATGGGCTTTTATTAATTGTGAACACATATTTCGGGGGAAAAAAAAAACTATAATCAGCACACTTTTTATGTTTTACTTATAAGTAAATTTTTGTGCAGAAAATTTAATATATTTACACATTAGATAGACGAGAGCAAATTTAAATTCCAAAACAGTTTCATTAATTCAATAATTTTTTATATCATTTTCAAGTCAAGTTGGTCATTTCCAAATTCAAATTAGACTTTTTCAAATCAATTTGATGTATTTTAATTACTCTGAGGCTTAACACAATAAAAAAAGTTTAATTTATTCCGTTTTATTGCCATATTTAAGTAATATTTGTTTCGTCAACGACGTAACATTTCTAGATATTACATAAAATAAATTGTGGTCCAGTTTTAAATTGAGAGAATAAAAAAAACATTTAATTTGGAAAAAAGAGCAATTCGATTTGGAAATGATATAAATCTATCTTGACAATTTTCATATTTTTATCACCTCATAATTTTTATTGTAATTTTTTGTTTCTTTTAGTGAAATATAATTTTCACTTAAAGATTTTTAAATCTTTTTTTCAGGAATAAATTTAAACAATAAAAACAAAACTTCATTAACTTCGCACCAAACACACATCATCCACTTTGAAATCAATATATATATATACAATCATATGCAAAAACAAAACTATATAAAAAAAATAAAATATTTAAAATATATATACAAAAAAAATGGAGTGCAAAATATATAAGAGAATTTGAATTCATCTCTTACAATAAAATATCAATTTATCTTAACTAAATATATTAATTACATTCAAAAATATATCAGAGCCATTTTTTTATAGAGGCTACTACATATTATTACACCCAACAATAATAATAAATTAAATATATATTAATAAATATAATAAATTGTCTAAAAAAAAATATTATAAAGATGAATAATTAACACAACAAAGAAAAAAAAAATAGAATTATGTGGAAAGTAAATGTTCCTTTCATTCCGTTTTTAAACAAAACAAAAAAAAATATATAAAAAAATTGAAAATTATATAAATAAAATATTTAATATATAAAATAAAACTATATAAAAAAAAAAAAAATAGAAATAGAAATTTTTAATTTTAATCATTTAAAAAATGAATATAAATATTAAATATTTTAATTTATTCTAACTAAAAATCATTAGTTAGAAATACGAAATAAAAAGAAAATTATTGAAAAAAGTAATAAAAAAAAAAGTACCTTTAGGAAATTTTAAAAATTATTACAAAAATCAATATAAATAAAAAAAAAGTTTATTTAATCTAAAAAAAAAAAATCACTAAGAAGAAATTTAATGATAATAAAAAAAATATGGTAAAATTTTCAATATTTGCGTAAAATTTTGCGTTTCTCAAAGTGTTAGTGCAATTTTGTTACGCAGTATTATAATTTTTATATTATTTAAAATAAATAAAAAATAATATTTCCTTATGAATATAATTAATAATTTAAAATATAAAATTAAATAGAAATCAAAATTAAATGTAATTTTTTTTCTTTTTCTTCATTATTTATAAAAAATTTAAAAATTGTTTTAAATAATCAATTTTATATTATAATAAATTTATGTATTATTATTTACTTTTAATTTAATTATTATTTAAATTTAGTTTTTTTTTTTTGTACATAAAAATCTTTAGGATAATCATGAAATTTTCTTTCATTATTACTGTTTTCTAATAGTAATTAGAAAAAAAAGAAGATAATTTGATAATTTTCTTCTTTTTTTTTATTTTAAACAATTTTCTTTGTTTTGTTAAACAATGTTAGTTTTTTTTTTTATATACCTATGCCTTTCAGATTATATGTAATTATAATGAATTTTTATTTTTTTTTGTCATTTAAGATAAGAAAATTATGTATTTTTATTTAAAAAAAAAAAAAAAAAAAAATCAATAAAATATCAATTACGAAATATAAAGTTTATTAAATTTAACACTACCAAATTATATTATCCTCAGCTATGAAATTATTGCCTATTTTACAGTAATATTCTAAGTTTTATTATTGTAAATTTAGCTAAACCTAAAATTGATTTTGCTAAACCTAAAAGTGGTTTTACATGATGAAATCTCTTGTATGTTAATTTGTATGAATGTTTGCCATTTGTTTTAATCAATTTTCCAATCAATTTTGTTCGTTAAGTTAGATTGATTAAATTTACTATTAAAATTCATCTCTTAAATATCAATATCAAAATTTATAATGTTAATTTTATTTTATTATTGATTTTGGGAATATCGAAGATTATAGCATAATTTTTGTATAAGAATATTTATTGTTGTACAAAAAAAAAATTGATTAGGGAAAAGTCCTTTAAGAATATATATGTATTAGAATACATAGAAGATTAGAACGATATATGGAAAATAAATATTAAATTTTACAATACCATGAATTTCATCTCAATGGCTAATAACTTTGTGCAAACACTAATTCCGTAAAAAAAAACATTGTTTATGTTATTTAACTTTTTAAATTGGAATTTATTTTAAAATAACAAATCAATTTGATTTATTATTATTTGACATAGGACGAATACTGTTATAGTACTTCAAATATTGATTTTGAATCAGAATTCAGATGACTATGAACGCTAAAATTATTACACTTTGCTTTCCACAAAGAAATATTTGATAAAAATATATTTCCTTAAAATAAAAATGTTAAAATTCGAATATAATTTTAATAATTTTGTATTTTTTTGTAATACTACAACGATATTTTGTTGACTTTCTAACATAATTATGCAGTTTTCTTTTCTAACTAGAAAAATTTCAAAATTATAGTTTACGTAAAAAAAATATGTTCTCAAAAAAAGAATTATTATTTTATACTACTAAATAAAAAAAATAATAAATAAATTATATACGATTAAATTTAAAATTTTATAATAAATAAAAAATATAAAATAAAATATAATATAAAAAGCAATGTTGTTAAGAATTTTTGATGAAAATTAAATATAAATTGAACTGATTTAGAGCAAATAGTAAGATAGAAACTAAATATTTTCTGAATATTATTTGTATAGAGATACTAAGCCCAATTATGGTATTAATTTAAATATAATATAATTATTTTTTTTATTTTGGAAATTGACTGCAATTGTTCCTAAAATATTTGTAAATTTTATTTTACATATTTTAAATTATATTTTTGTTTTTTTTTTAGTAATTTCATATTCAATAAAAATTGGGCTTAAGTAAATCTTAAAAGTGGCCTAAATTTTTTATTTTAAACACAATAAAAAAGAAAAATATCTTTTAATATTTTTATATATGTAAAACAAACACAAAAAAAAAAAAAACAAAATTATTTTCAAAATGTAAATTTTCTATTTTTTATTATTGTTTGTTAAGCAGAGTTTTCTTTTATTTTTCTCTTCTTTTTCTAGTTGAAATTGTTAAGAAAAAAATTATTGAAATATGTCAATAGAAGGAAGAAAATTTAATAACAAAAAAATAAATAAATAATAAAATAATAAAAATAATAATTTCTTAACAAATTTTTTGAAGTAAATTGTGTTAATTTTGTTCATAAAACACAGCATGTAAAGTTCAAGAAACAAATTTATATAAAAATAATAATAAGTTTTCGTTATGACATAGAAAAATTAGGAGTTTTTAGTTACAGCATCTGCAAAGTATAATTTTTAATGTTTTTTTTTTTTTATTTTCGATATTTGTTAAATTAAGTAATAAATATCATTAACAAAAGTCTTGTGTTTCGGTTATATTAAAATAAACCTTGAAAGTAACAAAACTTGTCGAAAAATAATTTTTATGAACATAACTTTTATTAAATTATTATTGTGTTCTTATGAAATTATTTTACAAAATAAACTTTTATATAATCAATTCAAAAAATATATATATAAAAAAATAAAATAAAAATTAATGAACATACATTAATTATAATGTTAGAATTAATGTAAATTAAAGCACATGTCATAAATAATATTATTATTATCTATTAAATGTTAGAAAGAAAATGGCAACATGAAAATTTATGTATATAAACTTTGTAAAATAAATGATAAAAAAATAAAAAAAAAAAATAACAAAAGTTCTAAAATGAGAAAAATATTTAAAAAAAAATATATATATATTAAAACAAAAAAAAACTAAAATAAAATTGTAGTTTTCATTTATAAAATTGATTGAGAGTTGATGAATTACATTTGCTGGCGAAACCGACTTGTTATACGCCCTTCTTTGCTTGATCTTTTTTAATGTAATAATTTTATTCCTGACCAAATTCAACTAAATAATTTTCACCATTTCTGATAGAATGTTAAAATAAAATTAGCATAAGTTGGAAGTGAATGTATAAAATGTATTATCTTCTAGATTAATACTCAAGAATGTTTAGAAAATATGGATAGAATCCAGCTGAAATCAATGATGTTAAATCTGAATAAGTTAATTCTATAATTGTGTATACATTTTTAAACATAAACGTTAACTTTATATAAACACAACCATTCTTTTTAGCTAGAAAATTAGAATAGGCCTAACTTACCTAGCCCAGTTATAAGACGCCACTAATAATAGTACTGCTAAATGAAAGATTTTGGTACGTACAACTTCTAATGATGACCAAGTTGTACATGATATTTCTGAATTGTTAAATAAATTAGCAAAAATAACATTTCTGCATGTTTAATAAAAATTATCAACATAATTGAGAAGAATTCTTATCTCATTTTGGTTCACTTCGATTCAGAATTTTGCTGACAGTGGATCCTCTCCATAAATAACGATATAAAATAGAATCATTTAGTCATATAATATCCTTTATAATTCAAAGGTTACAATCCCAGATTGTAACTTCTTTAAATTTTTGTAAGAAATCCTTGAATAAAGGATTTTTTGGGACAAATTTTATTATAAATATATTTAAATATTTTATGTTTTCAGAAACAATGAATTATTTTAGATATTGTATATTTCCATATTATTCTTACCGGTTTAATAAAATGGTCGGTTGTCATGATCCAATAACAAAATATGTTTGTTTATTAAACAAACTTTAAACACCCCTGACAATTTTACAAAAATATAAATAAAATACTTTGTATATAATTTTCTATATTATAATGAAATAAATTCTATTACTGCCATTTTAATAATAAATTTATTAAAATAATTTATATTTTTTTCAAAATAATTATATAATAATAAAAATATTAAGGACATTTCTTCACTTTTTCGTCCTAATATTAATAAATAATAATTATTGTTATTACATATATATATTTTAAATAATTTTATAATAAATTGTGAATGAAATGAGTAAACAATTGGCAAAATTGAAAAAACAAAATTTACGTATTAATCAATATGATAATGAAGAATATGAAAAAAATCCATTATTAAAATTTCGAATTAGTGATGTTAAAGATCGTCGACATTTTGCATTATTAAAAGATAAAGCTGCAACTGAAAAAATTAAATTAGCTAGACGTCGACGTGATGATATTTGTGAAGATGATGTTTTACCAAAACCAGAATCATTTTATGTACAAAGATTACGTGAAAATGTTAAAAAAATACCAGTACCAAGAATGTTAATTAAAGTTGAAAAAAAAATTTTAAGTTTTGCATCAAATCGTTTAAAATTAAAATATCCTGAATTAGTTAAAGCATATATGATTGAAGTACATAATGAATATGATCGTATGATGAAAATATATAGTATAAAAAAAATTATAAAACATCCAGAAGGACCAGATGAAGATCCAGCTAATTATGAAATATTAAAAAATGATTTTAATTTTAAATATTTAGGTAAAACTAATCGATATTCAACATATTTACAAAATCGTGAAAAATTAAAACATCGTTTATTATTACCATATCCATTTGTACGTTGTGTATTAGGTATATCGGAACAAGATTTTCCAGATATTATGAATAATTATGGTAAATATAATATACATAAAAATGCTAAATCTGGTAAAGAAGATATATTTGTGCTATCAAGTTTTTTAAAAGCTGCTGATAGTGATTTAGATAAAAATACACATTTTATACGTTGGATATGGTATCCAAAAATTATAAATGTTATTAAGAAATATTTTAAACAAAGAATTATACCAGCAAAAAAATGGCCACGAATTTATCGTTGTATTGAAGGTTTAATAAATCGTCAAATAAATAATTTTAAAATTCGTACATTACATCATTTAGCTGATGTATGTTTGGATCGCAGTTTAATACCAAATTTTTTAATTAATTTAGAATATGTTGATGATTGTATTGATACAAATCCAACATATGAAATGATTGAATCAGCATTTTTTAAAATAGCAACTGATATTAGTTTAATTGGTGATAAATTAGAAACATTACCATCATTAATTGATCCATCATTAGGACAATCTAGCCAACAATTATTAAAAGTACAAATGAATAATATATATTTATCTGAATATATTCAACGATTACGTGCATGTTTATTAGTTACATATACACCATTTAAACGTTATATAAATGATATACAAAATCGTTATTATGCTTTGTATAGTAAAGAAATGTTATTAGATATTGAAAAATTATTAAGTGAACCAAGAGATTTTCCAGAATATTTTCAAAAAATTGAATCATATTTTCGTTATATTGATTTGTTACGTAGCGAACCAGAATATGAATATTTTCAAATGATTACAATTAATAATGGACCAGCTATAAAAAAATTACGTGAAAAAGCTGATTCATTAATTGAATTAATAACAAAACAAATTGCTATTGAACATATGAATTTAGAACGTGATATATGTAAAGTATTTGAAGATATTAGAGATAAAGCATTAGAAATACCAAGATCAACTGAAGAATTATTAAATGGTGCTGAATATATGATATATGTTAAAACTGTTAAAATGTTTGAAATGCGAGATCGTATACAGCATTGTTTAAAAATTGGTACAGATTTAGCATCATTAACTGAAATGTCACAAGAACATTTAGATTTAACAATATTAACAATTAGTTGGTTAAATCGTATTAATGATGTATTAGATACAAATGCATCACAACATGAACAATATAAATTTATATTTGAAGAACATTTAGCTGAAGTAACAAAAAAATTAAATAATGATATTGAAGAATTAATACCAAAAATGAGTGTTATTGATGATATGAGTGATATTAATAAATTTCGTGATTATAATATATTATTAGATAGTTTTAAAGAACAATTAAATATATTTGATGATTATGTTAAATGGATTAATAAAGAAGAAAAATTATTTAAAATACCAAAAACTGAATATCCAACATTAGAAGTTTTAAAAGATTTTGTATTTCCATTTGCATCATTAATGAAGTATTTTAATAATAATTATAAAATTATAAAAATTTAATTTATTAATTTTTGTAGGTGTTGCATTAAATGGCTTCGTTATTTTTATGTATGGATGGATGGACCATTTGAATATTTAGATCCAATATTTGTTGAAGAAACTGTAGATGAATATTTTAAAGAATTTTTACGATTACAAAAATATTATAGACAAAAAATTAAAAGAGATTTAATTGGTGATCCAGTTTGTAAATTTAAGGTAAAAGTTTGAAAATATTTTAATCTGTTTTTAATCTATTTTTAAAACATGTATATTTCGATTTCCAAATTGGATTTTTAGTTAGAATGTTTAATTTAATTTTTGTTTATTTATATTAAATTAATCCTTGATAAGTATATAAAAAGGGTTTACCAATAAGAACTTATTAAGCTACGTTTCCACATTTGGGCTTCTGTACATCCAAATAGAGTTGTTGAGCAACCATGACATTTCATTTATGTCGTGTGCTCTCCTCTATGAATGATCCTTATTATTTCGAAATTGTCTGCTGTTTTTGTGTCAATGGTATTCGAATTCCCAACAGAAACATGATAACTTTGATATAGAAGATATTAAAGACTTGTGGAAACAAGAGGAGGTTAATTGGCTATCAGCGATTTAACACCATTGGACTATTTTTGTGGGGCTACGTGAAAGATAAAATCTATATTGAACACATCTTTCATGAGATTATGCAGAAATGTGATTGAAAATTTCGTCCACAGGATTAATATCTGTTAACGTAGTCGTTGTGGACATTTGCCCAATATTATTTTTCATTCATAAATGAACTAATCTCTACAACAAATTTGTGTTTAATATAAATTAATAAAAAAGTTTTTATTGATAGATCTGTAGAATATTTACTAGCATCTTAGAATTTTGCATTTAAATATGAACAAGTTGACAAATTTTAATTTTTCCATTATTAATTTATTTTAAATTATTATAAATATTATATATAATTAAAATAGGGTCAAACAGAAGATCCAGACCCAGCAAAACATCCAGTACCAATACGATTATGTGCTAACATGTTACAATGGATTAAAAATTTCCGTACTGGTGCATTTATTGTATCAATTATGTGTAATCCAGCATTACGAAAACGCCATTGGCTTGAAATGTCTGATATAGCTGGTTTTGATATTGAACCAGATGCTGGTACAACATTACGTAAAATTATTGATTATAATTTAGATGATAAATTATCATCATTTGAAATTGTTAGTATTGGTGCTAATAAAGAATTACAATTACAAACTAATCTATTTGCAATGATTAAAGAATGGGATTCAATAGTATTTCCAACTAGCCAATATAAAGAAACAAATGTAACAATATTATCTGGTTTAGATGATATTACAGCATTATTAGATGATCATTTTATAAAAACATTAACAATGAAAGGTTCAGCATTTATGAAACCATGTGAAACTGAATTAAATGAATGGTATTATAAAGTTACACGTGTTATTAAAACAATTGAAGAATGGGGTAGTGTACAAGTTAATTATTTATATTTATTACCAATATTTTCATCAAAAGATATTGTTGCACAAATGCCAGAAGAAGGTCGATTATTTACAGCTGTTGAACAAACATTTAAACGTAATATGGGTATGATATTAAGGAATTCATTAGTTATGGAAACTGGTCCAACACCTGGTTTATTAGAATCATTAGAAAAAGCCCATGAAATGTTAGAGGATATTACAAATGGTGTTAATCGATATTTAGAAAAGAAACGTTTATATTTTCCACGTTTCTTTTTTTTATCAAACGATGAAATGTTAGAAATTTTATCAGAAACAAAAGATCCATTACGTGTTCAACCACATTTAAGTAAATGTTTTGAAGGTATTTATCGTTTAATATTTGATAAAGATGTTAATGTATTAGCAATGATTAGCTCAGATAGTGAACAAATTGATTTCATTACACAAATATCAACGGCAGCTGCAAGTGGTAGTGTTGAGAAATGGTTAGTACGTGTTGAAGAAGAAATGTTATTATGTATAATAGATGAAACAACAAATTCATATTTAGCATATCCAAAAAAACCTCGTGTATCATGGGTTTTAGATTGGCCACAAATGGTTATTTTATGTATATCACAAGTTTATTGGGCTGTTAATATACATTCAAAATTGGCACATAAAAATGTTAAATATGTTAAGAAATTTTTAAGTGAATTAAATAAAGATTTAACCGAAATTGTTACATTAGTACGATCAAAAACTATATCAAATTTAAATAGAATAACAATAAAATCATTAATTGTAATTGATGTACATGCTAAAGATGTTGTTGAAGAATTAGTACGTTTAAATATTGAATCAGAAAATGATTTTCAATGGTTAGCACAATTACGTTATTATTATGAAGATGATGTTGCACTTGTACGTATAATAAATGCTACAGTGCCATTTGCTAATGAATATTTAGGTAATTCAGATCGTTTAGTAATAACACCATTAACAGATCGTTGTTATCGCACATTAATTGGTGCATATCAATTACATTTAAATGGTGCACCAGAAGGACCAGCTGGTACTGGTAAAACTGAAACAACTAAAGATTTAGCTAAAGCATTAGCTGTACAATGTAAAGTATTTAATTGTTCAGATGGTTTAGATTATAAAGCAATGGGTAAATTTTTTAAAGGATTAGCTGCTTGTGGTGCATGGGCATGTTTTGATGAATTTAATCGTATTGAATTAGAAGTATTATCTGTAATAGCGCAACAAATTTTATCAATTGTACAAGCTGTACGGGCTAATGTTACAAAATTTAATTTTGAAGGTACCGAATTACAATTAAATCCAGCTTGTTATGTATGCATTACAATGAACCCGGGTTATGCTGGTCGATCTGAATTACCAGATAATTTAAAAGTATTATTTCGATCTGTTGCTATGATGGTACCAGATTATGCAATGATTGGTGAAATATCATTATATTCATTTGGTTTTGTTAATGCTAGAATTTTATCTGTTAAAATTGTAACAACATATCGATTATGTTCTGAACAATTATCATCACAAAATCATTATGATTATGGTATGAGAGCTGTTAAAACTGTATTATCAGCATGTGGTAATTTAAAACAAGCATTTCCCGATGAAAATGAAGATATATTATTATTGCGATCATTAATTGATGTTAATTTACCAAAATTTTTATCATTTGATATACCATTATTTGAAGGTATTATATCAGATTTATTTCCTGGTGTTAAATTACCACCACCAGATTATACAGCTATTGAAAAAGCATTTAAAGAAATCTGTAAATTAGAAAATTTACAACCAAAAGATAGTTTTTTAACAAAAATTATTCAAACATATGAAATGATGATTGTTCGACATGGTTTTATGTTGGTTGGTGAACCAATGGCTGGTAAAACGAAAACATTACAAGTACTTGGAAAAATTTTAGGTAAATTAAGAGGTGATGGTAAAAATGTATATTTACAAGAAGTCCAAATGGGTATTGTTAATCCAAAAGCTATAACAATGGGACAATTATATGGTGCATTTGATCCAATATCATATGAATGGACAGATGGTATTGTAGCAACAATATTTCGTACATTTGCAATGGATCCATGTAAAGATAGAAAATGGGTATGTATATATAACTTGATGTTAAATATAGTAATCATAATTTTTAATACTATATTAGGTAATTTTTGACGGTCCTGTTGATGCTGTTTGGATAGAAAATATGAATACAGTATTAGATGATAATAAAAAATTATGTTTAACATCTGGCGAAGTAATGGCAATGTCAAATGAAATGTCTATGATATTTGAAGTTATGGATTTAGCACAAGCATCACCAGCTACAGTATCACGTTGTGGTATGATTTATATGGAACCAGCTACATTAGGTTGGGAAACATTTGCCGAATCTTGGTTAAATAGTGCAGATCCTCGATGGACTGGTGATGGTGGTAAAGAAGCTATTTGGGTTTATTTACATTGGCTTATTCCATCAGTAATTATTAAAATTAATATAATTATTATAATAATTTTAATAATATAAATTTATATTTTCATTTATTGGATTTTTATAATTAAAAATATAGTCACAAACATTTTTACGAAAATTTTGTAATCAATTTCTAAAACCTGGTGAATTTAGTGTACTAAGAACAACTTTCGAACTATTTGATATGGTAATGAATGATGCAATTGAAGATAATTTAGAAGATTATGATAAATGTCTTACTGTTTGGTATCAAGCTTGTTTTTTATTTTGTATTTCTTGGGGTCTTGGTGGTATATTAGATTCTGCATCTAGGGAAAAGTTTGATACATTTTATAGACAGGTATTTTAAAAATATTTTTTTTTTTTATTCAAAAATTTCACAAATATAATAAAATATTTATTTTGTAGATTTGGACAGGAGAAAATGAAGAATATCCAATACCAGAAAAAATTGGAAAAATTGAAATGTCAATGCCTGGTGAAGGATTAATTGTTGATTATGTTTATGTTTTTAAACAAAAAGGTTCGTGGAAATCATGGGCTGAACTAGTTAGGAGACAGGATGTAGAAGTAACAGCAGCTGGAGTTCAAGTACCAACTATTGATACAGCAAGATATATGCATCTTTTGGATATGCATATTAGGGTATTTTCGTGATTTTTTTTATTTAATTTTATATTTAATTAAATATTTTTTAATTATAGCATCAAAAGAAACTTCTGTTCGTAGGTCCAACTGGAACCGGAAAAAGTTCATATTCACAAAATTTGATTATGAATAAATTACCTGAGGACTGTATACCAGCATTTTTAACATTTACAGTAATGATGTCAGCTAATCAAACACAGGATATCATTATATCAAAGGTTTTTATTAATTAGTTGAAAACGTTTTTTTAAAGGTTGTAAGAGTAAGGCCATCATTGTTATTGTAGTTATTTGGAGAGATTGAAGTAATTTCAATAATTTTAAATTAAAATTATTCGTTCTAATGACTGCACTATTACAGCATAAATTTGCACCTTTATTTGCATTATTAGTTTTAATAAAAATTAACAAATTACATCATTTTTTTTTAATATATTTTCCAAAATAGCTAAATAAATTGAAACGTGGTATATTTGGTCCACCAAAAGGTTTTAAAATGGTAATATTTGCAGATGATATGAATATGCCAGTTAAAGAAATATATGGTGCCCAACCGCCATTAGAATTATTACGACAATATTTTGATATTGGTCATTGGTATGATGTTAAGGATACATCAAAATTATTTTTAAAAGATATATTAATAATATGTGCTTGCGGTTTACCAGGTGGTAGTAGACAGGATGTTTATGCACGTTTCTTATGTCATTTTAATATATTTTCAATAAATTTATTTTCTGAAGAAACTGTATCACGTATATTTGCTGCCGTATTATTAAATGGTTTAAAGAAAAATGGTCATGGTATGGATGTTAATGTATCTGTACAACAAACAGTTCAAGCTACCCAAAGTATATATAAATGTGTACAAACTGATTTACGTCCAACACCAGATAAATCACATTATATATTTAATATACGTGATATAGCACGTGTAATAACTGGTTGTGCAATGTTAAAAAAAGAATCTGTAACAAATAAAAAGATATTTGCACGTTTATGGTATCATGAAGCAATGCGTGTATTTTATGATCGTTTAATTGATGAAAATGATCAAAAATGGATGTTTACAAAATTAAATGATTGTGTTAAAGATAGTTTTCGTGATAAAATCGATTCAATATTTGATAAATATGTTGAAAGTAATGGTGAAGTACAATTAGCAAGTGTTAATCGTTTATTATTTGGTACATATTTAGATGAAGATAATGAAACTGGTGATAAACGTTATGAAGAAATTGAAACATTAGAATTATTTAGTGAAATATCATATCGTAATTTAGATGAATATAATTCAACACATCGTTATAAAATGGATATTGTATTATTTACATATGCATTACAACATTTAAATAAAATATGTCGTATTATGTCAATATCATCTGGTAATGGTATGTTAGTTGGTATTGGTGGTTCTGGTCGACAATCATTAACAAAATTAGCAGCTAGTATGTGTCAAGAAAATTTATTTCAACCAGAAATAACAAAAAATTATGGTGTTAATAATTGGCATGATGATATTAAAATTGTATTACGTGAAAGTGGTGGTCTTGGTAAAGATACTGTATTTTTAATGACAGAAAATCAAATTAAAATGGAATTATTTTTACAAGATATTGATTGTTTATTAAATACTGGTGAAGTACCAAATATGTATGCAATTGATGAAAAACAAGATATATTAGATATTGTACGTTTAGCAGCACAAGGTGGTAATCGTAATATTGATATATCACCATTACAAGTATTTTCATTTTTTGTTAATCGTTGCCGTCAAAAATTACATATAATATTATGTTTTAGTCCAATTGGTTCGGCATTACGTACCCGATTACGTTTATATCCATCATTAGTTAATTGTTGTACAATTGATTGGTTTCAAATATGGCCTGAAGAAGCATTACAAATGGTTGCACAAAAATCATTATCTGATATTAATGTTGCTGAAAATGTTAAAGAAGCATCTGTAATTACATGTCAATATTTTCATTTAACTGTTAATCAAACTGTATCAGATTTTTATCGTCAAACTGGCCGTATTATTTATATAACATCAGCATCATTTTTAACATTAATACGTTCATTTCAAACATTAATTGAACGTAAACAACGTGAAGTTATGGAAGCTAAAATGCGTTATATTGGTGGTTTAGATACATTAGATAAAGCTGGTAGTGCAATTGCTATAATGCAAGTTGAAATTAAAGCAAAACAACCAAAACTATTATTAATGGCTGAAGCATCTAAAAAAATGATGGAACAAATAAATATTGAAACATTAGCAGCAACAAAAGCAACAGAACAAGTTAAACAAGATGAAATTGTTGCTACTGCACAAGCTGAATCTGCACAAGAATTAAAAGGTGAATGTGAAAAAGATTTAGCATTAGCAATACCAATATTAGAAGATGCATTACAAGCATTACAAACATTAAAACCAGCTGATATAACATTAGTTAAATCAATGAAAAATCCACCACCTGTAATTAAATTAGTTATGGCAGCTGTATGTGTTATGAAAGCAATACCACCAGATCGTATTAATGATCCTGCTACTGGTAAAATGGTTAATGATTATTGGGGTCCAAGTAAACGTGTACTTAATGATATATATTTTTTACAAGCATTAAAAGAATTTGATAAAGATAATATACATCCAGAAATTATGAAAAAAATACGTAAAGAATTTATACCACATCCAGATTTTAAACCAGAAATTATTGCAAAAGCATCTAGCGCTGCTGAAGGTTTATGTAAATGGATTATAGCTATGGATTTGTATGATAATGTTGCTAAAGTTGTAGCACCAAAAAAAGCTAAATTAGCTGGAGCTGAAAAAGAATATGCAGATACAATGGAAATATTAGCAGAAAAACGTGAAATGGCAGCAGAATTAGAACGTAAAGTAGCTAAATTAAATGAAGAATTAGAAATAGCTAATGCAAATATGGAAATAACATCACAAGATGTTAAACAGGCTATGTTAAAATTATCAAATGCTGAAAAATTAATTGGTGGTTTAGGTGGTGAACGTAGCCGTTGGACTGAAGAAGCAGCTAATTTACAAATTATTTATGATCATTTACCTGGTGATATATTAATATCATGTGGTGCCATTGCATATTTATCAGCATTTACAGCACCATTTCGTAACAAATGTATAGGTGATTGGTTTAAGAAAATTAAATCATTAAAAATACCATGCTCAGATGTATATAGTTTATTAGCATCATTAGGTTCAGAAATCACTGTACAAGCATGGAATTTATTAGGTTTACCAAGGGATGCATTTTCAACAGAAAATGCTATAATTATGGATAGTTCAAGTCGTTTTAGTTTATTTATAGATCCACAAGGACAGGCAAATAAATGGATTAAAGAAATGGAACGTTCTAATCGATTAATTACTGTTAAATTTAGCCAATCAAATTATATGAAACAAATTGAAGGTGCTTTAGAGCATGGTACACCAGTATTAATTGAAAATATATTAGAAGATTTAGAAGTACCAATTGATCCAATATTAAATAATAATACATTTAAACAAGGCGGCCAAACATTTATTAGTTTAGGTGATAATGTTGTACCATATTCATCAAAATTTCGTTTATATTTAACATCAAATTTACGTAATCCACATTTTTTACCAGAAGTTTTCAATAAAGTTACAATTATTAATTTTGCATTAACTCAACAAGGTTTAGAAGATCAATTATTAAGTATTGTTGTTGCCAAAGAACGACCTGATTTACAAGAATTACGACAAGTATTAATAACAGAAGCAGCTGAAAATCGTGCTGCATTAAAAAATGCTGAAGACATGATATTACAAACATTATCAACAGCTGGTGATAAAATTTTAGAACGTGAAGATGCTGTTAAAATTTTAGAAGAGGCTAAAGAATTATCAATAAATATTGTTAAAAAACAAGTAGCATCTAAAGAAACCGAAGCAAAAATTGAATCATTTCGTTTGAATTATAAACCGGTAGCAAAAAATTCATCAGTTTTATATTATTCAATAACAGATTTACCAAACGTTGATCCAATGTATCAATTTTCATTAAATTGGTATATTAATTTATATGTATATTCAATTGAAAATGCAAATAAATCAAAAGATATTAATCGAAGAGTTAAATTTTTAATTGATGCTATGACACAAAATTTATATAATAATGTATGTCGATCAATATTTGAAAAAGATAAACTTTTATATTCATTTATATTAACAACAAAAATTATGTTATCATCAAATCAAATTGATAATAATGATTTATTATTTTTATTAACTGGTGGTTCTGATTTAAAAAAACCATTACCAAATCCAGATCCATCATGGGTAACTGATACTGTATGGATTGAAGTACAACGATTAGAACAACTTAATGCATTTAAAGATATTGTAACTAGTTTTAAAAATAATTTAAATGGTTGGAAAAGATTTTATGAACATTTAGAACCAGAAACACAACCATTACCAGCACCATGGGAAGAAAAAGCAAGTCGTTTTGAAAAAATAATTGTATTGAAAGCATTACGACCGGACAAAGTATTTTTTGCAATTACAATATTTATAAGAGCTGAATTAGGTGATCAATATGTTACACCACCACCATTTGATATACAAAAATCATATTCAGATTCAAATTGTTTATCACCATTAATATTTTTATTATCACCTGGTGCTGATCCAATGGGTTCATTATTATTATTTGCTGAAAAAATGGGAACAGATGAATTATTTCAAAGTATATCACTTGGTCAAGGTCAAGGACCAATTGCTGAACGTATGATTGAAGAAGCACGCGAAACTGGACAATGGGTATGTTTACAAAATTGTCATTTAGCTGCATCATGGATGCCAAGATTAGAATATTTATGGGAAAATATGGATTTTTTTAATACTGTACCAACATTTCGTATGTGGTTAACAAGTTATCCAAGTGATAGATTTCCAGTTGTATTATTACAAAATGGTGTTAAAATGACTAATGAACCACCAACAGGATTACAACAAAATTTATTGAGATCATATAATTCAGAACCGGTGAATGATCAGAAATTTTATGAAGGTAATTTTTAATTTCTACTATATAAATATGAAAAGTGTTCTGGTTCTGATAGCAGATTATGAAAAGGATAACAACATTTACTTATAACAGATTTTATTATCTATCATTAGGTTGTGTTACACAGGATCGAGCTTTTACTAGACTTCTTTTTGGTATTTGTTTTTTCCATGCTGTCGTTCAGGAAAGACGAAAATTTGGTCCACTTGGATGGAATATTCCATATGGTTTTAATGAATCTGATTTTCAGATATCCGTTCAGCAACTACAGGTAAAATAAAATTAAGTGTGTAAAATGTAATTTATAAAAATTTAGTTAAATTTCCTTTTTAATATTTATTCAGATGTTTCTTAATCAATACGAACATATTCCATACGATGCTATATCATATTTAACAGCTGAATGTAATTATGGTGGCCGTGTAACAGATGCATGGGATCGTCGTGCTATTGTTACAATATTAGCTGATTTTTGTAATCAAGATGTTGTAAACGATTTAAAATATCGTTTTGCTGAAGATGATGCATATATATTACCAAGAAAATCTGAACATCGTGAAATGGTTAAATATATAGAAGACAGTATACCATCAATGCCACCACCAGAAGTATATGGCTTACATTCAAATGCTGGCATTACACGTGATTTACAAACATCGAATTCATTATTAGGTGCGATGATATTGGTGTTAGGTCAAGTATCTAGTGGTTCAGAAGAAGAAACTGAAAGAGCTTTATTATTAACATTAGATCAAATACAACAAAGTTTACCAAAAGATTTTGATTTAGAAGCAGCTAAAAGAAAATATCCAGTATCATATAATGAAAGTATGAATACAGTTTTAACACAAGAAATGGAAAGATTTCTTAAATTATTACGTGAAATTCGTGTATCATGTATTGAATTAAAAAATGCTGTTAAAGGTATTGTTGTTTTAACACCAGAATTAGAGGATGTCATAAATGCGGTTAATTTAAAGAAAATACCAGCACGATGGTTGAAAAAATCATATCCTAGTTTAAAACCATTAGGATCTTATGTAGCAGATTTCACAGATAGATTAAAAATGTTACAAACATGGTAAGTAAAAATATGATTCAGGTTAATAGAAATCAATATTTAAAATTATATTTTTTTGTAGTCATATTCTAAATAAAATTATTTTATTTTTTAGGATGGATGTTGGTAAACCATCCACATTTTGGGTATCCGGTTTCTTTTTTACACATGCATTTTTAACTGGTGGTATGCAAAATTTTGCTCGAAAATATAAAATACCAATTGATACATTAACTTTTGATTTTGAAGTATTAAAAGTTGAAAGGTAATTTTTATTATAAAATTTAATTTAAAACAAACATTAAAACAAATATAAATTAAAATTATAGTATGACTGTTCCACCAGAGGATGGTGTTTATATTAATGGTGTATTTTTGGAGGGTGCACGATGGGATTGGCAAAATATACATTTAGAAGAACAATTTCCAAAAATTTTACTTAATAATATGCCAGCAATTCGTTTAATAGTAAAAAAAAAACATATTTTATAAAATTATATTTATATTAATATAATATTTTATTTTTATGTAGCCAATTCCAATTAAACAATTAGAGGAAGGTACACGTTATAAATGTCCATTGTATAAAACGGCCGAAAGACGAGGAATATTAGCAACAACAGGACATTCAACAAATTATGTTCTACCATTATTATTGCCCACAAAGAAAAAAGCTTCTCATTGGGTTAAACGAAGTACAGCTCTTGTTTGTCAAACTAATTTTTAAGAAATACATATATTTATATATTATCAATTTAATAATAATATTCACGCAAAATTAAAAAAAATATATTTTTTCTACATAAATTTGATAGATTATGGTTTGAATAAAAAATAAATATACTGAAAAATATTTTTTGTTGTCATTAAAAATTTATATCAATTAAGGTACTTTGTTAATAGTAATATTATTGTTTGTCATACTATATAATAGTAATTCATTTTCGGTCATTCTCCAGCATTCGCTAGCTATATAAAATTACTATTCTTACTGCAGATAGACACTAAGGAATACCAACAATTTCTACTTGATGTTTAAATACTTAATTTTTCTATATTAATTATCAATGAAATAAAAATAATAAAGAAATATTATAATATAATTTTATTAAATAAAATGTTCAACAAAATTTCAAAATGAATAAAAAGAAATTTCCTGGTAGAAATAAGAAAATCTTCAGTTTTTCTTGAAATTAAAATATAAATAAAGAAAATATATAGTTCATTTTTAATTATTAAATAATAGAGTTATATTTTTAGCATAGTATCTATCAAATATTTTTCGTATATTAAAAAAACATGGGTTTTATAAAGTTGTAATTATTATTGAAAAACAAAAAAATTATTTTATATATTATTTTTCATGTTGTTCATATAAAGATATTTCATTTTTTAGAAACTCCTATTAAGAAAATTCGTAAATATAATATAATAATATTCATTAAAAATTGTATATATTATAGAAATATTAATTAGATTCATGTAAATATTATATATTTTTTTAAAATAATTTATTGTGTTGTACATGGTAATTGTCTTATACGATCAGATCTACCATCGGCATCAAGATCATCATTATCATCACTAGATGATTCAATATCCTGTACAGTTGGACAATCTACAGTACTAACACCAGTTGCACTACGATTACGCATACATTGTCGTACAAAAAAGAAAAATGTACGATCATCAAATATTTCTTCATCATTATTCAAAGCTGAACGTTTTAAATTACTACTAACACATTTTTCGAGTCCTTCCATTGGTGGTGGATACTATATATATATAAAAAAATAATGTATGTAGGAGAAAAAAATAAGTTTTTATTACAGTTTCATTAATCGGTGCCCATATTTTAGCATCATAATCTAAACCAGATGTAGCTAAGATTGGAAAAGCTGGATGTGGTTCTAAACAATTAACAATTCCAGATTTATCACCTTTCATCCAATTAACAATTGTTTCAGTATTTTTATCCCAAAAAAATATATTACCACAATCACTACCACTTATTACATACTCAGAATTTGGGCCAAAGAAATTAACACCTTTAATTGTTTTCGTATTACTAAAAAGAAATTATTTTCATAAATTAATTAAATTTTTTAATTTATATTAATTAAATTATTAAGTTTAATTCCTAACCTACGACCCATATATCTATGTCTAAAATGTCCAGGAATATAACATTTTGTATTAAATAGATAAATATTTTCATCACTATATGAAGCTAATATTTCAGTTCCAGTTTGATTATAAACAGCACAAGTAACATGACATATAAATGATTTAACCTAAAAATAAAAATAATATTTAATAATTTCAATTTTAAATGAATTAATAATATTAATTTACATCATTTAAATGTTCTGGTGACATTTTATAAATTGGATTCTTTTGATTTCTCTTATCATAAATACGAACATATTGATCTCGGCCACATACACAAAATTCTGGATCCAATGGATGATGTGCAATACTATATAAAGGCACTTTACGTTTATTTACCTTAACAGTTGCAACACGTTCAATTGGTTTATCTCTTAAATCACAACGTACAATATGACCATCTTCACCAGCTGTTAATATTTCATATGGATTTGTTGGACATAATGCAATTTTATGTATTGAACCAGAATGTTTAAATAATAATGTTGAATGTACTTTTCTAATACTACCAGATGGTGGTATAATTGAATGTCGAATTTCACCATCACGTCCACTTGATACAATATTCAAACCATTATTTAATGATGTGTTATTAATAAATTTTGTTTGAAAAACATTAGAATGATGCCCAGAATGATAAGAATATAATAATTTATTAGCTGACCAATTCCAGACACATATTTTTAAATCATCAGAACCAGTACATAATAATTCACCAGTATTATTAAAATTTAAACTATTTACACAGCCACGATGTTTTTTCAAGTTATGCATTAATTTCATTTTTTCAATAATATGCCTTGAGCTATTAATACGATTCTGAAATAATATTGAATAATTTTTATATTTATTTCGACCAAATACATTGCCAGATAAACCATGTTCTCGGCACATTATTTCATATGTTAAATTCATTGTATATTTTGGTTTTTCCTTTGATAATATTTCTTGTATAGAACTATAATCTATTTCGTGTGATGAGGAATTATCATCTTCATCATCCGAAAAATCCAAACTTACGCTTAACATTGAACCAGTAGTGGAATGTGAATTATCGCTTAAATTATAATCTCGTGGTAAACTAACATATGAATCAGTACTTGAACTACTACTATCATCGTCAGAATTACTGATCTAAGCAAAACAAAATTAAATAAATTTAAATAAATTTTTCTGCAAAACAAAAATATAAAAATTTATTTACACGATTTGGATTTCCTTCTAAACTAGACGCATTTGAAGCTGATGTTGAAGATGAAATTCTTCTGGCTCGGTAATTTCTTCTTTTAATTGGATTATTTCTTCTTGTTCTGATTTGGTTACTTGTTCCGGCTTCAGTTTCGATGTTGCCAGTGCCAACAGTTACATCATTTTGATTTTCATTTGGTTCATCTTTTTTTGTATTATCTTCATTAGTTTCTTGGTCTGATGAAACTTCATTAACCGTTGATAAATTATTTAATTCGATTGTGTCGCCACAATCGACTTCATCTGGTTTGTGAGAATTATCAGAATTATTTTGGATATTTAAATCTTTTGTAGTATTATTGTAATCCATTGGAATTAAATCAGGTAAATCGGCTGGTATTTGAGGATTTTCTAATATTTCTGAAGTACTTGCCATATTTTCGCTAAAACAAATAATTTTTTTTTATATTTATCTTGCAGTAAATTACGTCGATAGAAAAAACTACAGAACCACAAGAATATGTATGATATTGAATTGATTGTGTAGTGTAGCTAGATTATTATTTTTCTATTTTCCATATCATATTTTCTATTTTCTTATATACATATTCTAATTCTATATTTAATTCAATTTATTTTCATTTTCTATTTTTATATTAGTCAGATTATTTTTTTTTTACCTGTTAGTATTAATTACGATTTCGTTATTGTCACTTTCAAGTTTGGATCGTTTTGCCGATTTAATGTTATCTTCATCATCATGGTCGTCCATTTCAATATTAATTTTTTCTTAATTATTTTAATATGAAAAAAGAACTATTTTTAAAGATATATTTATAATTTCGTGTTATTTTATCAATTCTCTTTACAAGATGAATTAATTTTTATGCGAATTATATTTTTTTTTTTATTTTTATTGTTTTTCTTCCGATATGTGATTTTTAAATTAACGAACTGTCATCGAGTCATCTGTTTTTAAGTGTTGCCAATTAATTCTATATTTGCAGAGAAGAATTATGTCCAATTCCAAAATTCCAATTGGAATTTATAAAGTTATAATGCTTTCATTTCAAAAGTCTTGCCACCTACAAGCAAAAACTGTTATTTTTTGAATTTATATATTTACTCTTATTAGATTTAAATTTTGTGCGAAAATTATTAGATAAAAATTTCGGTATAAGTTGATGATTGACTTTTAATCTTAAAACTATTATTCTTATTCTCTGTAATGTACGAAACAGATACTCTCGCTGGACCACTGAAAATTATGAAATGTCTAAAAAAAATAAAACATAGAAATATTAATATAATGAGAGCAGTTAAGTCAGTGCCGCTGAATTTCGTTCCATATCAACTTTTTAATTCTATCGCGGAGTTGAGTTCCCCGGCAACGTAGCGCGGTGAGTGTAAATTCTGAATTCGATTTTGAAGCAATATTGATTGTTGCATAACAACTTGCTATAATCTTTAATACTTTATTACACATTACACTACAGAAACTCCAATTTCCAATATGAGTTTGAATTGCATACATTTAGGCTAGTTAATATGAATTTTTAAATTGTTTGATGAAATGTGCATGGTTTAGGATTTTAAAACAATTATGGACACCATTGGAAGATGCAAATAAATTTCATTAATTTTTTTTCGACTTTTAATTTGTCTAGTAAGTTAAATTCAAATTACAATAGTTTATCAAATTTCATCCAAATCTGAGATAATAAAATTATTTTGAAATGTTTTCCGTAGAAGACAAAATCACGACTCTCCGTACCCACTGATGAACCCACTGAAAGCATCCACTAAATGTATCGATCACATAAAACACGGGCATCAATCATGATAAAGTTTGTAGAAATCAGTGTCCCAAATTTCATAAAAAAGTTTGATTGGATGGATCTTGGAGAAGTTCCTGTGCAAATGCAAAGGTTGATTTTTTTTTTGCATTTTTGGACTCCCCAACCTTGAAAATGGCAAAAAAAAGTTTCAGCATAATCCATTTTTTTTTGACCATCAAGTTCAATGCAACATTCTAACTAATTAGTTATTCCAACTACTCGTAAAATTCTTCATCAATTGATTATAATAAATTATTGTATATAGCAAGTAAATTTTAAATCTTATCTGAACAAACCCCTTAGTTTATATCAGAGTTAATTTTTATTTAGTCTGCGGAAAATTATTACAAGAAAAAGCCGTTACATTATTATTGTTATACCTTGTGATAGAGAGGGCAATAAAAAATACCAAATGTTTTACCTGCTGGTATTCTCAAATTATAAATTAACTATTTACAGGTAAATGTAGATACACATACAACATAAGAGAGCATATTATTTTATTTCTTTGAATGGTTTAAAATGAAAATTGCAAAACAACTTTAAATGAGTCAAGCATTTTGAATACTTTTACTTGAAAAAAAAAGAAGTGGATTGTTGGTTCAGTCATCATTAGTCCGCAGACGCGAAAACTTTAATATAATCGCGTAGTCGTTCTAGTTTTGGATTTTAGTTTATTTTAATTTAAAGTTGTATATTTCCAAAAAAAAAAAAGAAAACCAGTTCAAAAATAATCGCAAATCAACAATACAAAAATTATATATTCGTCATCACATTTTAAAGGTGAGCTTTCTTTAAGGTGTTTCCGTTACAACACATATAAACTTTCCGGCTTTGGTATATTCTGTAATTTAAACCCTATACAATTTTTGTGATAATGTAAACCAGTTTATTCAATTTTTGAATATTATTTTTATTTTGATAAGCGTTTTTTTTTGGTTAGAAAGTTACCAATTGAAATTGGTTGAAATACATTTCATCTTAATCCTTTCTGACTGACCTAAATTTTCAGTCTTCAGTGTTTCTTTTTGTAAAATTTAACATATGCTTTCATCGCCCGATGGACAAATACTTTGAACAACTTTTTTTTTTAATATAAATGAAATTTAAGTTCTCGGTAAATTTTTAGAGTTTAGTTTTTTTTGTGTTGTATCTACGTTAATTTTGATTGACTACGTCTATAAATATAAAAGATTTTCGGATTAGTGATTATTTTTTTCGGATTAGTAAAACACCAGGTAAAACAATGTAAAAAAAATTAACAAAATTGTTATATTTTCTATAAATTTCTGATAGTATAAAAATTTCTAATGGCGCAATTTCTGATGTTATAAAAATATTATTTTTTTAAAAAATCTTTAATAGTTTTGTTTTTCTTGTTTACTTAAATTGTGACCATTTAAAGAAGAAATAAAAAAAGATGAAGAAAAATAATTTTTTGTTGATTTATAAGAAAATATATAGCACGTCACATACAAATTTACCTTTCACCAATTTAAAGTTGAACACCTTGAATTTTTGTTGATTTAATTTCTATGTTAATTTTTATTATTTTATATATTGTTGAATTGTATATTTGTAAATGAATTAAGATATTTGTGCCTAATTTGAATGATGATTTTGGTTTAAATTATATTTTATATAGAGCCAAGTATTATAAAAGTTTAATCATAAATAAATGCAATAAAACAAGTAAGAATATAGACAATTAGTTTAATTAGTTAAAGATCTGTATATCTGACACATAAATAATACAAAGAATTACTAACTGACGACACGTGAGTTTGTATATGTGACAGATGAACTAACTCTTAACTTTATCGGATTAAGATGAAATAACTTGTTGTACCACATTCCCCAATCGGACGCTTCTAACGTCTTAGGGTTAATATATATACAATAAACTCTGTATAAGTCCGTCACCAATTTGTCGTTTGTTTAAATGATGTCATTGGTAAGCAAGCCACTGTAGCTTTACTTCCGTAATCCTAAATTAAATTGAATTTATTCCCAAATTTGTTCCAAATTCCGAAAAATATTTAAAATGAAATTGATTTTCGTTAGTAAATTTAGTATTGGTTAGTTAGCTCTACGGTATTTTGAATTTGCATATAAGAAGTCTGTTATTTATGTTTTATATTGATAGTTTGCGGTTATTCAGTTTTTTTTTCAAAATTGTTAAATTCCATTTAAATATGAAACTATTTTTTTTTTAATACGTAAATTAAATAATTTAAGAACATATTTTGTTAATCTCCAAAAATTTAATTATTTTTGAAATTCTTTTAAAATTATTTTTTATATAATCACAATTATTTATTGGTTTCTTTATAACTATAAAATTTGTTGACTAAATTAAATTTTTATTGGACCTGTTTTAACTAAAAAAAAAGAAAAAGAATTCAAGTTCATTAAAAAACATACAAATATAAATTGATTTAATTTTTTGTTGTAATTATGTATTAAGAAAATATTAACTTGGTTGTTTTTTTCCAATTAATTTTATGAGAACTATGCCAGTATTGTAATTTTTGCAGGTGTTTTTCACAATATTAACTTGACTAACTGACAAAAACATTCGACTATGAAATTTGAATTTTAATGAGTTTTTTTTCTCAGTTTTTTTTTTTGTAAAAAAAGGGTAAATTATAATAATTTTTAATACTCGTACTAAATAGTTTATATTACATAATAAAAATATGGACATTACATTTCAGTTTACATGTAGGATTTAGGGGAATAATTCTACTTTCTTTTATATTATAAAACAAATTCAATATTTGAATAAAAGTTGGGACAAATTTTTATAAATAGTACAATAATTCGAGAAATTTCAGTAGACACAGTAACAATTAATTTGTTCGTAACAGATCGTTATCCTCGGACTAGGATCTAGTTTCAAAATCAGAACAACTAAAGATTATAATATTTTCATTGCACAGCCTCCTTAAAGAGATTCGTGACATTTGATTGCAATTTGGAGTTACTAATTGTATATTGGTTCCGAATTATAAACATTTAATTAGAACAAGTAAATGACTTTTAATAGTGAGACATTTGTTTTCAGCCAAAGGGTCAACCTCAAACAAGTCTTAAAACACAATTACACAATTAATCTTAAAATACAATTACATATTGCAAATTTTATTACTGGTATACTCATTTTAAGCTTAGAGTTAACTTAGACATTGATGTCTCGGTCTGGAGTTTAAACTGTGACCTATTACATCACAGCATAGTAAACTACTACTACGACACCGTCTAAATTAGAACACAATTTATTAATTTTAAAAATGAATCAAAATTAAAAAATCACATAATGCCAATCAGAAAAACTAACATTAGAAAAATTACAATTTTCATTTTTCTAATTTGTCATTGTATGACAGATTTCTATCCGGCGGGGCGAAAGGGTTAATATGTATCCATTATAAAATTACATATAATAATATTTTGTAATGAAAAAAGGTTAAAAATTAAAATGAATTATAATTTATCTTTCAAGAAATTAAAATTCATATTTATTAAAACATTTTATTTACAATTTTCATCTGAATTAATGATTTTTAATTTAAAATTTTGCCTCGTTAATTTATACTTTCATATTTTTTATTATATCCTTTTTTTTTTACCTCATATAATAATATTTTTAATGAAATTTAATCATGCAAATAATTATTTAATCCTGGAATATATTTTTTTTTGTATTTTTTGAATGATAAAGAAAAATTGCATATTAATGTCTGTTCAATGATTATGATTAAAATTATGTATAATTATGAATTTCATTGCTGAATAATAATTATGTGTAGCATATCTTTATATACATATAGTTATAAAATTAAATTATTTAAATATTATAATATTTATTTAATTCAGAAGAAAATTGATGTCATTCAATTATCAAATTAATATATATCAACCAGAAAAAATATAAGTTTTGTTCAATTAAATGAAATATATTACTAATAAATTCACAAAATAATTCAAATTTAAATGAATTTTAAAACAATAATTATATTTAACAAATATATAATTAATTTGATATATTTATTTTGTATATTATTAATTAGCTAATGAATAGTGAAAACGAAGACTATAATTGCTGAATAATTAGCCTAAATTCGAAAATAATTTAAGCTACTTCAATAAAGTTAAATTATTTTTATGGTCGTTTTTAATATCAAATTGAGAAACACTTCAGATTATAAAATTTATAGTTCGGGCTTTTTCAGAAATTTATCAATTGTAAGATCATTTAGCACTGGTGCGCAATCTTTTATAGCTCGGGACCATTTCAATAAAAATATCAGAATTTTATGGGGGCCATAAAGTATAAAAAAAGTATAAATGATAAATTGATATTTTAGAAAAATAAAGAAAGTTTATTAAAAAAAATTAAAATGGCTATTATATTAGTGTAAATGGTTCATTGTTGTTTCGATCACATTTTTTCAGTAGATGCTCTTCTTAATAGATCCTGAATATGTTCTTTACTGATGACAATTCTAATTATTTATACTGTACAAATTATAAAAAGAAACTTTATGTAAAATATATTCTTATGAAAATTTGTATTAGGTCTATTAAATAAAAATGCTTTAATGGCCTTATGCAGATCGCGAGCGATAGTTTGACACCACTGAATTAGAATCACAATTTAAGTTCTAAAATTTGAATCAGAATTTGTAGTTCTTATTCTTAAACCAATATCATTTTATAGTAAGGTTCTCTGATTTTGCTACAGTTACAGTTTCGCCGGACATATGATTCAGAAGCTATAAATTCTAGAATATATTCACCTTTATAAAAACCATAAAATTTAATTTGATATTATTTATTTATATGAAATAATCAATTTTTATAAAAAGTAAAATTAATTAAATTTTTTAATTAAATATTTACTGAATTTATTTGAATTATATTAAAAAAAATATTATAAAATTATATAATAATATTTATGTTATTTCCAAAATCTATTAATTTTTAATCGGATATAGTTTTGTGTGTTTTATTTAACTCAATCAAAATTCCAAAATTCAATTAATAATTTTAATTAACATTATATAATAAAAAATATTATATTAAATATAATTCAATTTTCAACTATGATTTTTAATATAAATAAATTAAATATTTATTAAATTGTTATAATTTTAAATCTTACTACATTTTTAGGTGTACCAGACTAGAAATACTAATTTGATAAAATTGTCTAATTTAGGATTTACGATGACATCATCTTCAGTTGTTTTGGCTCGTTGGACATTAGTTTTATTAACTCTAACATTTAGTTGTGTTTTGATTATAAAAGCTGCAACAGGTAAACTAATTTTATTATTTATGATTTATGTTTTTATTTAGGATATGATAATTAATTTTTATTATTATTATATTTTATTTCCTGCAAAATATTAAATTTAATTTTTTTTCGCTTTTTTTTTTAGGTCCAAATCATGATAAAGTCGTAGTTTGTTATGTGGCAACATGGGCTGTTTATCGACCTGGTAAAGGTTCTTATGCTATTGAAAATTTAGATGCAAATCTTTGTACACATGTTGTTTATGCATTTGCTGGTCTGGATATTACTAAAGATGCTATGAAATCACTTGGTAAATTTACTATAAATTTATATTATATAAAATGAATAAATTTCGTTATTTGTTCACCCACGATTTATTTTAACCAAAAACAATTTTATGTAATTAAAACTTTTGGAAAATAGATTTAAAACAATTTTTTGTTTTACATTTTTTGTAAAATTAAAATTATATATTTTCCATATAAACAAATTAAATCAATCAATAAGCCAGTCACTAAAGTTGGAAATTTGATAATAAATCGAGTAATTATTACAATCAATATTCACTTTTGTTATATATGTATTTAATATATATTGAATCGATACATCCTTTTACATATTAAATTTCAATATATATTTCCTTTTTATTGTAAATTTTTGTATATTGGTTTCAATTTCAATTTACTTTGTGATTAATTGATAATATTGATTACATACCATAATAAAAAGGGTGTAAAACCAAAGTAATAAAAGTGATAAATTATTAAGGTTTTTATTTTATTTGATGAATATTTAATGATAAATTTTCAATTTAATATCAAACCCTTAGGTATTTATTTTCTTTATGGAAAAAAAAATAAACATATTACTTAACAAATTAAATGGAATTCTATTTCAAATATTTTATAATTAAACGATTTTTATTTAGAACTCAATTATTTGAGTTATTGATGTATGCAAATTAAAAATGACATTTTTTTTCCATCTCAAAATTATTATGGTATTAAGTTCAAATTATAAAAAAATAATTCTTTATCATCATTTTGATAAATTATGATAAAGGCTTAATTATAATTGGCTAGATTCTTTAAATGACAAATTTCATTAAACCAGCCAAAAACCTTTAATATTTTATTACTCAAAATCGACCCTTACACTAATTCAATAATGAAATTTTTTATAGAAAATACATATAGTTTTAAGATATAGAAAATATCAATAATATTTAAATAAATAGTTAAGAAATTAAAAATCAATAAATTTTAACCCTTTGTCGTTGAATATGATTGTCTTGTACGTGTTTTGCTGTAGGACACGACATGAAATTATGTCAGTTTTTTTTTGGTGTGGAACATTACGAAAAAATCTCTTGAAATTTTTGAAAATATTGCACAATCCATGATCAGCAACTGGAGTTAAGTTGGATTGACAATTTTGATTATTCAAATAAATTAACAATTTTGAAAATTATATTAAACTTTTAAATCCATTCCTATTCAGTGTTATACTAGTATAACAGTTACAGGTTACAGGATAATAATTTCTGTGAAATAGTAATAATTTTAATGTTTTTATACTTATAATTCAATATAACAGATAAAGTACCCTTAATGCAAATTGTTATCCTTATACAGAGTATTTATATTGGAATTTGTAATTACTTACTCTTACCAAATTATTTGTATTACATAGAAATGGTAAATGTCCCACTGTACTATTTTTAATTAAAATCTACTATCTGTCAATAACTTTTTTTAAGGATATTACTGAAAGTATTATGATAAAAACTGTATAAATTTAATTAATTTCACTGTTTTACTTCCCTGAGTTCATATTTTAAATCTTTAAATTTCATAGACAATATTTTATTTTAAAATTAATTTAATTTAATTTATTTAAATCTGCTAAGAATTTACCAATTCAACATAAAAAAAAAACAAACTCAATTATTTAATATTTTATCACGTACTTTTAATCAAATATACTTTTGTACTCTGACTCAACATAAATAATTAATTTTCTATATACGAAGAATATCTTTTATAAAATTATTTTTTGGTGGAGTATAAAAAAAAAAATAAAATAAAGGATAACAAAAAAATAGATACGCAATCTGCTATTAAACAATCATCTATCTTAGTTTTAATTTGATGTTAAATGTAGCTGATGATGAACATCCTTCAAAATGAAAATCATATATATAAATTTATATTTAACCATTAATTTATTCGTCATTTTGTAGAAACAATATGACTCTAATTTATTAAATATACTAAACCAACAATAAATGTATACAGGGTGTCCAAAAAATTAGTGTCAAGTCGAAACAATGATATAGAGAACCTCAAGATCTATCAAAATCATATATAAACTATTAATTTTTTTTTCTAATTACCTACCAGTTCGAAGAATTTATGCTATTGTGACATGATGAACAATTGTGATAGATCTTTGATTTTTTGTTTCAGCTTAAGTAATGAAATGGGCAATTTGTCGCAATTACATTTTCTTTATATAGGTCTTAACATCGCGACGAAAAAAAAACGAAAAAATTTAAAACTTTGGATTTTTAGTAATGTTTGAAGACGTTTTAAAAAAAATATTTACCTAAAATTTCTTTTCCAAACCTAATTCAAAAACTTTCACATTTTATCAGCTGCACATACTGCAAATTACAAAGCGATATTGTAACGGCTTCACTGTAAAAAAAAATCATTTTAAGTGTAGACAGTATAAAATTTGAATTAAATGTATATAATATATATTGGTAATTTTGATAGTCCTTTAAGTTTTCTACCTCCCTACATCGGTTTGATACAATTTTTTGGGACAACCTGTATAACAAAATAGAATTTATATATATTTAATATATAACAAATAAAAATTTCTATGTTTTTTTTGTTCCTTTGGTATTTAAGTTATTTTATTATTATTTTTCATTAGAAATGGTGAAATGATCTGCCAATTTTGTCTTTTATTATTTAGATTAAAACCATTCCATTTTCGGTTATATCTTAATTTGTTGCTTTATATTTTCTTTATATACTTACACTTTTTTGTTGTTGTTCAAAAGCATTGAAACTTCTTCATTTCTAGAACGTAATTAATATGCATGAAATGGCACCTGAACAAATTGTACGTGATTTTAATACAAAATCTAAATGATTGAGCTAAAAACAACTCAGAAATATAATATATGTATAACAAACAAAATATATAAAGCTAAGTATATAGATATGTATATAAATGGCAATTATAGAATTTTACTTTACGTGTAAATTACTGGGGTATATTTCAGGTATGGAGTTAGGGAGTAGTATGAGATCCTGAGGGGGGAAAATAGAAAATTCTAGATTTGAGCATAAGTTGAAATAATTAAGTATAGTAATTAAATGAAATGAGGATATAAATTTGTAATTTATGGTTGGTAATTAAATTAAAATGTTTTTTTTTTTTATATTAAGTATTTTTATAAAAGTTTGTGATAGATTAAATTTTATGGAAATAATTTTCAACTGAATTATCCTAGGTTTTAATTGAATATATTTTTGTTCAAAAGAACAAAGTTCGAAATTTTATTTACCTGAAATTGTAAACTACACAAAGTTTTACTTCAAATTTTACAGACATTGATTTATGAATCAAACTATACTACCGCAAAAATGGCGATAAGGGAAATAACTTTCTATATTCTTTGAAACATAAATTTAAGTAATGCAATAAATCCGTGAGATTCAAAAACAATGTATGGATATTGAATTGGATTCTTTAAGGAGCCCTGTAACAATACTATAAGCTACGTAGAATATGAATAAGTTAAGGGAACGCGGAATATATGAGAAAGGGGACTTGAGGAAGAATATTCTAAATATAGAAAGGCTGATTTATATAGTTAATTTAAAAAAATCAAAATTAAACTCTTACGAATTTATAGAGTTAATTAAAATAAAAAGCCCCTATTTCCGGAGTTATTTAGGGTTATTAGGGACTAGGGTAGGAATTTGCTGCAACTACACAGGTTGATTTATAGAGTTAAATCAAAAAAGCCAAATCAGATAATCTAATATGTATAGTGTTAAGGTCACAGTTTTCGGAGATTGTTCGGATATCATCAGCGACCAATAACTCATTCCAATATAATTAAATTGATGAACAAAATATTTCTTATTTCCCAAAATATTTTAAAATAAATTATATTAGATGAATTAGCTGTCGAAAATAATTTCATTAATGCCTGTAGCCAATATGTATACACATATTTTTGCACTTCAATCCTGTTCCTTAAAAGATTTATTATATAAAATTTTATTCAACTTTCATTTACAATTTTTTTTATTTTCTTTTTTTTTGTTTATGTATTTATTTTGTTCTTAACTTTACAATCGTATCATAGTATCTCATCAACATGAAATAAAGTCAAAGCGTTAACTTGCTAAGAATAGATTAATTTTCCCTTTTTTTTTGTTGTTGTACGCTTTTTATACATGAAAAACATTGATGATTTAATTCTAATATTATTTTCACGAATATAATATATTTTTATACATAGCTAAAGACAACATAGCTAAAAACATAAAACTTTACATTTCTTTGTGCTTATATTAATGTTCCGGTAATAAAATTTAAGAATATTGAATTTATTTTTAATCCGTCCCCTTAAAAAAAAAAAAAATGTTGTTCGTTCATTCCATTTTATCGAATGTGTAAAAATAAATTAAAATGTAATGCCAGTGATGTACGACCACGACGTATGCTATGTGATGTAGTTTACATCATTGTCTACGAGTCGATGTGTAGCCAATATTCTATTGTTTACTTCATAGTTTACGCGTAGACAATTACTACAAATTCCAAATCCAAACTGAACTTCAAGTGCTTGGTAAAACAATGAACTAATAATTTTGCGTTTGACAGATCTCACAAAGTCGACAATGTCTACCCTAACAAATTTGTTTGTCTACTCTAAACTGTAGACAATGAAAATCTACGTGTAGAGTAACAACTCGGATGCTACCTGGGTTTATTTATATAGTCGCGTATATTATGGTAGTTTATCATATTAGGGTTTATATTATTAACAAGAATTATCCTCAAGGACGAAATGTTTATATATAATGATTTTGTGAATTTTCAATAATTTTATTCAAAAATGTTATTTTGGTTGGTGGTTAAGGATTTAATTTAATTTTCATTTAATCACAATTTTTTTATTATTCTGTAATTTGAAAGATTCTATTATAGCTTTTCCAAATGATGTATAAAATTATTAGATTCTATTTACTAGAAAACGTTTTTCGAATTTATTTTCCCTTAGTTTTTATCATGTTTTTTTTTTTTTCATTTTAGATCCTTGGCAAGATTTAAAAGAAGACTATGGAAAAGGTGGATTTGAACGTATTAATAAATTGAAAACAACACATCCACATTTAAAAGTTACATTAGCAATTGGCGGTTGGAATGAAGGTTCTAAAAATTATTCAATATTAGCATCAGATCCATTACGACGTCAACGATTCGTTAAACAATCATTAGACTTTATACGTAAATATAATTTTGATGGATTAGATTTAGATTGGGAATATCCAACACAACGGGGTGGTGAATCAAGGGATCGTGAAAATTTTGTAGCATTAGTTAAAGAATTAAAATCTGAATTTAATAAATATAAATTATTATTGACATCAGCAATTGGTGCTTCAAAAAGGGTAATCGATGAAGCATATGATATTCGTTCTTTATCAAAATATTTAGATTTCTTTCATATTATGTGCTATGATTATGGTGGCAGTTGGGATAAAAAAGTCGGTGCTAATGCACCATTAGCTGGTGATGGTTCATTGAATGTTGTAAGTACATAGTTTTCTATTTTATATATAAAAAAAAAATATTTTTTATTTACTCTAATCTATACAGGAATATACAATAGAGTACTTGATAAAATTGGGAGCACCACCATCAAAATTAGTTGTTGGTATACCATTTTATGGTAGAACATTTCGTACAACATTTGATGGTTATTTTGGTGATACTTCAGATGATCTTGGTTTTCAAGGACCATTTACAAAAGAGAATGGTTTTCTTGGTTACAATGAAATTTGTATTTTATTTACAAATAAAAGTTCTGGTTGGACAAAAGATTGGGATGCACCAAGCGCACAAGCAATTGGACGTTTTAAGGATACTGAAAAAGGCGAAACATTAGTTGTAACATATGATAGTACTAGATCTGTTGCTAATAAAATGCGTTTTGCTATGAGAAAAGATTTAGCTGGTGCTATGGTATGGTCTGTAGATACAGATGATTTTTTAGGTGAATGTAATAATGATATGGATACATTTATGGATATACAAGAAATGTCAATGCCAGGTGTACAACTAACAATACCAAATAGATTATATTCAAATTATCCACTTTTAAGGACAATTAATGAAGGAATTGATTTAGCTTTGGCTGAAATTAAACAGGAAAATGAAATACGTGAAAAAGATAAAGAAAATGAAATTCCACATCATGAGATTGACACGAAAAATGATGATAATTCAGGACGAACGAATTTCGATATATCTATTGGATCAATAATTATTGGTATTTTGGTCATTTGTCTGAGGAGATGGATTAGTTAAGTTTTCAAAAAAAAAAGAAGATAATTTATGTATAATGTGCTGTGAATTTGGTGTCTAGTTTTTAGGAATTTTGAATTTAAAATTGTATATTTAAGAAATCAATCCTTGTGTTTAGTTTAAGTGAATAAAATTTAATGAATTATTTAAAATAAAAGTAATAAGATTTTAATAATGAAATTTTTACGATTGCAGTTTTACAAATAGTTTATTTATTTATGCAGGAATGAAACACTTCGGAACTTTTTCTTACAAGGTTTTTCATAAACCAATGAAGCGACTACTTTGTAAATGAAAGCCTAGTGGAGTCGATTTGGTCAATTATTCGATTTCTTCATAGAGAAATGTACGGCATTGAAATTATTTTTGTAAATTGAATAGTAATCTGTAAATAAATATTGTTTGTGAATATGCAGATTTAAAAAGTCCTTATTAACTTGTAGAGCTGGTTTATTCAATGCTGTTTTTAGAAGCTGGGGTATCTGAACTGAATTTAAGACATTTCATAGATTTTCAAACTGCATCTCGAAACTAAAATAAGTTACAATCTCTCACAGTTGCACAGAATTTTGATATATTAAATATTAAACCATTTCAATATTAAATTTCGATTAATTAAAAGACATAATTCATAATTTTTGTATTACATTTTTTATTATAATATCGTTTTTCTTTTTCATTTTATTATATATTTTCTTTTTAAAATATCATTGTCAACAATTTATTTTTCCATTATATAATATAAATTTTCTTGAAAATTTTACTTATTATTTATTATATGATTAAAATTAATTTGATTTTTTAGAAGGAGGACGTAATAAGGGCCAGTCTACAATTTTTTTTATATTTAGAATTTTTTAACATAAATAACATAAAATTATTAAATATTAATGTTGTTTTTATAGCGATACTACTACAAATATAAATGAAATTATTTTAATTAATTAAAAAATAATTTTAATTTTCAATCTTTTTTACTATATTTATAAGAAGTCGTAATTTTTATTTATATATATAAATATAAAAGTATAAACTTAAATAATTTTTAATGTTTGTTGATGGAAAATAGTTTTATAAATTTTCTTAACTAACATATTTACAAGATTTTTCTTTTTTTTTAACCAAATCTTAAAAAGTATTATCATAAAAAAATCAAATTTCCTTTAATTAAATATTGTCATCTACAATTTTATTTGATTAAAATTTATGTTAAGGAAAATGGTAAATCCTTGTGAAAGGATGATGTGTAATTATATAAATATCTATTTATTTTTTCAAATTTTATTAATATAATAATTAACAATTAATTTATTTTGTTTATATTGTCTAAAAATTTACTTTTTTGTTGTAATTTGTACCCTAAATTCTAACTAACATCAAAAAGTATATACAGAAAGAGATCAAAACTAATATAAAAGTTTTATATTGTGTAATTAAAAAAAGTTTTCACTCTTGTGTGATTTGATCTTCAAATATGCGTCAATATAAAAACTTTTATATAAGTTTTGATCTCTTAATTTATATACTTTTTGCTAACATCTAATTATATAATAAGTAATAGGCATTCAATATGTTCTCCCCATACATAATTATATAATTAGGTAAATATTTCAATTTTATTATACATCATTTTAAATTATCATAATTTATATAATTAATTACATATTTTTTTGTACCATATAAATCAAATTCTTTACACAAAAACTTCCTCTCACAATCTTCGATCACTGCTATCAGACCATTCGTTATCTGAATTCGATAAAGCTGTACCAATAACAGTTTTTTGCTGTTGTTGACCATTTAATTTATTTTCTTGACTTTCTTGATCTATTGTTGATTCGGGATATAATAAACCTGAATCGCTACTACTTAAATTTTGTATAATACTAGTGATATTTGTTCCTAAATTAGTTCTTTTAATTGGTGTTAAATTTAAATTTTTCGATGATTTAGGTGATCTATGTGAATGACTAGTTGTTGATGATTTATTATTATTACTATTGTTATTATTACTATTACTATTATTATTATTATTAATATTATTATTGTTATTATTGACAAAAGTCATTTCCTGTTCAAATGCCATTGTCAGTGGTTGACTTTCATATTGATTAGAATCTTTAACTATTTCATATTGTGCATCTGGTGCTAAAAATAATTCGTGAATATTTTTCGTTGATCTACGGTGTGCTTCTTGACTTTGTTCATTCGATGAAAATGGATATGAAGCAACGAAATTTGTATTTGTAGTTGATTCTATTATTGTATCGTTTGTCGGTTGTTGTTGAGATGATGATGGCACTTGTGATGTAAAATTTGAACATGGTGTTGCCGGTGACAAATCTGTATAATCAGTTTTTTCACCTGATTCAACTGAACACATACTTTGACGTGATAGATCTTTTGGAATAAGACTTTGACGCGGTGTTATTATTGGTAAATTCATTTGATTTTTATCATAATTTTCATTACCAGGTATTATTTGTGGAAATGGCAAACGGCTACGAATTGAATTTTCACGTTTACCAAATCGTTGAGATAAATAATCTTCATTTTCTTCTTTGGCCGATGAATCATCATTTTCGGGACGTCGTTTATTTGCATCATCATAATAATTATCATTTTTAACTGATATATTACAACAACTACTAACATCAGCAAAATATACTTCAGATTCGGTAGATGGATCTATTATTCTAACAACGCCATTATTTTGAATATTTTCATTTTCGACATTCTGGAAACCAGAATTTTCTACACCAATTTTAACTCTTTTTATTTTGGTTTGCTGACAATTCGATTGGGTACCAGTTGATGATGATGAATTTGATGATATATTTGTTGGTGAATCAGACGGTTCATCATTTGGATTACGTGGTTCATGATATTCTGGTTCTTCCATATCGGGTCGTATCGGTTGAAAGACATTTTGTACATCAACTCTTTGTGCTCCTTGATGTGTATTACTATTTGGACCTATACTTTTAGCACCAACCTCAACACGTTTTTTCATTTTCCGTACCGGCAATGTATTTGAAAATCGATCTCTCGGTCCGTCACTATCTGACGGTGTATTCTCATAATTATCTTTTGTTTTGAATCCACTTTGTCGTTTAATCAAATTACGATTTTGTGGCGAACAAAATCCTGGTTCCATTGTACGACTATCTGTTGATGAGCTATGCTGATGGCATTCTAAATTCGGTATTTGTTGTTGTGTTGGTTGTATTTGATGATCCATAACTGCCGGACATTGATTTGGTTGTATATATTGGTATCGTCCACGTCTCGCAGGACTATTTGGATCACTGTAAGGTGGCGGAGGACCCCAAACCCCGTATGGTAATCCACCAATTATACTATAACTACCTTGTTGATTTGGTACTTGTACAACATTTGTAATCATACCATTTGCATCTGTCGGCACACCGCCACCTGGTCCTGTTGAATTATTTGAGAATCCATATTGTGAGTCGGGACTAGCAGGTGATTGACGAAATAATCGTGAATTTTGATTATTAGTATTTGTTGTATTATTACGATTCGAATTATTTCTTTGCCATGGCATACGTGGCCAATTCCAACCACTTGTACGACCATTATTATTGTTATTTCTTTGACCATTTTGATTAATATTACGATTTCCATTCAAACTAGTATTTGTTAATTCATCACCACCTGGATTTGGTGAATAATAATTTCCTAATGGCTGTGGCTGTCCATTTGCCGATGTCCAAAATCTATTTGTACCATCCCATGGATATACAGCAGATGGTTGCATTGATTGACGATGTGTATGGCATTGTTCACAACAACGACATGATGAATTCATTGTCATTTGAGTGCCAATTATTGATGGTCCAGTTGGTGGTCCTGGTGGTAATGGTGGTGGTGCTTGTTGACTTTCATATAATGAACGACATCGTAACTCCAATTGTTCCCAGTACATTTTTTTTCGTTCGTGACTGTAATTGTAAATTATTCAACAAAAAACAAAAATTTAGTTTTACTAGATTCATTTTCATTCTATGGTATTTGATATATTTTCTATGGTTATAGTAGTAATTACCTTAAAAGTTGATAGACAAGCATACAACTAAATACAGCCACAAGAACACCGGCCACTGAAAGACCAAAAATAGCTCGTAGACATGAATAGAGTGCACCATGAACTAAACCACAATCTGATGTTGAATCAAAAACGAACGTTACAACATCTATTCAAAAATTAACAAAATTGTGAAAATAGAGAGAAAAAAAAATTATTTGTGTTACATTAAAATTATTTTGTGAAAATTGTTATGGTAAAAACTATTTAAAATTCTATCAATGGAAATTTTCTTTTAACAAAAAAAAAAAAATGTAAATGAAAATTTTCAATATAAATAGTGAAAATAAATAGTAATTTTGTTATGCTCAATTTGAAACTTTTGAAAATATAAAGACAAAAAAAAAAAAATGTTATATTTTATATATACCTCCATCACTTTCCAGTTGTGGTTCAATTGTGGTCGAATAACACGTACATGTTCTAGCTTTTGTTGAATATTCACATTCACGTAATGCCTGCAATCGACTCATATGTAAAACTGTTGTTGTCACAGTGACCAAGGCACAAATCAATGCTGATGCCAAACCACAAACTCCTGAAAGTTTTATCTGCATAATATCAAAAAAAAAACAAAAAAGAAGAAATTTATTCTATATGAATTGCACAAAATGGAATGAAACTAGAGCTAGAAAAATGAACTTAGGATAAAAAATAAATGGTAAAAAAAATAAATAATTTCAGATAATTTGAGGAATAAAAAAAAATACTTTAGATTTATCTTGTCCTACCCAGTGACACTCGAAATAGGAAAAGAAAGATTTATTATATGCATAGAGGATTGGCAAAATTTTTCTTTTTTTACTTTTAAAAAACTTTTATTTTAGTTAAGTTTTTCTTTTACACATAGAAACATGGAAAATTATTTTGAAAATTTTCGAGAAAATAGGAAAAAACAAGAAAATGTCAAAGTAAGATTTGGCTAGTTTTTTACTTTTGATTGTTAAAAATTATGCAATACTGGCATAGACGAGGCTTTGTAAGGAAGAAAAGTTTGGTGGACTATAGAAATTCTTAAGGATTGGGGAAAAATATATTGAACATAAAAAATTGGAAATAAGTTTTATCATAGACAAGACATTTTCATGGATTATAGGTAAAAATAGATGTCAGTTGTTCAATTAAAAATTAAAGAAAATTCATAGTTTTTGTGGTAAATTTACCATTTTAAATAACAAAGAAAAAAAATGGAAATGTTAGAGAATTATTGATTTTAGGTTTTTCGGTTTTTCAGATAATTACTGAAAAAGTATCTCATAAGATTTAATAATTATTAAACATTAAATGTTGAATTACTTTACTGCATTACATGTAATTTCATATTTAAAAATTTAAATTGTAAGTTATCTGTATTGAATACTTTCAGTAATACATTAGTAATGCATTCCTTTTTTCAATAATTCTGTAATTCATTCCATTTCTTTTCGATAATTCTGTAATGCATTCCGTTTTTTTCAATAATTCTGAATATTTCGATATTCTTATGAATTAATATGTAATTAAATACTTGGATTAAAGAAGTAATCCATTGAATATCCAATTAAAATTCATTAATTTTTTTTTAAATATTGTAATTCGTTAAAATGATGCATTACTTTGCGTAATCATAACTTAAGTATCGATTAAAAGTAAAATGTAATTCAAATTTTAAGTACAATATTATTTTAATTTAAGCACTTATTTATTTTACATAACTTTTTTAATAATTATGTATTTACGAGCCATGTAGAGTAGAGTATTGAACCATTAAAGGTAAATTGAACTAAAAAATAACTTTTATAAAGTTAGTACCAAACAAAATAAATTATCAACCAAAAAGCAAAATGAAGAATATTTTATAAATCTAATTTTTAATCATTTTTTTTTAAAAAAATACTTTTAAAATTTCAGTTTATTTTATTTTCAGTTTAATTGCACTTTAAAGGAGAAAAACTACTTTGATAATTGAAGCGTTTCAATTTGAAAACTAGCAAAAACAAATTTTTTTTTATAAAAACTTTTTAACTAAATTTCTGCTTCATTGATAAAAACGTATTGCAATTTTTAATTTTGTAAATCAATCGCTAAAAGGAAAACTAAAATGATTTTATATTTTGAATTAAATTTTGTATTTTTATTTAGGATACGAAAACAAAAATGTTAAAATTGACAATTTTCTAAACTAAATTTTATTGGATAGATAAATTTATTGAACTAATTTGATAATGGATAAAAATATTTTGTGATAAATTGTATTATAAAAAAATTGATTTTGGTTCTATTTCGATATTTCATTAATTATTCAAAAAATAGTTTTCAAAAAATATTAGATTATATTTATTTTAAAATAATAATGTTAAAGGAATTAAAATTGAAATTTTTTAATAAGTCATAATATTATTAACGTTGGAGTTGCTCAAAACAAAATGGCACCACGTAAAAGTATTTAATTAGAGACCATCAGGGACGAAAAATAAGGATAATTTTAATGTATGTTTTCTTTAAAAATTTATAAAAAATATCTATAATTTTCTAATTATCAATCACATTAAGGTTAATTTTTTGGCCTTTTCCTTTAAAAAAAATAAAAATTATATTGAAATTATTGGCATTGCTGCTGTCATTTTACAAATTACTTTTAAAATACTTTAATCAGATTTAAGAGATTAGATTAATTTTGATACCAATAAATTGTGTATAATATAAAAATTAATTTATTTGATGAAAATTGAAAAATCAGCAAAATTTTTGTTCAATAATCCTCTACAAAGTAAATATTTTATATTTATTTAATACAAATCAAGATAATTTCAATTTATTTGGGTCAATCAAAATAAAAGGACAATTTTCTATAATATTAAAACAATATTGTTTGAAATGATTTTATTTTATATACTTTTATCAATAGGGGACAGAGTTAAATTAGATTTAAATTATCGAATATATATAAAGTTTAGTTGACCATTGGATAATTTAATTGGACAATTTATTTTCTAAGTATATTTTGCTGACATGAGATCAATAATCTTATACTAATTTAATCAAATAATATTGTAATCAAAGTAATTTTAAATGAAATATTTGAAAATATATAAAATTAATTATTTAAAAAACTTTTATAATCAAATTTTTAACTTACCAAAAAACTATACCGATTTCTTCGTCTTGCCAAACTGATAATACACAGTCCAGTCAATATGAGCTGTAAAATAAAGAAAAATTTTGTTTATTAAGAATTTTCACCATTTAAGAATTTTCATCACTAAATTTATATATCAAAAATTAAACAAAAACAAAAAACAAATTTCTTTTCCCAATACTTGATTCTCAGTTAATAGACACTTTTCTAAAAATAAATCAAAACAAATTTTAATGAGCCTGTCATCCCTTGTCAGATCCTTTTACTCTGTTGTTTGTTTCTTTTGGAAAAAATCTCCATATATTTATAATAAATGAAAAACCTTTCATTCTTCATACAAATACTTCAGTTACTGAATCGCAAAATAAATAAATAAAAAAAAAAAAAGAAAAAACGCATTTCTTTAAATGGTTGAAGATTTTGTCCATAATTTTTTATCCTAAAGTCTGTCCAAACTTATGTGTATCCTTTTCGACATATCAAAGTCAATAAAATATTATTCCAAAAAAGTGTAAAAAAAAAAATTAAATCCTTATCGATATTATTGTATACAATTTTTTTAAAGTTATCCTAATGTTTTCTATTAATTTATTTATAAGGTATCGGATACACGTACCATAAATATTGATTTTTTCCTGTATAACCTTTAAGGTATTTATGTAAATCAGTAGCATAGTTCGGTAAAGAAAAAAAGGATTTATATTCAAAAATAAATTTTAAGATCGTAATTTTAAAGAGATTCAATTTTCCTTATTTCTTTTACAGAGATTTTTTAATTTTTTGGATTTTTCATGGTAACAAAATGTAAAACCACATAGAAAAATTTCCATTTTATTTATTACATCTAAGAAATATTTTTATTTTCTCACTTTTACCGATTTACAAAAAACATATTTTTTTTATGTTGATATGTTAATTTTTAAGAACTTCAAATTAGTCGAGATATTTATTAGAATTTATATTTATTGAGATTGTAACTTGGATTAAGCTAAGAATTAGAGCTAAGAACTAGATTATTTATGTAGATTTCTCTTCAGATTTACAAATTAACATAATTTTCAAACTTTTTTATTTCAACTATTTAATTATCCTTCAAACATAGTTAAAAGTTTTGTAATAATTTTCTAAAAAAAAAACATTTCTTTTCAAGTGTCCTTAACATAGTTTTAATGGTAGTAGATAGTTTTATTTGAATAAAAATATGATTACTAAATAAGTTTTTTTTAAAAAAGTGTTTTTTTTATTTCTATGAAATAGTTTTTTTAAAAAAAATTATTTTCTAAACGAATTGTACTTTTAACATTTTTTTTAATGATTTTTTATGAACTCATTTTTCAACAACAGATATAAAAGATTTGAAATATAAAAGTTATATTTTTATGAATGTGGAAAAAGTTATGGTGCAGTTGTGGTGTAGATGAGTGAATATTTATGTTTAATTTACATTTATTTCTAGTATTTTCAAATAGCATATTTTATTTTGTAAATATGATTAATTGCAGGAAAATTAAAACTTAAATACGATTTAATTAACACTCGATTTTGCGATCTTTATTCACTACCTGAACCTGCATCTATTCTGCATCTATTATTAAGATGGTAAAATGTTTGTAATAATTGTAATATTTAGAAGATGATATCAAGTGTACAGTCAGTCAAACAAACATAATGAAAATATTTATAATAAACAATATAAGAATTTTGAAGGAATCGATGATTTGGAGTAAGTGCCAAGAAAGAATCTCAATAATATAAATTTAACTGAAAACTGCCTTTTATAAAAACAAATATTGATCTAAACAAAATAGTGGTTTCGGTATCACTACACCTTTTCCAAGTGTAATTCAGAAAGTATCAATTTTAATTCAGAAAGTATCAATTGTAATTCAGATTAATCAGTTTTAATTCAGAAAGCTTTCTGAATTTAAAAATTATAATTGATGCTTTCTGAATTACAGTTGGAAAATGTGTAGAAGCATAGTTCATTAGCAAATATTTTACATTTCATAATAATATTAGCTAGTATACCACATTTTGTTTAACAACGTAAATGTTTATGATTGTTTCAATGAATTTCTTTCTAAACATTGCCGAATTTCAATATTATGACTTCCTATGAAGTTCGGAAAGTAAAAACATAAAAACATTTTCATTACAAAAATGGAATTTATATTATGCCATGATGAATATCAAAATATTTTATACTTGAGTTAAAAATTCATTTAAATGAAATGAATATAGAAAGTTTTAATGAAATTATTATAATAACGTAAACTAAAAAAAAAAATCACGAAACATTTTTTTCCATTAAACTTTTTGGTAATATTATTAACACTTAAATTACATTTTTTTTAATATAATTCATTTAAATGAATTTTATATTCAATAGTACATAAATTTCTGTATTTTAACGTAAATATTTAATGTAAAAATCATAATAAAACACAAATTAAATAACATATAAACGGTGATTACATTAAATTAAAAAATGCATTGCATAATTTCAGGCGAACACATTTTCTATTTAGTTTTGTCTTGTTATTCATTCAAAATAATTGCATTAAAAATGTTGAATTTTTTTTTTTAAATTTTAATAATATTATTAATTTTTGAAAGGATTCCCTCTTTGAGAAGGGAAATCCTAGATTTGGGCTGGAGTACTATTGTAAAAACCTCAATTGGTAGAATGAAAAATATTGAATAACTATACAATACTAATTTGTGGAAATGTCATGACTAAATGAAACTTTAAGGACGCAATTTATATTCTAAAAATCGATTTATTAGTCTATCATTATTTTTTTAAACTTTAAGGACGCAATAAGTTTTCCACTTCTTTTAAATATATATGAAAATGAACTTTTTTTTTAACGAACATAATTTACAATATTTTCTAAAATGAAATTTTAAGAATATTTCAAAAAAATTTAATAATATTTTTTTATGCTTAAAGCGTAGTCATAACAATAAAGTAGAAGGTCAGTTAAAAGAATCTTTTCCTTGTACATCAAAAAAATTTTTTTTATGAATCTTTCATTTAATAAAATAAAAAAAAAACGAAATGGAATTTAACCACAAAAAGTACTTAACTCTCCATTATAAATGCTACCATGTATATTGATGACAAGGTTGACAGAGTTACGTAAAATTTATTGCTCCCCCATGGCAAAAATTGTGGATAACACAACAACAATGATCACAAAATTTTTTTTTTTTACCTTAATATTGTTTTTTTTTTTGACTTGTGAACGAACCACAAGAAAAATTCATCTATTTAATATCATCACGAGCTAAAAAGTATATACGTAATAATAATTTTCCTTAAAGTAATGCCCCAAATGCTAAGCAACATGTACAGCAAAAAAAACAAGGTTTTTTTTTTACAAAAAATATGATAGCATAAATTTTTTTTTATCCAATTTATGTTTTTTTTATTTTTTTTTTGTGAGCTCTAAGGAAATCTCAAAAGGGAGCAAATTATAATTTCATAAATTTTTTACCAGGGCACAAAAAAAATATTATATTCTTTTAAGTTGGTATAGGTTAAATTACCTCGATATTTTACAAGGCTTCTGGTTACAAAAAAAAAATTATATATAATTTTATAATAGAATATCTAAAAATATTAACAATATTTACTCTAGAGGGTAGAAAAAAACATATTTTTACAGGGGTAATTTCTATTGCTATCTTGTAACAATATGAAAATTGAAAATATTTTGCATACATTTAGGCGATGTTGATAATTATTTGGTGTATATATTAATGTTTTTCGAAGTATTTTCCATTTATGCAAGGGATTATGAATTAATTTTTAGTTTATTAAATGCCAACCCAAGTCAAATCTTTGATCTTTTGGTCTTTAGCACTTTGATAATAGTCAACATAAAACTTGATTATCTAATCTTATCAACAAAAAAAATGTTTAAGATATTTTTGTGGATTAATTTTGAAAATGTTATATTGAAGTTTACGCATCAGGTGTTCCACAATATTTTTCATCATCATAAACTAATTAAGAGTTTTTTTTTTCAATATAAATTTTATTTATAAAAATAAAGTTTTATTAAAATATAAAATATACAAAGAAATTAAAATAAAATTTACCATGAAAGTTTAAAGTATAGAATTTTTTTTTTGGTATTTTTATGTTAAAATAAAATATATTAAAACTTAATTTTTGAAAATCAGTATTTTCAAAAACTTTTAAAATTCCATAATGAAGATTTGATATTGATACTATGAACTAGATAGAGTATGACAACGAGAAACTTTTATTCATAAAAAAAATAAAAAAAAATAAAAATGATTTAAAAGTTTTATTTAATTGAATAAAAGTTGGTATTTTATAACAGGTAAAAGTTTTGTGCACCTAATGGATAATTTGTAGTAAAAAGAATATAAAAAAGTTGAAAAATTTATTTTCATATTTTATAAAACAAAAATTATTTAAAATTTTCATATTTGTAATTATATAAAATTTAAATAATTTTTTCTTAAATTTCATATCAATTTAATTAAATATATTAAAACAATTTTTATCTAAAATTTAGGTATTCTGACATGTACTATGTACTTACTGTCTAATAGGGTGGATGTTCAAGACATTGGTTCCTATATAATATCATAAGGGCAAGGATATCTGGACCTGGTAGAGCATTTCAATCAAGCAGTCTATGAACGTTAAAGACTGGATTGAACATTATATATAACTTTAGGATCTTGATTTCAAAAACTTGGCTAGGTGAAAGAAAATGTATTATCCTTAAAGCAAACAGGCTGAATGTAGGAGTTGCTACATGTTGTTATTTTGATTATATATAAAATGATACAGATGAGCAAGTGTTTTGAAGGTAATCGGTATAGCGTATATTCCTCATTTACAATTAAAATAATCTAACTCAGATTTAATAAAATTTTGAAATTATGTTTCGTTATTCAGTTTGTAAATTATGTTTCCTTTTAAATTTGTTGAATGAAGTAGTAGATGAAAACATTCCATTCAATGATTCAATATCATAAAAGTTTTTTTTAAATTAATGAAGAACAGAATTAATCAAGCAATTCTAATCCATTAAAATGTTACTATGTAGTTTAAAATATTTTGAATTGAGAATTGAAATTGTTGGTATATAAATGAATTCACGTTGGTTGGAAAACACCTTCATAATTTGAAATTAAATTGTAGGATATTAAATTGTTTCTGCAAAACTGACAATTTCAAAATCAAGCGATTTTTAGTTTTCTTCATTATAAATCTTATTTTTTAGAAAAATTGTTATAAAAATAGATTTCCTTTTATTGATATTAAATTTTCAATATTTCAAAGTTTTATATTACATATATAGATAGTCAATATCCTCGAATCTACGTAGTCAATACATTTTTTCTCTTTAAACATTTCATCCGCATTGAAATGATAGTTAGTTTTTATATTGATATACGTAAAATTTTATAATTCAGGCAGTAGGAAATTTAATTAAAGTTCATGCTCCATGAATTAATTCAATTTATATTTTGATTTTATGGTAAATACTATTTGTTTTATGTATAAGGATTATTAGATGTATAATTAAAATATGTAAAAAATCGCATATGAATTAATATTAGCATTTAAAATTTAAAAAAAATTGTTTTATAAAATTGATATTTGAACCGTTTTACGATGTAAAGTTTAAACTTTTAATTTACATTTTTGGTTCGCTTTTTTTTAAACTTTCTGAAAATTTATATTTCCTAAAATTGATTTCTATAAAAAAAAATAAATCAAAAATTAACACAATTCAGTAGATTTTATTCAATTTTCTATTTTCAATCATCTTGGGGGTGATATTCCTGATTTATCCCTTCATATATATTTAAATTTCTACCATGTATGATTATACTAATATAAATAAATATTATTTTGCCGAATGTCAGCAACACCTGGTAATGCAAAAGACAGGATATTAAATCCGGATGTCAGAGGAAACAATTGTAATTTTTTTTTTATATGTATTTTCTTTCTTTTTTTTCAAATTTTCCTTATAAAATACATTTTCATCCAACAATTTATATTTAGATGATAAATTACATTTACTTGAAATATTACATAATATTGAGAAGATATGAACAAATATTTTTTTTATATCCTTTTTAGATAATGTGATTCATTTTTTGAGGCCCCAGAGGCGAATTTTTCAATATGAAAAGTGAATATTTTTATTTTTATGTTGAATATTTCTGAAGTTTACTTTCTGGATGTTAACAACAAGAAGGTATAAAGTAAAATTATGAAGATTTAGTTGACAAAATTTAAATAATATTAAAATTTATATTGTTAAGGAAATTTAGAAGTACATAATTCATTTTAACAAAATTTAATTTGATATTGAATACAAGAAGAAAATTTAATATTTTTGTTTGTATACAGATTTAATTATATCCACAAAATAAAAAGGACGTTTTTTTAAAAAAAAAAAATAATCTTAACATTTAAAAAGTACAAAAAAGAAAAAAACAAATTAATTTTCTACAAAATTAAAGGATTCATATAATCAAATAAAAACATTAACAATAACAAAATTAACACTATGAAAAATATTATCACCTTTACGTAAATGAATGCCAAATTAAAATGAACCACTAAAGTTGAATCATTATGAAACAAAAAAACACTACCAGAAGACACCATCTGTTCAGAAACTTTATGTAATTATGAATTCATTAAAGTAAATTTACTTCAGGCATTTATAAATTATTTATCTCGTCCAAATTTTATGTAAAATTATTTAAATTTCCGTCTCTAATTAGCAATTATGAATGCAAATTAAGAGAGACAAACATATTTATATATATTTTGAATGTTTCACTTGGTTGACGTTTTGTCGGTCACAAATAAAATGAAAAACAATCGGAATAATTGGAATTCTGTTCTCCTTTATAGCTTTAAGTGCACCTTTGTCCAAGAACAAGTGTTCTGGTTGTTTTTTTAAATGAATAGTGATTCCGTAGAAATATAAATTTAAGTGATATTTTAAGGTTTTGTTTTCTGCTTTGGAATTTTAATAGACCAGGTGTTTTGTTTATAGTTTTGAAATAATATCAACAATTTTCAACAGTTTTTGTATTAAAATTTCACTCTTTACCAAAATTACTTGTTAATTAGAAAGATTTGATTAAATCTACATTGTTATATAAGAAATTAATCTTAAACATTTTGTTTTTAAAGCTAACAAACAAAATTTGCTTTTACATTCATTAAAATAATTATTTGAAATAAATTGTAACAAAAAATACAATAAAAAACTACCATAAAATTTATTACATTAATTTATCTTCATATCATCCCCCTCAATGAAAACTTGATTAACCTTTCACCAAAAGGATCATTAGTCTGTTAACTAGAAAATAGTTATTTTAACCCCTAAAAAAATTTTTTTTTACTAGTATTGTTCTCCATTAATGTGAACTCATAATTCAAAGAAAAATCATACCAAAAACATTCAAAAGAACTTAACATTTCTATACTACACATATACATAACATAACACATCCTTATTTATTTTAGTGAAACTCATTAATTCAGGAATTCTTTTTTTTTTTTGATACTCTTTAAATTTCCTTATTTTCAGGACAAAACAACAAAAAGTTGTTATCCTTTTTTTCATTAATACAATATTATTAAGAAATTTCTTGAGACGGTTGGATTTTCCTTATTTTTTCCACATGTGTGTAGCTTTTATAATGATTCCTTTTGTACGTGAACGCATCACAAATCATAAATATACACTGAAATCCTTTTCTAGGCATTATGTTATTATAATATGAGACTTATAATATATACAAAATAAAAAAAAAATGGTCTCATTTGGTGTGTGAATTAGGTTTCAAGTTTTGAGGAATAAAAACTGTGAATAGAAATAAAGGTGAAATCGTGACAATATAATAATTTTCGTTTAGATTTATCCATTTTGTTTCAGACAAATATAGGGCAAATCTCAAGGGGGAAGTGTTTCTTTAATAGGTAACAAATTTTTAAAATAATTTAATTGTAATTATATACTAAGAAAATAATTTTCACAATTTTTTAAGTAATTAATATAATTTTATATTTTTATATTAATGTTATACTGTTATACATTAGTAATCGAGTATCTAATCCTAATCAATTTTAGGTGCATCTAACCTTCTCGTTAACAGAGTCTTAAGAATGAAACTGATTATTTGTTTGGATCAGTGAAAACAAGCTTAATGACAGAGATTGTTAGTAGGTCGTTCTATTGTTACTGTTATACTGTTAATGTACTGTTAATAACAATTACAGTTTATAATCTATCACCTTTAAAATTTAAATAACTAATAATAATAAAAAAAACGATTTTTTTTTTAAATATTTGTAAATATATTCTATGCTATGCTCATAAGTGTAAATGTTTTCACATACTAACAATTTACAACCTTTTCGTTCCATATTTTTCTTATTGTTTTTCAAATTTATCTGTGTCACTACCTAAGAGTGTCTTTTATAGAAGGAAATATATTCAAATTCCCTTGTCACCGGCAAAAAAAGTTCGTATACAAATTTTTTCCAGAAGATTAAAAATATTTTTGGGGGGGAAACATAAAAAAAAAATGGAAAATATTCACGACTTATAAATCATGTCAATTTGAATTTTCCAATTGAACAATTTAAATATGTGTTTTTTTTTTCATCTATAGAAAGGATAATTTTATGCGTTTTGTTTGTTCGTTTTGGCATTAAAGATACTCTGAATTTCAATTTGATTGTGCTTTTTTTTTTGGTTGTTTTAAGGAGTAAAATCAATTTAAATATTTATGTTTTTTTTCTTTCCGTATTCATAGAAGAAATAATTTAATTTTCTCAAGGAAAATTTATTTTCAAATTAAACATATGACAGTAAATTTATGAATATTTTTAATGATTTATGTAAAGTGAATTCAATTAAAAAATTATATGAATATGAGTGAATGGGATTAGGATGTTCATATGCTGCTTGATAATTCATTATGTCAAATAAAATAATTCATTTACAAAATTAAATTGTTTATGTCAAATATAATTTTGGTACATTTATTTATTTGTTAAAATGAAAATCTTGACTTTGTATAATAATTAAGTTATTTTTCCAAAACAGTATATTAAATTTACGGATGGCAATACTTTTAATCTTCTTCTATTTCTCTAACTCTAACAGACCTAGTAGGTGCTTCGCCGCGTTTACCACGCTCTTCAATACGGTAAATTCATTCGTACTACCGTGTTCTCCAGTTTATCCCACCCAAAGAGTTTAGGTTATCTTGTAACACATCATCCCACCGAATTCTAAGATTTTCTTTTAGTCTTACTCCTTGAGGAAAACTACTTAAAGCACAAAATGTCCTGTCTACAGAATTCGCATGTTTTTAAAATGTTCAATGATGTTGGGTTGATTTATCGACACATCTTGGTTATTTTTGACAGTTCTGTAATTTTTCCTTAATACCTTGTTCGTGATTCTTGAATATAGCTAAACCGTTCTCATCCGCCTTTGTTAAAGCTACATATTTCAATTCATACAAAACTATTTGTATTATTAGCAGAGCGTATAGCGTTATTTTTGTTGTTTTTCTCTGGTGTTTCGACCGAAATTGATTAGATAGTTGTTAGTAAGCTCTAATAACTATCGCAGATCTTTTTTATATCTCATTTGTATTATTGAGTGTCGATCCAAGATACCGGAAGAACTCCAATATCTCGAAATTATATTCTTCGATGGTGATATATGAGCGAAATTTGGATCGTTTTCTGATTGTGATCATGTACTTTGTTTTCTATTCATTCAGTTGCAGTAGGATTTGTTTTGCGCTCTCAATAGAATATCTAAGATATGGAATATAACTAAACATTTCATATTCATATGCAAAGTTCTATTAAGTTTACTAAATTCGTCCTTTGTTTAGTAGAAAATAAAAAATATTCATTTACATTTTTACTACAGGATGTAAATTTCATATTTCTCAACTATATACGTAAATTATGTAATCAATTTTAATGAAAAATTATAATTAAAGTACAAGCGGTAAAATATTCTGAATTTGTAATTCTCTGACCCAGAAAGTTGTAAATTGTAATTATAATCAAGATGTGTGAAAATCATCTTCTACAAGTTAGAATATAAATATTTAAATAACAAATTTTATTTTATTTAACTTTTTCCAGTTATTCAAATTACGAAAGATATAATTACGAATTAATGTCATAATATATAAAGTAATTCATTTTCTTATTTTAATTATATACGAGTTGGTATTAAATTCATTGTCCTTCTCAATAGGATTATTATTTATAATGAAAAGGATTTTTAATTGTATGTACGTTCTTTTAATTTAAAGTAGGTTATATTATTTGAATAATCTCAACAAAAAAAAAATCGGACAGGTTCATTAATTAAAAGGGGAAAAGTCGTTTTTGTACAAACTTTCAATGCTTTTAAATTTTTAATTTGTTTTCAGTGTTTAAATAGCAAAAAAATGGAACAATGCATAATATTTAATTAAAAGAAATCGTTCAGGCAAAATCAGATGAAGTTCATTGAAAAGAACTAAAAAAAAATATAATAATTTTTCAATTAAAATTTTAAAAGAATTTCATCCCAGATAACAACAAAGAATAGAGCAAAGTTTTTAAAATATTTATTTATAAGATCCATAAAACGTGAATAACTATTTATAAAAAAATGTGATGAGAGATAAATTTTTAATGAATAATATTCATTAATTAATTGTATAACAGTTACGGTAAATATTATAATAATATAACAGTTACAGTATAACAGTTTCAGTAACTGTTATACTGCAGTATATCAGTTTCTGTGTTTCAACAAGGAGAAGGTAACAATGAGCTCTTTCTATGGTAAGTTGGTAAGGGATGATATCTTTAAGATACTGCTCTCCGAAGTAAATATATGTAGATAATGTGGAAAGGAACGTGAATTGTTCTTACTACACGAATCATTCGTTCTGGGTTGGAAACAAACTGTATGAAGAATGTTCTGGGTTGGAATTGGAAACCAGTTGTCTGTTTCAGTCGAAAGATTTTTTAGTTAATTGGGGCTAATTTTAGCCTACCTACCAGTTCCCCTCATATAATCAATCAATCAATAACATTTTTTGTACTATTATACTAGTAACTGTTATACTTGTAACTGTTATACTAGTTTTCTAGTAATTTTTTCTTAAATAATGTAGTTTTATTTTATCTAAATAAATAATTGAATATTTCATTTGAAATAATTATTCATATCTAATAAATCTGAATTGTGAATATTAAAAAGATAAGAATCCTTTTTTTTTATAATTTTCATATACATACAAAATTAAAAATATTATCCTTTATACAAACAAATATATAAATAAAAAAACATAAATCTGAATAAATTATTGTTTACAATTGTGTGACACCACAAAAATTTCATCAACCATTCAATATTTTTGTACATATATTTATGATACCTAAAATCCACTTGTTGTCGAAAGGATAAATTATTGTGATGGATACATAAATATAAAAGCTTTTACAACGTATAAAATATAAACAGTAAAAAAAAAAAACATAATATACAAAACTTCATAAAAAAAAATATGAATAAATAAATTTTGTCATCCATAGAGAGATAGATGGACTTTTCAGTAAAGAACTCTTCCGGACGACACAATCTATAAAATGAAAATCAGTGATGATTGAATTTTTTTCGGTTTTGTTTTTGTATTTGCTGATGATTTCTGATATTGAATCCATTAAACAGTAGATCTTTTCATTGAGTGATTTTTGCAATCAATGACATGAAATAATTTAATATAAAACATTTTCTTTTTTCAGATTCCACCTTGTTAAAAATTGTATTATAATTTTTTTATGCAAAGAGATGTTTTATAGAATGCTTTCGTTAATGGACTTTTTCCTGATTTAAATATAATATTTATAATTTTAACTACTTTAATGAACAATTTCACCAGAAAAAACTTTGTATTTTTTAAATATTTAAACTTTTAGATCATAAAATATGTAATTAAAATTAATTTCAAATGTTTTTAAAGCCTCGGATATTTAATTTTAATTTATATACCAGTAATCAAAAAGGTTGGTAATCATCATCATAAAATAATGATATTAAAAATGATGAAGCATTAATTTAATAAATATTATTTATGATTAACTAAATTTTCTTTTCTTGTCAAGGATTATTTAAAAAATACAATTCCATTCGATGGATTTACTTTGAATTTTCCAACCATAAAATACTATCAGGCATTCGACTAAATATTATTTTATATTCATCTCTATTCACATCAAATATTTTCTAAGTTCTAATTTTCTAGTTTTTGTTTTAAATACTTAGTTGCTTAGTTCTTTAAATTTTAATTATTTAGTTTTTTTTTGTATTGGTCGTTTCCAGTCTTTGCATGTGAATAGTCTCTTAAAACAGTTTAGCAGGTAAATATTATATAGAAAAGCAAACAGATTTCTCATTATTATTCCAGGTACACACCAGAAGGAAAACTTTTTTAAGATGAAAACCATTTATCCTAATGAGATTTTTCTTTATGTTGTTGTTATTTTACCTCCCATTTTCATGTGAAATGTATTAGTTTAATGTTTTCGGTATAATTTTGAAAATACATTTTCATGAATTTTTTAAAAACCATACTTAAATTTTACATTGTCTGTCTATTCAGAAGTGTTTATAAAATTTGAAAAGTTTGGTTTAATTTAGTTGTTAAAGCCACAATGGAAATTTATTTTCGGTCGTTCCCATTGTAAAAAGCTCGTTTTTGGATTGATCCTAGTTCTTACAGTGTTTGTTCACACGGTGTAAAGTTCGTTTTTCGGATGTTCCTACAGTGGAAAACTAGTTTTCCGGTTATTCACCTAGTCGAAAGTTCGTTTTCGGTCATTCTTACAGTGAAAACATCGTTTTCGGTTGTTTCTAGGTGCTACAGTGGAAAGTTTGTTTTCCGGTAGTTTCTACAGTGGAAAGCTAGCTTTTCCGTCATTTCTATAGTGGAAATTTCATTTTTTGATTGTTCCCACAGTGAAAAGTTCGTGTTTTTGGTTGTTCTCACAATAAGAAGTCTGGTTTACGTTTTCCCCACAGTGGAAAACGCATTTTTCAGTTGTTGGACATTAAATTCAAAATATTCCAAACCATTTCCATTTAAAATTTAATGATTTTTAAATGAATTTTATTAATTTCTGAAATGCTTAAAACAAAAATTTATTTAAAAAAAATTATCCCTGTAAAAGTTCATTTTTTATAAGTCCATAGATTTCTACTTTTACATTAATTTCAGTTCACAGTTTTACCAGAATTTCCCTCAGAATGTTTGGTTCTTAATAAGTTTCATATAAGGATATAACTCCAATTATTTGATGTATACATAATCCTTATCCTATATCAAGCTGTGATAAAAAATTCACATAAAAAACAAACAAACACAAGGGTCAAAAGTTCTTTTTCTGGATGAGGACATTTAAAAAGCAATTTGATACTTGAAAATTTCATCAGGTATATTTAAAATGAACTAAAGTTTCTTTCTTTTTTTTTTTTTTTTAAAAAAAAAGGTAAATAAGGTCCTTGACAGGAAGTTCAATATATTAAACTAAAAGCATATTAAGTATTTGGTAGAATTTAAGGATTACAAAAAGATTATTTTGTATTTATATAATTTATATTATGATATATGTAGTTAAAAGGGATTTTATTTGCATGCTGATTTTATACAAACATTTTTTTAAATTAATTAATTTAATTGAATGTTTATTATTTACATATATCATTTTCTTGTAAAATCAATCTTATAATAGTTTTCCAGAATTGTATAAATATTATTAAATCGTTTTGGTGTTTTAATTTAATTATAAAAAAAGGATACAATGAAAGTCAAAGAAAATGGTAAAATTAAATAGTTTGTAGTTGTAAATCATTTGTGGTAATTGCAAATGTTTAGAATTCAAAGTATTAATTTATTAGTCCTGGTCCTGATAATATGGAAATGAATGTGTACATCAATTCAGTTTTAAAGATATTTACTTAAAGTTCTGATAGTTTAAAGAAATTGAATTTCGATTTTATATATTACAGCCAAGTTTCTCGATTATTACGTTGCTTAACGATTAAAATTGGAGTCATTGGAAGGAACTTTTGAAAGTTGGAAGGACGCGTTGCAAGGAACTTTTGAAAATTGCCGTTTCCCTACTTTTTTGTGAAATTGATGCTACTTTCTTTATTTAAAATAAGTGTTCTACAACATTTTTAGCAACGCAGCATAAATTCGTATTTATGTGAAAGTCGTGTTTCATTGCTGATAGTACATAGATTTTTTTCTACTAGATCGTCACCGTTGAGCATTGTATTTGCTTAGGTATGAAGATGTGTATTCTATGGTGGCATTAAGATTTCAACTTTAACTATCAGCGCTTAAATTTAAATATTTATACAAACATAATTATTGATTAGCAAAGCAATGGCGCCTACGTTTAGCTGTCAACAAATATCAAAGTTATAGAATTTATGTTTTTTTTGAATTTCCATTGATACACATTTTTTTACGGAATGGTATTGAATTTCATCATTTTGGTTATATCTTGATCGACAAAATTTTTATTTGACACATTACAAGCACCCCAACAAACAAATTTTACCCTACTTATAAATAGGAAACAGTAGGATGTTTTATCGAAAAATTTCGCTATGGTAATTGTTAGGACTGTCAATTCCATATTCCGAATTTTGATAAACTAAGTATTTAAATAGTTTTGTTAAAATAAAATAACATTTATTATTTATGTAAAATTTCTTTAATTGATTTTATTCCAGATTGTTATTATTGTCCTGACAAATTAACAGGAATATCAGAAATTTATATTAATCCAATTAAATGTGCAGATATCATAAACTACAAAAATTATTGATCTTTATTTTTATGAATTGTATATTTTGATAAATTTATTTTATGTATAGACGTTTTGACTTAATTAGTTAATTTTATTTTAACAGACTTATGAAAACTGAACTGTCAAAATGATATCTTTTATATAATTTATTAAAATTGTTGTAACATTTTAAAATAAATTGGAAAATTTTAAAACAAAAAGAATTGAACTATTAAATTCATTATAAGCCTGAAAAATATTACAAATTACTTAAAAATATATAAAACCATAAATTTTTCTATTAAAAGTAATGTTGCGGAACAACTTTCAGTTTATATATCAGAATTTGTAATTTCCGGATTGCATGTTTAGTTTAGTTCCTGATGGTAAAATTGAAATACTATTATTTCGAATTTTTAAAGAATTCAATTTTTTAGATTAAGTTCTATGGAAAATATATATGGAAACTATTCTATGGTATCCATAAATAAAACTATTGCCAATTTGCAATAAAATTTATCACTTTTAGGTCAAAATGAATACAACCAAAATTGTATTTTGTTTCATCTGCAATAGAGTAGACCAGGTAAAATGATTATTATTATTACCAAAAAAGAAAAAAATAATTTAATTCTTCTACATTTAAATTGCTTTTAGCTGTTTTCGATTTAAACTACTTTGTAATATTCTATATAACATTTTTATAGTGTTGCCATCTAAACTTTTAATAGTTTTGTTACCTCTGTATGGCATATAGATATTTATCTATATCTAATTTAAACATTTATTTCAGTTAAATTCTGAATTCTCTATAGTAAATATGTGCTTTGGGTTGGTGTACAATTGGTTTAAAGTAGAAAACACGCGGGTGGTATTTAGTTTTACATTTCCCATACTATAGTTTTACAAATATATCACGCTCTTTGAATTTTTGTGGATGCACATTTGCACAATTTAATATTGTGAGTTATTTAATGTTGCGGACTAAAATAAATTAACTAAAATAAAAACCACAAAAATCATTTTAATGCAATTGATTCAGAGCAAAATAAATGATTTACCAAAATCACAAATGATTAAATAAATACAGAAAATATTTAAAATAAATTTTAAATTGGAATTTAAATAAAAATATACGATAATTTTTATTTGGAAATTACATAATATTTGATAATAGGCTGGGAATTATAGTAGAGTGTCCAGGTTTAGACAAAATTATAAATTTTCGATAATACTGTTACCAAAGGATTACAATTTAATATACAAAAAGTAATACATCATTTTTCAACAAATAAGGAATTATATATGAAAGACAAAGTTAGAAGATTCTACCTGAAATATTCTTGATTTGATGAGCAATATTAATTTTGAAAATTCCAATATCCTTGACAAAGTAAAAATCAAATATTTGTCAAAACTATCTATAAATAAGCGATTACAAAAACTGTATTACAATTTCTATTAAAATTTCCTAATTGATATTTTCTACTGAGAATTTCCAAAAAATGTTTCCTAATAATTTTTAATTCCAATTTAGACCTACCTGCTCGAAACAATTTCGATAAAGACGAAGTCATACATCAAATGATATCCAATTTAAGCCAAAAAGGAAATATAAATTACATATTAAAAATTGAAATTCCAATAACAAATATTTTGTGAAACTTAAGAACGTTTTGATATTAATTAAAAGGAACTCTACACAACAGCATCCGAGAATGGAATTTCAATTAATTAAGATAAGTATATAAAAGTTTTTCGGGAAAATATCAGTAATTAATGTTTTTATATATTAAAGTTTTCTATTTCTCTACCAACAAAAATTTTTATCTAAAAAGGATAAACTTTCTAAAATGTTAAAAACTTATGTACATAATTTTCACATGTTTTGGTAAATTCCTTCTCAAAATATGTAATTCAAAAAAAGGATTGAATATCTTCACTACCTATGAGAATAATAAACTATAATTTTTTTAGTTTCATATTTTTTGTTTGTCATGTTCTATAAAAGTTTTAAGTTTTCGTCATATAGGAATTTTTTTTATCAGGTTTAATTGTTTGAAAAGTTTAGCAATAAAATTTTCACTTTTCCCTGGAGGTAATTTTTTTTTTATTATATATTTCTAGAGAAAGGACATGAAATTCATATGAAATTTATTATATATGATAAAAGTTTATATCGTTTTAATATATCTTGCTACTAGTAAGGTAAATAGTTTTTATTTTTTTTGGTAGAATTTATGGTGATAAATAAAACTTTAAGGCTTAATTTATCATATATAAACTTAATAATTATTGGTATGAAAAACATTTTATTTTATTGCCTTAAGAGGATTTTTTGGGGGGGTGTGTGTAGGCGTTTTTGTTATAGGTACTTAAGTTTTAAGGAAATTATTATAATATTATATTAACTTACCAATGTAGCAGGCACAAATGTTGGCACAGTTTCAAAATATCCAACTGTACTTGTGTATGATCTTAATAGGAAATAAACACCTAGAAACATTACACCTAATATACAGGAACAACCACCAGAAATGATACACCAAATTACATATTTTTTAACACGTGTCGAAAATGGAGCTGAAATTGATAAATTTAAATATATATTTATGATATTAAAGAAAATAATTATTTTTTAATTAATTTATTATATTTAATTATTTGTTAAATTAAATTAAAATATATTTTTTATATAAACTAACTAACCCGGAGCTGTTGAAGGTTGTCTAATTGGTTCAACTGGTGGTGGTACCCAATTACAAGGTGGCATATTGTACTGAAGTACTTGCATTATTGGATATCCGTGCATTTTAATTTTAATTTATAATAAATATTTTCATTCAACAAAATCGAATATTTTTCAGAGTCTTGAACAAATTTAATTCTATATTATTTAATATCGCGATAGGGTTAATTTTTAGATTTTAATCATTATACTTTAATTATTAAATGTAGTTAATTAAATCATCCTTAAAATTATATAATCAGTTTATTTTTTGTTATTAAATATAAACTTTCCTAAATAACTTCCATAAAATACAAAATCTGCTCCGCAAAATCACAAATATTTAATGTAGCGTTTGTTAATCATCAACCAGAATAAAAAATTAGAAACAAAACATAAAAAATGTCCTTATTGTTGATATGTAATTATTCAAAATAGATTGATACTGTGCAATAAAAAAGTGTGAGACTGTCCATAACAAATAAAGCTTAAGAAATTGATTAAATTTTAAATTTGTAATCAAAAATCTGATGGTCCACTGTCCACTAAATTCATTGTTCTTTGATATTTACGAAAATAAATCACAAATTTTAAATTACATAAAACATAAATATGAAATATGTCAATAAATAATGTTATTTAACAAATTCTGCAGACACATAACAAAAGACACCACATATGAAAGCCATGCTGTGTTTGTTTTTCACTTATGCTTGCCTACTTTTCACACATTTTAACTGGTAAACACGTACAAAATAATACACGCTAATGTGATAAAGTTTAATTGTGATTTTTTTTTAAAAGTGTTTCGGGATTTTGTTCCTTTTTGTAATGGAAATATCCTTTTTTTAAGAATTTTAAAGAAATTTACTTATGTTCAATTTAATTCTACGTCTATTTTTATTCGGTATAATTTTTGATATGACACTGTAATTTCTTGTAAGTATCACGAAAAAGCTTTAAAATTTAAGTGTGAAAATATTTACGATTTTTATTACTGATATTTGGTTGGAAATTTATTACTCGTTTTTTTGGTTACATAATTTCATTTAAGAAAATTTTAATGCAAATTATAAAAAAAAAAAAATTATAAAACTGATTTAATTTTTTTTTTTGATTGTGTTAAAAAAGTTTTGTTTTTCTTGTGATTTTCTTATTAAAAAATCTCTCTAGCAGAGCGAAATTCTTTAAAGTGTCATTTCTTTTATACACAATTCACAATTATTCTCATTCACAATAATAAAAAAAGATTATTTTTTCAACAAATTTTCTTTTTGCTCTTCACATCTTTGAAATTTTCACATTTTTTTACACTACATTATGATTAAAAATATTCGTTTTGTCAATTTATTCAGTTTTAATTTAATTTGGAAATTATTATTCACATTTAATTTGACATATTATTTAATTATTATAAAATACACTGATTTATCGGAGGAATTAAATTTCATTATATGTATACATAAAATGACAGTAACACGTATATGTCCTTTATGGTATCCGTTTCAATTGTAACTAATCAGGAATTTTTCAACTCTATCGGAATTTTTTTTCTTTTGGTAAATCATAGTGAAAAGAGGGTGGAAAGTTTTTTTTAATTTACTCTTTTTTAGTATAATATTTTGACATTTAATTCTCATATCATGTTTTTGTTTTTCTTTATTATATTCTTTTACAAGGATATTCTCTTATTTAATATAAAAAATGACATGCGCTATTATTTTTTTTGGAATCTCAATTTAAATTTATTTACCAAACTATTGTGAATTGAAGAATTATATAAATTTTAAGCTTTTTCTCATAACATGAAAATATTTTGTGTAAGCTTTTTGGGGGTTTACCAGTTCTGTGAAGATGCGACACGGTTGGTTACATTTAAAATTATGTATACGTAGTTATTAGATTACTTGGAAAAAGTAGTTTAAATAAAAAGAAATGTGATAATTTTTGTGAAAATTTGAAATTTGTCTAACTGGGTCAGAAATTGGTTAATTAAAAAAATATATTATTTCGATTAGAATTGGCGTAAAAAGGATTGGTGTTAACTTAAAAGGTAAAGGTTCTTCCAAATATTGAAATAGTTGTTAATTTCAAAACCATAATAAAATTTCAAGTTAAGAATATATTTTGATTACAATAATGAAGAATTGCTAGTTAAAAATTAACAATCGTTTAAGTTAAATTTCAAGATACTATAATTTAACGTTACTGAATCTTCAAGTTTCTTTTAATTAGTAACAGGGGCGGCGCACCATTAAATATAATAATAGTTTAAATGAGTTTTAGGCTGTTGATATGGTTACTTTTCACACATTTTAATCGCTTTTTATTTGAATAATATGAGTTATGAGGCAGTGGCGTAATAGTAGTGTGCGATGCTGTTATACATTAAGTGCCAGGTTCAACTCCAGATTTAAAAGAGTACCAGTAATAAAATTTGCAATATGTTATTTTAATACGGTTGAGAACATTTGTTAACAATTAAAAGCTCACTATTAAAAGCCATTAGTTTGTTGCAATTTAATGTTTTTTCACTATATAGAAACTTATTATTTGAAATCCATATAAAAGTTGATTCAAATTGAAATAAAATCTCATAAGGGGTGTACCGTCATTCCTGTAACAATTATGCTTTCGTTCTTATTGCACACCAACTACAATGCAACTTTATACTTATAGAAATCTATGATAAAGTCATAATTTCTCCATTGTTGTTGCTAATGTAGTTGAGTTTTAATAATTTTGAAGCAGTTCTACTGTTCGCAAGGCAAAATACAACATACCCTGTATATTTAGCTACGGCGCTGTCCACTTACTTCAACCATAAATAACTTTTCAACAATCTTATACATTATCTTCTTGGTAATTTTCAAACAAAAAACCTACATTTTCTGTACAACAATAAAAACGTATAAGTATATTTATTCTACGCCTTCATAATAATAAAAAGGATTTTTTCATCAATATTATTCTGTTAAATTTATTATTCAGCAATTTTCAAAATCTTTGCATAAAATGTCAATGTGGAAATTGTATTTATTCCTTTACACAAAACTAAAACATCGCAATTGCTTTTGCAAAATGTTGTATTGACCAATGTTTAAAAATGTCTTATTTTTCAAATACATAATAGCAAACTATATTTAGAAATCAAAAAAGATTTTTATCTTTATAGATCTATAAAAGTATGTTAAAAAAATAATATAAATAATTTGAATCACCCACACAGAAATCATTTGTATTTTAGAAGAATTTAAATACCAAATATAATTCAAATATAAAAATGTTTATATAGAAAATTCTTTAATTTAATACTTCCCGGTCTTTAGAAATTCAATGGCTATTTATGCAATTTATGCTACAAAAAACAAAAAAGTTAAATAAAAAAAAAGTTGGAAAATAATCAACATTTCATGTTTTATGTTTATGTAAATTTGTATTTGTATAAAAATTTATGCATAATATGTTCAGACAATTTTTCCTATTACAATCACCAGATTTTAAAAAATATTTTTCTTTAAGGTCTAATCATAATGTAAGCGCAAATCGATAGCGTTAGCATTGAAAATTGTTCATGGAATATGAAAACCAAAGAAAGCAAATGCCAAGGAAAAAAAAACTACTGCCAAGAATTGTTCATGAAATATGAAAACCAAAGAAAGCAAATGCCAAGGAAAAAAAACTACTGCGAGAGAATTTTAAAACAGAATTCAAAATTTTGTTAAATATCTTTCCATTTTTGACTCGTTCTAATGTGACAGGCAAAATATTGTTATATTTTAATTAAAATGCATAAATAATATTAGTAATGTCGTTGGGAAACATAAGAAATTTCAACTTTAAGGGCATCAATTTTTCATTTAATTTAAAATCTACAATATTTTACAATTTTCTTCTTACATCAGTTTTTAAAAATCTACAACTAGCGCTATCGGTTACGCTACCATTCTGATTAGACCTTTATGCATTTTTTTGTTCCTTTTTTCTATTAAAAATTTTTCGATTTAGTTTTGGTGGTAATAATATAAAAATTTCAAACATTTAATTTACGACAAAATTATGTTTCTTTTTAATGGAAGTCCATATAAATATAAAATATAAAAGATATTATTATACTAAATATAATTTGAAGTATACTATAATCATTATGAAATCTACTAATAATAAGGAATTGCTCAGCATAATTTTGGTTCATCTTATCTTCATAATTATTATTACAAGCGATATATCTCAAGCTATGACTTTTTCATATTAACTTTTATTATTTTTGGAATTTTGATATTAAAAGAATTTATGAATCCTAAAAATTTTTTATAATAATATTTTTGGACTGACATTTTTGATGTAGGTTTTATTATATATAGAAATAGGTCAGGAAATGTAGTAAATATTTTTGTTCCATTGGTACATTTATATTAAAAGGATTATATAGTTTTTTTGTGGTAGTAAATAATTATATATTTTGGAAATAATTAAAGTTATTAAAAAGAACAGGTGGTTGTATAACACAATTAACTAAAGGATTCAGGACGTAAAATTGTTAACTATCTGGCAGAATCGTAAGTTTTTGTTTGTAATAAAATTGTGTGGAAAATATTGAAGTTGAAAAATGTAATTAAATATTTAAAAAAAAATTATATTTGTCATATTTAAAAATATAGTTTTAATGACTGAAAACATGTAACTAAATGTAATCAGAATAAGATTTATGACAAAATAAAATAAAGAATTTTTAGTCCTTAATTTATTCTGGGTAAATTAAAAACGGACAAATTACAAACGAATTTCTACATAAAAAAAATTCACAGAAATATTAATGTTTTCAACATTATAATCTGTGCATATAATCTAACTTCACAATATTGAATTGCACCCGTCCATCATTGAGAATACTGAAAGCATAAAAATTGCTATAGATTTGTTGGTATTCGAATATGAATGTCAAAAAGCCTTTAAGTAAATTATTTACATTTTCATAGTAACATTTAATTTGAAGGTGAATTAAATATAGAATCCTTATCAATCTTACCGTCTTTTCCATCTTGAATATTTCTTTGTCTTGGTGGTGGTCTTGGTGGTAATGGAGGACCTTGATCTTCTTCTGATGTACAACCATCATTTATTTTAACACCAGAATCTGTACCGTCACTATAAACTTCAATACGACTTGAATAATCTTCTTCATTTTCACGTGATTTGATAATTCCTTTACCACGTGCTAACATGCGACGTTGCTGATTGCCTAAATGATTTCTAAGAAAAAATATGATAAAAATTATGATAAATTAACCTAAACGCTAATCTAAAATTTCAACAATATAATTGTAACTTACTTATTCTTATTATGATGTATACATTTATGTACTTGACTATCTTCCGAACTGCTTGGAATAATTGAATCACCATCACCTAAACCACTACTACCCAAACACAATCTTGACGAATTTCGATCATTTGATTCGTGATGTTGATGTGTATTCCTTAAATTACAATCACAATTATTTTCATCTTCGTTCAAATCTAAAACTTGATACTGATGATGTTGTTGGTGTTGTTGCTGATGTTGCTGATGTTGTTGTGATTGTTGATGCACAGTAACAGCAACATGTGTTTCACCACTTATTTGCCTATTATCACTATTATCATCTGTATTACATGAATGTAAACTTTGACGATTATTTAAACAGCTAACATTTGAGTTACAATCACCAATACGACGATTATTATTAAATGTATGCTGATGATGATAATGTCCACCATTACCGATTTGTTGTTGTTGTTGTTGTGGTATTGTTGTTGTTGCTGTCGTTGTCGGATGATGATGATGAATATGATGATAATGATGTGTACATGGACATGTAGAATTTGGATTCATTATATTCAATGATGATGGATGATGATGTATATGTCGATCTGAATATCCTAGTCTTCTATCTGTTGTGGAATTAATTATCGGATCATTTGATCCAGAAATTAATATTTCATTAGAATGTTGTGTTTGCGAGGACATTTTAAGTTTTTTTTTAAATAAGTCTTTTGTTATTGATGGCGTTATTAATTGATTTGGATGAACTGTGATGACATCATGTTTTATTTCTATCGGAAATACATTAAATGTCTGGAAATAATGAAAAATGAATTGCAAAAATTAGTTATTTTTTGAACTTCATGTTTAAGTGTTTTTGTTCTAGAATTTATTTTATATTTTGATTATTTCCTGATTTTGTTTTAAGAATAAAAAAATAATTATATTCTTATAATGATTAATTAATATTTACATCTGCTTATCTTTAAGATTTTTTTGGATAGGTCAAAAAAATATATTTTTAATGACTAATAAGCTATAAATTTACTGAGATTTATGTTTATATTAATGAATTCTCTTTTAAATAAACGTTTTATTTCAAATAAACCAAAATCGAAATTCAATTTATATTATTATTATTATTAATAATCTTTTGAATTTGATAAATGATCTTGTCCCAGATACAAATTATTTCATAATTTCATATTTATAACGTTCTAAAGAATCATTTATATTTTTGATTATACATGTATGACCAAGACATTTATGAGTTGTTCTCATGGTTTTATAGAATATAATATTACTGATACTGACTCAGCATAACCTTTAATGTTAGATTTAAATCTTGTTTCAATCATTTATTACTACCGCATATTGAAAACAATCACGATCTTTATTATAAATATCTCAAAAACTCTTTTATAGTAATATAAATTTTAGCCCCTATTTTAAGAAATTGATTTGATAAATAAAATCTATTTAAACATAATAAATATTTCTTTTAAAACACAATATATAATTAGAAAGACATTTTTGATTTCTAAAAAAATTCTTTTATTAAAAAAATCAATTTCAAATAAATAGTTTAAAAATTAATTGTTTTGAATTTTGGAATTAGATTGATTTAATTTTCTTATAACATAGCATAACTTAAACAATAAATTCAAAGAGTTTGAGACAAATTTATTGTTCTTATAGGTTAAATAAATTTCAAAATTTCAATAAAACCGATTTTTATAAATATATTAAAAGAATTCGTTGTAAATGTTTTAAAGAAACTTCAATTTCATCAGTGAATAAAGGAAAAAAATTCAAGGCAAGTTAACAAAAATTGGTCTATTCTTTAAGAAATTCATAATAATTTCAAGAAATTGTTACTTATTGAGGTGATTTTGATTGATCAGCTGTAATTCATGATCCAATAACGATTTAAATAATTTAAATTTAAATGATTTACTTTTTAAATCTTTTAAATTTTCTATACAAATCATAAAATTTTGTCAATGATACCAAAAATAGAATTATACAATTTTACTTGAAAAAAAAAATTGTCTGACTACTTATTTAATAATTAGCTAACCACAACATATGAAAATCAAAATAAATATAAAATAAAGTTGGTTTCCATATGTACACAGAGATATGTCAAAAGTTTCGATCATCAAAGAATCTGTGAACACGCACAAAACAATCTGGTTCATTTAGCATCATCAGAGTAAAAATAAAATTACATTCGGTACCTAATCAAAATATTTGCTAAAGGCACAAGGGAAACGTCTAAAATGAAGAATAACAAGTTTAAGGTAAAAAAAAAAATTCTACAAATAAAGTAAAATTTCATCAAAGATGTTAAAGTTTGGTCTCTGTTGAATAATAATGTCATATTGGTTGGTAGACGTCTACGGTCTACTGTTCAACATTTTTTTTTTATAATATAATGTACAAAATTATCAGAGACTTTTCTTTTATAATTTTATATTCCCATTATAACTTTTTTTTTATGGCTTTTGATTAATGCGTGAGCATTAAAAAGATAATTGTACCTTTACGGAAAGAAAATTGCTTTCAATTAATAATTGGAATTTGCTTTATTATCTGTTAGGTAAAACTGTATACTATGAAAAAAAACAACAACATTAAATTACCTGTTAAGTATCGTAGGACAATATCATCTTTCCTTACTTCAAAAGAAGAATTTCAAAAAACATTTTTTTTTTTCATTTTTATTATTCTTCTTGTAATTGCGAATTTCGGTCCAAGTTTAAGGTATTGTCTCAGTACTAATATAAATTAAATATTAAAGTATTGTGGCATTTTGTCAGAGTTGTCAAAGTGATGTGCGCCAAAATATCAAGACGCACAAAATCTTTAAGGATATAACGAACAAAATTAATAATAATAAAAAAAAATATAATCTTTGCACAATTGAGAGCATATATGGAATTGGCGGCAAGTGATGATGGTAACAAGTTTTCATTTAATTGATTGGATCATTGGATTTGACAGTATATTTATATTGAGAGTTTTAGTTTAAAAATATGTCAAATAATATTTGAGAAATAATTGATCAAAAAATCTTATTTAATTGTTTATAACTTTTGAAATGTTTAAGGACTAAAGTGAATTAAATGGCCATTCGAATTCGAAGGGATTAAAAGCACGTTCTTAAACATTTTATCCATATAAAACTACTAAAGGTTTTAAATTCCTTTTGGAAAGTATATTTTGATTAAAAGATATCATAAAGTATAGGAAACATCTTAAATCAATCTTATAAATAGTTTCTTTAATTGTACCAACGTTTTGTGCTAAGAAAATATAAATTGTTGATAAGAAATTATTATGAATTCTATTATTACTCACTTCGAAGTTAGTTAGTGATTTTCAATTAATGATTTTCTTTAAATTTTCCATATAATAATGTACACTAGACAATTTTTTTATTTATAATAATCTTTATATTCCAGTTCGATTTAAATTCATCAGCGACCCGCATTTTAAGAAGTTGTTCAATATATTGATGAAGAGATTGTGTTTCCTGATTGGAGTGTTTGTTGCATGACAGTAAAATAAAGAGGAAGAATTGGAAAAAGTTCGGATAATAATCTAGATTTATACATAAACTACGTTTTCTTGGTCAATGGTTTTTGTATGTTTTTTTTGGGATACTATGGTGAACAAGATTTTTCAGTGTTTTTAAAGCCGTTTTTGTGATCAAAATCTGTTTACGGCTGATGGATTTTCATTCCAATTTGCTGGTCAACAAACTAAATTTTTTTGTTGTAGGTATTTCATTTTTTCTTTTTTAGTGGCTTCATGTTTACTCACCAGCTGACAAAAATCTTGTCATTTTTGTTTGTCCGATATTTATAGTACATAAAAAGCTTGTTAACTATAATTTTTTGTCTGCGCGCTCAGAAAAATGGTAATTTTTTTTTGTAAAATGTTTTCCATTTGATTGAACTTGGTACAATGTTTTTTTTGTTGTTGTTTGTATCTCAATATACAACAACATAAAAACATAAATTCTCAGTATTTTGTGTTTCGATGATCTTTAATTCGAAAATTGTATTTTTGCATAAAATACAATTTTCGTATCTACTTATGTATTTGATTATTTCACGAATTTTAAATCTGAGTTTGTTTTTTTGGTTTGGTTTGTTAACTTTATATACAATTGTACCGTTTATTAGTAGCAATTTTTATTTTTTTTATTAACAACTCCTTTTGTGTAAAATGTTACAAAAAAAATTTAAATTGGTTGCATAAAACCAAAAATGAACTGAATATCAAAAAAAATAAAAAAATGAAAATGATTATAAAAGAATGTTTTTGATATAAACAACGGGAACAGTTTATATATTTTGCATATCAGATTTTATGTTGAAATGCAAATTATTGTTTGTTAAAACAACAAAAATTGTTTTTTTTTAAAGAATTGAAGAAAATCCATTGAATGAACAAAGATATCTAGAAGATATAACCAAAATATATGCTGGTTTTTATGATCTGGTTACAACAAATATATTAAAATATGTAAAGGGAGCTTTGAATGAACGAAATATGTAAATTATTTAAAAAAAACGTTAATTGGAAGATTACATTTCTTTTGTTTTTTCATAGAGAGTAACAATTTGCACAAAATTAAAATAAATTTTGAAATTATGGGAAATTTTCTACTTATATTTTATTATAATTTAAGTTGATTGGAATTTGTATGGCCAACATATCAATTTTTTTATATTGGCATAATTTTATATATGATTTTATTAATTGAATTTTATAAATTTAAAAAAAAAATACTAAATCCTATTACGGAAAATATTGAAATTACTAATTTGATAAATACATTGTGTAAAAGAAATCAATATTCAAAAATATAATAAAATATATTTGTAAAATTGATTTTATGTAATGAAAATATGTTGTAAATTAAAAAAAAAATTGATATTCTATAATTTTAAGTTTTTTTTAACCATTTCACGGTCACTTTCTTTTCATGGTCACACACTAACAAAATTTTAATAGTTAATTTTGATAGTTGAATTAACTCATACTAAACTGGTATTTAGAGTACAACATTTTAACAGCCACTTTTCACACCACTAAACGTATTTAGATTGAAAGTAGCTCGCGTTTTCATGCATTTACAAAATAACAATATTTAATATGTGCATTTTTTATAGAGTCATAAAGAATATTTGATTCTACCTACTATAAAACGATTATTTCTACTATTAATTTTCTATTTATGGACTACGACTTCGTGTCCCTTAGGAAAATTAAACTTTGGATCATTATTGTTATAGACAGTGTGTTCGTGAAAGAGTTATACGGTTATACCTTTATTGGTACGCTATATATGTTCATTTTAAATAAAGGGTACTTGTCTCTTCCAAATACTTGTCACAATACTTGTCACTTCTACGTTTGCCATGTGTAAACTATAAACGTAATTTGTCTATTAATCTTTTACTTATGGACTACGGTTTCGTGTCCCACAGGAAAATTAAACTTTTGACGTTTCTAGATATTGGTGTTCGTGAAAGGGTTTTAAATAAATTTAAATTCAACTTAAAAAAATCTGGATTATCATCAATTTTGTTATACAAAATTTTTTGTTTTTTATAATAATATGAACTACTTAAAAACTAATTTCCCAGAAAACATAATATAAAGAATAAAAATTTTGTACATACTCTGTTCAAATACAATTAAAGATAATTTATGAACCTGAATTACTTTAATAACAAGATTCAATTATATATATATATATATGTATATATATACAAACACTTATTAATATCTCGTTAATGCACAATTTTTTATATCTGAAACTATTTCCTTCAGCTGAGACTGACTATACAACGATGTAAAATCAAGAAATCCCATTTAGATTTTTTTTTTTTTTACTTATGGTGTAAATTAAAATATATAACAAAAAAAAAATTACAAATTTTATTTTCATTTTCCTTTCAAATTGTATTTTTAATATAAATCTATACTAAATATATAATTATATATATAAAACATTATGTCTGGAGTTTTTTTTATTTAGGTTTGTCTATATGACTTTACGGTATGCCTTACCACATCACATCATACCACTTAAAATCTTAAAAGGCTTTCAATACTTAAGAAATCGTTTTCCACCAAGAAGTTAGTTCTATAGTTTGAAGAAAGAAATTGTACATTTTTAAAAAACGGTGTACATAAAGTGAAGATAAAAAGTAAATAATAAAATATGAAGAATACCAAAAAAGTTTTCATTTAAAAAATCAACAAAAAAAAAACTAGTGCACTTAAGAAGAGTTCACTAAAATAAACAGAAGCAAAAATTGAAATATTCATTATGATTATATTATTACCTTTAACAAGAATTATTATAAATTTTGAAAGTAGTTAACTTGAAAGAAACAATCTTAATTGTAATAAAAGTTGCTAATTCATAAATGACATTAAGAAAGATTTTATGAAATTTTTAATATTGGAGTTCTGGGAAGAGGAATAGAAAAATTAAATGAGTAGGAATATTAAAGGTTTGAAGTGGGTGAAGAAGAATGTTGGCACCGTTTAGAAACGAAATTAGTTTGAATTTGATTGAAGAGTTAAACGAAATAATTTAAAATATTGTGATAAATATTGTTTCCGGACAAATTTTGTCAGGCGATAAGTATTTCTAGCAAAAAGTCTTCCCGATGACAAATGTTTCTCTAGATCCCAAATGTTCCCGACAATAAATATTCTTCACTGCAAATGTTGCTTATGACAAGTGTTCCAGGCTACAAATGTTACTCGCCACAAATGTACCTACCTCACGACAACAAATGTTCCCAACGACAAGTGTTCTCTGCAACAAGTAGTATTGAGAATTACATGTAAAATGAACTACAATTTACGAAATTTCATACATTGCGTATCTAGGTCCTACACACAGTTGGCATCTGTCAACACGAGTACGAAATGGTAGAATACATGTTATGTAGCTGTGATTCGTTGATATGTAGACGACGTCGACAGTTGATGATTATCTCGTCGTTCCTTCAGAAACATTGCGACTGTCAAAAAAGCAGCTGTACTGTTTCATCGACAGTATACGGGCTTTATTAGTGACGAATAATTAGAAGGGTTATCACAATAAGCTAAATGACTGCAGTGATTACGACTGTATGTAGCCCACCTTCACTGTACATTTGTTATGTGTCGCGGGGAATACTTTGTAATCGAAAATACTTTATCGCCGGAAAACATTTGTCGGGGAACAATTTTCTCCGGGTAAAAATTTCTGGGGAAAAACTGTGTGAAAACAATTTTCGTTGATTAGTTATAACTTTTTTGATAATGTATTAATAATTTTTCGATCCAAACGTCTTGAAATCACTATAATAAGGAGACTTAAAAAATTATAATCATTTTTATTAATCTTTTTTTAATCATATTTGATGTGTGATCTTTCAATTTCTCTTCAATCTAAAAACTAACGTAAATTTCGTAATCTTCATAATTGGAAGATTTTGTGATGATTTTTCAATTTATGTTAAAGTTTTTTCATTTTTATTTTGATTATTAATAGTATTTTTTTCTTCCACTTATCTTTTTTTTTATTACATTCAAATTCGTTAACAAAAATACCTGTTTATGTAATTATATTATAAACATAGTTTCATAAATAAAAGCATAATACGTAAAGGTTCAATAAATTTTTTATACCTGATCGAAAATGTAATAAAAAGTATTTTTTTTTTCGTAGATAGTTGGACAAAGATTATAATAAATTTATGAGATTTTGATTAATTTGGATTAATTAAACTCTATAGTAATTTTTATCTAGGCAATTATTTATTTATGAAAAAAATTAAATAAATAATTTCTTTATTAATTTATAATTGCATTTATATTAATTTGATTAATTGTTCAGAGAAGATAATGTTTATTTAACATAAAATTGTTCAATTTTGGAATGCCATTGCACTATGATAAATTTAACCTTGATTCCAAGACATAATTATTTGGCATTGTTTCATTTCTGCTAATCAGAAATACTGAAAATTATATTTGATTACTTGAATAAATCGTAAATAAAATTCTCTGAATCCTTTTTGTTTTAATGGATGAATTTGTTCTACTGGATAATCAGTGGCAGTTTTTTTATTTTTCACATATTTTTTTACATGTTTTCTTACATTGTTTTCAATTAGTTATGTTTTTCTGTTCGATTCAAAACTAAAAAAAAAAATTATAATTTCCGGAGTTAATAAATTACATTTAAAAAAAAAAGAAACTTCCAAATCGTTTCAACTATACAAGAAAAATAACAAGGTTTCACTGTCGTCTTTGCAAACAAAGAATTTTTTTTTTATAATTGAAAACTTTATAGTTTCATAAAATAAAAGTAAAAAACTTTTGACTGAAATTGAAGAGATTTGTAGTTTTTAGCATACATTCGTAACATAAAAATATTTAACTGGAATTTATCTATCAAAGTTTATAATAAATCGTTTTTATTGACCAATTGAAGTTTTGGTTATAAATTTTAACAATTTCCATTCACACCCACATTTATGTTTGGTGTTATAAAAAATCATGTAAAATAGTGTTTTAAAAATTTATTATATCCGAAGAGTTCAATCACTTCCAGACCTAAATTTTATTGAAATATTTCGGTGAAGAAATTATAAAAATTATAATTATTGATAAAAGTTAAGAAAATATGTTAATTTTAAATAACTTTTAAAAGTTCACTCTCAATTTCTGAGTTATTACAAAATGTTATGGAAAATATTGACTTGATCGTTTATTCATTAAACAACAGGGGAAAACTCTGAAAAAGGATTCTTTATGTTTTGACGAGTTATGCTGCCCATACATCATACAACATGTTTTTTAACGTGTTCAAAAATTGGTCAAGTTATATTGTTTGTTGGTAACTTTGCACGACCATTTTGGCGGTTGACAAATCGGTTGAACAAATATTAAAATATTTTAATTTATGTAGGTTGATGATTTGTAAGTTGTATAGTAAATGAAATTGGGAAGTTGTGCAACCAAAAAAAAAAATATAATTATTTTTCACCCAACTATTTTTTGACATTTCACATTTGACATTATTCTGAAGAAACGAAAAAAAATGATTCGTTAAGGTTTTATTATATCGGTTATAAACTAAGTTGAAATGTGTGTAGTGAAAATTTATACAATCCGTTTGACAATAAGGTTGTACAATGTATGGGCATCATTATACACAATTTCAATCTAATCTGTTCTCTATTCCCTTTAAAAATTAATTTAACTCTCAATAAAATTTTTCTATAATCATAAAGAATTTTAAATATTTTTATTATTCAATTTTTCTTTATAAAAATATGATGGATTATTTCCATTATCATTTTTATCTATCAGCTATAAAATTGAATATATATTAAATAAAAAACGTAATGTTATACCTCTACATGTGAATCCCTAAGAATGATGTATCGCTGATTCAACAAAAGCAATTTCTCAAAAAAGATTATAAAAAAAACTCTATAAATATTTTCTTTTTTCTTATTAAAAAAATTGAAATAAAATTTTCTATCTGAAATTTTCTATTTTTAATAACAATTGATGATAAAATTATGTTTTTTAACATGTTTGACTGGCGCTAATAAATTACAAATTAATTATAAAAATTCGATAAAATTTCAAATTCTTATTTTTTTAATACAATTAAATAAATTAACTTTTTAGTGTTTGTTAACAGAAATGTAATTTAAAAAAGAAAACGAATTTGACTTTAACACCCTGAATTTTTGGGTTAAAGTAGAAATGAAGAAATTTTAAATTTTCCAATTTTGTTTGTTTTTCAGTTTTTTTTTTGGAGGAATTCTAAAAATTATGATGGGAATTAAATTATAATTATATTTTTTATTTTTTGCAATATCAATAATATTTACATAATTGGCTTAGCAGTATTTTTTTTTGCTATAGAGCACAAACAGCCTAACCTGTGGCAAAACAAAGAATCAAATTCGGAACATTGAACTTCTTATGATGGGAAACCATTAAGTGTGGTTATTCTAAAAAAAAAAAACGTTTATTATAAAATTTGTATAAAAACAATTTTATAATGAAAACATAAATTAACCGAAAGATGTTGCCAAAGGGAAATATTCAGTAAAATGTAACCCTCATAATTATTATTATATTTTTGATTATAAGATTCAGTAATCATAAAATCAGTTGAATAATCTAATATAATATTTATGTAAAATTTATTTTTTATGGATTTCTGTTTGTTTTTCTAATTGCCTACTCGATTTCAAAGTAATTCCAAAATGTTGAGAACAAAATTTCATATACAAAAAATTTACATGTTTTAAATTGAATTACATTCTAATAAATTGATAAATTTCTTTTTGTAATTACAACTGATTTAAATAATAATTAAAATAATTACTATAACTATAAGCCTCCGGTTAAAATTGTATTGCAGTTTGTTAAACAACATACGTTAATTAAAATTAAAAATTTACAACTTGTTGTTATTACTTCAAATTAGTATAAAAAAAAGAATTTGTTAATTATTATATCAGAAAATCTTGTACAAGAAAATGGAATAACATACTTTTTTTTAAAAACCGAAACAACGCTCCGGATGGAAACCCTTTTAACCACTTAAATTTTAAATAAAAATTAGTATGCAAAGTGGCCATTTAACATACTCTGAACAGAGTGTATCAAGAATAAGAAGAAAAATAACATAAAATCTACACAATTACCATTTAAATATTATATAGAGATGCCATTTTTGGTTTTTTTTGTAATGCCGAGTATGTAAACTGGTATATTTACATATAATTAATAAAGGTATGCAATGAAAATGTAAACAAAAAAAACCAACTTAAAATTTACAATAATAAATACACTGTTTTTTTTTGTAAAGTAGAATAATTTCGGGACATCTAAAGGTTTTTAAAGTTCTTTTAAATTAGTCACAAATAAAAAATGCAAATCTGAGTTCAGTTTGGGTTATCAGAAAAACCATTGGAAATCGAAATGATTATTTTTTTTGTAGCGGTATGTATGTGATTCAGTAACTTAAAGATTTAAGCAAATCAATCCATCGAATAAAATCAAAATTCAAATTTTAATGTTTGTTATATGGCTACAAAAATTTTTCGTGAAAATAATATATTTTTTCGATACTTCAAAGTTAAATAAACCAAAATATTATGATGCCCATACATTGTACAAACTGATTGTCAATAGGGTTTGTCAATTTGTCAAACTGATTGTCAATTTTCACTGAACATATTACAGCTTGGTTTATTTTATTAAAAAAATAAAATAAAAAAAAAAACATTTTATTTTTATTTCAATCAATAAAAAATATTGATAACATAAACATATATTAAAAACATGTGTTTTTTGACATAACACGTCAAAAAATGATTTTTTGGTTGTACAACTTCTTTATAATAACTTACAACCATCAACCAACTGAAAAGTGTTTGTGAATGACAAATATTTGATAAAATACATTGCTAATTGTCAAATTACCCAAATTCAATAATGGTATTGTAGAGGCGAAAGTTGCTCCAACCAATTCCACATATAAATTAAAATATTTTAATATTTCTTCAAGCGATCTGTCAACCATCAAAATGTTTGTCAACATGTTGTAAACTTGTCAAAACAAATTGACCAAGTTGTCAACATGTTGATAAACATGTTTTTGTTTTATAGTGTATGGGCAGCTTTATATATAATTTCTTTTGCAAATATTTCATTAATTGATTTCGGTTAAAACGTCAAACTGTGCGTCACCCCTTCTATTAACATAATATTTATTACATTGTAACGAAAACTAGCGTCTAAATATTTAAATTCAACTATATACAATCATTATTCAACCTTAGCTTGTTCGTTAAACATTTTCACTATACACAATTATTGTATCGATGCTTATATAAATTTTCCTTAGCAATTACATACTTTTCGTGGTTTGCGTGACAAAAAATTGTTGCTAACAAGACGCGAATTTAAAATTAAATAAAATAAATATTAAAATCTTTTGTTTTCACAATTGTTTACCTCAATTATTTTCAATTGTTTTGAACCTCGGAATGCAAAAAAAAAAAAACATAATAAATTCGTATCGATGACTTTGCAACCATAAAAAAACCATAAGAAAAACATAAAAAAAAATGAAATTTCTATTTGTGGAAAATAAATTTAATAAAAATATTTTGGGCGGAAATGAAATTATACAATAGAAAAGTTTTTTCTTTTTCTTTTTTTTTGATTATAAGATTGAAAAATAATATAAATTACATTAAACATTCCGCCTTTTTATGCTAAATTAATTTAGATAATCATTATAGTTTTTGTTGTTGTTGAATACGTTCACCTACATCATCAGAATGTAACATTTTCTATATACCTATAAATAGGAAACAAATACCTGACATAACCTATGTTTATTTCAATAGTAACAATAATATCCTTTTACAATAAATAATATCCTGGGTCCTGGGTAAAGTCAATACAATACTAAAAAAAAGTGAAAATATTCGACATGTGTTGTCAAAAATCTATACCTCTATTTTTTATGAAGAATACAGTAGTGAAGAAAATAATACAGAAATAACAGCTGTTTATAAATTTTTTTACTGTACTTGAATTTATTTGATAAAATTAGGATAAGAAAAATTGTATTACGTATAATGATTATAATTTTCTTAAAGATATCCTTTTTTTAAGCTTGTAAATAAAAAAATAATATCACTTTATATTTATAAGGCGAATGTCAACAAAGAATGAGAAATCTTATTCGATTAGGAAAGGTCACGATCCTATTATTAAATAGCTTGTGTTGGTTGATGAATGTTACATTAAAGGATATAGGCAATTCATTGAATTATGAAATAATTGGTAAAAGTAAAATAATTCAGGTATGAAATTTACTTTTATTTGTGGTTTAAGTAAAAAAAAATAAGGATTAAAATAGGCTAATAATAAATATAGTAAAATTCAGGATTAAATTATGTATTTAAAAACTCGGATCAATATAAGCCTTGAAGTCACCATGTAAAATCTCGAAGACACCATGTGTCATTGTGGTGATTACTGATTATACCAAGGAAAATCTGGTTTGTGGCACTATATCATGATCCAAGTACAAATTAGAAATATCTGGACAGTGTAGTACTTGAGGATTTACTAATACTTGTAGAATTACATTTATGAAGTATGTATTTGTATTATATTCTGTTACGGCACATTCTATACACGGTTCACTGGCCTATTGCTCAACATGCGGCCAGATATGGCATCGCGTTCAACCACCTATGCCGTAGCTGCAAAGAGCCGACGAAAAAGAAACGGTTACACAATTAATTTGTAAGTATCCGGCGCAGGTAACGGCTAGGTTCTGTTCGCTTGGTTTCTTCGATCACACCACTACTTAATAACAATATGTGGTGACGAGAGTGAGTGGTTTCAAAACGGCGCAAATGCGCTAATTGGGAATCCGTGTTAGCTGATGTGTGGTTCGCCACTTTTACCAACCAACCAAACATATTTTTCATTAAAGAAAGCTGAATTTATGATAGAGTACATTCAGATCTAGGACTTAATATAACTTTTTAAGTAATTTAACCAAAAGTAGAGAATATAATTATATTAAATAATTTAGTCTAAATTAGGTTGAGTTACAGAAATGCAGTCATATTCTGCATAGGGAAATATTTTTAAAAAGAAGATCATGGCAGATAATGTTTCTTCATAAAAATTTCATAAATTTGATCTAAAAAAAATCAGTATTTTTAATTTGAGTAAAATTTTTCCATCTGCTAGATAAATTAGCCTAATTTACAATACTTATGAAAATAATGTGGTTTATTTGAAGGTTCAGTTCTGTAGAAAAAAGAAACAATAAAAATATTTTAACTTTCTTCAAAATATTTTAACTACCTGGTTCTTCATCGTTTAATAAAAGATACTTCATTTATCTAAAAGAACTGGAGTCCCTTTAAACAACCCGAGATAAACATCAAATTATATATTGAAAATTTATATGTTGACCTCAACATTAAAACAGTTAAAACGTAACAATATCAAAAAACTATTTAATATTTTATTCAATATTTAATGTACTGGAAATTTATAAGATATACCAAATTAAATTATAATGTCACCGGGCGCGTTCAATGATCAACAAATTTATTCATTTGCACACCAATTTACACTGTTATGCCATTACCGAAATATTGAAATTAAACATTTTTCATATCGAAAAAAAGAAGATTTTTTTTAAAGATAAAAATTTCATTCGAAAATATGAACAATGACAAATTAAGCTAATTTACGAGGAGTGTGAATTTTAATGAATTTTGATATTTTTACAGATAAAGGCTATCAAAGGTTATCATCACATATGAGTAATAAATTTTAATAGATTCATAAAAAAAAAATCATATTTCTTACATAAATTTTGATTTGTTTAGATGAAATCTTATATTGTTTTTCATGTTGTCTATAAATACTATAACAGAAATTATTCAAATGCTTTTTAACTATACGAATTTGCTTTTGAATTTACAAATATAAATTACCACAAAAAATAATAATGAAAATAAAAAAAATTCTTAATCCGCGGGGCAGTTAAATTATAATTTCAACGAATAACATGAAATTTCCATTAAAAAATATATAAAAAATAATGTGTTAAAATTAAAAAAAAAAAAAAGGTGGAGAATTTATTTATTGTTACTGATGCTATTGCAATTCCTTCGACCGCTATCAACCGCTAACAATCCACAATAAAGAAGAACAATTTTTTTATTATATAAAAGATATTTTAATAAATAAAAATATTACAGAGAAAATAAAATTATATTTTTTCTAGTATGATTAAAATTAATTTATGACATTCGATGAGCCATTTATTCTTAAGGGTATCTGGTGCGTCTATACTAATTCTCTAGTTACAAACTGAATTTGTTTGTAATCGGCATAAACATTTTGTTTGAATATAGCTTCAAGTTAATTTTTGAAAGATTTAAATGAAAAAAATAAAATCAAGATTCGAAACGACGTAAGAATTTAAAAGGTGCAACAAGCTTGCTGACAGATTTTCTACGCCTTTCAAAATATACTTCAATCGTAATTTAACTATTTATAAGTTAACAAGATTTATAAAAAAAAAATATATTATTTTGTAGATTAAGTAAATCTTTGATTTGTACTTACCGAATAAAGAGATAGATAATATTTATAAAACTCATTATTTTTTTTATAACTATAAAGCAGTAGCGTGCGGTTTAAAGTGCTAATGGTGCAATTTAAAAGTGATTGAAAATAAATATGAGAAAATCAAGTTTTACAATAAAGATTATTTAAAGCTTTTGAATTTGTTTAGTGATCTATTCTCTGTAATATTTCCATTTGCTACAGCAAGGCGGAAAGCTTTTAATTTCAAATTTGATGGATACCTTTGCTGGTATAAAATGAAGGCGTTCACAATTGATGCATCCACAAAATACCAAAAAAATACGATGCCACCACTTGTGCGATTTACGATCTAATTCGTACAATTTTTTCAGCATATCAAAATGGTCAACATAACCCATATGTTTAGTATAATCTACCACAAGTTGTGGACAAGGCAGATCTTCAAATGTACCATCTTTACATTTATTTAAAGTTTATTTAAAGCTTTTGAATTTGTTTAGTGATCTAAATATTCTCTGTAATATTTGAGGTCAATAAGTTTAATGTAGTTCCATTTGTTTTCCAATTATATTAGATATATTAGATATTTAAGATAACTGACTCTATAGATAACCTTGCGCCCTAAGGTTAACAATTTGTTATGAACTTCTTACCCATGGAAACGGATATTTATAAGTAAAAAAATTATCCAATTAAAATTTAAAATAATTGAAATTTAAAATATTTTTTTTTGACATATGGTAGCCTGCCACTGAACACCCGTCGTATAAGCCATAACAGCCATGTAGCTCAGAGCTTTAATTATAGTTCTCTTAAGAACCGAAGTCCACTTTTAACTTATAGTTTGTGATTTATTACCAAGAATATTGTATTAAATGGATTCATATGAAGATATTAACGAGGTGCCCCATAATTATATAGTCTGTGGCGCCCCACGTCAAACCACATATAAATTAATATATCAGTACAGAATTTCACGCTATACGCGACTGCGGCAGCCTAGTTCGCCTACATGTTAGATCCACCCCTTTTATTAGCTTGCTTGATCATGTAAACATTTAGAGCACTACTTACTGTACGCCACTGCTTTAAAGGCTAGCTAGAAATTAAGTTTTTTTTTTTTAAACTGAAATTGTTTTTTTCAAGTTTATTATTTTTAATTTCATTTCCTTTTTTTTACATTTTCAAAATTATTAACTAGATAATAAATAATGATGACAAGTGAAGTGTTTATTTACTGGGTCTATACCTATAGCTAAGCTACAGAGTATAATTTCGTCTTATATTAACAAGACGATTATATAAATAAAATACCGGTGAATATAAGTTTTCTGTAAATTCGCCTTAACAAAGCTGTCATTTAATAATTGGCTATAAGTTTTTGTTTATCAGACTTTTTTAAATTATAAAAATTTATTTATTTTCTTGAAATTTATGTCCACAAAATGTGTTTAGTTATTTATAAAACACGCCTTATTATGTGAACGAATTTAAAATGTCAAAATAAAATTTAATACACCATTTTTGTTGTTGTTGTAATAAAGACCGGCGAATGTGGTGGTAATCTGGTAATATAAACTACGAGTTCTTAAAGTTTTTTTTGTCTCGAAAGTCATGTTTTTATTATGGTACTAATAAATTTTGGTGGTTTTGAAAAGATATTTTTTTGGAGAGTGTGGAATTATGTTCATCATTAACGAAATTCTAATTAATTTATTTAATTTTTTGATGTTAAAGTCGCTATAAATTATTTTTTGGGTGTTCAACTAATTTCATTTTAAATATATTAAATAAAAATTTATTTTCTTTGGAATTTATTTAAAAAAATAATAAAAATATGTTGAATTTAATTAAAATATTATTTTTATAATTGGATAAAGTCGATTTTTTGTGAGATATTCGTAATTTTTAGATTTCTTTTCAATTCAATGAATTAATGTCTACGAAATCGAGAGCATCTAAACAAAGTAATAAAATCATACCAAACTCTGAAATTAAGATTACATCTTAATAAAGTTACATCTCTGGTAACTGATTAAAAATGTATTAATTTTACTGGAATGTTTTAATTCATTACAACTTCGAATGAAGATGAAATATGTTCGAAAAGAAGATGAAATATAACCATTAAATATTACCTAATTTTGATTAGGCTAGGAACAAATTAGGAACTTTAATTAAAATTAATAAAAATTGTCAATTAATTTTTTATTCAATTTATTCCAAAAAAATGTTTTCTTACCGAACTTTATTTATAGGAGACACGAGAGTTATAAATTAATATGGTTTGTGATAAAAATAATAACAATTTCAAAAAGTTCAGCTTTAGCCAACATCAGATTATAAAAAGATTTTGTAGATATGGAAATTAAATAATCTTTTTAACCAACAAAGAGACTACAAAATAGTTTTAAATATGAAAAATTCAAATTTTCAGTTCAGTTCATTGTGTACAAAAGACATAGAGTTATGAATAATGAAATTTACAAACATAAACTTCAACATTATAACAAAAATATTAAACTGACTGGTACTAGTTAAACCACACAAAGAAAAATACTATCCTGAAAGTGCTAATTAATCAATGTTAGAATTAACAGGGCAAATGATTATTTCTTGTGGCTTTTTTTTTATAGATCTAATCTATTACATATCTTTTCACACGATGCCATTGGTCATTGACTAGAAAATTTCAATACCAAAGAATAAATGAATAAATTTTTTTATTTTTTTTTTACTATAATAATTTAAATTTTTGATAAATTTTCGATTTGGTTTGAAAAAAAAATAAAAAATATAAATTTTACCCTGCTGTTTTCAAACACCTTAGCCTCATCAGCGATAACAAACTAAAAATTTATTGCTATTACATTCTTTCGAACTGTGTGAGTTTTGTTTTTTTGCTTTCTGTATAAAATGTAAAACAATTTACGTATGTCTAGCTAAATTGGTGATATAAAGCCAGCGGCATTGTATAGCTTAATGGCACAGCAGTGAATATCGGATCTTAAAACAAAGTATTTTATGTTCTTTTTGGTTATTATTACAAGAAAAATTATTTGTACTGGAAATTATTGTCTGGTCATCTTAAATCTATAATTCAAATCTCCCACATTTGCTAAACTTCCCTTCTCCGCTACAATATTTGTTAGGCAGGCATGGTTTTTTGTGAAAATCCATATCAGTTTTTTGGTTTTTGGTGTATTACATGAAATTGGTTTTATATTATGTACCACCGTACATGAAAAATTTAAATATAATTCAACGCGCGCCAATAAATATTTTTTGATTGTTTTTGGCCTTCATACAAAATCCAACTATCATAAAATTAATTGATGATATTTTGAAAATTATATAAAATTTTGGTATGAACATGATTTAGCGTTCTTCGCACTGCCTGTACCCCCTATTTTTTTAATGCTCTTTTGCTTCGTAATAAAATTAAAATTATTAGATTTAAGATTATAAATTCCAAAACCAAATCAAAAACCAGAAAAAAATTTGATTTTTATTATTAATACTATTTACAATTTCGATAATTTCGCCATAAAAATGAAATTTCTAAATTAAATGGTTTTTTTTTTTTGGTAATATAATTTTTGTATTCCACTAAAAAAAAAGTTATTTTTAATGACTTTCGATATTTCATATTCCGAAATTGATGTTATCGATTTAAGGAACAAATAATTTGGGGCATGAAATCTTACACAATCAAGACTGATGTGCGGTCAGGGTAAAATAATATAGATGAGATCACATCAATCAAAATTTTCTTTTGAAATATATAAGAAAATTAAATTTCTAGAGTTTATGAAATTTGAAATATAAAAATTCATTGTTTCGTAGAGATGAAAATGTAAAGTCAGTGTTTGCTACTTTGTCTATTCGTATCGCTTTAATAATAATTGATATGAATGATTATTTAAAAATGTTATTGATAATGAAAAAAATAGATAAAATTAAATGACTTTTGGTCAAATTTTCTATTCTAAATGCATTCAAAAATATATCAAAATTTTAATGGTAGAAGTATAATTATACAAATCAATTTTACGAGATGAACTTTTTGTGATTAAATGTCGAAAAATGGAGTTGGGATTGGATATAAACTTTTGTAAAGATCAAAATGAAATTTTTAAACAAGATTTTAAACTAGGAAGCGTGGTCGACCAAAAAAAAATCACGTGAAAGAATTTTGTATAGTAAAATAGCTCACCACCAGGAAATAACCAGAAGAATCATTGAAGAATTATAAAGGTGGGTATTAAAATAGTGGTAATAAATGTTAGTGTTCCTATGCTTCACAAGTATTAAGTAAAATATTTGTAAAATGTAATTAAAACAATTTTAATTGTTAAATCAATTTTGTCTAATTGTTGACAGCATTCACAAAATTATGTAATATTTCATAAAAATTAATGTTAGCTACAAATCTGATAAAATTTAACTTGAATCTGATAAAATTCTTTGTATTAAATAAAAATTTATATTTTTGGAGAATGTTATCCTAATGTTAATAAGAATTTCGACCTTAACTAAACATATAAAATTGATATTTTTACAAATATATCCGAGCAATTGCTTATATAAGTTTATTTCATGCTACATGTAAAGATTGTTTTTTTGTTTTTAATCGATCTTAACGAAAATAATAAGACACCACTAAAGCCGTGTTTTCCAATTTTTAATGAATATGAGAGAACAAAAATACAACCTTCTCAGATTATATGTACATTTTGTACGGTGTACGGATAATAATCATCGATATTTAGATGTTTACAAGAAAGAAGTTTAATAAAACTGCTTTGCACGTATATAAAATATTGTATTTACATGATAATATTTAAATAGGGATTTGCAAATATTTCCAATGTCGTTACACCGCCAATGAGTACAATGAATTCGAATATACATAAATTATCACCCATTCTTGGTTTAATGTCAAATTATTTCGTTTTTTTTAACATTTTCCATACCCAATAATGGTTTTGAACATTAAAATTTAAATGGAAGAAAAACATTGTTAGTTTTGTAATATGCTTCGTATATTTTGAATTACTGAATTTATATTTGAATGCATTTATGATATTTTCACAAAGATTTTGGATGTAAGGTAAAAGTTGATGGAATTTCGATTTAATAGACTGCGTATTATTTTGATAATATTGTAAAAACGTATACAGATTCTAATAAAAATTATAAGACAAACACTTTCAAATTGATCTAATCAACGATCAGTGTTTTTTTGAAGCTATCAAATTCCATGACGAAATAAATTCGTATGCAAAATAATGGGATTAACTCTGGTCAGGAAAATGGATAATTCATTTCGGAATTGATACCAAATAAATTATTATTGAGAAGGAAAGCTTTATTATACTGCTGACTAACTTGTTAGAGCTATAAGACAACAGAACTTCACAATAGGTCAGTAATGGCGGCATTCATATATGGGAAATCTGTGCCCAGTTATTTAACTCTAATCTAACTCTTTAGTAAAGTAAATAAAGATCGAGATTTAAATCAGTTTTAAGATTAGTTCTTGATCTTCCTACTCATTTTCCTTTTCCTAAATTATACAATTACAAAGGTTCAATTGTACAATTATATATCTAAGTTACAAATTTGTTTCTCTGGACAAAACGTTGATTTAAGATATTCTATCTTTTATACAATAAAAAAATTCGTTAAATAAAATTTGTCTCACGTGTGATTTTTTTTTATAAAATATCTAAAACCATTTTTATATATATAAAAAAAATTACCATCTTTGATTATTTCGATTGAAATTTTTATTTCCCCGACCAAAAAGAAAAACTAATTTTAAAAAAATGATGATCGTTTTTCTTCTCCTGATTTATTTAAATTTGTTTCCTTTATGAGGTGGATTGGTTCTTCTTGTTAATACAATTCGACAAAAATGAAATTTATACAAATGACCATAAAAAGGGTTAGGTTTTAAAATTTATTTATTTTTTATCTTTTACACTAGTTTTTTTTTTCGACGATTTTTCTTGTTAAATGTGAAAACGTATTAAATTGAAGATGAATACAAAATTGCTATAAAATTTCTTTCTTTTTTTTTTGTTATTTATTTGTTAGTTATAATATGTTTGTCTCTGACATCATTTCAATAAGGTGAATATAAAACGAAATGTTAAATGCGCGTGAATTTCTTAAAATGAGAAAATACTAAATAAACGAAACCTGACAATTTTACAATTCTATGTTTTTTTTTTATTTAAATTTTATTTTTAATGTAACGAGGCATTATACAAAACGAATTAATATAAAGAATAAAATTTAAATTGCATAAAAATGTCAAGCGAATTTTTGATGACCGTAACACGAAGTTCTTCGTTACAAACATGGAATCAGAAATTGAGTAAATTTGTTGGGAAAATTGTGAGTAATCTGTCCAATATTTAAAAGTGTAGGAAACTTAACTCGTATCTAAGCAGAAAAACGTTACGTTAACGAACGTCATATAAGAGTTCGTATACGTTAAGAAATTAGTGAACTGTGAACGGCGTACTGTACATGTAAATGTTGCAAAATGTGTTGGATTTGTTTGTGTTGGTAATAGACTTGTTATAGAGTTCGCTAAAAGCTGTGTAAAAACGAACGCGAAAAATGATGCGTTTATGTATCGTCATTGTCCTTTCAAACGATATTAATTGGTTGGAATAAAAAATATAGCTCAAAATAAATATATAGAAGAGTAAATCATATTGAATGTATTGAATGTTTAAATGAAGCAAATCTGAATTACTAATCCTGGATATTGTCTCGCCGCGCATTCCGTTGAAGTTTTGAAAAGTCATGAAAGTAAATAAGTAAATAAACACGTCGCCCTCATTACGCTAGTGACGGTCGTGACGTTGAAAAAGTACAATCAATTTCAACTTGTACCGCTTGCCGAAATTATTGTTTTGATTGTTGACATAAGTTGTTATCCAATTTCAAAATTAATATAATTTCACTAATTGATCAAAAAATGAATACAAATTTTGAAGAACACTTAATTGAAGCTGTGAATAATAATGATATACTCGGAACCCAAAAATTTATTATCAATTTTAAAATTGTTTTATTTTTGTTTGTATCATTAATGTCGCAACTCGACATGATGCTTTCACGACGCTTGACGCTTTGAGATTATCTATACGCCAGCTGTACGAGCATCACCACACCACCACCGACATTATTTAAATTAACAAAAGTTCAACGGAGAGCGTGTCAACGGAGAGATTCCACTCGTTAACTTTACGAAAAACTGTGTCCCAGATTACATTACAAGTCCTCTAATTTATACAGAGCAGTAAATGATTACTCGCTTAGCAAATACAAAAAATTCCAAATCAATTGATTTACACTTGTACCAATTTTTCTTTCAAATCAATACAGAAACTATAAAATTATAAATTTTCGAACAAAGAAGATGACAATTTGAATGTGTAAACTATTTTTCACCAATTTAAAATAAATTGAAATCAACTAAGCGACACATTATCGTGTTTCAAATGCACAGGTTTTTCAAATATATATAAAAAAAACTGTCAAGTATCGATAAATTCTTGAATTTTTTTTTATTGGATTTATCTGTACCCAAAGATTTATCTGAAATTATGTTACCAGAAAAAAAAATCAAAACATAAAAGAGATTGAAAAAAAAAAATTGTCTATAAATTTAATTCCAAGTGAGAATCACAATTTATTATGGGCTATAATATCGAAGGCTGGGCTATATAATATTATTTTTGCGTCTATATATTGTGCAATATTATTTGGAGTGATAATATTTAATTTGAATGCCGCGAAATTTGTCAGCCATTCACAATTGCAGCAAAAAAAAACTAAACAAATAAAAATTTCAATTTTGCACAAATTATTTTATATAAATTCTTTCTAAGACTACCGAAAAAATAATGTGCTCAAATCGCAACTACAAAAAAAAAGTGATGAGATTTTTGTAAAGGATAAACCAGTTTCGAAGGACAAAGGTGCAATTTTATTTCTTTCATGCAATAATTTTTATTTTGAAAATAAAAAAATTGAAGGAATAGTTTTCAAAGGGATCGCAATGAATCAAGTCTGGTTTTGACAAGGGATGGGTTTGAGAGTATTACAGAAATTGGAAAATAATAGCCGCAAACAACAAAACTATAAAACGTTATTCAAGGGAAATACTTCAGATGACTTTGTATTTATGATATCATTGTGTGCGTAATTGAATTGAGCTGGGATTTTGTTTTGAATCTTTTTATGTTGTATAGAGAAGACCGACAGGAATTTTTTTAGGGTTTATTACAAACACAGTAGGATTTCGTAATTTTTGTTTTTAGTCCTGAATTTTTATGTGGATAAAATTATTTTAATAATAGTTATTTTATAGAGGTAATTTTTGTAAAAAAAGTAAATTTTTTCTAAATATTTTGTAAAATTATGATTTTTTTTCAAAGATAAAATCAATATACAGAAAATTTTGTGACTTTTACTTCAAAATGTTGAAGTTTCTTATATTATTTCGTATTATTCCATTAATACTTTTCAAATCTAATATTTATTTTTATTCACATATAAACGAGTGCCGTACAAGCAATGATTATATTAACTGTAAGGATCCCAACGAAAAAGTGACAATTGATCATTTCAGTTTCAAGTGCCTACTGCTGCCTAGGGTCCAGGGATTTCGCTATTACTAAACTTAACGAATTAATTGATATAGCCAGTAAAGGGCCAAGGGAAACCATACATATCCTTAATGCTACGAGATGGTTCTATAATAACATCAATCATGCTATGTTTCACGAGAATGAATGGTAGGAAATAGCTCCATTTTCGCTACTTGAAGTCCGCGTCCTCGACAGTCTGTATGAGACTCTAGACTCGAACCAACCAATTAACAATTATATTAGATATATTTTTCAAAAAATATTTTTAATGGTTTTAATCATAAGCTTTACTCTCAGTACATACATATACACAATAACACAATTTACTAATTGAAGAAAGTAGTAACTGGGATAGCTATTCCTCATGAACTTGTACGGCAAGTTTTCTGGGTGGTCTTTGCAAACTTATGAGGCGTTATTTAGAAAAGTTTTCTGTAAAAAATAGATTGAAAATTATTTTATTTGGATGTCCAATTAAATTTTATTTATTTTTATTTAAAATAGTAAAAATCTAATCTAAAATTTTAACAAGGATCTATTTTAATATATTTCCTATATTCAGTCATTATCTAATTATTATCAATTCCAATAATAACGTCCGCCTTATATAATTTTCAATATTTATTGACTCTACAAATCATAAATAAATTAAAGATTTTTTTTTCCCCGATTAATATTTAACTGAGACCAACTCCGACCTATAATTTAATCTCGAGTCTGATTAAAGTTTTATAAAAGACTTCCGACCATTTTAGTTAAAATAAAAAAAATTGTGTCTAAATAAATTATTAACAATCAACAATTTTGTATAAGGTCGTACAAGATTTCGTTAAAAAATATTGATTTACAGAACTATTAAATAATAAAAACTAATAATTATCGAGAGTTTTTGAGTTGTAGATGTCTGGATAATTGGTTGAGGTAGAAAATGATTTGAAAATCAATTAAAAAAGTCAGAATAGAAAAAGATGTATAGCAACTATTTGATGATCCTTTGGGATTAAGCAGATGGAGTTTTTTTTTAAAAAAAAAGAAATATAAATATTTATGGACATTGAACTAACAAAAACTTATTGGGTGTACTTGAAGGTATTAAAAGATTGTGGATTTTATTAAGCATTTCATTTTGTATTTCACTCTTTGTTTTATAGTAATGTCCCGATCCATACTATTCTAACTCAAAATTATCACTTTTCAGGAGAGCATAACTAGAACTACACGGTTTTATTTCAGTACGAGTTGAAAGTCAATGAAAAATTTGTATTTATTAGAAAGATAATTTATTTATGCATCATTTCAAATTAAAATATTACATAAATTAATTAACAAATTAATTAGTTATAATTAAGTTAGAATAAATTTAATTACATTAATATTGTAACTTAACCTAACATATTTCAAATTGAAATCATTATTATCTAATTTGACTTAGAACACTTTGAAATTTTCAGCAGATTGACTTACAATAAATCAGATTGACCTACAGTATAAATATAATGCATCATTTCCAACTCAAGATAGAACACTTTTGAAATTAAGTTCTAAAGAGATAGATCTATTGCAACTCAACTTACGATAATAATGTCATATTATTTTGCAATTGATATTAAAATAGAATTTGAGTTAGAACACTTACACATTAAATTAAATAATGTTAGATGATGTAACTTGACATGTAATAGAACAAATTATTAAGTAAAGAAAGAATATTTGACACTTTTCATAAGTTTAAATAGAAATATCATTTCTCCTATAAGCCAAAGAGCTTCAAAAATTTTCTGAAAAATCGCGATTTAGTATAGACCACTCAAAATGTCAAATATTCTAACTTGACTTGAAATAGCATAAATCATATATTAAAATTCCTTAACCTAAAATTTACGAATTCGAATTACGAAGTACGTGATATTTAAAGTTTCTTAGACATTCTGAAACAAAATCTAATTAAACTAACTGAAGAATTATTTGATTTATTACATAACATTGTTTATATATTGGCTTTAAACTTCTTAATTTCATTACTGAATAAAATACAATAATATCAAATTCTGAAGCAGTTCAAGTTTAAAAATGTTATATATATTTTTTTTAAAAATAAACATTCAAAATTGAAACCTCTCTCAATTTGATCCGTTGAAATAACAAGATTAATTATTTTATTTAATTATCAAAAGATGAAATTCAAATTTTTGTTGTTGTTGTTGTTATTTTTCAGGTGAAGTGTACAATAAATTTTTTAATCCAATTTTTGTAATAATAATCTTTTTTTTCTGTTGTTGTTGAAAAAAATAATAATATTACGAATAATATTCAAAATTATAATAATCATCTGTCCAAAATAAACAGTTGTGAAGAATTGAAATTTGAAGAAATAAAAACTATTTTTTTCCATTTAAAATCATTTATCAAAATAATAATAATAATAAAAAAAAGGTAAAATCCTCGACCTTTGTTCTAGGTACTATATACAAAATCAACAAATTTCTAGCCATATAAAAATAGCCCAACAACTGAACAAAAACTGAATCTAACCAAGAACATAAATGAAAATATTAAAATTGATCTTTCTTTTGTACAAATGCGCCTTTTTTTTGTTATTTTGAGCAAGTGTGGAAATTTGAATTTCATGGTCTTCAACGTTATTTTAATTTAATTGTACCTTCTTCGCCAGACAGACGTAGTCCAAAAGAAGAAAAAAAATCTCTACAAAAGTAAAAATTAAAAACCATTTACCTAAAAAAAAAAAGCGGAAAATTCAAAGCTGACCTAAAAATATATAGAATTGTATTTTGAATTTTTGTAATCCTTACCATGAAAATCAATGAGTCAAAATTTTGGTTTTAATGTGTAATAGATGTTTATGATATATCCTTATTAAATATAGAAGCATCAGCCCATCAGGTATCCACATATGTTTATTGAGGTATATCAGTTTCTTTGCAAAAGTATCGCGTATCCTGTTTTATTGTGTGATATTGTATAATCCTTTTTTTAAAAAATATGATTACGTTCTGTTGTATCGCACATAGCAAACAAATTCAAAGATCTTTAAGCATTTTTATTACACTTGATTGAAATTTATATTCAAAATTATGAACTCGTTAACATTTTTTATGTTTTCCAAAAACAAAAAAACAACAAAAAATTGAAGGATATTTTTAAAATATGCTAAATGAGAATGAAAAAAACTCTGATTTTTTTTTTTAATATATGTAATTTGATATTATTTTTATCATAACGATTTAACACAAACTGTTCTTATTTTTCTCATAATAAGATTTTTATTATCACTTTTTTCACTTCATCTTCTTCGATATTTTTTGTTGAAATACCAAAAATTAAATTTTGGTTTATGCAAATTTAAAAAATATAAAATTTATTAATGTACACTTTTTTTTATAGTGATCTTTTAAATTTTAGTGATCTTTAATATTATATCAAAATGAATATTTTATCGATTTTATAAGTTATCGAAAAATTGTGATCTTTATTGAGACACCATTAAAATTATAAACTTTTTAATTATATTCGAATATTGTTTAGCCGGCTGAAAATTTAACTCGTAAACTTTTCACATATAATTTTTTTTAAAATTCGTAATGTTAAATAAGTTTACAAATTATCGAAGAAAAAATGTTAAATCCGTCCGCGTATATTTTTTATTAAACCACTTCGAATGAATAAAGGTAAATAACTAATTTTACCTGTATGATTGAAATATTGAATTTTACCTGTGATCAAAAAACATATTTGAAACCCAAAAAGAAGATCAAAATTTTTATTCTCTTTTTTTTTGTTCTCAAAAAAAAATATCTGCAAGGCCAAGCATTTGTTTTACAGGTCCTGTAGTCTGCAATGCTAATTTCTGTTAAATATGAGAGATAATAAGTGACGTAATGTTAAATATCAACATCAACAAAAAGACTCATTTTTTGCAGAGCGTGCGATCGTGTTCGTGGTCAAGCACAGCTGCACAGCATATGGTTCATTTCATGTTCATATATATGCAGTTGCTGTAAACTCTGCTGTATAATATCTGTTAAAGTTGAGAGAAAATTTTGTTTAAGACTCTGTTCTCTCTCTGTTAAGTTTACCATTATTATATAGTAAATTTTGTGGTTTTTGGTACGTGACATTATCTATTAGCTAATAGCAATATGTGTAATAGGTTAAGTCTAAAGAATGTTTCTGTAACTGGATAGTATTGCAAAAAGACAGCTAGTTAGATCAAATATGTTTTGATGTTCGGTATGTTAATAATGACTAAGAAACTCGTCAAATATCATATCTTAATTTCGATTCTATTTTAATTTTTTAATTTTAAATTGATTGCACATAAAGATCAATAGAATGCTTTAAATTAGCTTTATAGTTTAAGAATCTTTACAGATCACAATCGTAATGAAGAATTTGGCAAACGATGATGATATGGTTACTTATAGTAATTTTCACCAGTGTCCGACTTTTGAGCGGATATTTAAGATTTATAGAAATCTAATTTAATCCAATTTTAATTTTATATAGTAATTTTGCCTGATATGAAACAGCAATAATTATTTGTGTTATACAAATCTTGATCATATTGTGAAGCATAATTTTTAGAAGGACACAAGTAAATTAATTTTTTTTGTTTTTTAAATTTTGGAATATATAAGTTGAATTTGATTAAATTCATAATTTTTGGGCTAAATGTTTTAAAGAACTTTATGTAGAGTTACTCCAGCTAAATTAACGATAAATGTTTTATTAATTATTATGAAAGTTTAATATGTAATTGATAAAAGATTCAAATTGAATTTCAAATTTTATTAGTTATATAAAATGCTGTAATAATAGCTGATTTACAAATTTTTTATTTTTGAATTATTTATATACATAATTATTTTAAAAATATTAAATTATTTATTGATTTATCAAATTATTCTTCAGAAATTGTATATAATTTTTTTTTTAAATACTGTCCTTATAATGGCAAAAAAATAATCTATTTCTAAAGTCTAAAATTAATGCGGCCACTATGAACATTGATGCACATCTAATAATACAATTGGAAATTTTCCCTGTAAAACTACTTCTGTTTTCCGAAAGGACTTGTTTCTCTGTAAATATGACATAAGCTGCTTTGCTTAACAGTTTGCCTATGGTCGTGAACTAGTCATACGACCATATTTACATAACTTATTACAACCGTTTTTTAATAATCATATAAATTCTGCACAAATTGTTACTTTGTCAATTTTGTATAATTCCAAACCAATAATTTATTAATAAAATTTCATGTTCAACTTAATAAATTTTACTTTTTGTATTTTTCCTGTTGTATTATTACTTGTTAAAATTCTTGAAAAATACAACATGTAAAGTCCGAATGAATTATACCATTTTCATGTTTTTTGTTACTGATGTTACCAATAAAAAAAAAAAAAACAATTTTCATATTTTCTGTATTTTATTGTCGCGCTGGACAACGAACAAATATGGACTGACAAATAATATTACAGAAATAAAAAAACAAAAAAAAAACAAAAAAACAAGAACAGCATCAACATAACTCGAACTCAATTGTATTGACATCGATTTCTAGATTTCCATGCCATAAATTTCATGTTGACCAACATTTTATAAATAAGAAAAATAATATACAAGGAAAAGGTTCATCAAAATAACATTTTTTGTTGTTGTTGGGGGAATTGTATAAAATAGGCGTCAACTCATAAAAATTTAAAGTTATCAATTGTGCACCCTTGTAGTGCCTTTCAGGTATATTTTTTTTATTTGAATTTAATTTAAATTCGTTTTCAATGCTTCAGTATAAAGGTGCCATTAACCAATTGAAAATCTATTCATAAAAAAAACAAAATCAAAAAAAAAATATAAAATATAAAAAACATTTAAAAAAATATAAAAATATAAATTCAAAAATAAAAAATAAAAATAAGAATTTACTAAAATTTGTATATATTTTTTTTTTGTCTTCATATTCTTTAACGAGCCAGTTCGATATCGGAGCGTTTATAATGTTAGTCAATTATATTTCAAGATAAGTAATAAAAGAGTTAAATTTAGTATCAATAAATTCACATTTTAGGAGTCATTTACTGGGGGACATAATTTCGATAAATTTCGATAAAATTTAATATTAAAACGATAAATATAGACAGGTTAGGGAATTGGTATACGAAAATATACTTTGTATTATTCATAAGTTAACAATAATATGATTCAATGGAATCGAACGCCATAAAGGAATTACATTGGGGAATATAAGAGGGTGAGAATATGAAAATTATTTTTTCAGTAGACTTTATTTATTTCTGATACAAGTTTATTAATCTTTCCGAAAAGATTTATTGTATTTGGATATCGATTGAAAGAGAATTTAAGATTTTAATAAATATGCATCAATTAGCATCAATTGTAATTCAATTCTGTGATATGATTGAGAATTAGGGCAACAATAATTCATAATTCTGACAGTTACGTATTCAATTTTCTGGTAGATTATTATAATATTTTGACGATTATATTATTTTTATCATATTTGCGGACTCTTTTCCAACGTAATTGATACAACGACTTTTTATTAATTCAAATAGAAAAGTTCACCGACCGTTTTTACATTTTACCCTAAACCATTCAATTTACCCGTATTCAATTTTCCGCAATCGAATATTATAAATTAAAAGTATTTCTTAAAGAATATTATTCAATAATTAACGTAGATTCTTTTTTAGATAACACCTGTTTCCTAATAGTTCTTAATTGTTGGAATAATCAGAAAAATTCTTGTTTTAACTCTTTTTAAAAATAAATTCTGAACTGATTATGTAATTAACATTATGATAAATTCAACTGGAAATTCAAGCTGTAATAATATCATTGAAACATAAATTTCAAGATGAATTTTAAAATGCAATATTAAATTATACTTAAAATTATAAATTCAGAATTATAAGTGAAAACTGATCATAGTCTTTGTGATATTCTTTATTTCTTCTTTTTTTTTCTTCCGTGAACCTTGGCTCTCACAATTTTTGCTTTCCATACTGCTCGATCCAGTTTCGGATTTCGATAACTCTATAATTTTGAGATCTTATATTTAATTAGGCACATTTTTGTTAGCTGCTTTGTAATCTTCTTCTGCTCTCTAATCTTGACATTTTAAAGTATTTTGTTTTATCTTCATTCACTTTTAATTTAAATCGCTATAGACTATTGGGAATACGAAACATGTTGCCAAACAAATAAACATAAATATAATTAAAAATAAATTGAATTCATAATTATACAATCTAAACATATTAAATATTAATTATGTTATCATAATTTATATTTAATTTGCTTTTAATACAATCTTTCTATATTAACTGGTAATCATAAATGTCAATTTTATCAATTTCTTATAATCAAGTAACTACTCTTTATCCCCTGCCGTTTAAATTAACATATCGCTTAAAGTATAATCAAAACTAGAAGCCTCTGGGGAATGACGCGATTATAATATCGAAAACTTTATATGAAAGTGTGAAGATTTCTGCTTAATTTTAAAACACACTTTAAAAAATAATAATCAGCTTAAACGAGGATAAATTAATATCATTAAGATAACATTGCGTGATATTTATATAAAAAAATTATAAAAATGAATGAATGAATGAAAAAAGAAAGGAAATTCAAGTAAAATCAATAAAGAATTTTTTTTTTTTTTGCTTTAAAATTTATCTACTTCATGCTTCGTGATTAAAAATTCAAAAGATTGTGTTATGTTGAAAGAGTGATTTCAATGAAAATGCAGATTTTTTTTAAGATTTTTATTTTATTTTGTAAATATTCTTTTAAAAAGAAGAATCGATGACATCTTAATATTTCATTGGTGCAATAAAATACAAAACATTTTATTAAAGTGTCGATTGGTTTGCTTGCCTGTGTTGATTTGCTACGGCCAGCAGGGAATCAAAAAGGTTGGAAGCTAAGCTTAAGTAAATTTTCACATATTTTATAAGACATTTGAAAGATTATTATTTTTGATATGGTGTTACAATATATCACTTTTGTAGAGCTGTTAAATTATATTTTTTTGTGAAAGCACCAGGTTATAATTGTTGAGGAGTTTTATGGTGCGGTATGAGTATGATTAAGTCAAAACGAATTGGTAATTGGTGATTTAGTAATTCTGGCTTAGATATAATTGTTGTTTTGATTTCACAGCACAGAATGTAATCAGTTTTACTAATAAATATAATATGGATATTTTAGAGGCTTGGAAGAAAAAAATATATTTATAGTTCAAAGCAGATAATTTTAGCTCCAAATTGTAATAAAATATTGCAAAAAAAAAAAGAATGCTTCAAGTTATGGGGTCAGTCTTGGTCGATAAAGGAAGTAAAACCATAAATCCAAAAGAATGTTGTGCCAGAGGTTAAGTCAATTTAGTCGTAGTAAGATTTAATAGCCATTATTATTGTTGCTTATGAATTTTTTAAGAATATTTATGTTTTATTTTAAAAAGTTGATAATTGACTAATCTCAATTAACCTCCTATGATCCAAATTACTACAACGAATTATATTAGTTGAAAAATAATATTTAAACATAATTGAAACTGCACTATCAAGCTATAATAAGGATATAACTTAAATAAAGGATATAACGTAAGTATTTTTTATTAAAAATTATTTTAAATTAAAGGAGTTTTATTAGGCTTGTCAAAATTTAAAACTCAGTCCATAAAATTAAAAACTCCTTTAATAAATTTATCACTTTCTACATTTTTAAGAAGTCTTTATAAAAAACTTAAATTCCATGCATGATAAGACCTTTAACAAACTACTTATTCTAATTATATATACTTTGACATTTATATTACTTTAAAATTGAAATTCCATAATCGAAACAATACAAACTTTTTTATTTATTTCGTTTTGCTTTTTACCCATATGACCTTTCAGTTAATTATATGGTTAACGCATGTTAAACTATTAAAACATAACAATTTCCTGAAAATTTTCCCTAAAATTCATTTGAAAAATACATTTTGAAAATTCAAAATATTTTGATATGCATGACCAATACATAATGATAGGGTGGAGTTTAAAATTACATATATTTTTTTGGTTTTCTTCTGAATAGTTCAGCCTTTGGACTACATACAATTGACTTGACTGAATCAATATTTACAGAAACCCTAAATTATTTCGTTAAAAATGTATGTTTTTTTTTTTGTTGTAGCAATTCACAATAAAAAATTATGTAAATTTCTTGTATGTTATAAAAGTATTATTTCCCACCTGGTCTAAACAAGATGGCGCAAAAGAAAATATTATTACATTTTCGGGTATGTTTTTTTTTTCTTCATATAAATACATAATGAGACCAACTAATAAAATAACGAGATATTTTTTCTGGCTTTTGATTATTGGATTCTTTAAACCGTAACCAAAAACAGTCTCATGTATATTCATTTAACATATTATTTAAAAAATATGAACAACGCGCACCTTAACCTCTCTCACTTATAAAAATTCCATTTTGTTTTAATGTTTGGTTAATTTTTTTTTTTTTTTTATTATATATTTTTGTTATAGCTATCAAAATATTATCCAAGCCTGAAGTGAAAATGCTTTTTTTTATATTTGTTTGTTTTGATTAGTTTTCATCAGAATAACCAACAAATTTAAAGAATATAATCAACAAAATCAACATAAAAAATCTAGGAATCAATTTGAGGAGTTTGTGGAAAATTGGATTTTATGCTATTCGATATTTTAATATGAAAAGCTTGCACTAAATCTCAAGTAATTACATTTCTAATGATATGTATGTGAACTCTCAAATTTCATCTACTTCCAATTATTTCTCTTATCACGACAGCTTTGATAGAAAAAATTGTCAGATTTCATCTGCTTGTAATTTGTTCTTATCAAGACAGGATCTAATGAAAAACTGTCAGATTAGATTGGAATTAATTTTAATTGTGATGTGAGCTTAAATTTTTTCTAAACCTACAAACTACAATAATTTGTGAACCTAGGCTACAACGTTTAGTTGTGAGATATTATCAAATGGTGTTGAGAATATATTTCAGAATGTAGCACATCGTTCAATTGGTTGGATGTTTGGTTTTAAAGAAGTAGAAATTTTGAGACCTTCACATCCACATAGGCCACAAATAAGTGAATCCGTTGAACACTTCAGTTGAACGTTGCATCATTGTTGCAGCGTGTCGAGCAGCAATTTACTTAATTTCATCTTCATTAATTATAAATTTTATTACTTATATTACATTTGTAAATCATAACTGACAAGACAGTGACCTCCTCCGTGGTACAGGATATAATAAAACTAATAACTTTTTAAATTTCAAATAAATTCCAAATATACTTAAATATATATTTATGGCTCAACCCACGAATTGTATATACAGAGATATATAGACAAATCCTTTTCTTGATGGTTTTACAAACAAGGTAATCATTTGAAAGAACCGCAAATGTGCAATCTATCAAAATCATTTCGAATTATATTTTTTTTTCTGTTTATTTTGTTTACATTGGTGTTAACAGAACAGAAAATGCAAAACAAAGAAAAACTTATAATAAATAATAACCTAAAGAAAATACCCAAATCATTTATAACATCAAAGCCACAATGCAAAAAATGAAAAAAAAAATGGTCTTCTTCTCACCATATTACCAAAAACTCAATTTCTTATAAATTCGCACAAAAATAACTTGATGATGTGCAAATTGCAGGTTACTGGACATCATCTATAATACTTTGGTGGAAATATTTTTTTGTAAATGTAATTTAAACCAGCCATCCAATTTTTAAAACAAGGTATGATAAATATATATAAGAAAGGTTACAAAAATTTATAAATTTTATTGTTGCACTTCGTTCCTGGAACCTGCTTTCAGGGTAGAGCAATTTAAATGTTGAATTTTTTTTTTTTTTCTTGCTTTATCATTTTTCATTCTTTTAGGCGTTCGCCAATTTTCGCGATTTTACAGCGCCATAATATAATCATATTATTTGTAGTATTATACATCACAAAAAAATTATTTTTAAAAATTCAAAAATTTTATTTAATTTGTTATAAATATTTTTTTTTTCGGTTTTGCTTTATAAGTTTTTATCACGGTAATATAAATTCCATGAGTCGTACAGCTAACGAGCCTCTAATAATATATAATTTAAGTGTTCATTATATGATTTAGGTAAAAATGGGTTATATGACCTTATGGGGGATAATAAAATCGTAAAATATATTTTATTTACTTTGGAAAATTTACTTAGTATTTTTTTTTTTGGTAATTTTATGTTTATTATGAATGCTTTTAAAGATATTTTCATTGATATTTTGTCAGATACAATTATTGTGTTCCGACATAATATCAATTCGATTCGATTACATTTTATGAAAGTGTGATTTATATAAAGGCTCAAATGAATATTATTTTAATTAAAGATATCTGAGTATGTACAAATTTTCCTTGTGGGAGTAGAACATTTCCAATTAGATTTCTTAATTTCTATTTTATTGATTTCATCCCACGTCTTGTCTACTTCAGAAAATTTCTTTCAATCATAAACTTTATTTATTTACAACTGAAATTTTGGACAGTTTATTAGTGGAGGGTTTTTGTACGTATAATTCATTACATTAGCAATTAAAGTTTATTTTTACTGGTATAATTGAACAAACTGAACGATTTTCAGAATATGATGAAAACCATTGAAGACCAAATTAATTTAAATTTTACAAATAATTTTCATTTTGAAAATTGCAATTTTGACTGTAAAATAAGTGACCTTTAAAACTGGAAATCACCGACCTCATTTGCATATAAAAATTGAAATGATTTCAAAGAATTTAATTGTCATTACTTTCCACCAAAAAGTGATTTAATAATTTCTGTATTCATATTCCGAATTACTTTAATAAATTAACTAAATTTATTATGATTTAAGTGTCAATAACCTGTTCTATATTTTAACAATTGTTTTATATTTTGGATGCTTATAATGATACCAATACCACACAATAATTTAACTTTATAACTAACTTAGAAATCAGCTTATAAAACTTCATCTCATATGTTTTTTATTATGTATTTGAAAAGAGTATGGAAGAATGATGAAAGTAGTGCATAATTTTGATATTATTGTTAAGAAACGTGTAGAGAAAACTAATTAGAGTGCAAAAGTTTACTGAAAATATACTATATAGAAAAATGAAATTAGGAATTAGAAATTCTTAAAGTGTTTCAAATTTACAAAAGTTTGAAAGTTCTTATTTTTTTTTTTTTTTTTGTAAAAAAATATTAAAATAGTCTGAATAATTTTAGTTTTAGATAAGTTTAAATAACAAATTATGTATATATTTTCTTAGACTGATTTGCTTAAAGAATATAAGACAATTATCTCATCTTTGTCATTTGAGCTGGTGTAAAACTCTTTAGATTTAGTTGCATTGAACTTAACCTTATTGAAAAAAATGAACTGTGCTTCGGACTGGAAGGAAATATGTTAGCTCTTAGTCTTGAATATTTGCAGGTTGGTCCAATTATTTACCGACAATACCGACAAAACTAAATTTGTACACATTATTTTAAATATTTCTTCAGACATTTCGTAAAATATTTCCAAAGCAAGACTCACTTTGTAGTTTAGATTGTTATATTGCACCACTGAAGTTCAATTCTCTAATAAGGTCTCATCGGACTACCTAACTAATTATTAGCTTTTCAACATTATGTAAATAACAAAAATTTCCATCTTGTGTCTTTAAAATAGATAGTTCGCAATTTCCGATAGTTTCTAGACTGTAGCTAGAGGAAAAGATTTTGTTTTTTGAAAGATATTTAATAATAAACTTTATATAAAATCCAATAAATATCTCTTCAAATATATTTTTCATGAAAATTGAAAATTTAATTTCATGGAATACATTCATTATAACTTAGAACTTAGAAAAAGCTAATAACATTTTACTAAATTCCTGAAAAATGTATTGGTTTCATTATGGGTTCCTGCGGTTAAAATCCTATTGAAAACTTTTCATATAGAACTAAATAAAACGAAAAAGATTTACGATATTTTATTAAAAAAGCTAAAGCGTAAAATATAGAAAACGAGAAGTTTTGCTGCATATATTTTTATGTAAAATTAAATTAGTGTCACTAAACAAACATGGATGATTATAATACTCTGATATGACAGGAGCAAGGATTTATTATTTATTTCTGTAAAATGAATAATTTATTTTTATCTTCTTTGTAATAAATTTTGCATTAAGAAATTTTTATTTTTTTTTATTTACTTCTATAAAGTTTTCTAAATTAACTACTGGGGATCACTTGTACCAGATAAAATCCAGAAATATATAGTAGTAAACGATCTAGCTACTAAATGACACGCGGAAATGTTAAACTTCCTGAACACTTAACTACCCAACTAAACAATCCCACTTAATCATTTCTACCGAAGTTCATAAGTGTGAGTGACATCAAAAAGGTGATAAGTCGCTAATTTGGTTGTCTGAGATTCGCTACTTAAACTTACCAACCAACCATAGAAGTTGAATTTAACTATTGGTTATATTAATTTCTTAAAAACTAAATTTTCTAAATACTTATTTCATATTTTCTGATTATGTTAATTACGTTTAATTGTCAACTGAAAACTTTAAATAAATTATTAAAAGATCCGGATTCTAAGATTCTACAGAATTATATTTTTGGTGCAAATTAATTTTATTAACTTTAATATCTTTGTAAAACCCGATATTCTCACAGGAAATCAATAAAATGACCAAAATAATTCAGAATTAATATTATAAAATCTTAATTTATTTATTTAATTATAATTCAAATATATTTCTCCAAAGATTTTCAAACGTTTCCCTAGAGAAATTCCAGATATTAGAAGAAAATTATTTTGTATGAAATTAATTTGTTACATTAATATATTAAATTTACATAAAATAATTGGATCTTTTAGATGTTTTAATTGGAATTTTTGATCTGATTCAATATGTTAAAGCATTTTAATGAAAAGCACAAACTAAATTCAATTTCAAATTTAAATTGACTAATTTAAGATAAAAATTGAGAGAAATATTTAAATAAAATATTAATTCACTAATTGTAGTATTTTATGTAATTGCGATTTTTTACATAATTTTCATCAAGATTTATATATTTTGCGGATGGGGTCGCTCATAACAAAATTCAACTAATGAGCTGTGTTTATATTTTGGTTCGTCAAATTCAGCCATTTTGGAAGTACAAATTCTAATTTGTTTTTCTGATTCAGCTACTCAATTGAACTAGTCGAAATAAATTAAAAGGATCATATAATATTTTATATAGATTTGATAAAAATACAGATTCAAGGGTCTTAAGTGTAACGCGAACGCAAATTACCCTCTTGATTTTGGTTACCTGTAGCAGAGGCATTAGCGACACCTGCAGTTAGGACAAAATTAGGTCTATTGTACCTCTAAAATATCCTTTCAAAAAGAAATTACAAAAATTTTCATCTTAAAAATCATTTACCAAATATTTTCAATAACCTTTAAGCTACCGATTAAATATTTAACGATACGGATATGCATAAATTGCTTAACATAACCAAAAGAAATTGACATTTTTTGTATTATGTTCTGTCACAATTGTATGTCGTTAATAAGATAAATAACATTTCATCATAAATTGTAAGAATTAATAATTTCTTCTATTCAAAACTTTAATGCTGAATCACCGTATAAAGTATTCGGTATTATCTTGTAATTGTATAATGATTTTGTTAATTGGCAACTCATAATTTACCACATTTACCTTTCATTCAATTATTAATCCATACAATTTCTATTAATGTATAATTAGTGCGATTGAATTAATTGAACCTTTTCATATATGAACAAAACGGAATTGTTTGATTTATAAATTATGTTGAATTGATTTTCTGTGAATTTCTGATGATTAATTGAGTGATTGTAATCATTTATTATTTTTACAAAAAAAATAATAAAATTCTTTTGACTTGTATTTATCAGAAAAACAAACTTTCTTTGATCGTTATGATATGAATAATGGCCGAAGAAAAAAGTGAATTAAAATATAAATATTTAAATTAATAAAATTCTAATTAATTTTATTTATTTCTAAAAATATTTAATTTAAAGTTTTAATATAAAGACAGCAGAAATTAGAGTATTGTATTAGACATCTTTTTCCATTATATTGAAATTTAGGTCTATTACTTTACTTCCATACTTCGGATGTCTTTATCATTCAAATCCTAAAATAATAAAGTAGTTACAAACTAGAAGCGTTTCTATAAAAACGTCAAGTATATTGATTTGTTGATTTAGCTTTTACTTTTTCTTTTTGTCCAGCTACTGGCGACTTAGTTGCTGCTGGGTAACAAACAAGCTCTCACCGAAAGCCGTAGCTTCTCCCTACATGCGTGTGGATTTACTTAGTTTTCACACTCTAAAAACTGACATTGCTACCAGCATTGCTCAATTGATTTTCATATTTTTTAAGCCTCACCACCGGAATAAGGTGGAATTATCCGGCAAGGTGTTCAGTAATATTAGTTCGAATAAATAATAGTTCATGTTCTTATCAAAAACTATACTTTTAAAAATAAATTTTCAATTGTTTTGACTCTGACAAATTGGGCAGTAAATGATAGAGACAAATACAGCCGGAAAGTTGGAGATTTTATTTACTTATACCGGTTACAAAACTACTTATTTGATGGCCTCAATTCTTAACAATTTTCTATATTTGTACTATTACGATTACCTGTAATTCATTTAAAACAACTGATTTCAACTGATGATCTCGACTGATCATCAACTTGCAGTGAGATCAATTCATCAATAGCGACAACGATGTTCTTTCTATATCGGTTCTGTGACTTAAATGCATATCTTCATTCCAATTTAGCCACTGCAGAATGACTTTTAATATACTAGATTAATTTAAAGTTGAGTTTTCATTCTGTAAAAAATGGAACACTTCTCCAGTTTCTTGCTTTAATTAAATTACAATTTTTTTAACAGATTTTTTATTTTAAATTTTTTATAAAATTTATTAAAATATTTTGTAAATTGGTTGGACTGATCCAAATAAAAAATATAAAAAAAAAATCCATTAAGTAGGAATTCTTATAATTTTCACATTAACATATTTAATAATTTCTCTTTATGCTCAACAGGAAAATTTAAATAAAAAATGTATTTCTTCATTATAACTAATTAAAAAATTATGCTTACAACAAAAATATCTCAAAACTTCATTATCATAATAAATTGAACAGATTGACGACATCCAATGAACTTCAGATTCAAATTCTTAATATAATATTACAAAAAATATTTCTATACATTTATTGAATAATATTTTTTTAGTCAACATTTATTGGCAATTAAATTAAAATAATTTGTTCGAAAACGAATTGTAATAAAATAATTTATTGTATAAATTAAAGTGTTCTTCATCATTTCAAAGAAGATTTTTTTCGATGTTGGAAAATGAAAAAAAAAAGATAAAATGAAATCAAATTATAATGTCAACACATTCAATATCACAGTATGTGGTCACTCCGGTTTTAATCTGTGACTGCATCCAGCCGACATTAAAAAGTTGATACTTTTTCTTCTTCTTTTTTTTGATATTAAATAGCGGTGGACATTTTGATATGATATTAAAATAAATCAAATGATAAAACTGATAAAAAAAAAAGGTTGACATGAAAATATTTACAATATCAAAATCAAGCAGTCCAGGTCATATAATTCTAGCACCAGATTATTTATATACATTTAATATTGCGATGTTATCGTAAGGTTTTAATCAATTTTTTTTTATTTTTTGAAACAATAAAATCATGTTTAAATGATTGGTTAGGAGATAGAGAAGTAAAAACCGCGATAAAGAAGTGTTATTGAAACTGTGATATTAATAATTCAAAATAAACGAAGATATTAATATCAAGTTTCTTTTTTAAATAAGGAATTCCAAGATGATATAGAATGTTTTATGGTGAATAATATGAAAAATGTTGTGGGATATAATTATTTTGTGAGATTAGAAGGTAATTCAAAATTATGAAAATTATTTGTGACTACAAGGCCGATGTCAATAATTGGGAGAATTAATTAGCATTTTTTATTAATTTATCAAAATTTTAATATGTTTCTAAATAGTAATCGAGTATATAATCTGGATCAATCTCAGAAAAAAACATCATCTTTCCCATTAATCAATGCGGACCTGAGAAAGATACCGATTATTTGTTTGGACCAGCGAAAACAAGCATAAGAAAAGATGTTGTTAGTAGGTTTATGTAAGTTACTTACATCGAGTTTTACATTTATAAGAAGAACGCTACCACTTCTCTACGTCGTCACCGGGTAATTCAAGACATTAGATCTTGAAAAAAGTAAAATTGTCAGAACTAAAGTTAATTCTAAAACCACAAGTAAAAATATGAAGTAAGGAAAAACTGAAATAGTAGCGTCAGAAATAAATTCGAGCAAATTAACATGAGGTAACCAGTACAGTAGGTTTCACATTACTGAAAAGAACGCTACTAACTATATTTCCCTATTCTTTCAGCTATAAATTCGTGGCATTTTTTTCTCGAAATTTTGTTGTGTAAACTAATTCTCCAATTGTTTTTAAAGCATTTCAGTTTTTAACGTTGGTTAAGCAACGTTACAGCATCGGGTTACAGCCTTCAGCTTCGATTCTTCCTTGGATCATTAATTCTTTCCCTAACCTTTTAAGAACTTCAAGTTTTCTTATTCTGTCTCTCTAAAATTTTTTAAATAAGCGACGGCAGCACCAAATCTTAAACTCTTATAGCTTATTCATTGTCGATACTTTTAACATCCAAGCCTCTAGAAAACATAGAAAATCACCGACCACACGTAGAACTTAAACGTGGCTTTAAAATTTAAAAAATTTAAAAAATTTCAAACTAAAAAAAATAATTAAGAAATCGTGGAAATTGCAAATAGCAGTTTCTTATAAAAATCGAATATCATGAAAATCGCATGTTTACAGTATCAATACTACTTGTAGTCATAGAAATTCTTAAACCCTGACAGGTTTATAACCAATAATTGTACTTGTATCGATCGCAGTGCGAAAAAGGAAATTTGAATGCCGAAACTTGCTCATTATAATAACAACTCCGATTTATGGTTACATTTCATTTTCAATTTTCCATTTTGGATCAGAACCTTTATATCAGTTATCAAGAGGTTACCCTGTTTTCATTTATTATAATCCGAAGCTAATTTTATAATAAAATAAAAACTTTACTTTTTATTTTATTTTTTTGTATTCCCCAGGAATCGATTAGCGCCATACAATTACATTCCTCGCAAGTAATAAAAGACATTAATTAAGAATCAATAAATTAATTTTAGTAGTCACTTTAATGTTTGGTTCATTTCCATGAATATTAATTCAAATATAATAATAACCAGAAAAATTTATATTTAAGAATATATAAACGATTTTCATTATAATATTTTTTATTTTATAAGAAATCCTAAACCATTAAAAAGCAACTATAAAGTATTAAACTAAAGTTGAACAACAGCGCCACAGCAGGGAATGCTAATTTAATTATTTTATTATATGAGTGCAACAAATGATACCACTTGAAATTTCAGCAGGTATTTTTAGTTTTGATATTATTGAAAAAGTATAATTTTAAATGAATTTAAGAAGTAAATATTTTTTTTTTTTTGGAGGTTTCAGTAATGCGTTTAGTAGTTTCATTTTTGGTGTAGCCTATTTTGCTTGGGGTGATTAATAAAGGTTTTTTCGAATGGTTAATAGCTAAAATTTTAGTTTCGTGGTGGAAAAAGTGAAATATAACAAGTATTATAATTGAAAATATAGAAAATATATGAGCCTGCACAATTTTTAATTGTTATCAATGGGAGATTTAAGTAAATTTAAATAATCTACAAATATATAAACGACAAAAACAAACGAATTAGTCAAAATATCGTTAAATAAAATTGTTTAATATTGAAAATGGAATTTTTTAAACATTATTTTTTAAATAAATTAGAAATGTTGTATAGAATTTCGTAGATATATGAACTTATAGGTTTATCCATATAATTAGATAAAATTCACAACGAATTTTTGCTATTATTCTGTAAAAGATTCAACTTTTTTATAGAACCAAAAACGAAAGATTTATTATTAATTTAATGGTGATTGGTAATTCGTAAAATTGTAAGTACAATATTTGAAGTTCAAGTTTTGCAATATCAAAAATATCAGTCGCATAATTTCATTTCAAATTCGAAAACACCCCATAACTTGACAATTGAAATATAAATAATAATATTAGCACTCACTAACATTAGCACTTACTTCTCGAGCTGTCACTGTGAAAACGAATTGTTTTTAACCTACTCCAATTTTTAATATTGGTTAAAAAAACATCGGTTTTCCTTCGAAACAGCGTTCAGCTTCGATTCTTCCTTGGATTATTAATTGCAGCAATTCATACTTCGATTGTCATATTATGTGACTGTAATGACATGTTTTTTGATGGTTATAGAAGTAGTCTCGTTTTGTCCCTAACTTTCTAAGAAGTTTAAGTTTTATTATTCTGTCTGTCCAAGATTTTTCAAATAAGCGACGGCGGCACCACATCTCTAAAACGCTTAAGCTTATTCATTGTCGACACTTTTAAACCTCTAGAAACTAGGTATAGAAAACAACCGACCAAACGTAGCACTTCATGGAACTGGAACACAATCAAATTTTACGATTACAGAGCACTTACTTAAAATTCCCTAAAGAATTTCTTGCTATTTCGATGCTACAGTTTTATTTCTGTATCTGAATCCTAATCTTTATTCAGCCCAGCATAATCGAGACATTTAAAGATGTTAATATGTTTATTGTTCTCGTTATCTATCCTGATAAATATTTTAATAATTTAAATTGTTATCATAATTCAAATTCATTTTAAATTTCACATCCTTTACGTTCAATATTCCATATATATAAAATATCTATATGAAATGTTATGAAAATTTAATAGCTTTAAAAAATGTTATTAGTTATTTTTGAGGGCATGCTATTTTCGTTGAATGAAAATATTATTTGTGTCGTTATAACAACATAAATAACATTTTCATTTATTTTATTATTATATTTTAAATCTTTTTTTAAGCTTTTTTGAAATTTTCACATCCTCCATGTCCTCTTGTAAAATTATTATGGTATTTTTGTTATATAGACCACACAATTTTTATGTAGAGAGATTTTGAAAATTTGTTAGAATTTATTTCTAGTACCGGATATTGATTTTGAGTCCCTTTTTTATATTGTGGTTTACAGAAAACTATAACAGTTTCATTTGATTGCCACAAGGATTATATTATAACTAAAATTGCATTGAACAAGTTTTTTTTCATATAAATAAATATCACTTCAGGAAAGTAAAGAAATTGTTCAAATTTTTGAAATTTTATTGATGATATTATTAAGTTTATTTTTCATTTTCAAGAAAAACATTTTGTTTTTTTGTTGAAAATTAAATTTAATTAAATTTTTTTTATTACAAATTTGATATTAAGGTTAATTTTTGTATCAGGACATAAATTATATCAAGAAAAAGTAATAAAATTTTCTTCGTCTTCCTTTTTAATATTGAAATGGGTTAAAAAATTTGTTTTTATTATTATTATATCCGCACGAGTATTAATTATAGTAGTTCCATAAAATAACGTAAGTTATTAAAAAAAATCTACCTCTTTTTTCGGCAATTTTGTTTGCTGCGACCACCCAGACGATTAGAATGAAATTTAATGTGGAAATTATTACGAACGAATAGATTTTTTGTATAAAATAAGGTCAATTTTATATTAAATTAGAATTCCAATTGGTTATGTCGATAATGAAATGTATTTTTAAGTAGAAATTGAAGCTGGAAATCATATAAATTTGCTAAGTTGAATGGGCAATATTTAATAAATTAATAATTTTATTCCTTCAGTAGGGCCCGGATTATATGGATTTATAATCTCTAAAATATACATAACAATATTTACTAAAAAAGGTTAAAATATGTTTTCAAAATCGAAATATGTAATGAAAATTATTAATTTTAACGTAAAATTATGCATTAATTTTGATTTATATTACAATTAACGACAGTATAAACAGAATAAAATTTAAAGATCTGTTTTTAATGAACTTTTTCCAATGTTTTTAACTAATTTATTCAAATTTATTCAATCAACAAAGTTGACCGCTGTGGGGACATTGAAGTAAACTTGTATAAATTGAAACACCACAAAATAACAAATGGTAATCACAATAAGTGTCATGTCAAAGTTCAAATTTACAAGTAAACTTAATAACGAAATGAGTGACTAAGCGCCGATGCATTCCGTTTAAAGAAATCCGGAATGGTTTATTTTTTTCCCATTATTTCCGTGTATGAATTCGATAACACGAAATAAATGGTAACTATGTAGAAATATTTAATTATGCTCTAGCTCTAGAAATTGGATACCAAATGACTAATATGAATACCAAATGACTCAGAATTTCATGAACAGGATTTTAATTGATTACAAGTAGTGACTAGAAATATGATTTTTATATTTGAAAATCTGGGCCCTATTCATCAGCTTAACGTAAAATAAAATCATTAATATTTGTAAATTATTAATATTGAATTTTACTAATTAACTAATTTTAAAGTTTATAATATATTTATGTAATTTTCCACATTTTATTTACCAAATTTGTATATGAATTGTTAATTTTATTTTAAAAACAAATTATGTTAATGAACTTTTATGAATATAGTCACAGTTCCGTCACAGTTCCGCCAATAACTTGTTTTTAATTAACAAAATATTAATTGTATAATTTTACACCCACAAATCATTAATTAAAAGTTTCTTCAAATTGAAATTAGATTTCTCGGGGAATGATTTAATTTTTAAATGGATACAATTATTTTTGATGAAGATTCATTTGAATTATTTATCAAAATAGCTCATCAAGATATTTTAGTTCCATCAAGTTTTAAAAAAAAAAAATGCAGGTATTACTAAAGAATCAAATTTACATCCTGAAATTCTGGAATTCCAATAAATTATGAGTTTCTACTCGACTGCTATGACATGGCTACCCATGTGAAACAGTTTTTATAGCCATCAGAGGTTTAATTTCTATTAAAATATACACAGTTGCTTGCTGGCTGGTGCTGTTGATATTGCATTTTTAATTAAAACCAGACAATTTTGGTTGTGTTGATAAGTATCTTAATTATCACATAATTACCAAAAGAAACTAATTAAAGTCATTGCTGTTATAATAAATTTTATTATTAAAATTTTATTTTTATTTTATATATACAGCATAAATGAATTAATGTAAAAGAAAAAACCATAATTATTTTAATGTGTGGCAAAAATCCAACATTTTTATTGTCAATTTATTACTTTGGAAATTTTCAAGGAACATAAACATAATAATCTATTGTCTTTAGAAAGCAACATAAAATGATATAGCATAGCAAGAAATTAATTATAATTTTTTGAATTTTTATGTTGTATTAGCCATTAATCATTTTTTATATAAAGTATAATCTTTTAAAGATATTGATGATCAAAAACTTGGAATGTAATTTGTCTTTCAAAAATTTAGATTTAAAATGGTGATAACAGAAAAAAAATTGTTGTGTAAAATGTTTACGCCTGGTTAACATAAGTGAATGTTAAAATTATGTGTAAAATGTAGAAAGAAATTTATAAATTCAATTTTGATTTGACAATTAATTTATCAAAAAAATTTCCTTTGATTTGATTTTCCTAAAATTAATTTTTAATGTCTGAATTACATGTGCGAATTGGCATTGCGTCACAATTAGATACTACAAGTTCTAATGTGATCAATTAGATGACAACGTGATTCGTTGTCGCGTAAAATCTCAAATACTGGAGATACTCTCATCGTTGCTGCTTTGAAATGTTTAAAAGAAGTTGAAACATAAAAATATCATGCAAAAGAAAATTTGTTTATAATAAAATTTGACATTTCAATGCGACAGAGCTGAAAAGTTTAAACCGATCGAACTTACTCAATCGGTACCGCCAAGCAGCGAGTTTAATTACTCTCATATATTTCTATATATTTCAAATTTTTCATAGTTGCAACGTCGTGAGTATCTCCAGCATAATTCTTATTTTGCGGTACAAATTCAATGCTACCACTACAAAAAAGTTAATTTTACCAACTTCTACTTAGCAGCAATAATAATCATAAAAATTTTAAATGCTTTTATTTTATACTGAAATCTATTTTAAATGGTTTTATTTGTGATGTTATTAATTTGACATAAATGTCATAAAATCGCTGCCAGCACAAAAGAATATATACATCTAATTCACAATCAACAATGCATGAGCTACCGTGCGTGCAGTAAAAATTCGCATATGTAATCCAAGCATAAAAGAAGAAATTTTTGAGAAATATAAAAATTTAATTTTATAAAAAGATATAAAAATTTCTAACTTTTGAAATTGTTTTTAAGTTATTAAGAAGTTTTTAAGTAACTTAAAAGTGCACTGAAAATTGTTCTACATTAATTCTACAAACTATAACAAAATATGCAAAAATGACTTTTAGAAAAATGTGTTTTTCACGAAATTTGTTTGGCAATATGACGAGATGAATTTAGATTTCATTAACAAATAATAGGAACACTTTTGAATTTTAATAAGGTTTGTAATAGCGAATAATGTCAGGTTTATCAATTTTGATTTAATATCTTTTTTAATACTGTCTGGATTGAAATAATCTAAGTTTGTCTTTGAAAATTAGTGTTTTTCAGAAGATATTTCTAAAGAAATGTATATGTATTGATTAATTATAATTCAATATTTTAAAGCTAACAAAATAATTTAAATTGTAATCTAAATTTTCGGTCAATTTTAAAGGTCAATTTCCGATCAATTTATGTTTATGTTAAGACATATTTCATAAGAAATACTTGGCACCATATGTAAGAAATTTGCAATTTTATTTATGTTGTCATAGCTAAAACGTTAACTGCTTCTTTAAATCATATTTAATAGCTTGTATAAAAGTTAACTCTGAAACAAAACTGAAAGTCAATAAGTCAATATTTTATATCAAACCATTTTTTTTTTAAACATTTTAACATTAATTTTGATGTAGACTTGTAGACATAATGTGTAACTAAATATTTATTTTATAGCTGAAGGATTTCAAAGAATTTCGAAGAATTCACTTTAAAAAAATTTAAAACTTTTTATTTTTATCTGACAAATTCTAGTTATTTAAAACTTTTCACTTTAAAAAATTGTATATTTGCAAATTTGAATTATTTTGATAATTTTTAATAAGAATTTTCTTTAATAATTATAGGTAAATTTTTATTGATTTGTTTTTCATTTAATTAAAATTTAACAAATAAATAGAAAAACAAAATTTATTAATTATAGCCAGGAATAATTATACATATTTGTATAATTTATTCTACATTTTTGTTATTTAAAATAAATATAATATTCAACAATTAAACTAATTAAGTTTTTAGAATTTTGGTTCATATTAAATATAGTTATTTAAGTTAAATATTAAATCTAAAGCCATAAAATTTAATTAAATTTATTTATATAAATACCTTGCTAATTACTAATATCTAGTTACATAATTGGAATTTATTTAAATTTAAAAATATAAATTTACCTTTGTTGTTTTGCAGTAATTTTAGATTTTAGAGATTTAATTTAAGGACTATTTTTTATATAGTATAATAATAACAAGTTTGAATAACAAGTTTGACTAAATTTAAACAAAACTTTGCGCCATTTTCACAAAAATATAACTTTGCGCCATTTTAATTGACGAAATGGATAACTGGTCATTAGTGAATTTGTCGTTCTTGATCTAGGAAGCTCTGTAGCTGCATTGGCATTAACTGGGAAATATCAAATTCGTATAATTTCATGTCATGACTCTATTGATTACTGATTAGATTATCTTGTCTAATTACAAATTAGCACTTGTTATTCTATTCGCTGGTAAAACTGAAAATATAGAATGAAAAATATCGTAATTTTCCCAATTTTATTTTAAAGTTTATTTCTATTTGTACAAAATATTTACAAATAATTATTTGACTTTCTCACCATAATAAAATGTATTTTCAATATTGATAGATAAATATTTACTTTCTAAATTATCTGTAAAATCATGACTGTCAATCATAATTCTTTTCATAAAATTATAGTAATTTGCATTACAAAAATTGTTTGTAGAATTTAAATATTTTCATATTTTTTAAGATTTCAATCAAATTCAATAATCTGTTAAAATTGTGAAAACTATCATTGTAGACCTTTCATTTGCAATGTTGTTTTGCATAATTACATAATAAAAATTCAATTAAAATTCAATCAGTAACAGTTCCAGTCGACAAAATCAAATTAATATTATTTCTCAAATTCATTAAAATTTGCATATCCAAAATAAATAAATAAGTAAAAAAATTATAATGCAATTTTTTTTTTCGGTATGACAACTTACTTAATCTGGTGGACACAGTCAATTATCAATAAATATCAGGATTTTCAAAAATGATTATAACATTTTTTTTTTGTATGCAGAAAATTGAACATTACAATATGAATTGGAAAAATATTCATGATTTTCGAATTATTTGCAGAACTAAAATTATATAGAGATTCATTTGTGTATGTAAATTGTAAAAATTTGCAATTTCATTTTTGGGTTCATGAATTGATTAAAATTCACTGAATAAATAAAGTTTATAGTTGGATTTTAAAACTGATTAATATTTTACAGAAAAATTGTTTTATATTTACATAAAATATGTGAATTAAATTCAAAATTGTCACATTTATTAATTATAAATTTATATTTCACTTTCAGTTTTAACCTATTTGAACAAAGGGATCTTAAAATTTACACTAAATTAATTTAACGTTGAGTAAATAGATTTACAAATTGGGTACCGAACCAAAAATAAACTGTTTTGACTTCTGTCAGCCAAATTCGTCTGACAGAAGTGTTTATAACAATTACTGTGTCATATACATTTCATAAAATTTGGTGCATTTTTCAATACATTTTGTGAAACAGTGTAATTTATGAAAGTTTTCAACAAAAATGATGGTATTTTAATAAGACAAACTGGCCGAGTAGTAGAGTACTCAATATATCGTCCTTTGAATTTATATTAACATCTGGACCAGGTACAGAATCATAGAATCATTTGAGAAATCACCATTTTATTTAAACATTTTTCAATTTCTTTAAAATTCATCTGTAAATTAAAATATCAGCGGTCAAACTTAATCGACTAATCTCAATTGTAATTATAGTAGTAAAGTGATTTTCCCGAAATATTTCGAGTGATTTCCAATGTAAAATAATTATTAAACGTCAGACGTGGCACCCACTGTGTTAAGATATAAATATTGTAAGAAGTAATCGAGGCACGACAAAGTGAGATTACGACAAACGAGAATTCGACCTTTAGTGAAAATTAAAATACGATAAAAGCCAATTTCAAACAGTCTATATTAATTAATAGAGGTTCCTATAAAGAATTGGTATAAACTGCCAGAAAATTATAATTTAATTATGAAATTTTCCTATTTTCCAATTAATACTAACTTTTCTTATGCAAATTTATGATTTTTTTTATATGTAAATTAAATATTTCTGAATTTTTTACAAAACTAATTTATAATTAAAATTCAGATTTTTTGTTTTACACCAAAAACATTTGAATAAAAATATTCATTTTCAATAATTAATTAATTAAATAATCTCCCTTTATCATAAAATGTAATCATTTTGGTCATTTATGGTATCACCAATTTTATTTTATTCTGGAATTTGGACGACAAAAGGTCAATTTACTAAATAAATACAAATAAAATAAAAGGACAGTTGGTACTTTTGATAACAATCGAATTTACGAGTCAATAATAAGGAAATAAAGGGAAACTAATTAATGGTTACATTATCAATTTTTTCAATCAACATTAAGGGCATTTTGTTTTTTTTGAGTGTAAATTTTTGTTGTTTGTCTGTAGAGTGTCCTTTAATGAAAAAAATTAAACTGATACCCAGTGACAATCGATATAATTTATAAGGATCACACAAATACCAGTATAAATATTATTTTAATGGTTTTGCCGAATTTTGAGTTAGTTTTTTATTTTAGAAAAGGTGTTTGAAAAAAATTTATTAAAATTATATTTTTATATCCTTTTTGTTTTAAATTATCCAGATTTGGAAGATATCTTTTCCTGGTGATGGAAAATATGTGCATTGTTAAAAATTTTTATTTTATTAATTTTAATTAATCATTAAGAATTTTCTAAATTACACAATTCAGAATAAAAGAAATTATAAATTATTTGTAAAAACATATAAAAATTGATTTTAAATATTATTGAAGAAATTGTTTTTCTGAATATACTTAAATAATAAATTAAATTTTATTGGAATTTTTCCAACAATTTTCTTTATTTATATACAGTATTTTAAAACCGACTAATTTCCTTTTCCATAAAATAAAAAACTTTGTTGGACAATTAAGTAATTACAATTAGATTTTTTTTTTTTTTTTTTTTAATGGAAAAAGTTTGTGAAATAAAAAATATCTTTGAAATTTTCTATTTTTATTTCGTCGATTGAGTTTTATATTTTTCGTCCTTTCCTTATTGAGTAATAAATTTTCCAATTTTTTTTGTATTTACTATAGCGATATTAACTGGCATTGGGAAAGAATTGGAAAGTTTATGAGTTAAGTGAAGCAATAAATAAGGAAGGAAATTTTAACTGATATCAATGGTAAAAAAGAAAATTTAAAATATTGTTTTTATATTTAAAAGAAATATAAATTGAAATAATATTTTAAATTTAATTATTATAAATGTGAATATTTAATATTGTTATATATTTTTAGAAGGTTTAGTAATGGCAGATAAAAGTTTTGTTAGATTATAGTGGCGGAAAACCCTCATTTTGTGATACCATGATACCAATAGTGATAACAATTTTCGCATATGAAATCATTCATATAATTACATTTCGAGATTTCTGCTAGAGCTGGGATAGTATGGTTGTCAATATTATGAATGATCTTCGCCTGAAGAGTTCCGGGAGATTTTTCGGGTTTTCGATTACTCTTGATCCTTGCAGTTCTTGCATTTATAATTTGTTTAATTCCAAGGACTTGCAGAGCAGTCATAAGTATAATCTTATAAATAAATGCGTAATTTTGTATGATGTCCTTTATCATTTGCTATTTAGAAATTAGTTAAATTGAAGCATTTCTATTTTCACTATGACTTAATCAAATGGTATTTATCCAAAAAATTAAATAAGTTCAGAAACTTTCTCTTGATAATTAGTTTTTATTACAAAATACCAAAACAAAATTACAAACTATTTTCTATGCCAAAACAAATCCATATAATTCAAATATATTTTAGCCTATGGAATTGTCTTAATTATCTCATCTTATAAATAATCCTTAATTTAAATTCAGATATTTCAATTCCTTTACCAAAATTTAAATTCACAAAAGGGTTAAAAAATATTTCCTTAATTTATTCTTTTTTTTTTTTTAAAGAATATTTAATGAAACGTATTCATAATTACTTAAAACGCGTTAAATTAAAATTAAAATGAAATTTTTTGAAAATAAGCAGCAGATTTAATAGCGATATGCTTAACAAACCGAAGTGCGAATAAAATGTTGAATTGTTTTTTTCTTTTTCAGATAAGCTTACGTAAAGGATTATGTAAGAATAAAATTAAAAGGAAAATTATTTTTAATGGTTCTATATAAGATGATATGCTTCAGATTATTTTCAAGATTTATGCGGGTAAAGTTATTATCTTAAATATATTAAAATATGTTGGTTTAATTTTTTTCAATTGAAAATTATTTATAATTTTTATGAGCAGTAGACATTTTTTAATATAGATAGAAAAAGCTGTAAGAAAATGAAAAACGAATTTAATTATTTTTTATTAGTAGCTAGAATAATTATGAGTGTTTGTGATTGGGGTTGAATTTAAACATATGAAAATGATTACGATAAAATTTGGGTTTCTTCAATTTTCAAGGTTGAAGAGTCCAAATAAGTATTTGGTGTCTGTAAAATGTTTGGTCGCTAGCTCTGGTGGGCCCATGTAATAATATTCCTGAACTATATGTCATGATGTTAAATTTTCTACCCTATTTCCTTGGCAAACTAATATATTCGTGTAGTTTAGTTGCCATAGTATATTTGCAATCAATGTAATCCTTGGTTTGACATACAGTTCACCCTAAATTAAAATTGGCATAATGAAATTCGAGTTATAAGAAACGAATTTACTGTATGACAACAAATGCAAGGCACTTACAACGGATTTCTAGATATCGTAGCTGAGAGCGAGTTCGTTCTGACTATCATAATCAAATGAATGTAGCAATAACCGCAATAAGAAAGTTGTAAAGAAAATGTTCACGTTTCAATGTTCGTCATATTTAGAAGTCACTACAACTGTAAGATTCGTCGTAGATAAATTGAGGTTATCGTAACTAGTATCAGTTTTAAATATGCAGTAGTTATTATCCGATTTGAATGAAATTTCGTACACAGGTTTCTGTAAAATGTTCAATTACTAGATTCATTGGTTTCATTTTAATATTCCCGAATTATATTTCATATTTTAAAATGTTCTATTGATTTATAACACACAATTTGGTTTTGTCATATATTTGATGTTCAGTGGATTCATGTAAAACTAATAAACGTTCAGTTTAGTTTCTTAAGTAAATTTGATTATACTAGAGCATGTAATTGTGAAAGAACTTAATTGAAATTCAACAATTTAGTAAGTTTTAAATATAAATTTTTTCAAAATATTGATTTTTTTAATATATTTGTATATGTTTTATAAGCTTCTAAATCTGATTTTGTACCAATATTAATGAAGGTACATAATTTTCAATGTACATAATTTGACAATAAGTATTTTATAATTATTTTAATATATTCATTCTTAAAAATATCTACAACGATAATATTTGTTTTGCCAGCACAAAAAGAATATATTTCCTATATATAAAATCTGTACTAATATGTAATATATCCTTTTTGATAAGCCTATAGGATATGTAATTCTACCACAAAAGTAATAAACTAACTAAATAACACCTTGTGTAATATTTTCAGTTTATAAGTAATAAGGGTTTTTCTTTAATATTTATTATTCCCTTAGGTAAATTGCGGATACAAAATACTTGTATATTTCTTATATAGAACCGCATGATAACAATCAATTTAATGGTATTATGCGCAAACTATAGAAATATAACATCCCTAACAGATTAGAGGAGAAATAATTTTACAAAAAGGGATAAAGAAAACATGAATTTGACTTATTATTGGATGTGATAATAATTTAGAGTGCTAATATATTTTTCAAAATGTGTTATTATCATTCATTGCTGATTTTGATTATACATTCAGCTCCTGTACAAGTTTACTTTTTAATTTGATTAATCTATCAATTAATGATAATTCTTTTGATTTACTTTTATAATTTAACGTATCCTTGTAGTATTAATTCATTAGTAAAGATTACTGGTAACTAATAATATTCCAAAACTCTTTAAATTTTTGTTATTACTAAAATTTGAAGCTAGTGCCGTGATTTCATTTAGATATTTCACATTTGTTTTGACCATGTTATACTTGATTAATATAAAATCTGATTTTTTTTTTATTTTAGGTCCTATTTCAGGTTCTCTTTTATTTTTCATTTTTGTAAATTCACTATTTATTCAAACTTTTAAAGGTAAATTAACAGCGTTGGCTGATAGACTTCATGATTCGTAGTAGATTATTAACTGCAAATTTCGGTGGGTCCGCATGGCTAGTTCCGACAACCTCTTACACGAGTTTTCGGAAGCAGGGTGCCAAATCATTTGTTATGGAGATGACCTGGCGATTCTAATCACTGGTAAATATGAGACAACGCTAACTGAGCCTATGGAAAGTGCGATATTCATTATTAGGCAACAAATAACGAACTGAGAGTAAACCCTTATAAAATTGAGCTACGTCTCTTCACTCGGCGAAAAAGGAGTCTTGCTAATTACATATTCATTTAAATAAATTTCAATGATGGACTGAAATTAATTTACCATACTATAAATAAATAAACTTATTTAATTAAAAATTAAATTATTTTAATTTTTTATATATATTTTTACTGCAAAAAATATCCTTTCAATTGAATTTGTTACATAGGACAAAAAAACATCCTTAAAATTTTTAAATTTGAATATTTTATAAATTTATTCCACAAATTCAAAATTCTTTTAAATAAAAAACATTGTAATTTTACTAACAAAATGTTAACACAAAGTATCAAAAGTTTATGTCAAGATTTTCTCATGAGATTTCTGACAAAGTCACTGACCGTTGATACTTTGCTATAACTTTTTGCATAATTGTTCAAATAATTGAAATTTTCTTCTACTTTTTTTGTTGGTTATAAATTTTTTACTTAAATATCATTTTCCAATTGTCTTTAGAGAATTAAGACAAAAGTACTTCATTTCATCGTTCACCCTGATTAATTATTCTGTTTTCATATTTAACGACAAAATCTTTTTGTTCTTTAATCCTCCTTAGATTATCCTATCTTGAAGTAATTGCATGTCTCTGGCTGTGAACGTATAGATGACTATTGTCTTGATTTTTATTTTTCTTGTTTTTTTTTTTTTCTGTTTTTTTTTTTTTTATTTTTTGTTTAAAAGTAAATTCAGAGTTGATTAAATGAACTTTAAGAAACTTTTAATTTTTCATTTGTACAATTTCAGAATATTAATTAAAAGTTTATATTGTTTTGCTTGCAGCATAACAAAAAAAAAGATTGTAAAATCATGACAACTTTGTTAAAGTTTCTATAAACTTCTGGTTTTTGTGTATAGTTAAAAATGTAAAGGTAAATTTTTTATTTATTTTTTTATAATATAAACAGAAAATAATTATTAATTTATTAATTAAATCTCAATAAGTTTATAGATTCTTATTGGACGGAAAATTTGAAGTAAAGTTTTGTAAAATTTCTAGAACTGAAATTTGTATTGAAAATATAAAGTTTACTTTTATGAAAATTAATATAAAAAGAAAATTCATTTTATTAAATAAACATAAAAAGGTTATCTTGAGATACCTTTTAATTTCAACATAAAAGTGAACTAGTAAATTTGAATTATGAAATTTATCTAAATATGATATTTTGTTTTACTAAATTCGAGGGATCTGCAAGACTTACCTGTAAAATATGCATCAGTTTCAATTTGTAACCTCATTATTCGATGAAAAACTTTTGGCTCTCAACCATGCAAACAGAAGAAAATAGTCCCTGGATGATAAAACTGGTGAATACGATGAATATGGAAACAAATCGAAATTCAATTTATGAAATTTCGCTTGTGAAACAATACATTAAACTAGTCATAGTAAAAGAGTCCATTATTATTCTTAGTAAGCGTTTTATTTAATCATATTTTATTTGCCCAGTAACGATGCATAAAATACTCATTTGTGATGATTCCACTTTTCTGAAGGTAGTCGGTCAATATTTTACCACATGTAACCACAAAAAATAGTAGTCATAACTTTTCTGGCAGATAAAACCGTTCTTGCCTTCTTGGATGCACTTGCAGCATTTTCAATATATTGATTTCTTATTGTTCTTTCGTTTTGTGGTGTGTAATATGTGAAAACAATTTTTATTAACTGGCTAAGTATGGCCAAATATTGGTCAGAAAAATTAATCCCATCACTTTTTTGATATATTGTTAACAAACGCGCCAACCGCAGATGATGTTTTCATACGTAGCAACAAGTTTAGAAGGTTTATTAATTTCTAAGCAAAAGTTAATATAACAAATATATTATGTACCAGATTCTAATCTTTCCGAAGATTATTTAGTAAAATTCATATTACAATTTAACATTATTTTCATTTCTTTCAATATTTTAATTTTATTAATGTTTTGAAAACATTAATTCTATAATATTTGTAAATTACTATACAAAAATCTTGAAATTGTTTTCCCTTTTTAAGAAAATAAAAAGAAAATATCCTAAAAATTAAAATTGATTCTTTCCTACGAAAGATTATTAGTAAATTTCTGTAATTCTTATCCTATAGTTATTAGGATTATCGTTAGAATTTATAAAAATTTGTGTTTTCTTTTTCAATTAAATTGTATAAAAAGAAAACTTGGATGAAAATTCGGATTTTCTCGATTTAAGAAAAAAATATTTATAATAATTTTTTCTACGGCTTTATCTTAAGTAACCAAATATAATTTTTTTTTATTTAAAATTGAGCAGACAAGACTAACCAAATTAAGTTTAAGAAATTTAATATTTTCCAAACAGAAAATTTATAAAAGGAAAAAGGAATCAGTAGAAACAGGATGAACAATTATTTAAAAAATATTTTTCTATGTTTTCTGTAAAATGTTTAATATTTGGAGTCGGTTGTTTTGTAAAATTATATAAATGCAAACTGTTTCGATTTATAAATTCAATATTTAGTTTTAGTGTACATGAAAGAATATTGAATTTAATTTCATGTTGAAAGTATCAGCTTCATAACAATAGTTTTGGCAGTACCACTAACAAATTTGTTAATAAAATAATAATTGTAAATTTAGACTAAAGTTTAGTACGTAGCTCGAGTGAAATGAAATTTTCATATAAATTAAACGTCATGAAGTAATAAATGAAAAATTTGGGTTATAATCTTATAATTTAACTCAGCTCGCGTGATGAAGCCATTAAAAAAGATTTTCCAATCAATAGATGGCGTGTATTTCATATTTGTTGTTGTTTATTTCATAGATTAGTTGCCAGGTCAGTATAAAATGCTAAATTTTATTTAATTTTTTTTTTCTTCCAAAAATATGGAATTTAAAAATCATTATATGTATTAACATATAAAAAAAAAATTCAATATCAAAATATTAAATTGTCAAACTAACTTGTCTAATTTTTCCACAAAATATTTTTCACCGGTACGACACGAGTTACGTACTAAGCTTAAAGTTTTATGTTCTTATGAAGCATGCAATATAATAAAATATCAGAAAATGTGAAAAATTATTATTCAAATTTGAATTTATAATTGCTAATTATAATAAAAAAAAACTTTATAAATTTTTGATTTCTATAATAAATTTGTACTAATGAATAAGCAACTATAAATTTTCAATATTTTTTTGAATATTTTAATTTTTAAAAAGAAATTAACACGATAATTTACGGTTTGGTGCGCTGTTTTCTGTTATGTTTTAATTAATTTCTATAAATTTCTGAGGTGAAAATTTTGTGTACAATGATTTCAAAATTTTCATTTTTAATGTAATATGATTTGTAATTTGTAATTTTATGAATATCCTAGTAAATATTTATAATTTTTCATTTTTTTTTCAATAGATTTCAATCAAGTAATTTCATGGTTTTGTACATACTCACAAATTTTTTGCTCAGAAGATTTTTTCAAAGAATCTTTATGTAATTTAGACAATATCGTTTTTTCCAATACAATACGACAAACACGGTACCTATCTTTGGATTCACAGGTGGCAGTAGTGATGAAACTATAGAACTCACACTGAAAGATAGACTTGCGTTCATCCGGTACTACTACTTGGGACATGACGTATTTCAACACTACATTCGTGGAGAAATGTTCTCTTCATTAAGGGTGAGCAGAATTTTTGATGGAATTAGTAATTAAAGTATTTGAACATTATTTATTTTATATGGAGCATATTTTCAACAAACCCCAAAAAGTTCGAAATCTTTCTTTTAAAAAAAGAGCAGATGTAAAAATATTAAATTATTAAAAATCTCCTTTTACGTATTTTAACTCAACATCATAATTGGCTATCATAATGACTTGTATAATTTTTTTATCCTTAATTTTTAGGGCATTAAAAAATACTTTTATAAAATTCTAAATTTTTTGATGGAATTTTTAAATTATTAATGCTTGTCCTTAGTATATTGCATGTTAGAATCCATTAGAAACACTGTAATTATGATTGATTACACTAACTATGATTTAATTGAACCATCATTAAAATTTACAAAAATATGCTGAAAAAAAGTGTTAGTCATTCAATATTAAAAATGATTTATGTAAAATCCAATAGCCAATCAAAATTTACCTTTCCACCATCATAAAACTTTTGAAATTATGTATTAATATCAACACCACGACAATGTTCATCTTATATTAAATAATTGAATGGTTAATTTATATTTGACTGAAGGTTTTTGGTCAGTTTAATCAATATTTTAAATATGAATTATTATTCTAAAAATGATCACTAGGAAACATCTTTATTGATTTCATCTTTATTAAGTTTTAACAATCACATTTACATAATAAATATTTTATATATAGATAATTATCAAAATTTAATTACAATATCACATATTTAGCTTGTCTAGATATTGATTATATTCTTTTTTATAGTCCCTATAATTTTATGTACCAGCATCATAATATTGTCATAAGGATTTATTATGTTGTGTACATGCTATATTTTTTCTTCTTCGTAAGAGCATAAATATGTTTTAGTAGTGATATATGATTTCGTTATGTTTTTAGGCTATACAAAACAGGAAATAAACAAAATTCAATAAAATGTTTTCATGAAGATGAATTATTTTAATGTCATTTTTGATATCCTTATATATTTTACCATTCGGATGCCAATTTATTTCTACACACATCATCCATTTTGACCAAAATTGGAATATGTAATAAAAACAACCAATATAAAAATAATTTCATTTTTTATCATTGGGTATGGAAGTTTCGTTAGTCTCTGTTTGTGAATATTGTTAATTTTTAAAATTGTTATATTTTGTTGTTATATCCTTGAATGGAATGGACAATAATATTTGACAGCAATACATAAAAGAGGATTAGAATTATTTTTCATGCTTCATAAGAATCGCATGGTCGTTGCTTTAGTTCAATGTTAGATAATAAATCATAGTAAGAGAACAATAATGATCAATTTATCGTTAATGATCAATTTCTCGTTAGTTTAGTAATTAATTTATCTAAGAAATCATTATAGTTTAAATTATAGGACGAATAACTAGTGAATATCAAGAATATTTAATGAAATATTTTTAAAATATTATTTATTTAGCAATTGTATTTAATTATTTATTTAAAACCATTCATTATTCAGTGAACCATTTTCATAACCCTATAAAAATTAAAACTACATAATTTCATTTTTCAAATGCTATTAGAAAATTAGTGAAATTGTGAAGTAAAATATCATTTAAAAGAAGACAATTAACCGAAAATACATGATAAAATCTGCAAATTTTAAAAAATCCTTGATTTCTAAATCATTTTTCATTGATTGTAATAATTTTAAATCATATTTTTCATATAAATCAAATTATTTTTGAAAGAAATGAAAAAAAAAGAAAAACTTTTGACTTTGAGGAAAACCATATTTTTTTTTTTTATGAAGAAGAAAAATCACTACAATTTGATTACAGAAAATCTGTCAATTCTTTATAATGCTTTTAAGGAGTAGCAAATTTTTTATTAAAATATATTGTAAATAAAAATGTTTTGTGTTCGAATTTAAAAGAGGCGTTAAGGACATGACAAGTTGAACAAAAATAATATGCTATAATAAATCTTATTTAAATTGAAATAAGAAATGATTTATGATTTCACTAATAATAATAAAAAATTCGAATATTTTTTTGTTATGAAGATAGAGCCAGAAAACGACAGTTTATACATGAAATTATAAGGAATTACTTTAAAGGAATATTAAAGAAATATTTTATTGGCAATATCAGTTTTGGATTGATTAAGAGTTTAATAAATTTCTTGAAGATTTTAAAAAGAAAAAGTAGAATGATTTAATAATCTAGGGATAGACCAAAGATTTCATCTTTTTTTGTACTGCAGTTTTGAAACTTAATTTTTTTTTTTTATTGTATATAGAATTGGCACAAAAGTTATGTTTCAAATTTATTATATAGCCGTGTTTTAATTAAACCATAACCACTTAAAATTACAACTTCAATTTGCATTTTTTTTGGAAAATATATGATGTAAAATGAAATTATTTCTGATTTGCGACCAATTTCCAATAATTCATCTTCCAGCCTGCCATTTTATCTAAAAACCATTTTATTACCGCTCATTAACCAAAATGTCATCAAAGAAATTATTTGGCTTATATGGAAGCTGAATATTTGTTCTACAATTCAATGATTTTTCCAGTTTCACCAAAATAAGGAGTACTGCCAAATATAAATACGTCCATTTTTCAGATTACAGTAACTTAATAAGAAAAATATGCTTTGAGATAATCCCGAATTTTGTTCAAATCAATTTCTCCTTATGTTTCCGGTGGACCATTTGAAAAGTGTCAAAAATTATCGTATTTCTAGATCTAAAATAATTAATTAAAAAGTAATGATGATCTCAAAGTTTTAAAGTAAGATTCTTTTTTCAAGAATATTTATCAAAAAGCTTTAATTTTCATAGTCCCAATACAGTTTCCACTACTCCACCAGATTTGACCTTTGGTTTTATTTGAGTTTTAAGGCCAAACAAAGTAGTCATTAAAAAGCAAAATTAATTGCACTTTACATCAATTAATATCCAGTAATATCATAAAAACTTTCGATGCCAAATAATTTATCCTTGTATTTTATAGCCATGTAGATAAAAAAACTAAATGAATTTTAGCTATATTAGTTTCGTTATTTACGACAGTCTGGTCCAATTAAGCACATCCACTTTCAGAAAATATATTCAGAAATTAATAATCATCTCGGTTGAAAAAATTTTTAATTGGAATATCAAAGTTTATTGATTTTCAAATTGAATTTTTTATAAATTAGTTTTCATACTTTGTAAATATAATTAAAAAACGAGTTTAGATTAACTTTTAGCTACGAAATATTTTCAATTTAATTTGAATTTTGTAATGCACAATTAGTAAATTTATGCAATTATTGTACGCTATATTGAAACCTTTAATAAAATTGATGAGAATCGCAATGCTAATAATAATTTATACTAATTACTAAAAGTTCAGGTATTTCTTCTGAATATATTTTGAATTAATTTCGTATTCGTTCAGGAAAATTGTTCTTGAATGTCAAAAATATTATTCCTCAATTAAGTTTGTAATTCAACTTGGGTAAATTTTCTCTTGTGAAGGTTTTAAGTATTGTAGCTTTGCCTAGTCATAATTTTGACTTCGTTTCGATAATTTCCAATGACATTTTAGTCCATTAATGAAATTTTAAACCTAAAAAATTAATGAGAAAAAATTTAAGTAAGTTTTTAAATTTCTTGAATTAAAGGCCCAATCGTAATGTGGGCGCAAACCTTTAGCGCAAACTTTGAAAATTGTTCAACATATGGAAATCAACGAAAGCAAACACAATGCTAGCGGTAACCGCTAAGGGGGAAAAAAGTTACAGCCAAGATTGAACAATGTTGAATATTAACCGCCAGCGCTAGAAAATTTTAATAAAGGAGGCGAATTTTAAATTTGACTGACATTTTTCATAGTGACATTCTAAATAAATAAAAAGATTTCACGCAAAAAATATAATAAAATATAAATTTCTCAGCTACCGCCACCGCCACCGCCAGCATTACATTTGTACTGGATTTTTCTTGGCGGGGGAAAAAAATCTACAGCTACCGCTAAAGGTTTACGCCCAGATTACGATTGGGCCTTTAAGATTTTTTTTTTGAAATTATGACCAAATTCTGATATAATTTTGATACCGGCGACCAAAAAAAGAACAAAATAAAATGATTTAAAACGTTTGGAAAATATATTTTTAACTTAAAATCGATGATTTTAAGATTTTATTTCTGATTAATTGTTAGACAATTTTTTTAAATGTTTATAACCAGGAGCAAAAATATAATTAATTGGTAAAAATCAATGAATCACTCGAAAATTTTCTTTGAAAATGTGTTAATTGAAATTCGAAAGCATTCCTTTGGCATTGACGTTTTTTTTGGATTGATTATTAAAGTTCGTTGCTTGTTTTTTATATGTTATCAGCAAATATCAAGTTTAGGTTCAACAGATTAAAAAAAACAATAAAATATTTTTCATTAAAAGGGAATTTAAATTAATGCTAGACTGCTACTGGTCATGAAAATCAGATGTTTTATAAATTTATTTGAAAAGGAAATGAAAATATTAAAAAAAAAAATATATATTTTATTGGACGGTCCATTGATAATTTTGTATCCTATTTGACTTTTACTCAAGGATACAGGATGAAAAAGATATTAAGGAGACATCAAGGTAAACTTTAAAGATTCTTTGGTATGCCGAGATATGTAAATTTATATAAATTGAATATTAATTTGAAATCTTTTATTATTCTTATAATAACTTTTATTATAATTTAATTAACTACCAAATAAGAATTTGTTTTAAATTTTTTATGATTTTTTTCTAAATTATAAAAAGTCCCTGATAAAGACAGATTTTTAGTATCTTGTATTTCTTTAAAAAGAGACTAATAACGAGGCTTTTTAAGTTTAATTATTAAAAGACGTTTTTATTATGTAGATATGTAATGAGATCATAACATAAGAAATTAAATTTATATGCTAATTAAATTATTTATTGCTTGCTAATATTAAGGATACGATATCAAATAAAATTTGTATTTCTTTGATTGAATTTATTTATATAAAACTAAAAAGAATTTCCGAGTTTTAAGTATTTTTACTTCCTTTCTAATTACATTAGTTTTCTTAATAAAATTATATTTCCAACAGAAAATCTTACGTGAATTTGAAATTTCCAAGATATAAATATAATTCTAGCTGAGCTTGGAATGTAAATTTGGTATAAAAAGCATTTCAGTTTATTGTAAGCATCAGAATGTCGAAAATTACTTAACAACAATTTTTATTTAAGATTCAAGCAACAATTTAAAATTTACAATTAAAGTTTATATTTTCCAATATTCTATTTTGTGCAATTTCATAATTTTAAAAATTGTTGTGACATCACCATAAATTAGATTAGTTTAGGTTAAAATAGCATCAATAATTGACCCCTATATACCAGACCGGTTCCTTAGCAAAACTATACCTAATGGAATAGTATAAATCTTTGGAATGTTTTTAAATTTAGGTTGAAGCGTTCGTAATCTTAACATTCTATGAACTTTTTTTGCTGTATTTATATTTTATTTTTTTGTTAGTTAACCAAGATCCTCGAAATTTCCAACCTCATTATCACATTTTCAACAAAAAATAACATTCATACACCCAATAAAGCTAATTTATATTTCTCTAAAGAAATGTTCACTTCCCATTTTTCTGTGCGGTTCATTTTTTAGTTGGTTATACGAATTCCAGTTAATAAAAACTATTGTCTTCTATTGTATGGTAAGTGCACCTGACATTTTCATACAATTTTCTCAAACATTTCATTGCAACCAAGGACCAAACCTTCTATATAAATAATATTCTATACGGAAAAAACCAGAAACTGAAAGAATCCTTTTTTAACATAAACATAAAAAATATAATATTCAACTTAAAAATGTGGTGGAAATATACAACTACATAAAAAAACTACAAGACTGTTAGTGACAGAAATGTAATATAATTTGAAAAAAATAAAATATCCTTGTACATTTATATAAATTGTAGTGAATTAAAGGATATCGTGTTGTTTTTTCAGGCAATTTGTTTTGTTTATTATAAATATTTTTATATTTTCCAGCTATTAAAAATTTTTTAAAAAAATAAATTCTTCTTTTTATTATTCTAAGTTGTCAAAAATATGAAATTTAAATCTTCCTATTTGAAATTTATTATACGTTTATGTAATCCAGAATTATTTAAATATAATTTACAGCAAAAATATTGACTAAAGTTTAGTTTTAGTGGCTTTAGCAGTTAATAATTTATATGAAAAATAATACTATACAAAATATTAAACTTCTAAGTATTTTCGATAATTTTCGGAAATATATTAATTTTTTAATATATTTCCAGCAGAAGCTATAAAACTCAAAGATAAACTTGTACGAAACCAATTTTTTACTTTATTTAAGGTAGGAATTCAAAAAGGATTCAAAATTCAATGTTGACAATCAAAATATTTCACAATTTAAATCAGAAACGTATAGGAAATATTGAATATTACAAATTCTATAATAAAAAGGAGAAAACTAACTTGTTACTAAGGATGAATAATAAATATTTTGTTTCCAATTTCGATTGTATTTAAGTAAGTCCTAGATGGTTTGATTTATTATCATATTCTATTTATGTATATAATATTTATTTACTATTTGGGAAACGTATCTAACGATTATGCAAAATGCCATATGGTAACAAAAGTTTAGTATATTTTTTTAAAATAAGGATATGACAAATGTTCCTAAACTTTTTGAATATTTATTGTTAATATTAAAAAATATGATCAAAATTTAACATTTACAAATTTAAATATTTAAACAAGAATTTAAGAAAATATTTAATTTTGTTATAAAAACGTATGATTTTATATTCATAAAAATTGTTTATATTATGAAGAATCCACTTACGAGAAAGCATTAATCATTAATTTTGTGATTTAACCTGCAACATTTAAGTTAACCTTCTGTCGAACTTGTTCATTATTTATTAGTCATTTTTTATGTAATTCATAACTGAAATTATTTTTATCTTCCTGACTCTAAAATTTCTTTAACTAAGTTTCGATTTGAATAGTTTGTTCCTATTTTCATGACTAAGAGACAGTTTAGTATTAATTATTATTAGTTTGTACTTACTTATAAATATACATTTACTGGAACGTAGAAATAGGAAGTATATTTAACTTTATTGGACAGAAATTAAGTTGTAGAAACATAATAAAAATCATTTCTAAATTCCGGTACTAATTTATCCTTAAAATGAGCTAGTTTAATAAGAAATTAGTTATTTTTCAGACAATATAATTGTGACATTTAGAAATTTACCAAAGTCTTTAAACTTTTAAGACTCTAATAATACAATTAATATCATTTTTTGGCATCAAATGGAATATTTTTGTTGGCATCTATTTGAAATTACACTTTTAAAATTGTATTTTTAAATGTAAAACATGCAATTTACATTTAATATGAATTTCTTTAATAATAGCCAAGTAAAAATATGTAATTTCTTTAAATTATTGGTCTATATTATGTTTATTATTTTACTACATTTACATTTTTATTTTACACAAATTTTGATTTCCTTTAAATATTAATTAAAATATTAATAATAATTTTACTGCAACTCATATAAAAGTATATTTCATAAAGATAATTTTTACGTAGAAAAATTAAACATAATTTTCTATTAAATCAGAAAATTAATAACAAACTTTTAGTAAAAGAATAAACTTTTTAAATTAATGAATAAAATAAATATAATTTCATTCTTACATTAATTTTTTTTTTAAAATATTTGATTTAAACGCTTATGGTTAACTCTTATTCAAATCAAAAACAAACTTTCCTTATTTTTCATTTCATCTAATTAGACACCCTCAATTATTTCTATTTAGTTTGTCGTCCTCTTTTACTATGGTCTAATTAAAATATATACGTTAAATTTTACATATTTTATTAGGAATTTAAATCCTTTTAGTATAATCCTTTATTCCCAAAAATTAAATTGGTATAAAAGAAGTATACAAACATTTTCACCAATTAAAACTAATTCACTTTTCCAGTATATACAAATAAAGACAAAAGTTTGGAGTAAATTTACAATTAAATTTTTCAATCTTTACAGCAAAAATACTATGAAGTAGACTAGTAGAGAATTGTAAATTGTACGGAGTGTAATTACAAAATTTAATTCTTAATAAAGAAAATTAAATATAATTTAGTTAGTCGGGTCTGGGTATGAAATCTGGTTAAAATCGTTTTGTTGAACTTAGTCGTAAATTAGTTGGTCAAACATCTTTAAATTTTTATTAATTATTTTATATTTTTCAAATTAAGTATTATAAATTAATATTAGGTGGCCAATATTTTATCATTTGACGGCTAAACTAGCACATAGACTCATGTACCATTTATATTTTTCAAATTTGAGATATCAACGCTACGCATAAAAGCGAAAAAATTAAAAATTTAACGAATTCTTTTCAGAACTTTCATACAATTCCATACATTTTAATTTCAACTTTAAATTGACAACTGGTACGCGTAGATAGTATTTTGAAAGGGTTCAATTAAAAAGTGGTATTTACATAACACTTTTTAAAAAATAATAAATTGTCACAGTTTTTCGTAAAATACAATTAAATTTAAAATATTTCCAAATTTCCCAATTCACCACGTTTGTAATTACAATTTAATTGAAATACTTGAGTCAAAAATATTAACAAAAAAAAAGAAGAAAAATTGAAACCAGAAAACATTTATAATAAAAACCCAATCCTGTGGGATATAAACTAGATGAAAATTATTTTCTAAAATTTTAATATCCTTAATAAACGTTGTGGCAGTAAAATCAGAACAACAAAATTAGTAGAAATATTATATTCAAATATACCACAATACTCAAAAAACACTTCAAGCCAATATGGACATTGTAATCCCAAGGCTATTTTAAATTTTGTAATTTCCATTTGTCGTGTGTGCTTATTCAACCACAAAACTTGAAAATTTATTTAACCCAGACACTAAGTAACACTAATAATGTTTAAAACTTAAGGGAATTTTGAATTGAAAATTAATTGAAATTTATTAGTATAGTAAAATCGGAACTTTGTATACAGAATGCGTTTACAAAGACGTAAGCAAAAATTTAATAATAAGTTTTTATGGTAATTTTTGAATATTATGTAAAAATAAAAATATTTAATTGAAATACTTGATAATTTCTGATTCGTTATTAATTTATAATTATAAATTAAATTTACTTATCTCGTTTAAAAGTATGGTTTTCATAAGCTCACATTTTATCTCTTTTGAAGCTGTGTAGCTGGAATTTGAAATATATTTTAATAACCGATTTCACTAGAGCTTAAACTTATGGTTAACTTATTTTCTGATTTCTCAGAGCAAGCTTAAAGATAAGACTTCCTTAAGGTGTAGTGTAACTTAAACCTCACAAAAACATAACCTCAGCTTAAACTTCACAAAAAAAAAAATTATATACAGAAACAATAATTCACATATTTTAGTTAAGCTAAGGTTAAAGTAAATTTTGATTGAGATACTAACTAAGCTGGTGTCTTGAGCTTAAGCTACACAATGGGTTAACTTAAGCTTGATCCTAAGCTGTCACTGTAAAATAAGGCTTTAGAGTTTTTTGAAAAATAAAAAAAATATGGATTTGGAATCTTCCACAGACAAACATGAAAAATGTGTCAGGTATATAGCTACAAGTCAATCTGGCCAGAGATGTTAACGAATAGTAAATTATGTTAAATTTTCAATATCTTAAGTTTCTTATACTACATAATTAATATTTACATGAAGCTTGCTTTAATCTTTTACATATTGAAGTAAATGCAACTGATACCAGCATTCAGAAAATCATATAAGTGTGAAACTGTTGCACAGTAGTTCCACTGCATCACAACTTTTCAGTATGCATAAAACTGAGCCTTCTATATTTCAATATTATTACAATCGCCAGTTAATAAAATATTTAACTTTACTGGCGTTCATGCTGGGCTCTTTTGTTCGGTGGCAAAAGATTTTTATATGAAATTTTTGTTTTTCAAAACCTGCGCCCATATTTTTTTTTTTAAATAAATTTTATTATTTAATTAATATTCATCGAAATTATCACTGCGTGCCAATGTTCCAAAAAACGTTAATATTGATCATAAATTAAAGATTTTATTGGCACGACGGGAATATAATTATTTCGCTTCTTACTGTCGATTCATGTAAATATTTATGAAAATTATAATTTTTATGATATTTTGATTTTATATTATTTTTATGGGATTGAAATTTTTCATCCTTGTAAAATATAATTTTTATATATAAATAATTATGATGTTTTGTGGTCAACTATTTTGCCTATCAGATTCTGATGAAACTAGTTTTTGGCGAAATTTTATTAGAAATATTTATAAATTTTAATGGAAATAAAAGTTACATGTTTATAGCTCCTACACAATTATTTCCTATATTAGTTTTTTTCATCTTAAAGATTATAATCTTACCACTCTTCAGCACCTACTACAACCAATTCATATAATTATACAAATAAATTCCATTTTTAAAACAATGTTTTCAAAATGTTAAACCATAAATTTTCTTTTCACTTCACAACGACAACACACATAAAATACCTCTCTATATTTTTTCTCACATGACATTTTATTCATTTGACAGTTTCAATATCACTTTTTCTTATCGTAAGTTTCTATCCACTTCCACTTTTGTTGTTGTTGTTTTTTTGTTTGTAATAATATCACTTCATTGTTTTAAAATTGATCACGTCCAAATGAATACCGATCGTGTTGGGTGATTTTTGAATGGATTTTAGTTGCTTTTCAGTTCAAAGTAAAAATTTGTGTTCAAGTCAGAATTTTATCTAGACTATTTTATCTTTAATTTATTATAATTCATTTTTAATTTGAAAATATAAAATGTGTCAGAGTTTTGATATCACTGTGTGGTGATTATAGGCTTTTGACGCAATGAATAGATTGGTGTTATCGGATAATGTGGTGAAATTATAATTAAATTATCTTTTTTTAGTTATTTTTAACATTTAAATAAAAGTCTTTGGGAATTGTATAAAGTTTTTTAGTTGTCTGTAGGTTTTAAATATGAATCTAAATATATAAATAAAAATAAGAATAAATTTTAATTATTAATGAATGAAGTATTAATGACAGTACTTAGAATAATCGAAATTTATTTTAAGAATTGATAGTTTATTGATTTGTTGTATTAGTTTTTCTTCAAGCTAAAATTTATACTGGTACGACATGGAACAAAAAGATTTCTCTGATGACAAAACTAAATTTTTCTAGCTTAAAATTACATACATCTAATAAGTCAGTCATAATAATTGATAATACTTATTATAATTCGAACACCTAACTGGGAAAAAGAAGTAATTCAATCAATTCTCCTCTTCCTCTGAATTTCATGCAATGTGAGATTGTTGACATTACTGAACAGTGCATCAGATATGAAAAAGTCACTATCCTTCAATGCAAAATAAAAGACTATGGAACTGACAATATTATATTCTAAATAACCTAATAGAAGTAGTTGATATATTATGACCGATCAAACTACTATAAAAAAAAAAAATGAATTTTTGATAGTACTGAACAACGGGATACGAGTTACCTTTATGGAAAGGTTTTCGGACTCACTACCAATGAACTAACCAACCATTGTTATAAAATAAGCCCGTTGGAATTGGAATGAACCATCAATATAAGCAAAACATTTTATTATAATTTGAGGTAATCTAGAATAGTTTTGTGATAGTACAATAAAAAAAATTGCCAGTAGCCTAAAAATAGTAAATTTTTATAGAAACTAATTAAAACTAGTTCTAAAACTAGAAAATGTTATCTAAAATATCATCAACTCAATGTGCAAATGGTAAAATTTTATATTTATTCTTTTAAATGATCTTAATTTTTTTTCTTTTATTTTTACATTTTCCTGCTGGTTTCTTAAGGTTTTTTTTTTATTTATTTTTTTCATACCCTTTTCATTGATTATCCTTCATTTATATTTGTACATATCACTTAAAAAAACAAAAATTTCGTCCCTCTTATTATTGTCAGCCACAAAAAACCTGCCTGGCATGGTCTGGTGCACTGTCTACACTAATTCCCCAACCTGCCAATATTTATCTTTTTATTATTGAATTAAGAAAAATAAATAAAAAATTAAAATATTTATTAAAATTTATCGAAATGTTCCCCAATAAATGGCTCCTAAAAAATGAATTTATTGATAATAAATTTAACTCTTTTATTACTCTACAGGAATATAATTGCTTAACGCTTTCCGATTCAAGCTGATATCAAGCGTTACAGATAAAAAAAAAAATGTTAAGTCAATTTTTTTTTCCTCTTGTTGTTGTGGTGGTTATATTTTTATAAATAATTTTTTTAAATGTTTTATCATGTAGGTAATTTTTTCTTTCATCCTTAGCCTTGTTTAAAATTTGTTTTTACGTTTCGATCGGTGGAAATTATAATGGTGGTTATAAAGCGAAATACTGGAACACTAAAAAAAATATATTGAAGATTTTGATGATATACAAAGTTTTATAGTAAATTATTTATCGTTCCTTCTATTGGTACCATTAATATGTCGATTCCAATTAGTTTACCTCTTCTTTTTTTTTCAATATCCTTTTCAAAAAATGTTTTAAAAAATTTATTTATTTTAATGTCTCTTGTTCGTTTTAATATAATTTTTTTTTTTAGTGGACAGCTTGAAATTTATTATTGGGATAACTATAATTCGAATTCATTGTAATCAAGTTTGAGTTTATTGTAAATGTTTATTTTTCCCTTTTTCGATTTGTACACTTTTTGTTAAATGATTTCTGTAGTTTATATATGGACAATAAATTACATAAAAATCTGAATTCTTTTTTTTTTTGGATTTTATAACATCATCCACATAAAAAAAAATTAGTGAATTTGGCCATTCAGATTCAGTTTAACTTTATTAAATTTAATATATAAATAAAATATAATTTTTATTGACTTGAAAAGTTTATTAACAATAATTTTTATGTTGAATAAATTTTTAATATTACAATTTTTCATAGTTTGTCATAAATGTCCATGCAATTAAAATTTATTAGTTAATCATAATTATCGAAGATTTTTCATTTTTATAGCCAAATTTAGAAGATATTTTAATATTAAACATAGTTAAAACAAAGAAGTACTAAATAAGAAACAATTTGCAACATAAAAAACATTAACAATCTTCTAATATTAATTGTATCTCATGTACTTCCATAATTAAATTTTACACTATAAATTCTAAAAATAATATAAGAAATAATATGAAAAAATATTTTCATTTATTATATAGAAAGAAAAACAAGTTTTTTCCATTAAAAATTTTACCGACAAAAGATTTTCATTTGAAAAAGATTTTCAAGAAAATACGAGTATTATATAAATAAATATAAAAAGTTAAAATGGCTAATTAACCGCATGTTTAAAATATCCAATATAACAAATTCACACATGTCTTGTTAACCTGATCGTACTCAATGCTAACACAGGTCAAAAATTAAGATAGCATAAATATTACGAATTAAAAAAAGAAGGAAAAGAAATGAATAAGAAGAAGATATAAATCAAAATAGCTACTTATTTACGCAGCGCATATGAGTAAGTTACACTACAAAAGAAAGAACTGAAAGTGGTAATGCAACATTATAGAACGTTTGACATAATATAAAGCTGTACAGCACAGAAACAGCCTGTTATAAAGATGATGTCTTTTGAAGAACATTTTTTCTCTTTTTAATATTTCATCTTTGCAGAATGTTTTTGGGATGGTTGATTTTTTCTTCGTGGTTAACTCTCTTTGCAGATTGGGTTAACTATTAGAATAGTTATTAATTACGTTATGGTACTATGTAGTCTACAGTACTGTCTGTACATAGTTTACTTATTATCTTGTAGAATAAAGAAAACAATATTTTCAAGATATTCTCAATGTCTCTTCACTTTTTAAATTTTTATAAATAATTGAATCTTTGATATCTCAGTTAGGTTCGAATTGATTCTAATTTTATAGAGACAAAATATGATTTTTTTTATCTATAGTGCCTACGTCTAACTGATGATTGCAATAATATTAGATAATAGTAGTCATAATTCGCTTGTACTTTTCATATAATTATTTGAATGAATAATCAATAATTATCCTAAAAAACATGAATTATCAAATAATCAAGTTTTTTTCTTACCTATACAATACTAAAATTTCTTCTGCCCTAACACATTTTAAATAAAATTCTATTTTTAAAAATAAATAAAAAAAATAATTATTATAATTATTATGTGTTTACCTTAGAGCAGAAAGCCTAAAACTAATAATAATCTATAAAATATAGTATCATTTTTTTAATTGCTCTTTAAAACAACAAGAAATTGATTGGCCTATACTTCAATGTTGAAAAAATTACTAAGTCTTCAAGTTCTATAAAAAAAACTATAATTATTAGTTATTACATCGTTACGAGAATCAACGATCTTCGGAATGAGGTACAAAAAAAAACTGAAAAACAACCTGGAAAGATGAAGAATACCAACTAAGTTGTTGATTGAAATTGTTAATGATTTATTTGGTTTTATACAGAAATGTCGGAAGATTTTTTGTAGACTTTTAATACTAAATTATAGTTCTGAGATGATGAATTTTTTTTTGCTGTTGTTTTTCGGTTAATCATTATGGGAAGAAAATAATTATTAATTGATTTATGACTGTTGAAATAAAATATTTAGTTGGAAAAAGATGATAATAATTATTTAAATTGTTAATTTTTTTTGTAGAAGTCATATAGGCGCCGTAATATTCAGCCCAGATATACAAAGTCGTTTTATTTCTTAATGTTATAGATATTTAGCTACATAGAATTAAATGAATCATAAAAATATAAAATCTTCTTCCATTCGACAAAACTATTTTCTAATTGTCCTTGTTTTGCTTTAAACTTAAAATCCTGTGATATATATAAAAAAACATTTTTAGACATAGATTCCTTAAATGTCACATAAATTGGGCAACTTTATAGCAAACTTTATAAATCAGGTATAAATGATGAAATTCTTTAACGAAGAAAAATTTGAATTTATTTTATTGTTGTTTAAAGAAAAAGTTGACAAATTTTTTTTAAACCTTTAAGTTTTGCCGGTCCAAATAATAAATTCCTTTCTTGAATATTTATCAAACAATAGAAAACATTGGAATTTGTGGCTCATTAAATTTAAAAAAAGTTGATTCGCACTTTGAAAATGAATAAAAAATGAAATAGCCTAATTGGAATGCTCTAACAACGGACAGTATTAATTTTCTGTAGAATTTTCCTATTATTGTTCAACTTTATAATAATCAAAAATTTATTGATACTTCAGATATTTGCGAATTTTATGAGATAATGTTGGCTTTCCAATTTCGTATTTTGAACTGATTAAATATTAGTTTAATATTTAAATTATAATTTGGCTCTGTTGAAAGTTTCAAGGATGAAATAATATCATCAAAAAAATATTGCTCTCCGAATGTCAGATATTTAACCTAAAAATAGATATTAAAGTTTTGAGATAGATCATATTATTAAGATAAATTTGTAGTACCATTAATTACCATTAAAAACCAAGCATGATAAGTTAATCGATGTGCAAATTTACTGAAGACTATGTGAGCCACTTACAACGAAAATAATTGTATGGAAGACTTATCTCACTTAAGATGTATCGTTACTGAAAGTTTCTTAATCGACAACACAACTTTAGTCTGCGCTTATCGTAAATGACCACCCCGGGGAAGTTGAAACTCTAAACTTCTCTAAACTCCATCAAGGTAAGCTGAAACTCTAAACTACTTTTCGGTGCTATGCAAACAAATTATTAGCGAACTAAGGGAATTGAACTATAGTCAACTTAGATGAAGAGAACAAGATCATTTCATTTAATTATTTAACCTAACTTAATTAAATACGAAACTGCATCAATGATTTTTTATTTGCCAAAAACTCGCATGCGCAATGCTTAAATCGATGCGCGTGTCATTTACATTTTTTTAAAGATTTCTTTTACATTTTTTTTTCTTCTTGTTATTTTCGTATGCCTCGTTACTGAAGAGAATCGTCAGGTCACATTTTTATTTAAAATTATTTTATTTTTTTCACTTAAGGATATTCACGCGCATTGACATTTTATTGAAATCATGTGGAGGATGAAGACAAAAAATTTTTTTTTAACCAACAATGTCTTCCAATTTAATGCGTTTTCACGTTTAACAAGAAATTTGAAAAAAAAAAGAAAACTAGTGTAAAAGATAAAAAATAAATAAATTTAAAAAAAAATATAAAAAATTCTTACAATTTTTATGGTCATTTGAATATATAAAAAATTTATTTGTCGAATTGTACAACAAGATCCATTCACACATAAAAACCAATTGTAATTTAAATAAATCAGGAGAAGAAAAATGATGAAAATATTTTTCTTTTAGTCAGGAAAATAAATTCAATGGAAATATTTTAAAGATTGTAATTTAACAAAAGAGACAATCTTTTTATATTTTAAATTTAATGTTTAAAAGTTTATTTTTTTGAAAAATTACAGGCGAGACAAATTTATTAAAACTATTTTTTTTTATATGCTAAAATTTCCATCAATGGAACAGCTAAATTTGTATATGGTTTTCTTCGCAATGAAGGTCATTACACCATAATTTCAAGAATATTTTCTGATAATTCTATACGGCTAGATACATTTATACTATAAACCATTTCTATTAGACCGCATATTAGTTAGTAGATCTTTAATTTACTATTTAGTTCATGTTACACTATTCGGTTCATTTACAGTAGTTACTTAACCTCAACATTTACCAATGTTCCTAAAGTTCAATTATACATTTTTTTTTGTACGAAATAATAATGTCACAATCATAGATATAGTTTCAAAATCTTTTACCGACAACCAGCAAAACTAAAAAACCTTTCCAGCAGAACTAAAAAACGTACATTTTCAAGATTCTATTACAAATTCAAAGTGTAATGCTTGTTTTGGGTGAATTGTGAATGCATTGGCAAAAATATATTAGTAAAAAATCTTGTTAAAAATGTTTCGGTATTATTATTATAAACCTAGAATGGTTGGTGGTAATTTAAATGTACAAAAGGATATGCTATCGAATATTCGTAAATCGTATTTTAAATATTCCCATGTAAATACATATAATGTTTTTTTTTTTACTTTAAGTGGTTTATTCTATTTCTCTGGTTGAACATATTTATAATGTTGATGTTATCCACCAAAAAACAGAAATAATATGTTATTCGATTTTCCTCAGAGTTTGTAGTACGATTGTATATAAAGTTTGTTTCCTGTGTAAAGTGATTAAATTCTATATAAAATATTTACATACTGTAGAAAATTTTGTACAATACCTAAAGGAATAGAAATGTAAAAAAACATATTTATTTTAACAATTGTCGGTTTAAGGAAAGCCAATAAAGAGGAATTTCTTTTAAATGAAATTTAATCTATAAGTTGCCATGTTAATGTATATTTAAGTTTTCCAAAAAAATATTATTTTAAATGATTTTGCATTCCGAATATTGTTTGTGTTTATTTAGTGTACAAATGCTACTGGAAACTTGGAAGCAATATTTCGTAAATCACAAGATGTGATAAAAGATTTTTGAATATTAATGCTTAAAAAATATATAGAGAAAGAATCTCAACTCATATTTATTGACAAACAATTTTTCTAAATGCGGAACGTAAGATAAACAAGGGACATTATCGATCTATTGTGGGTTTATAGGACTTCTCCCTACCACAACTAAACAGACTTAAAGAAGTCTAGCATATTTTGGGGGCCCATTTTGGCCAGTTCTTTGGTTGTGAGGAGTTTTTTTCCAGAAGATGTTTTCTTCTTCTTGTAGTTTTATTAGATTTTTTCAGATTGAGAGTTGAAGATGTGGTTGGAGGTTATGTTCCAATGAGGTTGAACGTTATGATCCAAAAGATATGGGTGCACAGAATGGTTATGTTCCAATGAGTTTTATTATTGAGGCAGTTTTTTCAAGGCGGTAAGTTCCGAAACCCACATAAAAGTTATTTTATTCCTTTTAACAAGAAATATTAGGTTTTGAAGACTAGTCCCAGACTGGTTCAATCGAAATCATTGCTTTTGTGCCCAGTGGTTTGAATAGCGAGCAGATTAAACCTTTAACTCCCGATCCAGAACCTTTCAGAAGTACGAAAAGCATCTTTGTACTGGACGGTTTCTGCCTCTTTTAATTCAGTTAGCATTTTTCATAGAACAAATTAGAATTTTTAATTACTTGTTTTTTTCTGATTAGTTGATTTTAATGTTAAGATTTGTAATAACCAGACAATAATTACTACACAATTATTTTTCTTCCATAAAAACTATCTAAGATTTAAATTTATGCAGTGAAACCTTTATAATATTATGCTATCCTAAAGCTAAACATAACCGCTGGTTAATATTAGCAATTTGGCTAGACCTATACAAGTTCCATTCGAACATAATAAATACAAAGAATATGTATTGCAGTAATAAATTTCCGTTCCTTATAATGTTGATGAGGAAAGGTGTAAAACTGCAGGGAAGAAAATTTATTAAATTTATTAACTATAGAAATTTATTCATTTATTCTTGAACATTAAATATTGTTTTTTTATTTTTTTTATTTTTGCAAATGACCAATGGAAACTTGTGAACAAGAAATTTATGTAGTGTTAATTCCCCGTTGATAAATTAGCACTTTCAGAATTATATGCAGTTTTCTTATGGTGGAGATTTGGTTTAAGCTGGATATTTTTTTAACCATAATTAATTTTATGTAAAAATGTATTATGCATTAAGAACTGTAACTGGGCAATTTCGATTATTACACCAATTCAACGTAAGTTCTTCCAAACTTATTGGCTCTAGTGACCTTAAATTAAAATAATCAAATGAATAAAATATTGTAAAATTTTAATTTCTATAAATGTTAATTTATGATAATTAACATCCTAAAAATCGAAAACTTTTAAGAATATTCAATTTTCCGTCTATAATTAATGTCTAATTATAAATACATTATAATAATTTATTTTAAATAATTTTCAAAAAAACAACAAATCCAAAACTAATTTAAATACCAGGGTAAAAAAAATGGATTCCTAAAAAGAGAAACAACACGCAAATAAATTATTTGACTGTTTGACTAACAGAATTGGATGGAAAATAAATAAATTAAAATTTCGTTAACGAAATTAACTAAAAAAATATATAAAATTTTAAATGAATATTCTTGCCGCAAGTCAAATATGGTCAAAGATGAAAAATAAATAAAAAATGTTTGTATTAATGTTCAGAGTTTATATAAAAAATATTAGCATATTAAATTTTATTTTGACAGTTTTATTCGTTCACACAAGGTGGACAGGCCAAATTGTATGAATGGATGGACTTACGTTTTTTTTAAAAATGGACATACATTGTAACTAAAGTAAAATTTAAAATAAATTTTAACCGAAATTTTTAATTTGATCAAATTACTTTGCTAGCTTAGAATGTCAATCTTAGAGTCATATTGCGAAATTATGTTTATTGCAAAACTATCAACACTTTCGAACCACTTAATATAAAAATAAAATGTTTTTTAAATAAATTGAATTAATTATTTATTATCCAACTCTAAGATAATTTTGTTTAAAGATTTTTTTTACATAAAACTTTATATTTAAACCTTTTCTATATACCACAAATTTCACAAATTACCAGAATCTCATATATAATCACTTAACAACTTCAAAGATTATCGAATATTGTTATAGAAACCGCAGACACCAAAGTTAACATAAATCATTGTCATAAATCATCATTGCACTGAAAATATTTTAATGTATAATATTTAGTAAAAATATCTTTTATGATTTTCTACCAGCCTTACAAAAATTATTTTATTTATATATTTTTGAAAGCCTTGTAAATAATAAATAATTTCTTCACCTTATTTTATTTTGTAACAAATTAAATATTTATTTAATGGAAATTTCATGTCAGTTTTGATGATTTCATAATTTAATAGCCACAAGGATTAAAAAAAAAAATATTTATTATTTATAAATTTTTGTAAAAAAAAAAAAATTATTTATTTTTTTAATCTGGGAAGAATTAATAAGAATTATGTTAAATTGTATAATAATTATTGATTGGAATGGAATTATGTGGTTTTTTATGGATTAATGTATGGAAAATGAGAAATTATAATTCTAATTTCTTAAAGATAATTAAATTATATCGATTTCAAAATTCGGAAATTATATAATAAAGTTTTATAGTTGATCATTTATAGTTAAGCATAATATCAAGTAAATATCAAAAATTAAATTCCATAATAGCAAATTGAACAAATTGCAAAGAGCTGCAAGTTTGATACTAAATAAATGAGATAGAATTGGCGATAAAGTTACTACCAACTAAACTTTTAGAGATTTATTTATTAAAATGTTAAAATGCTTCTAAGTAAACTATTAAATTTGTTTGATTGATTAATTTTTAACCATAAACCACTTCGCGGTAACAATTTACATACAAAGTTTAAATATTTACTTTCAGGTCAATAAATTTGTATTGCAGTGATAAACAATACAGACAAGCTTAAATAATTCAAAATGTGAGGAAAATATTTCATTTCCGAAACAAATTTCTTTACATTTCGAAACATAATTTAATTTAGGACATTTTACATAATTTATGCTGGATTCATTGAATTGGTTCGATTTATAATTTTCGAAAAATGATTTTTTTTAAAATTCCAGTTTATGGTTTCGTCCAAATTCTGGGGACTATTTTGAAAAAAGACAAATATCGGAAAACTTGAGATTGAGCTCCTATACGTCAAACGAAAACAATGAATCCAGCATTAGTAATCATGAAAAATGTCGAATATTTACATACAATCTTTTTTCAGATTATAATAGTTCATTTTTACATAAACGGCTTAAAAGAAATGAAACAATTTAAAGTTTGTAGTGCGGATTTAAAGTTAATAATTTCAGATTTTTCGTTTTTGAATTCAGATTTTTAACTTTTTAGTTCGCTTTAAAAGATTTCATATAATTTTTACTTTTAGCATATAAAACTTTTTCATAATTTCTCTTCACCTCTAATTTTTATCAATCTTCTTCTATTTATATTATTTTGATTATTATTTAATTTCAAATGTTATTAAAACAATACAAGACCAAATTCGACCTCAATGTCAGCCGAACCATGCTTTAAATAATTCTGAAGCGTGTTCATAAATCTCAAAAAAAAAAAAAAAAAAAAATATGAATTCTTTTATGGTATGCCAGTATAAAATATATATAAAAAAAAGAACTCGTTTGTCCTACGGCTGATAATCATAAAATATAATTATGAGGGTTGAACTGTTTTTGATGGATTTCTTTTAGTTCATTTTGTTTGATTTTTTTCCATATTTATTTTTTTTAACTTTTAATCTCATCACAATTTTCTCATTATAAAAATGCTGGTTCAAAGAAGAATTTCTGTTTTTATGTAACATTAAATCTTATGGTAACAAGATCAAAATTATAGTTTCATTTTAATTCTTTAGTTTTTGGCCACGAGTTGTTATGTTGCAAGGAAATTATGTTAATTTATTTATGATATTTTGTTGGTTCTTTTTTGGGAAATTAAGATATATATGTAATTTTTCTCAGAGTCGTTTTGGAAATAATCCAAATAATCATTTATAATATCGAAAATTTACCTGAATTTTATTTTATAATTTTATTGGAGGGGCCTGTAAAATTAATATATCAAAATATTATGTTAACGAAAAATAAAATTTAAATTTATGATTTCAAGAAGTTTACAAACAAAAAAAGATATACCGAAAATTTAATTATAATATTTTTTTTTTCTTTTATTTATTGGCGTCAAGTTTAACCAGTTTTTATTTTTTATTAAATATTTAATTTTTAAAAAAATTTTCTTAAGCCTAATGAGAAAAATATTTCTGAAATATTTTGTTATAAAAATTATTTTTATGACTTTTATTTAGATAAGATATTTCAGTTAACATAAATCATACGTATCTAATAAATTTAATAAATTGTATTTTTGTTGGATAATTGACAATGAAAATAATCCAGAATAAAGAAATAATATTTTATTTTATTAAATTTATGTAGATTTTTGTTCTCTTAAAAGTTATGTAAAAATCATTAAGGCCCAATCGTAATGTGGGCGCAAACCTTTAGCGCAAACTTTGAAAATTGTTCAACATATGGAAATCAATGAAAGCAAACACAATGCTACCGGCCACCGCTAAGGAAAAAGAAAGCTACAGCCAAGATTGAACAATGTTGAATATTAACTGCCAGCGCTAGAGAATTTTAATAAAGGAGACGAGACGAATTTTAAATTTGACTGACATTTTTCACAGTGACATTTTAAATAAATAATAAAGATTTCACGCAAAAAATATAAGAATATAATAAAACATAATTTTCACCGCCACCGCCACCGCCACCGCCAGCATTTCGTTTGTACTGGATTTATCTTGGCGGGGAAAAAAAATCTAGAGCTACTGCTAAAGGTTTGCGCCCACATTACGATTGGACCTTAATTGAAAATTCTATCATATATAAAAATATTATAGTGAGAAATATTTTAAAATCAATTTAAATTACCATAGATACAAAAAAACTGAATTTTTAATATCTTTTGATATAATTTATAAAGAAATAATTTTCTATACTTGACAAAACGAAATGAAATTTATGGTAATATAAATTATCATATAATTATAATACCACGAAATTGTCTACATTAAAAAAACCAAAGAAATTGTTCATTAAATTTCTTAAATATTTTCAAATTGGACAATTAAAATTTATAAAGTTTTCTTTTTTTTGTCTTGAGATAATTTTATATATTTAAATTTAAGTGTGAAATAATTAAAATGTAATTAAATATAAAAAGTTTCTTTTAATTTAACCAATTTTAACTATAAAACTGGAAATAAAAACTTTATTTGTTTTGTATAAAGTTTTTGATTATCAAATTTATATTAAATTGGAAAATTTATTGAATAGCAATTTCGAAAATATTTTAAAAAATAAATAAAAACATGTGAATTTTAGTACCAATTCATTACATTAAAATAGAATTTATATTTAAATTGTTTCATTTTGTTTAAAATATATATAGAAAATGTAAATTGTATAATTAAAATTTTTAATATTTCTGAACTATAGAATAATTGAAATTAATATCTACAATAAAATTTACAAATATTTCAAGTAATTTAGAATTTGATGTAAATTTATTTATTATAATAGATTGAGGCGGACTATTATTTGAAAAACATAAAAACGTTTTAATGTTAAGACAATTGCTTCATATATTTTAATGTATTTCTTCATCTTTCCAATGTAATTTCATCCGTAAGATCTACCCGGTTTGAAAGCCAAAAATCAAAGCTCTATTACGCTAGCCCGACCATTTTGCAGCCGTTTATAAAAAAATTGCAGCTCTAGCCGGACCTCAAGAAAAATGTGTAATATTACGCTAGCCGGGCAGGTTTTTCTTAAGAACGGCTAAAGCTGCAATTTTTTTATAAACGGCTGCAATTATCTGCAATTATTGGCATACTTTTGATCTCGTCTGGCTAAAGTGTCAACGGAAATAAAAAATTATTAGATAGACATATAAAGAAATATTCACTAAATTTGATTTAAAATCTCATAGGTATATTAAAAATAATTTAAATATAGAACTTTATAAAATTAAACTTTCTGCTCCTGGAGTTATTAAACGTTAAAATGTAATTTAATATAAGTAAATCTTAATTTACCTACCATAATTTATTTTGGTATGTTATTAAATAGAATTCATTCGAGTGTAAAGAATGTTAATAATATTTATTAGAAAAATGTTTCTTGTAAAAAAAAACCATATTCTCCATAACTTTATAAGTATACATGGATACAGAGATACAACGACTTTCCTCATTCAAAAATACCCGGAAAATTAAAAACTACTCCACATGTACGACTAGATGGCATTTGTAATAATTTGCATATAATTTGCATAATTGGAACAGTTTTAGAACATAATATAATCTTCAATGGAAAATCGTGAAATTTAAATGTAATTGACTTTCTTTAATTCCAGTTTTAGTCTTTCAAAAAAAAATATAATAATTTGTATTTAAAAACATAATATTTAGATAACATACAAAACATAACTGTTCCGCCCGTTATTTGTGAACATATTTTCATTGATAATCAATTCAGTTTTTGTTTTAGGAATCCAATTAATTTTTTTTTGAAAAATAAAAACTTTGCTATAATAAAAATTTGAAATCATTACAAATTTGGAGACATTACATTTGGACCAATTAGAAGTTTATGTGGAATGATAAGATGAATCCGTTGCAGAATGATTATTGAATCCCCCCCCCCCAATTTCCCATTAAAGACACCTTAGATGTTTGAGTGGGTCATATTGCCCACCGATGAGGAAACCTTTTTCCAGAAGATTTTGGATTCTCCTTACGACTGTCTCGCAGTGGGAATGAATTTGTTGTATCGTTTCTCTGACATTTAGGTAGGACTGGATCCTGTCTTGAGGCTAGTTATGGTTCTAACTCTTTTATAGAGTTTTGTTATTCCTTCCACTTTTACTTTATGTATTTTTCTAAGACCTGCTAAGACCTCCTCGTCTCTTTAAGGTGAAGTTGAAGTGTCCTCTTGATTTGCCGCAAAATGGCTCCTCGTCCAATGAGTTTTTAATTCAATTAACTGCAAAACATTTGATTTAAACATAACATTTACACACCATAAATTTTTTCAACGATATAAATTGGTCTTTATAGCAAACAAAATTTAGTCTAGCGATTATTATAAGTACAAGTCATTGGAATTTCTGTAGCCATTATTATTTTATCAATTGACAATAATCGAACCGTTAGCAAATTATGTTTTGTTAACTAAATATTAACAATTTTTCAAGACTTCTATTTTACATATTAATATCTGCAATTGTTTGAAAAAATTTAATGTTTTTATATGAAAATTTATTCTTTATAACAATATTGTAGTCGAAATACGTGGTGAGTTTGTAAGTCGTGACAAAATTTTATAATTTTATATGTCAGCAAATTCGATAGTTTATTTTAATATTTTTATTTTACAAAAATTTGAATATTTTGGATGTAACAGGAAATAAATTTCGAATTTCCTAATTAAAATTATACGATTTTATAAAGGAAATTATTACAGAGAATTTTTTATTCTAATCAAAAGTTATTGTAAATTATATTACGTACGAAATAAGGAGCAAGAGCGTCTTTTCGTATCTAGTGAGAAAGTTTAATTTCCGAGGCGAAATATTGGGAAATAATCTTAGTCCTTTGTTAGTGTCGATAGTACATCTTAATAGTACTGTCGACACTATCAACACTATAAAAATTACAATGATACGGGCTATCATTGATACTACAAAATTGTAGAAAACTTCAAAAGGAATAATTTTTCGGTAATATCATGATGATTATCATATACTGGGCGTCTATAGCAAATAACTAATAATTTAGCAATACTTTTCAAAATTATGAATTTTCCCTAAATTACAATATTTCCTATTTTCATAAAACTTCAATTTATTGATACAATGCTTTTTACATATTAATAATGATTTCTTACTAGTAACATCTAGATTATTTTCTAATCGCGTGCATCTTAATTTCGATTTTAAGCTAAAAGATATATCGCTTATCTGTAATCTTTATTAACGCTTCCCAAGAGTAAAGTTAAATAAATAAATATCGCTTTACTTCAGATATAGCCACTATAAAGCCTAAAAAGGGTTAAATACATCATTATAAGGTCTGATAATTTCCTACTTTATATGCGAACATCACTGATCAAAATATGACAATATTATTCCAATGCACAGCAGCCAAAATTATTGAAAAAATATTGTTCAAACTTGTTTGACTTCATTTTTTTCCCTGTTCGCTTTTGTATCTTTGACAAATATTTTGATTACCGATTATAATTTTTCTCTGCTAAATGAATTTTATGTGTGCCTGGGCATTGCAAAATAATTGGACAAGTAAGAAAAAAAACAGTGTTTAAAAAAAAGAAGAAAAAAGATGTTATAATTTTGGATTATTGTATAATATTCGTTATTAAATATATTTAAGAGAGTATTTATTACAAGTATAACAGCATCAGTATTAGAGTAACATTAACAGTATATCAGTTTCAATATAACAGTAACGGTATAACAGTTTCAATATAACTGTTACAGTATAACAGAAACAGTGCATTGCTATTTATCATATATGTAAATCGATTCCGGCTATTTGACTAAAAACCGAATTTGTAAAAAAACACAATTGACATTTAATGTCACTTTGCTGGATGCATGCACTATGCTTTTTCGGGCTATTATAAATTATATAAAATAGTAACTTTAATTTTTTTATGATATTTCTTTAATATTTTGATAAATATTGCTCTACAGGCAACAAATGACAAACATACGTCACCATACTCTGACAAAACAGCTCCGAAAAATCTTATATAAAAATTAATTCTGATTGGACAATATACTTTAATTTACAAAAGTTTTATAAGTACTATATAAAGTTACAATTTTTAAGTATTTTGTAAGTGTTTTCTGCTATAATATTTATACAAAGTTTCCCAATTGCTTTATAACTGACTGTTAAACATTGCATACCATTCCGTCAGTAAAAAAACTGATAATACTAACTAATATTTAAAAGTAAACTATACTTTCATATATTCTGATTTTGGCTTTATTATGTTACGATATGAAACTTGCTAACTCAGTTTCTTTATTTTATCTTATTTAATGGAAAAGTTCTTAATTTTATTTAGAATCATATTTATTCATCTTGTAACTAATATAAAATTTTTAGTGCTACTAAAAAAGTTCAATTATTATTAAGATTTAATAAACTATTATTATAAGAATTTGTGATTTTCAAAATGAGATTTTTGTGACTTTTAATATTAAAATTTATCTTTGAAAATGGTCGATTTTCTTTATAACTTTTCTTGTATATAGTTTTAAAATTTTTGTAATGTTCAGAAAGTAATGTCGAATGTACAAAGTTAATGTATTATTTATTTCGAATAATATTAGAACTTTTTGGTTTACATAAATTAAATTTATTTTAATAATGTTTTGAAAGTTCGAATTAAATTAAGGCTATAATTATTTATAGCTTGATGTACAACAAAATCACAGGTTCACACATTTTGAATATTTATAACTTTTGAAAAATTTAAAGCATAAAAGATGTTTAAACATTTTATTTATAATTAATGTTCAAATTACATAAATCAAAATTTCGAAGCGTACTTACACGAAAATTTATCCTTTTAAAGCATTTTTGACAGACACTCACAAAATATGTTTAATAATCGTTTTTTTTTATTGTCAATTCATTTATTTTAAAAATTGTTTGAACATTGAATTCAAGTGTAAATGATTATTTAAATCTGATGGATGCTTCAAGTTCAATTTGAAGGACAAATTATTTTAGTCAGTACTTCTTTAAATTAAATTTTAATACAATTTTATAATATAAAATGTGAGATTTCATAATCAATAAGAAATCAGAACGTTTTTACTGGCTTTCTTTTGCTGAGGGCATAGTAGAAGCTTCTGATATTTTTAAAATTATTATTTTTACAGAAAAATATTTGACAAGTTGTGATGAATAAAATTACTTCACAATATCAAAATTCACTAGGTAATCGACCATATTTTTTATAAAAATGTTTGACCAGATTTCCGTGAAAGAATCTTATAAATTTAAACTGAAAATTAAACTTTTAAAAAAAATTACTTTATTTAAAATATCTTTGTCTATACCAGAAAATTTATTTTTGAAAATTTCAATGAAAAAACTTTTAATTAAAAATCTTCTTCATCGAAACAAAAAAAAAAATTATTATTTTATTACATAAAACTTTTCGAGGTCTTCAACAACAAATATTAAAAATAACCAAATTTATTTAAAACATAATGTAATAATTTTATTTCATCATAAAAATATGTTGTACCTTTTTTGGGGGGGTAATTTTTTTAGACAATTTTTAAAAGGAATTTTTGCCTTGAGGTTAAATTCATTTTTTGGTTTGATGTAAAAAGGACGATATTATCCAAGAATGTGTAAAAAAAATTCTTTTTAAATAATTAAATTTTCTTTTTATAATTAATTAATTATGAAAATTTATAACAAAAATGAACCAAACATAAAACTGAAATAATTAATAGTTAAATAATGGAAAATTTAAAACAAATATTAATAAATTACATAAGAAAAATAAATATAAGATTGAAAATTAATTAAATCAGTAGAAAAGATACAAAAAATGTATATAATTAAATAGTTTTTAAATTACTTTATTATTAAATTGATAGTTGAGGTTGAGATGAAAATTTTGATTCACATTTTCAAATTTCTGCTATAAAATTTTTTCAATTTATGTAAAAGTTTTCTATAAATAAAATTTATGTTTTACCTTTACATATCAACTTGATGGATGTCAACAAATTTGGACTGATGTAAAAGAAAATATTTTCAATTTGCATAATTTTTTTTATATAATTTCATACATTTATGAGAACATCTGCTGAGCGTTGGAATTGCGAATCGATATTATAAATATTAGAAAGAATATAATCGATTCAGAAATTATACTTTTAAAATTTAATTTTCGGACTAACGAAATATAAAAAAATTCTGCTGAATTGATTATTATATGTTTGTTTATCTCTAGAGTCTTTTCTAATACCAAATTTTTTTGATTATTCCATTCTATAATGTTAAGTAGTTCCTTTTTAATGGGAAAAATGACGAAGCATTTATACTTTAATTAATTTTTTTTAATATTATTTATAAATATGAATATCCTTCTAGACTTATTCATCTATTGTCCAGGTTTATTATTACTATTGATTGGCATAGTCATGATTGTAGGAAATAATGCTAAAGGTTTTTGTTGTGTGGCGTTACAAATTTATTTTTTCTATTTTGCTAAATCATTCTTGTTCGATTAATTTTAGTCCTTTTTTTGTTAACAAAGATATATTTCAAGGAGAAAAGAAATTTCATTTTTTTTTAGTAATTTTATTATTTGTATAGAAATAGAAATATTAAATTTTGTAATAGACAAATAGAGAATTTGCAATTTGATGGAAAAACATGACCTTTACAAAAAAATTATAACTTCATTGGAAATTGAGAAATATTTATTTGAATATTTATTTAAGTTGGTTTGAGTGGACAGGTGCTTAAGGCCACTATGTATTGATAACTCCTAAGCTTGTTGTACCCCCAGTAAAAGGTTACTAATGTCTACAACACGTCGACCTATCCTATTTCTCTTGTAAATTTGTTATAAAACTGTCCGGATTTGCTTCACAGATTTGTTATAAAATAACCGAAGCGCAGTCATACAGTAAATGGTCCAATTCGTCTTTCTCTGCGCAGACCCTACAGATTGATATCTGTATTAGACCTATTCCGTCCGTGTTTGCAATATGCCGCCAAATTTAACAATAAGGACATGTACATACCGCCAGCATTTTGGAGTACTGGAATATAGAAATTTTGTATCAATTATGCTTATGCTTAGAAATTGTTTTTGCTTTACTTGCCAGTTAACTTTCTGAAGGTAACAACAATTCTTAGTGAATTTACAACGTTAAGTATTCTACTCAATTGAGACAGCGTTAATATCAAAACTATTTACAGTTTTAACATGAACTTTTGATATGACAAAAAATAATATTTTCAATAAACAAATAAGTGAAATTTATTAATTATTTTATTTTTTTTATTCTGCAAATTCACTAAATTTTATGAAATCATAAAAGTTAAATTTTTTTTTTTTTATGTATTTTGTTCAATAAAATTTATTTCCATGTGATCACATTTTGAAAAACAAATTAAATAAAATGGAAAAATATATTGAAAAATGATTGATTTATTGATATTGGGGAAATGAAAATATTGCAATATGTGAATAACAAAATTTATGATTAATATTTATATTGTTTTTATGATTTTAAATAACATAATTTATGTATTAGTATATTTATAGAACGAAATGGTTTTTTTTCGGAAATCTTTATACAAATTATACAAATATTATTATCATTTATAATTCTGATTTTTAAATTTATATTATTCCAAGAAACGCTCTTGGTTATTTTCAGTCTGACATTTTGAATGCAAACTTCTTTAAAAAATAGTTCAATCAAAAATGATCAACAGTGCAGTCGGAAATTATTTTGTCATATGTAAAATTGCCTTATGTGATATTAATAAAAACGAAATATAAAAAATATATACAATCTCTTAGATAAATCTTTATTAAAACCATAAGGAAATCTTTAGTGTTTTGTTTGTTTTACTATTATAAATGGGATTGCAATGATTTTAGAAAATTATGTTGTTAATAAACGTTTTAAAATTCTAATTTATATCAAATAATACTTAGAATAGAACTGAGGGTATTTAAATAGTAATGAATTTACATATTAATTTAAATATTACATAATTATATTAATACTAAAAATTACTAAAAACATTATAATTAATTATTTATCAAAATATTTATTAAATTTTATAAAATTTAAATATTTAAATAAGTATATTTAAATACACTTTTATCTAAAAGCCTGAATTTCTCCATTTAAATTAGAATATTTTGAGATTACTTTCTTGGTTGGTCTATTTTATTAAAAAAAATTATGTTTCATTATGGTGAAAACTTTGAAATTTGTATATTTTGTGATAGTAATTCTTATTTCTTCAAAAATGTATTAATAACACTGGTTAAAAACGCTGGATCTACTATATGTATCTCGACAGTGGTTGGTTGATTTAAATGGCGGGTCCGAAAAAACATGCTGAGCGCGTTAGCATCATTTTTCTATCACTCACATGACAACCTGGCTTAATTAGGAAATTGATTTTACATCCACCTTGTAGCATTCAAAAACCGTACAACGTTTTGCAGTGAATTAAATATATATTTTTTATTCGCGTAGTATTTTCGTCAGATTAGGTAAAGTTCACATTTAGTAGAAATTTTTGATAACGCTTTAAGGAAAATTTATATTCTACCCGCACGATATAAAATAAAATTTCAAATTTGAGGTAATTTTGAAATAGCACAACTTATAAATGTATACAATTTACAAAGTTCTTTTTCAATAAGAAGTTTGAATTTCAATTGAGAAGTTTGGAATTCATCAAGTACAAAAATACAAAACTATTGAGCAGTTTTTGTTTTTAATAGATCCGATATGTACAAAAATAATATTTAGAGGTTTTACATAATAAACAATTTATATAAAAAGTGATACCATTCGGTAGTTTTAGTTTAAATTTTAGTTAAAATGGTTTAAAATATAATATTAAAAGATTTGATTACTAAGATCACTTTTACCCTATAAACATTTTTCATTAAAAGCAGTTTGTATTTGCGAATCGAAACATTTATTAATAAAGTTTATAAGAAGTTGTTAAATAATAAATAGTAACTAAAATAATTTACTATCTTATTTTCGGTGATTTGATGAATTTATTGCTAAATTCACAATAATTTAATGTACATAATTTATATCGTAATTTGAAAATGAAAATTGTTTTAAACTTGCTGTATTGAGAAGTAGATTCCATAAGACTTCACCGATGATGAAATAATGATAATTGTTATTTTATTATATAAATTTTAACACTACAAAATTTCAAATTTAATAGATTAGTTCTTAAAATAGTGAATTCTTTCAGTTAAACGTTATTAATTTTATTTTAATTGCATTTAAATTGTATAATTTAAATGAAATTTCAATGAAATCTTTAAGTTTTATTATTAGTTGAAAGTTTTGTATTAGTTTCTTTCTTTCGGAATTAATTATATCCTTAAAATAAATGGAAATAACTAAAATAAATTATTAAATAATTTATTTATAAAATTCTATTATGTTAAAATTTTGCATCCATCCACAATTTGCAATTATTTTGTTCAAATTACTTAGGCAAGGTACCAAGCGTTAAAAATATGATATTGTAAATAAAATGTTTTTAAAATAATTTTTGCTTTTAAAATCGTTTAATATAATAAAAAATATAATTTACAAAGAAATTAAATTTTAATATTTATTTAATTAGAAATATAATTTTTAGAATATTTTGTAATTTATATGTCATCATAATCAACATTTTAACAAATTACATAATAATTTAAATTTTCGAAATATTTTAATATTCTAACAAAAAAACTATGTAGGATGCATTAAAATTATGTATTTATAATTTAGACAATTTTCATGCTCTCGAAATTATTATGTTTAATTTGTGCAAAATAATATTTTAAATTATCCTTAATAAAACACTGTTTGAGTAATTGAAGTATATTTATGTATAAATTAATTATATATTTAAATATTTCAGTACTGTATAATGAAAAGTATTAAATATTCTATAAATATTGAGATATAAATGAAATTATTCATTTGGGGTTTCACACAATTTTAGTAATTATTTAAATCTAATTTAACCAAAAAAAAAACTACTTAAATTATACAATAATTGTGGAAAATAATTATTTTAAATATTCGTAATAACTAAAAAGGATTTTTAGAAAAATATAATTACATAAACATTTATAATACAGGATAATATCGAATCCCTAAAATTTAAAATTAATGGACTAAAATAAAAATTATAATATAATTTGAAAATTTATATTAAATTATCCTGTAAATTAATTTTGAAATTACTATTTTAAATTAAGGAGTGGAAAATTTTGATCTATGTAATTTTATAAAAATGAAAAAGGGATTATTGATAAATATCCTTTTAACAAAATGTGTATTTATTTAATGAAAATGGAAAATAGAAAAATGGCAATTTAAAATTTGGGTTTGGAAAAATTTGTATTAAAAATATGAAAATGAATTTACTTAAATTTAGGGAAAATAAATAATTTTTTTTTTTAACTACTAAATTTAATTAAAATTTTTAGAGAGTTATTCTTACTTTTCTTACCTGCAGGATTAAACTTCCTTGTTTTTTTCTAAACAACACTTAAACCAAGTTTGATTTTGTGTATTTCGGTGGTGAAAATTTAATTTCCAAATTACCATTAAAATTGAATACCTTACACATCTTACTTTTGGTACTAAATTGTTGTTCCCATGGCAAATCTGATTATTGGTTCACATTAATAAAAACTAATTGATTGAATTTTAATAATCAATTTTTATATTTTTCCTAAAATTTATTTAACAAATCTATAATATTAAAAAATAAACAATTTTTTTTAAATTAAATTATTTAAAGTTTTATTAAAATTTTACTTTCTAAATTTGTTTGTTTGTTTTTTCAACAAATTAGCCTGAAGATTTAATTTTGAAAAACAATTTTACTGTAGGAGTAAAATCTTACTGTGGGATTATGCTAATTAATTGCGATTTTAAAATGTTCATTAACATAATTAAATACAAATTTAACAAATCTAAATTTGTATATTTAATTAGAAATATATAATTTAAATTTAATTTTTAATTAGCTATATTAGTAAAATTAATTCCATATTTAGAAAGTCGTTTATTGTTGTGGTTAATAGATTTAATGCCAAATTTAGAATTTTCAAAAGTTTAGTGATTGATGTCACAGAAATTAATCATACCGAAATGAAATGTAAAAATTTCAAATTTATAAATCGTAATATTATTTTCTTGACAGTTTTATTGACACTTTATTACAGCGGTAAACCTTGCCCACTATCTTTATTCATAACTGCTTTGTTTTAATACTGTCAATTTGATTAATTTACATGACGCGCTGAGACTAAATATCTTAAGGTGTTTTTTTTGGTACTGAATTGATTTATGACAGAAAGAAAATTCTTTAATTTTGATTTTGTAGTTAAATGTCAACAGTGTTATCGATATGAATTTTGAATGTTGTATACAACATTACAGCATAATCGAAACCTACACATAATTTGATTTGGAGTATGATGAAATTATAATTAGAAATTTCTTATTACAGTTTCTATAATTATCATTAACATTGAGAATTACAATTTTCTAATAAATAAATTCATTAATTTGATTGACAATATATGTTTGATTATATGATTGGGAATTACTTCATTTTACGAAGCGTTATGGAATGCACAAACAAAAGTAACCGCTCAGTGCCTATTTAATTCTTCTGGTTGGTGATGTATCCATTTACAACATTCAATAAACCCTGAAAAAAACTGCTTGAAAATTACATAAAAATATATTCTTTAAAAGAATATAGAACAACTTTTGTCTCGGGAGCAATGGAATCATAAGTATTTTCAGTAAATATTTTAAAGTTACTTAAAGTTATTTCTTTGCTAGAAAATCTTTCTTATTATTATCTGCTGTAAAAGGATTTATTTATTCTTCTTAAAAGATTGTAAAAAGGATTTTTGATGGAATTTTATTCGTAAACTTATTTTCTAAATAAATACAAACAAATTGTAAGATATTAATATGTAAAACATAAATAATGCTAAAGATTTAGAAGTCATTAATGTCAATATTATATAAGAAAAAAATTATTTCGTTATTTTTGAATTAGGTTTATTGTTGTCAATTTTAAACTTAATTTTAGAAGGATTTTGTTTTAATAAAATTAGTTTTATAAAATAATTTATTAATGCAATGTGAAAATTTGTTAAAATTATTTGTCATTATTATTTCCTTGCTAATATTGAAGAAAATCGATTTTTTTTAATAATTTTAACTTAACACTTATTCAATAAAAAAATAATTTAAAAATATTATGCTGCCTATGCATTACTAGCTAGTTGTCAACCGGGTTGTAAATTTTCATTAAACACATTTCAATTTAGTTTACAACCGATATTACAACCGTCAAAAATCTGTGTTTTTCTTGTAGAAATCATAAACAAAAAAACATTTTGTTTTATCAAGATAGTGTCAAATGTCAAAAAAATTTCTAATAAAAATTGGGTGAAAAATTTAATATTACTTTCAGCAATAAAACGTTAATGTAAAATAAATATAATTATTAATTTTTGTTTGCCACAAAATGTTAAGAAATGTAATTTTAGTTGTACAACTATACAACTTACTACACTATACAACTTACATACAACCAACCATCAAATAACTCTACACAGCATAATTTATTTTAAAGAATTCTTCAACGATCCATCAAAATGGTTGCCAACTGGTCTTAAACATGCTCACAACTTGACTAAATTGTTAGATATTAGAGTTGATACAACTTGACTAAATTGTCAACACTTTAATAAACATGTTGTATAGTGTATGGCCAGCATTACAATTACAAAATGTTAGTGTGACTATTTTGAATAGTGTGTAATAAAGCCAATATAAAAATTATTTCTTCAGTATCAAAATAATTCCCATTATAACTCTAGATTTTAAACAATATATCATAAAAGGTTATTTTTATACACCCAATTATGTATTATTACAGGCTGGTTGGCTGTAAAATTTCTATTGGTCATAATAATCTATAAAAATGTAAAAAACTGTGGGAAATTATTCATGGTGTACTTATAATTTGATACTAATCATAAAATACTTTTTCTGATACTGATACATAGTTAAAATGTGCAAAAATTGTCAGGCCATAAGAATAGGTAAAATCATAAAACCTTATTCGGAAATTATGTTTTACTCTGAAACCAGGTTCTACTATGAATGAAGTTTAAAGTATTAATTTTTGTTGCTTTCACAAATTTTATAGCTGCAATCGAGTTAAAAATAACATTTGTAAATAATTTCAACAACATTGACCAGAGTGTAACCTGCAAATATGCACATCATCAGGATTTTATGAATTTATAAGATTATAAAATATCTTCAAGATTTGGTTATGCTAAGAAGCAATTTTTTTTTTCTGCTTGCCTTGTTAATGATTTGAATTTATATTCTTTTCGATTTTAATATATTATTATATGATATTTTAACACGTATAACAAATACAAAACTTTCCGATGATTTTGATAGATTGAAATTTAAAGTTATTTATTTTTTTGCGATAAAAAATAAAATAAAATCGAAAAAGTTTTTTTTTGTTTTCCTTCATTAAATCATCACAATTTCGTTCATTATTTTTATTTATTTTGTTGATTATATTCTTTAATTTTGTGGATTTAATAAAATAATAAATAATTTTTTTTTATAACTTTGTATCACTCTTCAGGCTATAATAATATTTTGATAATCAAATTTAAAATAAAACGTGAAGAAAACAAAATGGAATTTTTCGTTAAAAATATTTTTAGTATACATTTATAAAGTTAAACTTTGGGTTTTAAATTTAAATACAAATAAACATGAAAGTTTTGGTCACGGTTTAAAGAATTTATAAATATAATTAATAAAAAAAAAGTGGGAAAATTAACCGTTAAAATTGTTATTAAGATCATTAGCGCCATGTTGTTTTGACCAGGTGGGAAAAGATACAAAAATAAAAAATGAAGTTTGGGTAAATAAAATTTGACTGAGAAAGTTTTATTAAAATATTAATTTTAAATTTTTCATTATGTAGAATTATTTATGCCACTTTCAAATTCAAACTGTGATTGAAAAGATTTTGAAATTAATATATCAATCAAATTGAAAATGGGAAATAATTGACTTAACTTGTTAAAATAATTTTAATGTAATTAATAACTCTTACTAACTCGAACTTGGTTACACTCAATTGAATGCCGGGATATTTTGGTTTTGAAGGAAACGAGGCAGCAAATTCTCTTGCAAGAAAAGCATCAGAACGAATATTCAGCAAAACCTAATACAATTTTGTAGTGTACCACAAGTCACAGCAAAATTGGAAATTAAAATATAGATGAATTCACAGATATAGATGAAACACTGGAAATCTGATCTACTCAAAATAACATAAATTAATGCGTAGCAAGGACTACAATGAGTACAATGAGTTAGATGCTTATTTTGTTAAACAAATATTTTACAGATTATGCAGCAATGTAAGAATTTTGCAGAAATATGGTAAGAATGTAAGAGTGCCAGTAATAGAAGAGAAGAAAACAAAATAAAAGAGAGAATATTGAAAATTATTCATCTAACCGCAACCAGTTTTGATCAACAAACATGAACCAGTTACCAGTCTGCAGTCTGCACCTAAACCTGAACATGATCAGAAATATAAATTATGAGAAATATAAATTTACTGGTAACATTTAGTTCTGTACATTTACTGATCTGGAGTAGTTATGACAATATTGATGCGGATGAAATTTACCAAAATAATAAATTTTTTAGCTTAATGATGCTTTAAGTTATATTAATATCTTTTGAATAGAAATGGCTTTTTGTTGTCTTGAATGTTCCATTTAACAAGCATATAAAAATAACTTAAAATCTTTAGAAACTAAAGATATTAAATTACTCAGGAAAAATTACTCAGGAAAAGATATTAAATTTATGTTATTGTAAGAACACAAAAAATATGCATTGTCATCTTAAGCATATGTCACACAAGGAATTCAAATTATGCTGAATATATTTTGAAAAACTCTCGACATGAGAAACAAAACATAAAATTATCTACAAAAAAGGATTAAAATGTAAGCATAAAAACAAAAAATATTTACGCAGGATATATGATACTAAAAGAAATTGATATTCCACAAATAAACATATGTGAATTTAAACACATATGTTTATCGTTCTTACTGCGTGTCGATCCGTTTCACTTCTTTAATCAATGAAATCATCTTCGCCCTTAACTTTCAAATTTCTTCAATCTTTTATGTTGAACCGATTGTTTTCTCTTCATCCATTCACTTACGTTACAATACGTGGAGGATGGAGTAAGACATAACCTCATTGCGTAGTTACTAAAAATCAATTATTGAAAGTCTGTGTAGCTCAATTATTATACTGTTGATCAAAACTTATATACAAAATTTCAGATCTCTAGGTCATCAGCAATTTATTATTTATAATTAGAAATAAATCGTTGTTTTTATTTTATGGAATCTTTACTTTCAGAAACGTAAAGAAACGTTTAAACTATCATTCCGTCACCACATCACAACATTTCATTAGTTAGTTACAAATATTGAGTGAATCTTCGTAAAATGTAGTGTAGTAAAATATTTCTGTAACGAAAGATAAATTATTAATTCAGATTTTTAACAATTTCAATTTTATAATTATTTTAACTTAGATCAATTATCTAAGACAAATTTAATACCAAGTGTTACGATTTAAATTAAATGGATAAAAATAATATTTTTCTTAACTAAATTTACTTATTACTTTTAATTCTAATATCTGAGATAACAATTTTTTTATAGCCCATAATCACGTATTTAAATTCCAAATTTATGTACTAAATAATTCTATGTTAAAAAATTATTTTAATCTTAATCATATGCATAACAAAATCAACTGCAGGCACGTACTTTAACTGTCCCAAAAAAAGACACTTCTAGGAAAATACATAATCTTTTAATACGACAAAACCTTAAAGACTTGTCGGTTCGAATCTGCATAGTAATTTTAATCTATGTAAGATAAAAATAATTATTGTTTATATGGAAAATATTTTTATATTTTTACACTTTATGCGTATAACCTGGGCCAACCAGCATTAAAGTATTAAGTATCATAAAACATAACATTAAGAAAAAATACAAAAGCAACTTCCAAACTCAAAAAAGGATCATTAAATATGTTTTTTTCATAGTCTAAATTTTAATTGTTTTTTTTTTTTTTAACTAATATAATTTGTCTCTACCTTTAATATTAAAAATCGCCAAGTATTCAGTAATTTATTCTGTTCCAATGTTCCAAACTCTGTTAATTGTTAGTTATTATATAATTATATGATGGAAAACCCCTTTTTTCCAACTAAATTTATATATCGTCTTACAAAGAAGTCAGAGTTGTTGATTGGGTTTGTTAATGGTTTATTTGTTTTCTTCTTTGTCTTCCAAATGATCGGAAGTCTTTTATCAAACTTTAATTCAGACTCTGAATTAAATTATAGTTTGCCATCAGTTGAAAATTTTATTACATGGAAATAAACAATTTTATTAATTGATTTATGATTAGTGGAGCCAATAAATATATTTATAATTTTAGTTAAAAAATAAAAAAGGATTCGTTATTTTATTTGAATTAATGGTTAGTCAGATGTAAAATTTATTTCAATAACGAAATGTCTTAGTTTAAATTATTATGGTTAGTTATAATATGAATAATTAAACTTGTAAATGCTGTTTTTTTTTAAAATGCTTCCTTACTTTGTTACGAGGAGTTATGGAATAACTATAAAACGTTGTGTGTTGTGATAGTAAGATATATTGAAAAATGGAAATTTCTCGAATTCATTTTTCTTTACTTTTCCGAATGCAAACAAAATTCAAAATTTTAGCGTCAGTGATACGATTTAAATGAAAATTGTGATACGATTAAAGTGAAATTTGACAAACATCATTGTTTCATAGTTACAAGCTTCCTGTATTTTTCTAATTACATAAAATAGATTCCTGATGTCATTTACAAAGCGCCGGTTTAACTAACTCCGAGTTTTGGACTATACAATTAAATAATTAAATTATAAAACTGCAGAATAAATTTTCTTAAACCCAATATTAATTCAGGGTGAATTTATCATTTTACAAATTAAAGGAATAAATCTGAACTTTATCCTTTAAACCAAGAAATCTTACTGCTTTTTATGATCCTTTGTGGTTTTACAAATATTCGGTAGACTTAGAATTAATATACAAAGTTATTTAATTTTATTTGCAACTTTGAATTTGTCATATATCAATAGCTGACAAATTATGCTGCAATCAGATTAAATGTTTTCGCTATTCAAATGAAAATTTTTTCTGCACTTGCATAGTTTTGACAAACAATAGCCAATAATAAATTCTGATTCTCACTTAGAATTAAATTTATTGTCAATTTTTCAACTGATATTCGATCCCTGGCTGTTTTTTTTGATTCTTTTTTTTTTTTTTTTGTTGGTTGGAAAAGGTAATTTCTTTTAAATCCAATAAAAAATCTCAAGAATTTATCGATACTTGACAGTTTTTTTTTTTTTTTATTTATTTAAAAACCTGTGCATTCTGAAACACACGATAATGTCACTTTCAATTTATTTTAAATTGTTGGAAAAGAGTTTACACATTTAAATTGTCATCTTCTTTGTTTGAAATTTATATTTTTAGTTTCTATTTGGTACTAAATAGTGTTGAGTATCTTTCATGTCTTCTGCGTATTAATGCGGGATTTCATTATTGTAATTGAATGTTTAGAGTCATCAAATAATGATCTATTTTGTCTTTCAACACTAATTTATTTATTATTTTTTAAATTTTGTTTCAGAGATTACAATTAATACTATTATTGAATGGTACCAGATGCCGAATGTTAAATAAGATTATCGATTTGATTTTACTGAGGTCGTTAAGGGTGAAGAATTCTGTTAATATTTGTTTTCGGTTCGGTGGATGTTAAACTGTCGATGAAAGAAATCTTTTATCCATATGTTTCAGGATTTTCCGCCAATGTTGTCAGAGTTATGTGGAACATAATCGAAAGTATCTTCCGAATCAGAATAGAATTTTATTCAAATTCCTGACCTCTCTTCTATTATAATTTATTATAATTGACAAATTACAATCTTTTCGTTTCAGAATCTTTTCTGGTTCGGCGCTAATTGATTTCCTACTATAATGTTTCTTAAAAATCTTAAACAATTCTTTAAATTCGAGATCTCAGGTAACTTGCTTACGGTCGTAATTGAATTTTCCGTACAATTATCCAAATAACACATTACTATATAATTTTTTTAGTTTCACAATTTTTGCAATTTAAATTTTTCCTTTTATATTTAATTCTGCTTTTTTGCGTGTGACTCGTTATACATAAAAAAAATTGGACAGACCTGTAAATTGTCAGGTCTCGTTTATTTAGCATAATGACATTCGCGCTCATTCACATTTTATTTTCACCTTATATACAAATAACGACAGATTTCGTTTCGAAAATGAAGAAAAACACCAAATGGTAACAACAATTTTTTTAACTTCAATAATAATCGTCTTGAATTTAATATGTTTTAACATTTTAACAAGCACATCGAAAGGAAAACTATTGAAAAATATAATAAAATAAATAAATTTTAAAATTTAATTTTATTTATATTTTTTTTTTTTTTTTTGGTTATTTTGTATAAATTTTATTTGTTGAATTGTATCCCAAGAATTCTTGATTCATTCGCACTTCAATAAATCAAGAATTAAAAATGTAAAACGATTGAAATTATAAATTTTCTTTTCGGTGGAAAATTAAATTAAATCAAAATAAACAAAGCTGGAATTTTGACAGGAGCAGTATTTCAGGTAAGACATATTTGTTTGAACACATTTTATATATGAGTTTTATTCTAATCCTTCAGCTATAATTGCTTACTGAGAACGGAGATTGCTGATAAATTATATAATTTTATGATTTAAAACTTGTTTTTTATAATTTTCATAGCTTCAATAGTTAGATTAGCTTGTTATTGATAATAGAGTAGTTATATTTTAATTTAAAATCAATTTGTATAGATTTATAATTAACATTTGCTTGTAATTTTGAGTTATTTTTTTTTGAAATCCTTGCATAAAAAATTTAATTATTATTTCCAAAACACTAAATATTAAAGGGCAATCAGATCTTACAGCTGACTATAAAAATGATAATATAAACATTTTTTCGTTAACCTAGTTTCAAACCGCCTCAACCCACATTTTAATATGACTGAATTATAACTCAAAAAATAGCGCCAATATTTTTGTGACAAACGTGAAAATACGTTTATTATGGTAAAGAATAAGGAACTTTATTACATTCAATAACCCCCTCAGGATCTCTGCCTTAACGTGGCGGGGGGGTTTGTGCGTCTCAATGAATCTTAGAGCGCGTATCGGCGGTAGCTTGCTACCGGTAGGTCCAACCATGCCGAATTGGTCTAAGATGAGAGGCCAGACTAAAGAGATCCAAAACACTCAAGCCAAGGTGTAGACACTAAGTGTCATTGAAGCATCGTGCCGAGGGCTGCATGGTATCAGGTGTTTAAAAGTGATATCGCTAACGATCTCCTTGGGGTACCAGTCATCCCCCCATTGTATACTGACTTGCATTCGTAAGGGAGCTCTGCGAATGTTGACCTTTTTATCTCGCCATACTCGTGGGAACAAAATGAACCAAAATATAAATAATAAAATTTTTAAAAAACAGGTAGAGACAACAGAATCACCTATGGAAAAAATGAGCGTTGATGATGTGGTAGCAACAGATGTCGAAGAAGACTTATTGCTAACACCACCACAAACCATTCAAGAACAGGAGAACTTGCTCATCTCCAGTAAAGCTGAAGAGGTGGTTCCAAGTATCATCTCGAATCAGGGACAATTAGTACCAATTCTTGATGAAACTGAAGAAGCACTTCGGAAGCTTGCCCTGAAGAACAATTTCGAATATTTCTCAGGTGCGTCCAAGAGGCGAATAAGAGCTACAATAGCAAGAAAAGGCCTCACAGCAGAAGCGGCAAGAAAAGTTGAAAGAGAGAGACTCTTGTCGCTTGCTCAACCTGGTAGAATAATATCAAAGAAAAAACCAGTACCAACCAAGTTCGAGCCAAAGAAACGGGGGAGATCGGATGGTAGTACACCAGAACAGGCCCCCCATAAAGTAACTAAGTTTACAGAGACCAACGGAAAGCGGGTGACGGATAGGGTGCAAAGCTCCCATTCGAAACCTAGCACTTCTGGGTCGAGTAAATCATTGGTACCAAAACCAGGTCCATCCTTCAGTGAAGTTGTCTCCAGACAGAAAGTTGCTATTATACATGCACTACATCCGGAGGTAACTTTAACTGAGGAAGAGATGGAAAAAATCAAAGTAGCGTTGCTAGATGAAATTGACAACCTTGATGAAGAAAATGGTCCATTCCCACAATTCTCTGCCTATTCACAGAAGACAGAAGGTTGGTTGTCAATTCTGTGTAACACCGCAACTACCAGAGACTGGATTTTCAAAATAGAGTCTGTATTGAAGCCTTGGGAAGGTGCATGTCTTAAAATAGTGGATGGTGACAAAATGCCCAGATCCATCATTTGTAAAGCATTTGCACCACTTACTCCAGCAGGAATCATGTCAGGGGACAAATTCCTTAAGCGGCTTAGACTTCAGAATGAAGGACTAAAAACCAAAGCATGGCGAATGCTAAAGGTTGTACCGGAAAGCAATGGTGGACAAACCTTCCTCTTTACCGTGGATAGTGCTTCGGAGATGATGCTTGAAAAGCTGAAATACCGCCCATATTTAAATTTTGCGCCTATCCAAATACGGAGAATTACCGGTAAACCCGGTAAAGATGAACACACAGCACCAGTAGATAGATCAAACAGGAGCCAAAATGCCCAAACATCTACTGTCACATCCGATACAACAAAAACAACAGCAACAACAAAAACAACCAACTCAACGTTGCAAAAATCAACCACCCCAGCAACAGCGGCAACAACAACAGTAACAGCGCGATCAAGTATGTTGGTGGTAGGTAGTGATGCTCCCAGTGGGAGTATCAACACAGGTAAAGACCAGTAATGGATATCTTCAAGTGTATCCAGATCAATCTTCAGCATGCCAAAGCTGCCTCGGCAGTGCTGAGCCGAAGATTTGCTGTGGATCACTTGGAGATAGCCCTTATCCAGGAGCCTTATTTAATAAAGGACCAGATAAGGGGTCTAACTGCAGGTGAGTTATTCTATGAGTCTGCCTATGCTGGCAGACCCAGAGCATGCATTTTGTTCCGAAAAGGTTTAAAATATTTTCCAATTTCAGGCTTTTGCAAAAAAGATCTAGTGGCGGCTTTGATAGAAGTCCCAAAACAGGAAGGTAAGATAGAGATCGTTATTTGCTCAGCTTATCTACCTGGGGACTCATCAAATCCAATAACTGAAGATCTGAAGGACCTTGTGAACTTCTGTAAGACCAACAACAAACAACTAATAATTGGATGCGATGCAAATTCTCATCATGATTTATGGGGAAGTACCAACATTAATGAAAGGGGTGAGTACTTGCTTGAATTCATTAATAGTAATAGCCTAGAAATCTTGAATAGGGGCAATAGGCCGACATTCATAAATAGAATTAGGCAGGAGGTCTTAGATATCACCCTAAGTACTTCCTTTATTAGCACAAAAATCACCGATTGGCATGTTTCGCAAGAAACATCTATGTCGGACCATAGACAAATTAGATTCAATATTGAATCTTACAAAACAACATCTGAAACATTTAGGATACCAAGCTCTACAAATTGGTGTTTATATACCCAGAATTTGAAAGATCACTTGGATAATTTTAAACCAAATGTTAAAGATATTAATTCAATAGAACTAGCTTCTGATAAACTTCAGGAAGTTATCCTAAATGCCTACCATTCCTCCTGTCCGGAAAAAACGCGTAAAAGCAATCGCAAGATCCCTTGGTGGAATAGCAAACTTGCTTCCCTACGGACTGAAACCAGGAAAATGTTTAATAAAGCAAAGAATGGTGGGAGTTGGGATTCCTATAGAAAATCACTAACTGATTATAACCAAGAAATTAGAAGGGCCAAGAGAGCATCTTGGAAAAGCTACTGCGAGGAGATAAATGATTTACCCAGCGGTGCAAAAATACACAAAATGCTTTCTAAAGGGCACACTAATAGAATTGGCCTGATGGAAAAACCTGACGGCTCCATCACTAAGAATTGTAAAGAAACGTTAGAGCTTTTAGCCTCTACTCATTTTCCTGATTCTATTAACACTGAACACATAGAGCTACACACCCTAAGTGCTTCAAATTCCCACAGGCCCCGTAAAGAAGATTGGAGGAATTCCACCAAAATCTTTACAGCCAATAAGGTTAGATGGGCTATAAACTCATTCAAACCATTCAAATCCCCTGGAGAAGATGGTATCTTCCCTGCCCTACTTCAAAAAGGGATTGAAACAATTATACCAACGGTGCTAAGGTTATTTAGGGCCTGCCATGCATGGGGTTATGTGCCTAATGCATGGAGAACAGTGAATGTGACGTATATACCAAAGGCTGGGAAAAGATCGCATACCCAACCAAAATCCTTCCGTCCAATTAGTCTCACATCTTTCCTACAGAAAACCATGGAAAAGATACTTGATAGACATATTAGAGACAATGTGTTAAATACACAACCCTTGTATAAATATCAATATGCCTATATGCCAGGCAAATCAACTACACATGCCTTACAAAATCTGGTCCTAAAGATCGAAAAATCCCTCAAGGACAAAGAGCTGGCAATGTGTAGCTTTCTTGACATTGAAGGAGCTTTCGATAACACTAACTTCGAGTGCATAACGCAAGCTGCCTTACGCAAAGGTGTAGACCTTAAAACCTGCAATTGGATTGAATCCATGTTAAAATGCAGAATAATAAAATCCACACTGGCACAGGAAACCTTAACGGTCTCAGTAGCCAAGGGTTGTCCACAGGGAGGAGTTCTATCACCACTCCTATGGTCAATAGTAGTAGATGAACTTCTAGTTAAACTAGCGTATGCTGGGCTTAACATTCAGGGTTATGCAGATGACATAACCATTATCGTTAAGGGAAAATTTGAAAGTACAGTCTCAGAAATCATGCAACATGCACTAAATTTAGTGGCATCATGGTGCATAGAGGTGGGACTCAACATCAATCCCAAAAAAAGTACAATAGTTGTTTTTACAAGAAGAAGAAAAAGGGAAAACCTAATTAAACCTACACTTTTTGGTCAGACTATTGACTTTAGCAAGGAGGTCAAATTCTTAGGCGTTATCCTTGACGAAAAGTTAACCTGGAATAGCCACTTAAATAACATCATTAATAAGGCCAGAATTGCTTTATGGACATGTAGAAGCTTAGTCGGTAGTACCTGGGGTCTTCAGCCCAAAATTAGTTACTGGCTTTATACTTCCATTGTCAGACCAATTTTGACCTATGCGTCGCCAGTCTGGTGGCAAAAAACTGAGCAAAAAACCGTTCAGTTAAAACTGCAAAAGCTCCAAAGAATTGCATGCGTAGGGATCACAGGGGCAATTAGAACCACTCCCTCTGCGGCACTAGAGGTACTCTTAAATCTTCCACCTCTACATCTGCAAATTCAAAAGGAAGCTAGGATAGCAACCTATAAACTCCACACAGATAGTGACCAGGAGAATTATAAACTTGCACATCCAATCCTAAAATCAGAAATTGAAAAAAACCCCATCTTAAGTATACCCTTAACAGATAGAATGCATGTTAGGTATAATTTCGAGAAACCATTCAGGGTGGTTCTACCAGAACGCCAAGATTGGGCACAAAACCCCCCAAAATTAGACCCTAACTCGCTCATCTGGTATACGGACGGTTCTAAAACCAGCACTGGGGTAGGTGCTGGCGTCCATGGGGTTCAAACCAAGACTAACATCTCAGTAAGTCTAGACAATTCCTCAACTGTCTTCATAGCTGAAACCCACGCTATAGAACTCTGTATCCGAGAAAATCTCAAACTGGGTCACTCAAACCGGAAGATTTACATACTCTCAGATAGCAGAGCTGCTATCATGGCCCTAAACTCATACGAAATTAAATCCAAATTAGTATGGGACTGCCTCAAAATCTTAATAGAACTAAGTAACAAAAACATAGTTACTATCATGTGGATACCAGGACACTCGGGTTTTCATGGGAATGAAGCTGCCGACACGCTGGCCAAACAGGGTTCGGACAATACCTTCACCCATCCAATACCGTTCTGTGGTACTCCGTTCAGCACAGCCAAATCAACCATCAACAACTGGTTGATTGGGATATGGGGAAACCTCTGGAACAACACTCCAGGTTGCTCTATGTCAAAAAAATTCATCCCCACAATCTCCACCAAAAAAACGACGGAGCTCCTTAACCTCAAAATAAACCAAATCCGTCTAGTAACTGGCTTTCTAACAGGCCACTGCCGGCTTAACTACCACGTTAACAAGCTGGACAGATCACACTCACCCCTCTGTAGAATCTGCTGTGAGCACCACGAAACCTCCAAACACATACTATGTGAATGCGTAGGGCTTTCTCGTAACAGACTCCAACAGTTTAACAAGGGGTTCCTAAACCCACAGGATATCACATCCAGCTCTCTAAAACCCACCCTCAGGTTCATCTACAACCTGAACTTCATCAAAGAGCTATAAGATAACAGAACGTCACAATAGGTCAGTAATGGCCGCGGTGACATATGGGAACACAATGCCCAGTTCTGTAACTCTAATCTAATCTAATCTAATCTACATTCAATAATAAAGTTAAATTTAAATAATAAAAGGTTGTGTCTGTTTGATACTATACTGTTTGAAACTATATTCCTTTTCGTTTTTTAACCTACAAGTAGTAAAAATGACTGAGGTTGATGAAACTTAAAAAGCAGCGTGCATTCAGGAAGTTCACCTACCGTGGCGTTGATTTGAATTAGCTCCTTGATATGCTAAATCATCAGTTGGTTCAATTGATGCATAGCCGAGCACTTAGACGTGTCTCTCGTGGTCTTAAATGTAAACCAATGGCATTAATTAAAAAATTAAGAAAAGCCAAAAAAGAAGCTCCATCAAGTGAAAAATCAGCTATTGTTAAAAGTCATTTAAGAAATATGATTGTAGTCCCAGAAATGGTTGGTTCTATTATTTGTATTTTCAATGGTAAAACATTCAATCAAGTTGAAATTAAACCAGAAATTATTGGTTATTATTTGGGTGAATTTTCTCTATAATACAAACCTGTTAAACATGGTAGGTCAGGTATTGGTGCTACACAGAGTTCCACTTAAGTATGGACTTCAAATAAAGTTGTTTATTCACTCGCGTTTGCTGCATCATCTACAGTGATAAATACTGTCCCCAGAAAATAAGGAAATATAAATTGAAATGTCTGTTTTATTTAAGAATAATTCTTGGTATAAAAGAAAATAATCTTTTCTTAACCTAAAATTAATTGTTTGAAGCCAATATTGTTTGTAGAAAATGTTGTTAAAAATCATCAAGAATATATACCGTAGGTAAATTCATACAATGTAACTGAGATAATTTATAGTTAATCGAGTCATGTAGCGAATCTACGAAATATTTGCAATTCCTAATTTAAATATTTATACATCATGTAAATATTTTCCTACTTTTAGTAGTCTACTTATCGATGTTATCCTAATATGTACACGGATGTAAATACGTTTTTTTTTATATTTTTTTTGAAAAGTTCTACTTTATATCTGCGTTGAATATAAGAAACGCGTTGGTGCTTTAATGTTTTCTTAAATCAATTTAAATAAAATATTATTGAATAGCGCGCAAAAATTTTAAATGAATTTTCAATATTGTTTGTTAGAGAAGTTAAAAAATATTTACATAATAATGTTTAAATATTTTTTGAGTTTATTTACATTTTAAATTTGAATATAGGTAAAATATACCTTAATTAAAAACTGCAGATCTATTCTTATAATGTTTGTTTAATAACGAATCCTTATGAAAATAAATAAATATACAAAATATATAATCTTCTTTGTATGATATTCCTGGAATTTTGACAACATCAACTACAAAGCAAGCATCAGAAATGTTCGGTCTATGGCAGCAAAAGATTTATTCTAATTGAAACACTACATCTTTTTTCAGGTGATGTCAAATTTTAATGTATCAATAATTATTTATATTTTTAATATACTTTTAATATTACTTAATAAATACTTTATTTTCATAAAAAACCTTTAACAATTCTAATCAATCTGTTAATTCAATATTCAACCCCTTTGCTATTTATAACGAGAAGCTAATACCATAAAGATTCACTAACGAATAATTATAACGAAAAGTATATTTCGTTTTTAAGCATATTTATCATAACGAATCTCCGGAAATAATATTATTGCTATAGTTACTCCTGCTTTTTCCGCTGTATCGCTGATGCTTTCAAATGTTAAAAAAATGTTTTTAAAATTATTTGACATTTCAAAGCAGCAGAGCAGAAAAGTTAAAGTCTAGTTAAATTTTCCGCAGAGCAAAGTGGCAGCGAATTTAGTCTCATATATTTTTTCTATATTGTTTCAACTTTTTCAAAGCAACAGCGAAGCGATACAGTATAATATAATGTTCGTTATTGTTCAAGAATAGCCCCCTGGTATTGTACAGACGTAATTATAATAGATTTTCTGGAATATTTAGAATAATTATTTTCTGCTTTTAATGTGTTTCAAATATTAAATAATTGTTGTAAAAAATTTTGTTCCGCAATGATTTACTTTAGTAGTTAGTAAATTCAAGACAAATTTTAAAATATTAATATCAATTAGAAAATAATAATTACAATTGCTTAAAGTATTATATTTTTAAATATCAAATAGAAAATTGTGTTTAATGTGATCACTTTTAAATATGAAACTATTAACCGAGCACATTACTTTCTTGATTGACTATAAGATATTTAGTTACCATACCAATCGATAATATAAATTCGTATAGATTCATTAAAAATAAATTTTTTTGAAAAAAGAACGTTCAAAATTTAAAAAAAAATCCAATTAATTTAGAAATTTAATTTTTATGGCGCAAAATAAAAAAAAAAAATTAAAATTAACGAGAAAAGTTAACCATCAGAAGTTATAAAAATGAGCGTTTTTTTTTGGTTTAACTTTGAAATTTTTAATCTACAATGAAATTTAACTTTATTTTATGACCAATTTGGAAATGATGTATCGGTAAAGAACGCAAAATCATGTATAACATAACAAATCGAAATTTGAAGGTGATATGTACAAAAATAAATTCCAGAATTATTGGGTTATATCTTTACCAATTAGTTGAATGGTTTTTGTGGTGGCTAAAAACAAACAACATAAAATTTTATTTGGTATTATTCGTAATGAATTTTATTCAAATTTTATTTTTATATATAAAATAATAAACCAATTTAATTTAGTTATATAAAAACAAGAGGAATTTTATACAGTATATAATAAAAAAACAACCAAAAAAAACAGACCTTTTAACAGCAGACCTTTTGCTGGAAAACTGGGTCTATGTATAAAATTTGAAATATAAAATGACTAGGCAAATAATAATTCCTGTACAAATAATTTTTCTTTGCAATAATGGTAAAACATAATTTATTTTAAAACATAATTTATTTTGAAACCGATATACCATAAAGCAATGCCGTTGGCTGGATATCAGTAATTTTTAGCTATATAGAAAGCCAGCAGCAGCACATTTTATTCACATAAAGTATAAGGGCAAAGAATGTAGCAGTAATAAATTTACGTTTGTTATCGTTAAGGTGTAAAACAGCAGGGAAATAATTTTTTTTTTTTATATATCTTGTAAATCGAAAATTTATCATATCTTAAATTATATAAAGCATAAAAATTTCAAAAAATTTAAATGAAAATTATTCATTTATTCTTTGGTATTGTAATTTTCTAGCCAGTGATCATCAATTTTTTTGTTGTGTGAAAAGAAATGTACATTAAGAAGAAATATAAACTACAAAAAAATAACCATTCGCTCTGTTAATTCTGCAATGATTAATTTGAAACTTTTATTTATAGTGGTTTTTCCTGAGTTTGGAACACTTTGAAATATTCTTTTTAATATGTTGAAGTTAACGTCTGTAAATTGTTATTTGGAGCAAATAATCATAAACTTTAATCTTAACAGAAAATATTTAGATAATAATTTTATGTAATCTTATTCTTTGCGTGCAATTATACCAATTCATATTAAAATTCATTAAGAAACTCTATATTTTTATTTTATATAATAATTAGTTCAATGAAGAGCCAAATATTTTATTAACATACTATAATTATCAATTTTACAGAGACGGATTAAATGTTGTGGTATCCGAATCACGATAATGAATGTTGCTTTTTCAGAGAATTGCAAAATTTTTCAATTTTGTTTTATGTCAAGTGCACTTTCTCGGAAAGGAAGTGCAAATCCATCAGTGAGAGATTCTTACGTCCGGTGAATGTAGAGTGGATTGAACCGTATAGAAAATTTGTTAAAGAGGAGTTGGTATTACAAGTAAAAGACTATATCGGATTATGCGGTACAGATGTAAAAGGAAACATTTTAGTAATGAAATGTAACATTTTAAAATTTCCATCACACTATCTCGATTCTTCAATTGTGCCTGAGACACAATTTATTTTAAGTTATAAAGTGTCCGTTTTTAAAATCAATTAATAAAATAAATTTAAATAGCTCAAGTAGGTTAATTAATACGAAAAGCACGTGATTTCATTCGGTTATCTGTTATAGTCCTGCAAATTTTAAACGTATGAGAAACTTAAGCTTTTATTGAATCAATATTGAATCCTTTTCTAACATTCGACATAATTTTATAACCCTGAATAAAAGTGGAATTTGTAAAAATGACGTGACTAGATAAACACATTAAGGAAATTAATTATTCTCAAAAACTCTGTGTAAGTGGTGAAAATTCGATTTTTTAAAGGTGTAATGTTTTATATATCGTAGTACAAAAATTTAACTATTTTCTTAATTTTGTTTAAACTTCCCTTATCATATTTTTGACACGATTGACTCATCGATTGTCATACAATTTCAAAGTCACTAAACTTAAGTACTTTTCAATTAAGTTAAATTAAATCAACAAAGTGAAAATTTTCTTTTTATTTTAAACTTCTTCCCCCAGTAAATTATTTATAAATTCAATGTCAGTCGGTGAAATTAATCTTAATGATTCAGAATTATGTAATTTAATTTAATATTTATATTATTTCTATGTATAATTAATCGTAATATTTATTGTAAACTTTCCAATCATTTTTAAAATGACCAGCTTTCATTGAATAAAAATTTTTCATTACGTATAATATTTATTAATTTTGGCATTTCGATGATAACTTTGCCAATTTTCAAATAGCTTTAATGTCATTAAAATCTCTATATTTACATAACATTCCACACTCTGCCTTTGATTGATTAAGATTGAATTGATTACGATAAAAAAAAAATATTATTTTAGTTAATTTATTATTTTCATTTTCTATATTATTCAATTTTAATGTACAAAATAAATTTTCATTCTTTGTTACATCGAAAATACTTAATTTTATCAATATCACAATAAATATTTTATTAATGGCTTCGCTTGACAGTATAAATGAAGAATTTTTGTTTGGTTTGCATTGATCAAAGTTGTTGTGTCAAGTGACCATTATAATTTAATTTGGCTTATCTTTAACGTTTCCAGCACATTGGACATTTAATAAAATTGGTTTCCTGCTATATTTACGTATTAACTTTTATTATGTTGAGGTCATCATAAATATTTTTTTTTTATATTTTCTGTTAATTTTACTCTGATGGTTTATTAACGAGTAGTTATGATCTTATAACGAAGTATTGTAGTAGAAAAAAAATGGATTTATATACACTTCCAAGGGTCTCCTAAATAAATTTATTTGGTTACTGTTGTGATATAGTTTGTAATGTAATCTGTAAAATTTTTGATTAGTAGCTTCAGTTGCTCTAAATAATAGTAAAGAAAGACAAATAAAATTGAACTATTTAAAATTTGATATTTTTCCCATTTCTATTTGAACCCAAAATTTCAGGCTGTTAAAGTCAAATTCGTTTTTTCAAATTACATTTCTGTTAACAAAACATAAAAAAATAAATTTAATTTAATTCTATAAAAAAATTAGAATTTGAAATTTTATCGAATTTTTATAATTAATTTGTAATTTATTAGCGCCAGTCAAACATGTTAAAAAACATAATTTTGTCATCAATTGTTATAAAAAAATAGAAAATTTCTGATAGAAAATTTTATTTCAATTTTTTTAATAAGAAAAAAGAAAATATTTATAGAGTTTTTTTTTATAATCTTTTTTGAGAAATTGCTTTTGTTGAATCAGCGATACATCATTCTTATAGATCCTATTCACATGTAGAGGTATAACATTACGTTTTTATTTAATATATTCAATTTTATAGCTGATAGATAAAAATGATAATGGAAATAATCCATCATATTTTTATAAAGAAAAATTGAATAATAAAAATATTTAAAATTCTTTATGATTATATAAAGAAATTTTATTGGAAATTATATTAATTTTCGAAGGGCAGAGATAGAAATTGAACAGATGAGATTTAAATTATATAATACTAATAACGCCAGAACATAAAGAATCCTTTTTCACAGTTTACCTTCTTGTTTAATGAATTAACAATTTACAAGGGCAATACCTTCCAATACAATTTCAATAACTCAGAAATTTAGAGTGAACTTAATATTTTCTTAACTTTTATCAATAATTATAATTTTTATAATTTCTTCACCGAAATATTTCAATAAAATTTAGGTCTGGAAGTGATTGAACTCTTCGGATATAATAAATTTTTAAAACACTATTTTACATGATTTTTTATAACACCAAACAAAATGTGGGTGTGAATGGAAATTGTTAAAATTTATAACCAAAACTTCAATTGGTCAATAAAAACCATTTATTATAAACTTTGATAGATAAATTCCAGTTAAATATTTTTATGTTACGAATGTATGCTAAAAACTACAAATCTCTTCAATTTCAGTCAAAAGTTTTTTATTTTTATTTTATGAAACTATAAAGTTTTCAATTATAAAAAGTTTCTTTGTTTGCAAAGACGACACTGAAACTTTATTATTATTGTTGTATTTATTGTTGGAGCGTTTGGGAAGTTGATTTTTTTTTGTTAAATTTATTAGCTCCGGAAATTGTAAATATATTTTTGGTTCGAACAAAAAAAAACATTGCTAATTGAAAACAATGTAAGAAAACTAGAAAAAATATGTGAAAAGTTTTTTTTTTAAATAATAAAAACCTGTCTCCATTGATGTCAAGTAGTATAAAAATTCATCCATCCATTGAAACAAAGGATTCAGAAACGTAAACTCGATTTTTTCAAGCAAGTAGCCAAAAAGAATTTTCAGTTTCTCTGTTTAAAATGGAATAATTCCATTTATAATTGACTTGAAATCAAGGTTTAATCTTGTAGTGCAATAACCCACGAATTAATAATTGATAAATATATTTTTTGTAATATCATTCAATAATTAATCTAAAATTTAATGATAAATTAAGAAATGAAAAATATTTTGTCATCTCTAAATAATTTCTGGGTTAAAAGTTACTGAAAAAGATTATTTACCCCAAATTAATCAAAATCTCATAAATTTATTATAATTTTTATCTATTTATATGAAAGAAAAATTACTACATTTTTTTTTTATTTTAGAACATCGTATAAATCATATTTTTAAACAGTTTTAGGCTTTTATTTATGTTGTTAGATAATTACATGTTTATCCAGGTATATTTTTATAACATATTTTGAAAGAGTTGAAGACGAAATTATATTTTTAATCATAAAATTAATAAAAAAATGGATAATCATCAGAAAATATTTTTTAAATAGAGTAATTTAGTTTTTGGATTGAACTGAAATTAAAATATCAATTCGGCACCAATAATAATAATAAAAATTGAAATGGAGTCCATTTTCTGACAACAGATGATTCACTATTGAAAGAGAAATTTACTTGTTGCAATTAAAAGTTACTTCACAGTAAAAAAACTTATGGTTTAGAATAAATTAGGAATAATTATTAGTAGGTCCAAATTTCGATAATAACGAAACCTTTATCATTTCGGCCACATGGTCCCAAATAAAGTGAACAAATGAGAAAAACGATACAAGAAATGCAGCCACGTTGGTGGATCGCTTATACTCGAAGATGATTTGGTCCAACTTGATGTGTTATATATCGAGTCTAATTATTTTATTTTGAAGAAAAATTTCTGACAAACTATTCTCTTATTTTGATTAAGAACTTAATCCTTTTAGACGGATTTTTACCACTAGCTTCCTCAAAATTGTCCATAAAGAAATTACGATTTTTTTTTATTGTTAGACCAAGGGCAATGGTACAGTATACGTTCCACGGACTCATATTATGTACAACAATGCCGCCAGTCTGGTTTTCGTCCAAGGTGCAAACGCTTGATACATACCAATGTGTGTTACCATCACATATAATTAAATTACTATCAAATCCGCGTCACATCATTTAATGGACAACAGGAATTTTGGTATACTATCGTAGGACGCATACTATTATATTAGTACTTTTTGGGAGTACGATCCGTACGCCACTCATATTTATATGTCACTCATATTACATTTCTTTAATCGTCATTAATTATAAATATTTTTAATACAAAAAAAGAAATTAAATTTAATTTTCTTAAATATATTTTTCATGAATTACAATTTTCCACTTTTGTTTTATTGTATTTCGAAGAGTTATGCCAAAAAAAATATTTTCAAGGTAAAATAATACAAAAAATTTAAATTTTCACTTTTGTCTATTTAATTACCTCTTAAAAAGTGAACTAGTTTTTTTAGTTGATTTAATAAATTAAATTTATATTCCTTTTTAAAACTAAATTGTTCTTCATTTTTTAATTATACCTTCTGGCAAGTGGTTATTTTTAGAGTGTCTTTAAGTGATCTGAAAAAGAAGAAAAAAATCATTCCTAAAGCATAAAATAATAACTATTTTATAAGTTTTGCTGTAATTATGGATTTACAAACTAAAAGCGAAATTCCACACGAAAAATAATGAATCAGTTTTTATAGTTTTTCATCTCTTGTACAACGAAAAGGTTATAAAAGTGTAAAATAAATTATGTAAATTGATAGATTTATACTTTTTTATGAATGTAGACTTCAAATTACAAGTAAGGAGGTAAATTGTGGTATGATAGTGTATTGTATTAGCTATGTATGTGCTTTACATATACTTTACATATTTCTTATAATAATTAAAATTAGTGATAATCTAATCAATTAACATACGATAAATATCGATTTACTTTAAATTTTCAATGTAATTAGGTGACTAGGAGTTGCAAATACGACGTTTCCTCATCAATCGCTCAGAATTTTAATCCATTGGTTTGTTTTAAAAAATAATAATAACTTATAACATTAAATCGAATATTTATAAAACAAAAATGTCAAGTTCTTTGACTGTTTATATGTGAAGTCATAGTTTCATGTTACCAATATAAATTTACCATTTAAGATGGTAAAGAACATTTTGTATTTATGTAAAAACCTTTAAATATTCGTGAAATGATCAAATACTATATCCCAACTCTAGAATGTGCTTAAACTAATCAGTATTAAAGGTCAACTCCAAAGCTACAAATAATATCATGAATTCGAAATAAAACAAGCAAAAACTTTCAAACAAATCGAAAATGTTCTGTTTAGCAATTCAAAGTTAACAAGATTCAGGAAACATTTTTTTTATGTTACTACCAATTTTCGATAAACATGAAGAATCTAATTTAATGATTACAAAATATTTCTTGACCATCACAATATATTAGAAAAGCCAGAAACGACCTTGATCGCGAAAAATGTATTAACATTTAAAAGTTAAGCTCATCAGAAATAAATTCTGTATAGAGGAGACATGGATAATAAAATTTTGTTGATTCCTTTTTATATTTCATTCCAAGAATGTTTCACGATCAAAGATATCACAAATCTGTTGAACAAAACATGAAGATATTTTTTTTACAAAAAAACAACAAATATGTGGGCTGCAGAATTTTGCAGATCAGAATCAATGATGGTTATAAAATCTTGTAACTTTTTCAAGAAACTTGTTAAATTAAAACAAACAGAAACTTTGGAATTATCTCGGTATTGATTTTGTATAATTTTATTTCAATCAACTAACATTAACTATATTATTATGGTTTGTTGGTTCTGTATATCATAAATTATAGTAAATTTATCTTATATTATCGAATATCTATAAATTTATACAAATAGTATTTTTTTTATATTAACATCATATCAACTATCATCACAATTTTAATCAAGCTACTACAAAAAAAAATCATATCAGAAAATTGTCAACATTAGCTAAATTAATGATGATCCATCAAAATCAATTTTATTAGTCTATCTCTATATAATAACTGTAGAGCATTCGGTACATTAAACATTATGTTTGGAGGTACAATTTATTTTCTCCGCAGTTTCGTCTTTAAATTGCTTACATAAAAATAGGTAGTATTTTTATGATTTACGATATGAAATTGAGTTTTATTTGATTTAAAATTCTATTAAATTTTCTGTTTTCCCAATAGAATAATAAAATTTCAATTATTAATGGAAGGCAATTTTCTTTTAACATGAAGAAAATTATCATTTTATGTATGAAAATTAATCTAACAATAAAAATGTAAAAGTGGAAAATGTGTTAAAGTGAATGAAAATTATTATTTATACAACTGAATTAATTTTTGCGGAAAACTGATTTCTTTCAGCGAATTTTTCTTGAAGTTAAGTGATGTAATCATGTAACAAAAGATGGTTAATTATACAAGCACTTCCCTGGTGCAATTAGTATTTAATATTTTTGTATAGTAATTTTGGTAATACATAATTTTACAATAATTCCTAGCTGAAAATTACTAAACACGTAATCGTACTTATAACAAAACTAACAAATTGTTTAGCAAAACAGAATTTAAGTTTTACAAATTGTTAATTACCAAACTGTAAAAGTCTGAAGGGGCTACGTATGATACTTTAGAAAGTCATCAAATGGGAAAACGCTGATATTAAAAGAACCGATAAGAATTTGCGCTTAACGGTTGTCAACATATGAAACTATTCTGAGTGACGCAGAATCCTAGAAAGACAAGGAAATTCTTAAAGATGAATAAAATGATATGAAGATTATTCATATCGGGTCATGAAAATCTCAGCTAACTGGTAAAGTTAAGATTGAACAATACCAAAACATGCAGACGGTGTGAGGACGAAGATGAGTCCGTGGAGTGTATACTGTGCCACTGCTTTAGGTCTAACAATCAGAATTTTTCGAAATTTCTTCATAGACATTTTTTCGAAATTTCTTCCTGGAAAAATCCGGCTAAAGTGATTAATTTCAATAGAGATCAAGGTGGTTCGACATGGTAAAATAATAAAAAATGTGGTCGGATGGAAAGTACAATAGCATTTTCAATTAGGTTTCATTGCATCTGGAAAATTATCCTCTTAAACTTTAAAACTAATCATCCAACCAATCTGGAAAAAAAATTATTTACTAAACATATTCGCTTTAATCATTAGATACCATAATTTTTACCTGAATTTAATGTTCTCAAATTTTTATAGTAAAACTTTTCAAAACATAATTAAATTGAAAAATAATAACCAAACATATTTTTCATTTTTCTATAATAATATTAAACATGAAACTTTTAAAACACGACTAACAAATACGAAACTATATAGAAAAAAAAAAATTAATTGATTCTCACATGTACTGAAAAAATCATCCAGGACCAGATAAACTTCTTGTTCATAGAACTGAAATATGTGAGGTTACGAAACAAGAACTTTCGACCTTTTATAAAGTTTTATTATTTTAGATAAAATTGATTACGATAGAAACAGAAAACCATGGACATTAATTACAGATAACTAAATGTGATATTTCCCGAAAAACTTATTTCCCATTTATGTGTCTACATCAATTAAATGAAATTCGATTTTTTTTCGATATTGGTATTTACGTGGTCCATTTTAATTAATATCAAATTGCCCTAGTTTTGAATAAATTGTATTATATTGAAATTTAGCTTTACGATTTTTTTTTACTTAAATTTGATAGAAGTTCTTTGTAAATCGTACCTTTCAGAAATGTTTGTTTATTTTTTAGATGTCATTTAAGTTATTTTAGTTAGTAAAATTGGATTAGAAATTATTGCAGATAGGGAATTTATTTAATTAATACTCAAAATGTTATTGAATATCATGATTACTATTCGTAAGTGAAGGTTCCTCCTTGAAAAAGACAATTAAAATTTGAGGTTTATATTCTTTTTTATAAACTGATCTCTTTGATTAAATAAATTGTTCTGTAAGATCTGTCAAACCAGTAACCAGTATCCAGTAGTCGGAGTCGCACAACATTGTAAATATTAACTAAGTCTCAAAATATTAGTTTGCAAAACGATAAAATTACGTATTTTTAATTACAGATTACTAATAATCATTTTAAAGATAGTAACGAATAAGTTTCTTGATTTTCATCTGAACTTTATTGATTCAGTTTTATATGAAACCATAAAAATTGTTGTGTATTATTTACCGATTATTTAATATTGAAAATATTATTTACGTTTTCCTAATTCAATTTTGATTTAATGAATATATTTTAAAACTAATAAATTTTCCAACATGGAAATATCAATAATCCATCCTTGTAATCCATAAATTCTGTTATGTAGCTCTAATATGTTAATTTAGCGTATTTTAGTTTTTAGTCATGGATCTTATATTAATCTTCTTATAAACTTCAATTTATTTTTAATATACCTGATGAAATTTTGCAAATAATACCAAAAATTATTATGGCTTCTAAAGGAGGAACTTTTTATTTATTTTTATGTAATTTTTATATCATAGCTTATGATGTAATATTAAAGATTATGTGCACTTTAAATTATTGGATTTATTCTTTGATATAATATTAAATAAACCGTCTAAGAAAATGTTGATATTTAAATTTTACAGAAAAGTTTTAATAATATTTTAAATATAGTTTTTAAATTTTGGTTTAATAATGTTAAATTTTTACTTAATTTGTTGTATGATATGAAAACTATATAGAAATATGTTTACTTAAAACTGTTCAATTCGTACATTATTTTTTAAGTAAAAAAGGTGGGAGCGGTATGTAAGACATCATCACAAAAACTTTCAGTAACAAAATCTTGCATTTTTTTATTAATTTTGCAATAATCAAATCTAGCACAAGAAAATTTAACATTTTAAAAAAGTTTGACCGAAAGTTCAAATTGCAATTAAAAAATATGACAATGTTTTAATAAAAAAATATCATTTTAATAAAAATCTTTTAATACAAAATAAAATTAATTCAAAATTCACTCAAATTTTAAAAATGATTAAGGAGCCATCAATAAGATGCTGTACATGAAAAAATTCAATGAAGAATAACTTCTGAGCAATCCGCTTAAAAAACTCAATTTTGTTAAAGATGTCCATTTTGCAGTTCAATATGTCATATATTATTTCGTCGAAGAAAATTATATCATGAAAATTAAACAAAATCTTGCATGTAAATCGGTCGCGGAATTAGTATGCAAGATTTTGTTTGATTTTCATGATGCAAGATTTCATAATGTAAGCTTCCTACCCAACCCAAAAAAGGTTACAAGTCGATTAACATATGTTAATTCATTTGCAATATGTTAATTCAAATCATAAAAAATTGAAATATGTTGTAATTAGAAAACATATAAAACTATTCAGTTAAATAATTTATTTAACAATGAAATTAACTGATTTTCATCCTTTTATATGCAACCGGAAGGAGCAACACTGATTTATTTATAATTAATTATAAAATATTGTAATTTTTTTATTGACAACAAAAGTGGATCTACAAATCCTTAATATATATCAAAAGATTGATTCAGGTCCTTAAATATATTATATACAGAAATTGTAAATAATTATATAATAAAATAATTATTACATTTTTATGTGAAAATCAATTTTTTATATAAAGTTATTTTTTGAAAAAGATTTAATTTAATTTTTTAAAATTCATTATCTTTTAGCTATTAAGGACGAAATAAATATATAAAAAATGCATTATTTTTTTGTCTGAATGAGAGGTAGTGTAATACATTATAATTTTTGGGATAACATAAATAGTTTAGTTTTTTTAGACATTACTTTTAGTAACAAAATCTAGAAGGGTTTCTAATTATTGTGCCATCAATTCCACAAATATGCATTTTCTTACGAAAATTCAAAACTAATTCATTATTTTTGCAGCTACTCCAGTTCATTGCATCATATACAGAAAAAAATTGTATTCAATACTTTTTAATGAATATAATAAACTTTGAATATATTCTTTTAATTAAATTGTAGGCACTGTGCAATTTTTCATGTATAAATCAAATTAAAACTATTTACATGGAAGTTATATGAAAAAATGTTTCCTTTTAATTAAAATCCTTTCATTATTGACCTAGATTATATGAACTTTGTTTATTTTTATGCTTACTGAAATGTAATCTACTTAAAAAAAAAAAAAATTGAATATATTTCTTGCTCCTATAGAATTTATTATGTTGATTATCTGTATAATTATCCAGATTACCATTTTTTGATTCATTATATTATTTCCATTTAAGCATTAAATATTTCCATTAAAGTCGTAATTTTAAATATTATTTTCCATGCTAATGAATCATTTAAAAATAATTATAATATATTACATTAAAAATATCATTTTGTGTAGCATGTCGGAATAATAATTTTAAATTATGTAAAAATGTCTTTAAATATTACAAACTAAGCATTGGTCCAGTCTTGACGTCCTCAAAGAGGTTTCGTAAATAAAACCTACACACGAAATAAAAAATGTTTAATTTTTACCATATTAATTGTTTGCTGAAAAAAGGAATTAGAAAAAGGAAGCAAAAAAGTCCTGAAATAATGATTTAAATAAAAAAGTTTTCTATACAAAGTTAAGTTTTCATTAAAATTGTTAGAATTCTTTTCTGAATTGTAAACTTATATTAGCGAAGATGGAGAAAACTCGGCAGGACAATGGTGGTTAAAGAATTATTTAAATTATTAATAAACTAATGATCCTTAGGAAAATGTAAATCATAATGTTGAGTAAAAGGTGAAAAATAATTGATTCCAATAAATTTATTTTATTTTGTGGTTATAAATATATTTAAAATAATTATTTCAAATGGTAAAGTAATTTTTTTTTCCAAGTTTAAATTATAATGATCTAATTAATTATAAACCAAAAATCTGTTAAAGGAATAACTAAATATTCATGAAATTAATTTCGAAATACACCTGCTGCCTGCAGGATAATCACTTAAAAATCATTAAAATTTAACTTTTATATAGAATTTCTTTTAATTTACCTACCTACTACTACCATTCAATTCCAATTCAATTAAAATGGTATAAGCAAGGAATTTGTTCTTAAAATGATTGAAGGACTAATGAAATATCAGCTTCATTTTTAAAGTAGTAACAAAAATCGTTTTTTAAGTAGTAACAAAAATCATAAAAAATAGCTTTCAAAGAAATAAGATGAAAAATAATTTAATTTTCTATAAAATTTTGGTGAAATATTCTATCGGCTTGTCATATTTTCGTAATGATTGAACTGTTCTTCTCTAAGTTAAAGATGGATAATATCTGATAATGATGATTATTTCTATTTGTTGCTGACTATTGAATTAATTTGAATATGAATATGTTTACGGAATGGAATGTAAATTTTTTTTGATAAGTTTGCGTATAAAATTTATTTTTAAAACGCTTTGTTAATTATCTTTCAAGTATTTTAATTTTTTTTTTGAAATTTCAAGGAAATCAAGAAACAATAGGTTAGTTTAGGAAGGTTGTGGAAAAACTAAATGGTGGCAATTTTGAATGGATCCATTGCGGTCCCTTCATCATCGAGCTTGCTAACAATTATTCTTTTGCAAAGATTCTATTTTATTTAATAAAGAGGCTGATAAGTTATAAAATTAGTTGGACAAGCATTGATTAATTTCAAGTTGTAACACGCTAACTTCTTTAGTCTTGTCGTCACAGCAACTTAGATCGCTCATTGGAACTCCGAAGTAAGGACAGTGATTACCGATCATCCATTCATCCTTAAGGAAACCCATGACTTTCTTACAATTCGTGTTATTTATTGAAAATAACTAATTAATTAATGACTGTTATTTATTAAAATTGACTGATTCCAATCTTTTTCTTAACTCAGTCATTGCAATTCGTAGTTGCATCTGATTTCTATGTTGAGATAAATTGAAATTAACTTTATTTTATATTTGTTCGAAAACGATTCGTTGTATTAAAATTTCGAAGAGCTACTATTATTATATGAAATTGATATTCATTATTGTTATAAATTCCAATAATTTCTTATTATCAATATCAATATAGAATTCCAATATAGTCGCTTTAAAAGGATAAAGGCTAATGCATATAAATATAATTCTTATGTATAGTATAAAGTATAGAGACTACGTTGTCTGAAATCAAAAGATAAATTGCCTTCATTCATGAATGCTAAACTTTAATTAAATTTTCTGTCAATATCGGAAAAAATATCAGTAAATAAACTTTCAATCCAATAAGGATAATAATAAATTTATAAAAAAAAGGACGATCCGAGAATTTACTTTGACAATTATATAGGAGAGTTTAATATCAGTAAAGTTTTCTAGTTTTATAACAGCTGCCAATCAATATTATACATATAAAAAATTACAGGATAAAATAATCAAAATGGATAAATTTAAGGATATTTTAGTTAATAGTAATTTCATTCTGGCAGAAATTGTATTTTACATTTTTTTTAAAAAACTTGGCTATCTAAGGTTTTTTTCAAGTTTACACTGTGATAATAATTCAATTTTTAATATTACTGATTCATATTAAACTGAAATTATGTCCGGAAAAAAGATACAAGCCTGAATTATATTGTAAACGTTAGGTTATATTTTAAATCTACTCAGCTTCAATTAGCTAGTAAATATATAGAAATATTTAAATTTAATGAATAGCACTAAGAAGCGTTTATACAGACAGTGTTAAAATTAATTAAAAAAATAAATAGAAAGTAACTAAATATAATTGATAATTTTATAGCTTCAATGGGACTTGTAGCTTATAGAAATTTTAAGTATTACAGATTATTATTTTTATTATTACCTTAATAAATTAAATTTATTAGAAATATTTTCTTGTAAATTTTCTTCAATCTTTAAGAATATCGAATCCTTTAAACCTTTTTTTTTGAAAACTAAAGTAAAAATATAGACACATTTTGTGGCTATCAATAACGAAAAGATTTATTTAAAAAAAAAGTGTCTTCTATGTTCAGAAACTAAAATGCCTGACCAATAAATCAAATATGAAATTTTATGCTTTTTGTTGTATATTCTACTGATTTACCAAAGTAAAAAACTGGTCTACCCTATCTGTAATTTTTGGCAATATTATTCTGAAGGATGAACTATCGAAAGTTTGTCTACTAAAAAATATCCTTTATTCTGATTTATGCGCAATATATTCCAAACATTTTTTATTGTACAACTTTCGATTGGAATTTTTATGTATATATGTTGTAAGAAATGTTGTTGTATATTTATTTATATATTGATTTTCTATCCCAAACCCATCATCAGTTTAATGTAAATGCAGAGAGGTTGATAGAATTTATCAAAAAGACAGAATTAAATAATGTTAAGTATTTCTTTAAGTAAAAGAAAATATTTAAAAATAAAATTTGAAAAAAATGATAAAAAGTATAAATTAATTATTTATTTTTTATAAAACTTTTGGTTTATTATTTAGAAATTATCTGACTAACAATTTTAACAAAATAAGAAAGTATTTCATTATAAATTAGATAATTGAATTTCAAAGCCAATTAAATTGTATCATAAATTTGAAAAATAAAAACGATCCCTTAAAATTACTTGATGAATAACATGATAAAACAAATTATAATTCCATAATTTCGATACAATCATTTTTAGTCAGGAATTATAAAGATTTTAATGAACAAATAATTATACAAAATTAAAAACACGAGTCTCACATGATCGATGATACTAAGTCAGTGAACATTAATTACAGGGGACATTAATTATAAATTAATTATTAGATTAAGAGCTGTGAAGTAAAACAACAATTTTTTTCTACATAAAGTTTTCATAATAAATTTATTATAATTTCCCTCTGTGCCTTCACTAGCTATTATTATTCTGTACTTTGTAATATGAAAGTATTAATTAAAAAAATCTCTATGTTATAATTGTTTACAATGAAATTAGAAAATTTCAAATTTATCTTGTACAGGGTGGATACCAAAATGTTCTATCTATGGTATAACACACTATTTAAGACTTTCCCTGTTTTATCCGCATTTTCGGGTTCAGTCTAAGAAAACAAAATTATCATCATATTTGGGTTCATATCTTCAGAATGAGTCAATGGAGAAGTATGTTTCATATATGATTAGTTCCTTAATGAAATATAAACAATTTCAGATTTCAATGTGTTGTTTAAAAAGTAAAAGCCTTCAAAATTGAAATTGCTTAAGTGAATTAATTCTTTTACCACAAAAACTTGCGCTTCTTTACTATACGTGCCCAAATCAATATATCGATCCGTAACCTTGAGATTTATTTTTAATTGTTTAATCTAGCAATAATTAAAGAAAAATTACATACAACTGGAAATGGAGTCCAAATCGGAGAAAGTGTTCATTATAAATTTGATTGCTTCGAATAATACCACCGTCGATCAAGTTTATCTTATTCACCCTGTCTATAAGATCAGAATTTTATTTAGAAATTTCATTTTGTTTCATAACAACTGCAACTTATTTCCTAAATATATTTATTTTTAAATTAAATTAAAGTTTGAATAATTAAATTTCTCTTTATAATAACTTTACCACAAAATAAGTTTTAATTGTACAAAGCCAACAAATTATTATTACATATGAAATTTCCATACTCTTGAGATAAAATTGAATTCTTAAATTTCATTAAAAACTACACGAACAAATTTTTTTGTCAATTAGATCGAAAGAATTTATAAATTTTTGTTTATGGTAACAAATTAACTTATAAGGAATTTTGATAAGTTCTTTATGCTTTACAACATAAATATTTATACATTATATAAATAAAATAAAATTAAACCCTAAAAAATAAAAATTATCTTAAATAAATTACTCAACCAACTAAATTAAATTTGTTTTATAGATAGAAGAAATTCTTATTTTGTTAATATAAATTGAAATTTTCTTATATCCCAAATTCCACAATAAAACAATTCATTTTCATCACATGGGACTAACTATTTATGTAATATGGAAAAGATTAAAGATTTAGGGTTTAAATTTGTAATTTCATATTAATATGAAAAATTTAATAAAAACTTTTAACGTTAATTATTTGTAAACCGAAAATTTTATGTAAATTTTATCCATAAAAAATGAAAATAATTTTCAATATTTTATATATGAATAAGAATAAATTTAATTGGAAAAATTCCAACATAAATTTTCCGGGGTAACAGACAAAATCTATAATTTCTGACCATATCTTTTTATTTATAAATATGTTTTGGAAATTTTATTAATATAAAAAATTAAATAACTTTATGCAATTATTAATTAAATGTTAATTGCCCACTAATTTCTATACTTATTTATGTTCAAGTGATAATTATAAGATTATAATTTAAAATCTAAAGAACTAATTGATACCGACCGATTTTATTGATTATTTTGTCCTATAACGAAAGAGTTTGACATTAAAGTCATAAAAATGATTGAAAATTCCATAATTTTTATTATTATTAATATTAGCTGGAAAAGATATAATTAATCAATAATTTTTTATGAAAATATTTACAATAATTCACGCTATAATATAATATTTATTACCAACAATATTGGTAATAAATATTAAAAATTTATTATATTATTAAATATTTTAAATGATAAATTCATCTATAAAATTAAAAGATTTTCATAAAATTTTATGATTCTATTTAAAAAAAAAGTAAAACTATTTTTTTTATAATGAAAATATAATAAAAATAAAATTTAATAATGAATAAATTATAATTAGAAAAGTTTAATATTTTGTAAAATCGATTTGGTTGTTTGGTTGTGATAATTTAGGGTCTTTTCTATTGCAAATTTGATTTACTTTTCTTCTACAGTTTTCGAAGTGATCTAAAAATGATATAGCTGCAAATATTTTTATTCAATATTTATTTAACATTGAGTCAGTTTAGATTGTTGATTTGAATTTATGAATTACTACTTCACCACACTATCAATACTCATACTCACTTCCCATCGTCTCCACTTGTAGGTTAGGTTTGATCTTCACCTAGCCAACAATGGGTCTATAGTGGCATCACTTTTATGTATAACAAACTCTGACTTGGTATTGAGATGGTTTTAAGTAGAAAGATTTTGTAATTACAGCAAACTTTTTATGTTCGGTTCGGAATCCTCTTTTTAAGTTCGGTTTGCGTAGTGGCATTGAAGGTTTCCACGGTTTCAACTTGCCCTAGATCGCTGCAGTTTCTATATTAATCACTCGCAATAAGTTCAAGTTGAACCACATGCTTGCTGATGATGCAGTACCCAGTTAAGCATGGGCTACATTGTTTCGATCGGTTCAGTTTCGATTCGTTTCGAAAAGTTCAAATTTGACGTCTCCATATATTTTATATGGGAAATCGATTGAGTGGACACATAGGTCGAATCGGAACAAATCAAATCGAAAGAGTTTGGAACGATTGTAATTTTGCGAATCCAAACTGAAGGAAATATCAAGAGAAATGAAATTTGATTGTTTCAAAAATAACAAAAACAAAATATATGTGGTTTAATCAATTGCGATCGGTAACTATGTGTTCAGTCTACTGAACCTTCGAATCAAATGGAATCGAATCGAAACTGAACTGAACTGATAGGAACAATGTAGCCCAGGCTTTAGGATGTCGTCTGCTGTATTGTTTGTATTGTCTTCGTTATCTATAAGTAAAGGTTAAAAATGTTTCAAATTATTTACTCTGTTACTTTTATAGAATTCGGTTTTTATTGCTTGAATTTACAATTTTCATATCTCATTAATAATTGACAAAACAAATAAAATAAAAAAATTTAATTATTTTTTGAAAAAATTAGTGTATACTTTACACAATATAAAAAAGTCACTCCAGTCTATTCGCATTCATAATTTTATCCCTACTTTTTTAAGTATGTGAATCCAACAGAATTGAATGAAGTGTTCAGTTTTGTTGTTATTTTCATATCAAATTTCATTTTAATTGCACTTTGAATGAATGATGACAACAATTTTCATCATTATTATATTTTCCATACTACTAATTCAAAATTTATTTATGTTTCATCATTCGAAAATGCCTAAAGTCTGTTATGGCTAGGTGAAAATTTTAATTGGAATGTAAAAATTATTTTTTGTATTTTCAGGTGTGGAATATGAAAACAAAATTTTTATGTTTGTTTAATTTTCGTTTAAAGGATAAGTAAAAAAAAAAATTGTGTTAAAATTTTAATTAATATTTTTTTAAATTTGTATTTAATATAACAAAATATAATAATATTGCAAAATGGCCGTCGTATTGCTAGAACAAAACATATAACAGGAATATTCTCTAAGACCATTCAATAAATTTTATATCATTTTTATGAACAGATTGAAAATGAAACTATAACTGCCCATCAGATTTTAGATAAACTAGGCAGATAAAGAAACTGCCCAGCTTAAGGATAAATTAGGCAGGTATTAATACAACAACTTTGACAATCTAGTGGCTAAGTAACCTACAGATATGGTATGGTTTCTGAATGCCACGAATTAAATTCCAGGTGAGTGGTATTAGAACGGTGATAACTCGCTAATTGGGCTTGTCGTCCTGTTGTATGTGACTTGCTAATTAAACTAACCAACCAACCATAATAAAATTTCATTTCACAATACTTGAATTAGTACCATTACAAAAATGTTGTGGTAATTAATTAATATAAAAATTGTGATCATATTGTAAATTTATATTAAAAATTTTAGTTTTGTACGAATTTGAAAAATTAATAATAATAAATTTTTAAAGTAAACATTTTATAAATGAAATAAATTTAATTAATTTCTTAAGGAAAATTAGTTTTAGAAGTTTTTCAAATACATTTAAATCATTTTTAATTTAAATTTAATATTGAAGATTTCATATCAAAGCAAATAACCTTAGGTAATTTACAATTTGTATAACACTTTTTATAAAATTTTATTTTATATATTTTATTTCAGTTATCCAATTTTTTATATCCAATTTTTAAAATATTAAATCATTTTTTTCTTCAAACTTTCAATGACCATAGACAAATTTGTTAAATTGCTTCGGGGGAAAAATACTTGAAATAATTTGATTGTATAAATATTTTCTTTTTTTTTTTTGTAATTTATGAAACTTTTCATCAAAGGATATAAAAGGAAAATTTAATACAGTTCAAAGAATATTTTCTTCGTTAAAGAGTTTTTCAGTTTTAGTAGATTAAATAATAAAGCAAAGTATAAAAATCAACAAGTTAAATTATGGTCAGGATTTATTTGTTATTTCTTATAATATTGAGAAATACATTTATTTAGGCTACTAAAAGGTAAGTATTCAATCAAAGGTACCTTGTTAATAGACTGATAATAAATAATAATAAATAAATAATTTGTTAGTTTAATAGTTTTTACCATTACTTCCAGAACTGAGCTCACTTTAATAAATTTACATTCTCTTAATTTTAGAATCTTCTTTAAATCCTAGATCCGCGTGTACGGCATATAAGTCCCACTACTCTTGTCCGCCATTGTATTTTCTTTCTAGAAAAATACTGCAACTCCAGCCTGCTTTAACCAAGATTTCCAGATTCCTTTTTGATTTTGACATACACATTGTTTTTCTTGGGCAAGTGGATTCCATTCAATGAGATCCTGTGCAATATTATTTTCACCATTTCGGAGTGTGTGGACAAATTCACTTCCATTTTCGTATCTTGATTGCGCTGTCTATTCTTTCTTGGTTAGTTCTTGAAAGCAAATCCTCGTTTCAGATAATGTTGGGCCAATAAATCCAAAGGATACTCTGTTGACAGCGATTTACGGAAGTTCAGAGTTTTCTCATGATGGCAGTGGTTACCTTCCAAGTAGTGCATCCATATAGCAGTTACTCAGTTCAACTTATATTTGGATAACATCAACTTTATATTTATGCTCATGATATCCAATTTTAGTTGGATGAAATATTTACTTATTAACTTTTATATCCTTGAGTTTGTAATATTAAGTATGTAAAAAAATGGCTCAGTTTTGTAATTTTTATTACATTATTGAAGTTATCATTACTAACTTTATGAAAGCTTTCCAGATGCCATCAAAAACAAAATTATAGTAATAATATAATAGCTAAAATATTACTGCGATTTTTTAATACATGTCAGAAATATTTACTTATCATTTATTATGACAAGTTTTGACATACAATAAAAATTGACTAAGATAAGTAGAAGAACTTAACAATTTCATGATTGATTGCAGTATATTAAAAATAGTTACAAGAATGATTTATGATATTTCTGTTATTAGAACATATTTGAGAATATATTTAGTAAAAATCTTTATGCAAATCAGGATTTATCGATTCTTTTTTAATATTTCTGGAGGCCATAGAAAAAAAGTAATCTTTGTGTTGTCTCCAAAAATAAAAATTGATAGTTTTCAGAAATCATAAATGATTTATTTTCTTATCTTTACTTTATGATGACTTATAAAATGATAAATTACAAATAATTAATTATTGTATATTTTTTTCGTATTTTTCGTATTCGTATTTGAATAATTAATTATTATAAATCAATAAAAATAATATATCAAAACGTCCGTTCTAATACTTGATTTTCCATCATTTTCCATAGTATCATTTATACTAGATAATCAAATACATTTATGATTTTTATTAATGGTATTTGACTTATTTAGGTTTCATTTTAAATAGGAAATTGCTGAATTTCGGTAAATGGAATTAGAAATAACTTTGAATATTCAGTTGAAATTAAATTTTCATTTTATTGAATATTTTTGATCTATAGTAAAAATCTAAAATTTTGAATTTTCCATACAATAAGAAAAAATATTAATTTTGTTTGTAATTATTATACTTTTCTTCATTAACCATTAAAAGAAAAGTTTTATATTTTATTTTCCTTTATAATTAAAATTAATAAAATTTAGAACAATTTTTTTTGCCTGGAAATTTTTATTCTTATATTTTTCAACATTAAATCAGAGAAAATATAAGAAATAAAATATTCTTAAAGTAAATATTTTATGTCTTGCTCCTGGAACCTATTCTAGATTCTGTTATGCTGAAATAATTGTACTCTATTTGGAAATTAATGAAAAATATTTAAATAAATTTTATTTTTATAAAATAAAAAAGTAAAATTGAATAAAAAAGTAAAATTGATTATGGAAAATTTAATATTATCTAAAGATATGTACAACTTCCAGTAGCGATTGTAAGGATGTATATCAGATTGGTGTCAAGACCTTGAAATATATTGGGAATATAAATATTAGTGTTAAAGATTCAAATGAAAATTTTTAGTTTATTGAAAATTATTTAATGAAATTGATTTTATTTATTAGAATCAAGGTAAAAATCATTTACAATTCTATGAAATTTGATTAATTTTCACATCGATTAATAAATCATCCATTTGCAAATAAATTTATTTTTTGTTCCTTGAAAGAGTTTCTTTTTTACATTTTTCACAAGAAACAAACTTTAAGAAAGAGTGGTGCCAAACTTCAATATTTGTGAATATTAAAAATTTCTGAGATTCTTTTTTCTTTAACTTCGATAATAGAAGTCACTATTGAGCTAAATATATTTCATAGAATTAATATAGAAAATTTCATGAAATTCTTTATTTGTTTTTTACAATATTGACTATGTTTTAGTATCCTGTCGTAACAAATTTCAAAAGTATTACAAAATATTACATCATAAAAAAGTATAAATAGAAAAATCATTTCAACAAGTGTTACTCAATATTTCCTTATATCCTTTTTTTCAATTTTTATTTTTTTCATATCTTTTTTACATTTCATTTTGATTTACATAAATATTTTCCTGATTTATAATCATACAAATTTCCGCTTTGTTGACTATACAAAGCCGTTTATAAATCATATAAAAAAAAAAAATTATAAGTAAATATGTAAATTACATTATGCTATATGACAAAAATATTCAATTTTTATATTTTATTTATTTTCTTGTTTGAATCCTTTTTGTGTAAAATATAAAAAGGAAAAAAAAAAAACTGCCAAAAATTACTTTCGTTGTAAATAGAATATAAAAATGTTATGTATATGTCACATTTCGATGAAAAAATCTATAGTGTTTTTTTTATATGTTGACAGAAACCCTATCATAAAATTGCCTATACATCTTTTGCAGAAAGCCATCCGAAAAAAATAATGGTATTAAAAAAGTTCCACAAAATTTATGATTCGTTATATAATACCGAAATAATAAAATATATTAAATTTAGTTGTTTTTTAAGGATAACTCAGGAGATTAGAATATAAGTTTTGATAAAAAATCGTCCTTAGTATGGAATCTATAATGAATAACAGACTAAGGAAATCGTCTATTTGATCGATCGACTAAAAACGAAATAGTTCTGACAACAGCGTAAGAAATAGGAGAAAATTTATTGAAATATTAAAATATTATTCCAATTAGAGGACAAAATAATTCTAAACCCCAATAATTTTATTCATTTCTTTGTAGATTTGTTTCTTCTCCAAATTAATTTCGGACTAATTCTTTCTTCACTTAAGATTAAAACCACCCGCTTGTACTAAGCATGTTGTTTCTAATAATTAAGTAATCTGTGTGTCTAGCACTAGCTTAGTCTATTGATAATAATGAAAAAAATCTCAGAATGTGGCGAAATTGCGCTGACAGTGAGGTTAAAGAAATGGCTTCCTATTTGACTGTTCTCTCTAATTCTTACAGAGATAATTGGTTCACTAAGAAAATCTTATTTGATCATTTCCAATGATAATAAACATTCAGTAATTCAATTACTCATAATTCTAATAGAATATTTTTAATATTTGTATTTCTTAGTTTCCCATTTAAAAAAAAAAAAACATAATTTAAATTAAAAATTAATTTAAAACTAAAAAAATCAATAATTAAATTAAAAATTGCATATTTAATTAAAAAACTCAGAAACATGAACAGATTACAAAAAATTATGTATAGTCGAAAAAATCCATTAAATTTCAATTTTCTGAAGAAAATTTATAGATCGAATCTGATTCAATAACTTTTGGTGAAAGTTTTTATGATAATTCCTTCAATATGATTTGTAAAAAATTCAAATATTTCCAAAAAATTAGGTTACAGATAGTGCAGAATAATATAAAGTTTTCTTTTTGAAAATTTAAAAAAAATTGATTTTTCTTAAATATTTTTATGATATTTTTCATTGGAACTGACACAAAATTAAATTAATATTCATTTTAACTATTAATTTAATGCTATAATTTTTTTTTAAACAAAATATAAATTTCATTTTCATCTACATAGCTAATTTGTATTCGTCTTGTGAAATATATTTACTTAATTTATCTGAATAAATATTATTTTCTAGCTAGCTATGTGCAGAATAACATCTGCACAATTTAAAATTATACCAGGAAATTAATTACGAGGGTTTGGAGATATATAAATAATTGGTAAATTTATCATCGAATTATAATGTAAGTAAATTTATATTATTTTGTAATGTAATTAGAATTATTTAGGTATAGAACTATGATTTATATGTAAAGAATAAACATAATTTTCATTATAAATAATATTTCATAAAAATTTTGAAAATTTTCTAATAAAATCAATATTTAATTATAAAATTTTTCATAACATTAAAAGCAAAATATGAAATGACTAATTTTCTTGACAAAATTAACTAGTATCCAAATTAAAAATTAACTAGGGCCAAAAATCTGCGAGAATAAACTATTGACTTTCTGGCTTCGAATGATTTTGTTTTGAAGTTTGTCGCCCTTCTAGATCCGTCAAATAAGCGAAAACAGATCGACAGACAAAGTGAACTCTTAAAGCATTTTATATACTAGCACAAAAGTGGCTAAAAATGTTTAATGTTTTCAAAATTTTAAATTGATTATCTACTAATATAAGTGCAAAATAATACAGACTTAACTAATTCAACATTGCGTTTAAAAAACGTCTTATTTGCTAGATATTTATTTAGAAAATACACTTATGTAAATCGGTTTTGACTATGATTTTTTTTTTATTTGTAATTATAAATCCTTGTTTATAAAGTTATTATCCTGAAGAAAACTTAATTTTGATTTTTTTAATATTAATATAAAATGTTATTCAACACAACATTGGGAAATGATTTGTCAGTTGGACTGATTTGATATGAATTCAATATTAATTCAGTTATCGATAATGATTACTCATTTAAAACTGTGTCAAATTGGAGCTACATATCTAATTTTACTCGTAATGCATCACAGCAAAGCGTATCATACTACCACTATACGTCACCGCCGCTATGATTATTAAAACCAAAGCAAGTTAATAATTAAGCTGCAGTCACATACTTTCGACAAGTTAAGTACCGACAAATTAAGTTAAGTAGCCTTTCGATTCGCTAAGTAGACTGGTCACATAGCTATCAATCGCAATCGCAAGTATCAGTCAAAAATATATTCACAAAAATTTGTTTTCTGTGAATATATTGTTTTCAATTCTTTAATTTAAAGTGAATTTTAATTTTAAATTTAAATTGTAAAAAAACAATTGTATGAAATTATTAAAAACCGAAACTATAAAATTTTTTGACAAAAGTCAAACTGTCAAACTCAAAAGTTTGGAAAAGTGGAATCGCAAAAGTAGGAATCAATTCAACTTTTTCGATTCGATTCGAATCGAATCGCACTATGTGACCGACCAATCGATTTTTCATACAAATTATATGAAGACGTCAAAATGGCTACTTTACTTAACTTGTCGTAAGTATGTGACTCCCACTTTATATTCAATTATTGTAAAAATTGTTTAAATTATTTTGTAACACTTGCCAAGATTACAATTTTCATTATTTCATTTATTAAAAAATTTGTTTTTCATCTTAAGGATATCAAATTTCCCTTAAATCTTTAAAACACATTTTATTAATAGAATTTCTTAAACCATTTATCTACAAAATATTTTTACAAGTATATAAAATAAATATAATATTTTATGATTACAAGTCGTAAACTATGAAAACCATAAAATAACAATTATATAAAGCTTATAAAAGTTAGTATTATTAGAGATCGCTGAGTAAATAAACCATATACTAAAAATAATAGTGCCTAGAATAATTTCCATTTTTATCACAAAAAAAAAAAATAGGAAAAATCAAAAACTAAACATTTTTACAGACTCGTCGTACCAATGTTTTTATTATAATTATACTAACAGCCTTTTCGCCATTAACTTTTATTATTCTTGTACATTTTTTTTTTTGGAATTTAGAGAATTATGCTTCGTATGGACATAAGACTCCATAGTTTTCAAAAAAAAAAAAAAAAAATCTTGAAGCTAATATTATTTTTCTTGTAATTTTATGTGTGAATTTTATTTTTTGGAAGTCGTAAAATAATTCTGGAAAAAAAAATAATTATAATTTTCTTTTAGATTCTATGAAATTGTTTGTAATAAAATTATTTTAAAGATGAGTGGCAGATATTAATTTAACAGATTTTGTTTTTAAATATATTATTTATTTTTAAACATAAATTAGTGATTAGTTTAATTATAAGCATTTTATTGATCATCAGCAAAGATATTTTAATACTTAAGATGTTCGAAGATGTGTTTTAGGTGTAGAGTATGAATGGGCCACATACTAAGCACATACATACTACGCGTGATATTCCTTGTAATTATTCGTTACTAACTAAGCATGTATTGTTAATGAAACAGTACAGCTGTTTTAGTTACAGTACAGCTCTATGTTTCCGAAAGAGCGACAATATAGCCTCCATGGAATTGAGGGTTATATTATCCGTCTCATAGTTACAAAGCATATGTTTGTTCCTACTGTTGACACAGGCCCTATTGCTCTTTTTTTTGATAATCAATGAATGAACATCTTCGGGTGCCTTAGCCATTTTGCAAATGCTCAAGTGTATACTTTCTGAAAATGTGTATTTTTAAGATTGGAATTCAGTAAGTTTAAGATTGGAATTCAGTATTTTAAAACCTTATCTTTCAAACATTTGTAGATGGTTTTATTCATAGTTTACAAGCTGTATGAAGATTGGTTTAATAAACTGACTAATAGCCTTAATAAATTGTACAGGTTTCATAATCAAATATGCATGAAATGAATTCTAAATTATAGTATTTCCAAAATTAATGATAATTTATATAAAATGCAACAAGCTAGCTAGCTAATGTTCAGCTATATAATTGTAGAAACAAACATCGCGTGGTAGTCTAATTTAATTACATAATTTAATAAATTCTTTCTTTTTGCTGTAAGTTAGTTTCAATTAGAGACGAACTAAGCTAATGTAATTTGAGCATTCGTATGAATTCTGTAGGAAAATTTCGAATAAATAAAATTATTTTATTATTTTCCTATAATTTCTTTAAAATAAATGATTTAACTACAAAATTCTTTTCGGAATTTCGGTCTCAATAAAATCAAATCTGAAATTATACTAAATTTAATAATTTAGAATTAGTTAATGTTGAACTAAAGTTACCAGTCATATAAAGAATTAGTAGAAATTATATTTTTTTTTTTTTGATTTGTAACTTATTACGTAGCTTCATAAATTAATTTATTTTAACTCATATTTACAATATTAAAGAAATTCTATTTTAGATTACATTTTATAAAATATTCGTTCTACAAAAAAATTACATTAATCCCTGCTGTTTTAAAACACCTTAGTATCATCACAGATACTAAATCAATAATTTATTGTTGCTATACACTACTTTTTACAGTTTGTCTATTTGTTTATAATGAATGCCGGTTTGCTTAGCTATATTTTGCTGGATATACTTCTGCCTATGGCACTTATTTTGGTATCGATATTATATAAAAGTAATACCAGACAAAAAAGATGTTTTTACAATTAATTAGAAATCTAAAGGAATTATTGCATGTCATCTTAAATTTGATATCTGAAACGGTCTTAGAAATAATTTAGATTTTTAATTACAGTTTCTGTATTTTTTAGAAATATCGTTTTCAGATGTGTACGATTATTATGAGTGGGATACATGAATTATTTCAGTTCTGGACACGGAAAAAAGAGATCAAATTTTAATAGTATAATATTATAAATTCCAAAAAAATCATTTAAATTTCAATGGATATTTTCACGTTTTGAACCAATAACTTTACAATGAGATTGGGCTCTTTTGCACCAAGAAAATCAAAATTTTAATTATTTTTCATAATTTATAAATATTTTTTTTCCAATAGCTTTCAAATCAATTTTAGTAATGCAATAAATTTTAGGATATAGAAAATATCGCATAAATTCGTTTTAAAAATATAATAATTTAACTATGTCAACAAATTTTTATTTATTTAGTAAAGCAATTAATCTTGGGTAAATAAAAAAAAAATTTCATTGATTTTATTTTATCTAACAAATTATATTACGCAAAAATTATTCATTATAATTTAATTCGTTTTACAAAGAATTTTCTTTTTAATAGAGTATATATACATATAACAAAAATAATTATGTAACAAAAACTAGAAAACATAAATTTTAATTTAATAAATTTTTTGTAAAAAATTGCCATTTTTCTGATGAACTGAGAAAATTCATTATTTTAAAACTTTAATGTAAAAATAAATGAGATTATTTTTACTGAAAGGGAAATAATTGGCTTGTTCGGAAATTCATTTATGAGACAAAGACAGTGAGCGAGTGCACTATGTTTTTCCCCATTAGATTTTTACTTGTCATAATATTATTTTTCTTTTATTACAAACCGTTTTTCTGTGTTGTTGTTTTTATGTATCAGGAAAATCAACAAACTATAAAATATATAAAAAAAAAAAAAAACGAAACATGATTTAGAAACAACCGCGAAAAGAATAAATAAAAACAAGAAAATTTTAATAATCATCAAGCAAAATGCAATCATCTGACCGAATATAATTTTCCTCTTTTTTTTTGTAAGAAACATTTTAAACTGTAATCTATCAAAATCATTAAAATTGTTGCTGATTTTTTTTTTTTATTTACATTCGTGTTAACAAGTTCAAACCTTAATGCAAAAAAATGAAAAAAAATATTTAACATACAAAATTTCCGCCATTACAAATCGAACCCTACATCACTACATTATACAAATGCCTTGATGATGTGCAAATTGTAGGTTATACTTGACATTCTTTTTATAAATATTTTCAAACTTAATTTAACCAGCGATCAAGTTTTATAACAAGATACAAAATACAAAAAAAAAAGCAAATGCTTCACTTGATTTCATGATTCATGGTACTTTGTTGAACAGCCAATTATGTATTTTTTTTAACTTTGTGATATTCAGTCAATTTTTCGCAGCAAAATCTTTACATGCAATTTTTCTGCAACAACAAATTAGTACCGGCGAACCGTGCATAACAAGTTTTTAAGTTCAATAATTTAGTTTCGATATTAAATAAAAAGAAAATTGGTTTTTATTGATAATTGTTTTAACAGGAAAGAGTTTTTAGTTATTATCTACAATGCTTAAGATTATTCTGTTTTAGTGATATTTAATTGCAGTGCATGGTTACAGAATATGTAGCAGTAGCTGCTAAGTATTCTGAACAGAATTTGATCCATTTTACTATTCAGAAACAATTCGTATTAAGCTTGGGCTACAATATATCTCAATATCGATTCGTTAAGTAAATTTCAAATTTGATGACTTCATATATTTTGTTTGGAAAATCGATTGAGAGGATACGATTGAAATCAATTCGGAAAGAATTTAATTGAAAGAGTTTGTATAATAATTGAAATTTTACGAATCCAAACTGAAGCAAAAGTCAAAAGAAATTAATTAATATAGAAAATATTAAAAATTATCCAGAATTATAGAAAAATAATAATAAAAGTTACATGAACACTAGAAAGAAACCTGAGATTAATGATATGCTTGCTGAAAATATAATATCGATAAAAATGATTATCTGAAATAATCAATCCATTCAACCTTGTGGCCCGAGCTTTACACTTATATCGTGACAATTAACTGTGACAACCACCCTTAAATGTACAATATTAAACGGCAATATTAAAATTGATCTTTATTTGTCAAAATTTTAAATTGTCTGATCTACTCTGTACACATAATTTCTTCCATTTCATAAATAATCTTAATATGAATTACAAAATTTTGATTTTATAATTTTATTTAAGAAACTCATGAAAACCTTTTCTTTAAAAACCATGAAATAATTTTGATAACGCTGTCAGTTATTTGTAATTCATTCCCAAACTCATCAAATATCAAATTGTTTTTTTTTTATAAATAATGGAATGGTAATATAAAATCAAAATTTTTATTGGTATTACACCGAAAGTAATAATAAATAAATCATGATTTGTTGACACAGTAATATACAAAAATATAAATAAAATTTGATTGATAGGCTGTTAGTATTTTGTAACACCTATCAACAAAATATTTTATCTCAAAGAATATACTTAAAATAATCGGATTATAAATATTGTTTTGTGATTATTTTGGAAAGCTGAAAACACAGTACCACCGTCACAATCAACTGGGGTTAACGGTGTGCTTCATTTTTACATTACAAAGTTGCCGTGTCCTTACTTTTTTGTGAAATTGATGCTACTTATTGATACTTATGAAAATAACCACAAATTGGCATTTCCACGGTGGGTACAACCGAATATATCCTTTCCGTTGTCGAAACAACCGAATAACGATAGAAACTAATTGTTTATTCTGATATGTTCATAATATCAGATGATGCTACTTAATGTTACTTCTTAATTTAATAGAATACGTTTGTAGTTATTTCAATCTCGTGTTTCATAGCTGATAGGAAATTTGTTCCTTGTTGCTTAGGTAGATTGGCGGTGGAACTATGATCCCAGCTTAAAACACTTTTAACCAAATAATATAGAAGTTCTTTGCTGAGTATAAAAAAAGCATTTTGTAGTCGTTACATGAAATTCCTTATATTAACATTTTTTCTGTCCAGTTAAATGTTGACCTAAATACTTGGTGGAAGCATGAATTCTTCAAGAATTTGATATAAAAAAATGCTGATATAAATTTAAACAATATTGAAAATTTCTATTTTAACACAGTCAACGTTCAATCAAAATTGATTTAAGACCACGCATTCGAGAACTGTTTAGATTTAGATAATAAAGCTTGAATAATTTAACACCATGCAACTATGATAAACTGTCTGCCAAAATTTTTTAAATTAAATTTTGTATAAAAATATTGAATTTTCTTCTATCTAAAGAAGAAAACTATCTAATTTCTAAAGAATTGTTATTATTATTAAGCTAAAATATAAAATATTAGTTAAAATTATTTCTAAATCTCGATAAATTTTCGTTTAATGTGTTATGATTTTCCTTATGCATTTTCTAATTTCTTTTTATATTATGCTATTAACAAAATGTTTAAATTATCATGAATTTATATGTTCTGAAAGCAAAAAAAAAAAAACTAATTAACATAAAAATTATATAAAAAATTATATGCTTTTGAAGAGTTCATTCTTTATAAACGCTAATTAATTTTATTCAAATTGGTTTTTATTTTTTTTTATATATTTTTTGTATATTTAAAACTGGTTCGACTAGCAACTAATAAATAACATAATATTTTAATTTCATTCAAGAATTTTAATTTTTGTATAATAAATAAATTAAAATTTTCTGTTCATGCTTTTGAATTTTATTCAAATATAGTTTTTTATTAACATATCAATACATAATATTTAAATAAAAATATAAATGTATATAAATAAGTTTTTTTTTTATTACAAATTATAAATTTTAATATTTAAACAGAGACTTTTATAATATGAAAAGAAGAAAGTATTAATTATTTTCATTACTAATAAATCTTTTAATGCAGAGTAAACAAAATTAGAATTTAAATCATTATTTAGCTATCACTACATTCTTTTATGAATTTTAGAATTTTGGAAAACAGCGGAATTTTGATATAAATCCAATCTAATTATATAATGACTTCGCAGCGAATGTCACAGAATAATTGGATTTAAATTAAGTATAATGAATTGCAGTTGCCAGAATAGTAATCGATCAAATAAATGAGTGGCATTTTAATCTGCTCCTTCCTTTTGTTGATTATATAGCATTGCTTTTGAAAGCCTTTGTAGTTATATAATATGAAACTCAATATGAAAGTATGTAAGTGAACCAAATTATTGAAAATAAATAACTTCATGTTTACCATATTTTTATTACCAATAAAAATTCGATAATTACACCCTAATAACATCTTCATTTGCTGGTCTTCATAAGAATAACCGGAAAAGGACTTCCCATAACCCAAAAACTGAGGGTACAATTAAAAATTGACTTTTCTCTATTTTACAAACGAAAAAATTTGAAAACAACTGAAAATGGTGGGAAAAACAGTTTGTTCGCTGTTGGAACAACTGAAAAACTGTGAAAACAACCACAAATTAGAATTTTCACGGTGGGTACAACCGAAAATATCCTTTCCACTGTTAAAACAACCGAATAACTAAATGTTTATTCTGATATGTTCATAGCTTAAGATTAATGCAAATTTTTGAAAATGAATAAATTATAATTAAAAATTGTCTTTTTATAATTTAGTTTTTTAAAAGGACCAAACTAGAAGATCATTAATTAATATTCAAATTTATTTAATTTCTATAATAATTTAATAAACCTAAACTTAACAAAATTTATACATAATCTCCGAAATAATTTCTTAATTAATTAATTAAATTGTTAATTCAAATAAAAAGGATATAATATATTTATACAGCTAACCATAATGTAATTTTCTGTTACAATATTTGACCTTATTAATTAGCCTTAAATATTTTGAATCCTTTTGGTAATATATTGGCATTTAACAATACAATTTTTTTTTTAATTTTTCTTATACAGTAATTAACATTATTTTTACCTTGTACAAAATTTAAACGTAATTATATGTAAAACAAAAAATTTAAAAAAGTTATGATTTCATTGTTTATATTATTTTGTTATCATTTAGATAAAATTTAATAATCCTAAAGAAAAATTTATGAAAAATATATTTTCCTTAATAAAAGTTTAAACAAGAAATAATGGCCTCTAGTATTAGGTTTATTTTTTTTTTACATCAAAAAGGACATTATCATATTTCCGCTTATGATATTATAAAAATCTGGAAAACTTTTAACTAATTTACATAATAAATTTCAAGATACAAAAAAATAACATAAAAAATAACACTTTTTAAACTAAAGTTTATGTAATGAAATATCCATTGAACCGTAAGTAGAGTTAAAGTTTTTGGGTGGAACGTATAATAAATATTTTCTGTAAAATTTTGAAAAAAAAGGAAAATCTTGGAAAATTACTTTTTAATGTTAACTTGTACAAAAACAACAGAAACAAGTGTAACTTAATCGTTTTTAACATTCATGAATATTTTCAGTAATTTTGTTATTCACCTAGAAGTCAAATTGACACAACTTTATAGAAGAGACGTTATTAATATTTAATTTAACGAAAAAAAGGAAAATATTTCCAATTATAGAGAAAATAATTAAAATTAAATGGATTCTTCTATTCAATTTACTACCTTTTCTAATTTTAATTCAGATTAGTTAGTTTTAGATGATATTGTGTCACGGTTTTGTTCTGTTCGCGGAAAACGAAAATTTTAAAATAAATATTCTCATAATTCCTGGAAAATTCATAAAAATTTAATTAGTAGCTAATACTAAAACATGTTGAAAAATTAAATAAAATCAACATTTTTATCAAAAACATGAACACAATTTTGTTGAAACTCCAATAAACTTTTTAAATTTTTTAGATTGAGCCAACAAAATTGACTTAAAAATTATTTTTCCAGAGTTTTTGTATTGTGGATCTCTGAATTTCTATAATCAATCATTCATTTTATTCTGAATTAGCTCATACATTACTAATCTAATATATTATTAATTTTCTATCTATTGTGAAGTTATTTATAGCAAATCATAAAATTTAATAATTTTTTATTTGGCAATCAAAAAATATTTCGATCTTAATATTAATATTTTGCTGAGTTGTTCTAATAAAAGTAATCATTTTTTTTTATTATTATTTGTAATAATAAATATTTAGTCCTTTTTTAGCTGCAAAGATGACTAAGCGTTTTGAATCTGTCAATATTTATCTTAACATGTCAATAAAATGAATTTTTTTTTTATTATAATAAAAAAATGTTCTTTGTCAAGTGTAATCGTTTTTACTTTAGACAGTCATGATAAAGAAAGCTTTAGTATTAATTGTATCATTATTCTGCCATACATTATTCAACATTTTTATCAAATGGCTGACAACTTGGTCAAGTTGATGTATCTTTTGTGGACAAAATTATAACACGTTGCAAACCATTTTGACGGTTGACAAATCGAATGAAAATCCAATATTGTCATCAAATTTTTGTTACATAATATGCTGAAAATCGTAAAATATTATGTTGCACATAGACTATCGAACTTGGTCGTACGACGGGTTGTCGAACTGTTAACAAACCACGAGATACACTATACATTTTTTTAGCAAACTTTATGGCAGCATTAAAAATAATGTTCAAATTACATATTCAAATTAAGTAAATTTCACGATATAAAAAAACTTTGGCTCCTGATACGCCTTTCAAATTTCAAAATCCAAACTATAGAATATCAGAAAACCTTAATTACAGGCTGACATTTGATGTACATTTGAGACTATCCTGTCCAAGTGACAGAAATTAGAACAATTTTATCATAATTTTTGGAATATAAATTTTCTCGTAATATCGTAATTTACAATTTTTGAGTTTCTAGCAAATATTTGCATAATAACGTTAATGTTATCCTGATAATTAAGATACTTTTAAGATACTTTTCTTTAATATAATAGAAAAATGAAATTCAAAGCTTAAATTTTTTGAAAAAGTTTAATTGTTATGAATAATTAAGTTTTAACATGAAGTTTTAATTATTCTCAAAATAAATGTCCATATTTGTTCTAGAAATTCATTATAACTAAACAAAAAGTACTAACTCTTTTTGCTATTTTTATTTAATTTGAGTCTTAAATATGAAGAATGTTGAATTTATGCTGATTCCTTTAATAAATATTCTATGAGATTTTTATTTTTATTGTACATAATTAACTTTTAAGTTTACTTTAAATAAATAAAAATTTTATGTAAATTAATTTTTCTCGTGATGTCGAAATTATAAATCTAGGCTACCAGGCAAATTAAAGGTAAATATTATTCCCAAAAAAATTGTTATTACTGGAGGATTAGTTCCCTTATACATTTTAGTCACTCTTTGATTTTTGATTATGTTTTCTGGCTAAATTTCTAAATTTATTTTAAGCTATGATTATTTCACTTGTAAAATTATTATTTTACTTATTATAATATTTAAGTAGAGAATTAATTAAATTATACTAAGAAATTAATTTGTTTTCTACTAGAAACCTTGAAAAACGCTTATAAAATAAATTAAATTAATTTCTTTCAAGATAATTTTTACTTTTAGAATTAATTTTAATTCCTTTCAATTATTAGAAATTTAAAAATTATTTATCTAAAAATATTTTAATGATAAATAAATTAATTTTTCCACCAAAACAACATTGAGTATTGCCAACCTACTTACTGGAAGGTCAAAGGACTAGAAAAGTACTAGGTTTGATTTCTATTTTATCAAGGATGTAAACGACATATTATGTTGTAATATCATAAACGAAATTAAAAATGAATTCTATAGACTGTTTTTATAGTAATGAACTAACAAAATCATAATTTTTAACATTTTTGATATATAATTTAACAAATTATTGAATTTAAGCGATGGTATTTTAAATTATCATTCATATTCAAGATATATTGAGTGATGTTTTCTAAAGATTTTTCACTTGTAAAATACGTTTGATAATATTATTAATCTGAAAAATTGGAAATTAGTTAAAAGTTGTAATTCAGAATATGTTTATGTACTTGCTATTTACTAATAATATAAAACTAAAACTGAACGACTTTTTAAGTAATTTTTAAACTCAAATTTAATTGTTCATAATTCCAACTTCTCAAAAATATCAAAAATTCATAAATTACTAAATATTTTATTTCCTATTATATATAAAAAAATATGTCACGACTTTCCATATTCAAATTAATTTTATCCAGTGTTGAAAAGTTCATTCAAAATGTCATGTCTTTATGAAATATTGGCGGCGATAAAACCACTTAGATGTGTAAAGAATAAAAATGACTTCAAGATTGATTCAGCGATAAAAAAACGACTTAAAAGATTAATTACACAATTCTATGGTATCAATCTGAAAATCTAAAGTAGGTACAGGAAAATAATCGATTATTTTTTTTTATTAAACTGGGATAAAATTAATCAATTTCAAAATACAATTTAAAGTGGTTGGAACAGAAGAATCGTGATGCTTATGGAATTATGATCATCGAATAAATCAGTTTAAATTGTAATAATTACATGATAATTTAAGACAATTAGTCAAATTTTTTTTATTACATTATTTTTAAGTTGAAAGTCGGAAAATTTTAAATATACCGTATAAATTTTTTTTTTTACTTTACATTATTAGAATTTTGTTAAGATTTTAACAATTTCTGAAATAATTGAATTCTGGAATTAAACAAAATTCTCGTATTTATGATTACAAAATGTAATTAAATTCTAAATGAAAATATATCCGCAAATAAAGTTGGATCCAAAAATCTAAAAAGGAAGCACTCTTCCAAAATCTGCGGACCATTTGTTACAATACTCCTACATATTATAATTTCCACAGTTTTCTGTTGAAATTTATAGTTTTAGTGTATAATTTAAAATATTAAATTATATCATTTAAAATATTGTAACTGTCCAAACCTCAGAGAGTGGATGAAATATTTGGAAATAGAATTCAAAATTATAAATTCTATAGACCAGAAAAAATAAAAATTATTCCTATTTTTTCCTCGGAAAACTCACAGAAAAAACGTAATGTATAATTTAAGTATACTTTATAATTTTGAGGCCGCTGTATTTCTCCTGGCAATATTTTATTTAACATAAAAAAACTTTTTACTTTGTCTTGTTTTACAAACTTTCTTTTTTCCATAATTTGATGTTTGAAGCCTGTTGTTTCTTGTTTCATTTTGCAAATATAAGCACAATACTATACTAACGAATACAGAATATATTTAAAAGCTTAAAAAGTTATAGCGTGTTGTAAAATTACTGACTTGAGTGCTTAAGAGATTTAATATTTTGTAGATAAAGTTTTGTTTATTTGTGAAAAATGTTGGATTGTTGAAAAGTTTCAGTCAAATTTTGTATTAAATATCAAATTCCATTAATTTTATAAATTACTAAAAAATATTGACCACAAATTTATAAATCCTAAAAATCTTTAAAAATCATTAAATTTATTTTTATTTTTATTTATTTAAATCATTTTTCAATTCTATTACGTTAATATTGTATATGATTTATTATGCTTCGCTCCTTAATATTGACCTGTAATCATAATTAAATATTTGATTAGTAAATATATAAGTGAAAAAAAAAATCCTGGAAGCATTGAAGTTTTGGTTGTATATAAAAAGTAAACTCTATAAATATCGTGAAGCGGATAGAAAATATACCAAAAAAATATGCTTGATATATAAAAAATGAAATAAACATTAAAGTAAGGCTACAATTTACAATTCACAATTGCTTGCTAATTTCTAATTCACTTAGAACTATGCAATTAATTCACGAAGAATTTTGAAGAGCTCTCATTATAAACAATCATAAAAAACAAAACCGATTTTGTTATGGAATACTACAGCTAAAAAATTAAAGAAATTTTAATTAATTTACTTTTTAATTTCATTTTAAATTTGATTAACTCAAGATTTAATTAATCAATGAATAATTTTATTTTTAAATAACTTAGTAACTGGGTAAATGGGATTAAAATTGATTAGTTTACCAGAAAACAAGATTGTATGGAACACATATAAGTTGTAGCGTTATACCCTCCAGTCGAGCACCTCATCATTATTACAACGTGTCAATCCAATTCTTTATTGAATGAAATTATCTTGGCCGGCTTCAGTTTACCCGCGTATAATAAACTTCTAAAGATTCATCAGTAGCAATTGATAGTTTTACATTATATTTCACAAATTGCAGTATGTTGAGATAACCAAGTATTATAGGGATTCTAATTTCTAATTATCCTTGTATTTATTATGTTCCTTAATATTATAGTTTCTGCCGTATGTCAATCTTAACGTTTTATAATTTAACAATATTTTAATATATTTTTATAGCTTTATTTGCAAATATCCTTTTAAAAATGAAGAATTATTAAATTGCTTTTATTAATTTTGTTGAAAACATGAAAAATCCTTTCCTTTTCATATTTTCAACGACCTATTTTATGATACAGACGGATAGTTGTATACATTTCTTATGATAATTGAATATGTTTCTAAAAAACACTAAATTCTAATTTAACTTTGTAGTCAATGAATTTTGAATTATTATATTTTTATTCTATATAAATTATGGAATATTTGAAAATATAAACTTACATTTATTACAACTTAATTTTTTTTAATATACTTCACCATTTATCATATGATCACTTCCAGGTCTTGTCGTTCAAATTTTTATTCATTCAGAAAATTTTCTGTCCAATTGCACAAAAATGTTTGAACAACATGTAAGATTTATTGGACGAACTGATTGAGTTTTCTCAATTAATATCAAAAATTAATAATATCAAAAATTAAATAACGAAATTACCTAAATTCAATATAAATTCTCAATTGATTGCCACTTTTCGATTGAAATAAATCAAAACTTCTTTTAATGAGCTTGTCATCTCCTTGTTAAACCCATTTTTGTGTAAAATACTCCATATCATAAATGAAAACATTTCATTATTTGTACAAATACTGCAATACTTTAGTGGAAAATAAACTTTTCATATTCAATATTATTTGAAGGATAAAACCGTTTTGCATATTTATTCCCTTTAGTTCGTCCGTTTATGTCGAAATAAAATCCTTTCGTCAAAGTCAATAAAAAATTATATCCCAAAAACGTAAATCCCTAATCAAATATTTAAAAAAATATTGAAAAAAAAAAGAAATGCTTTATTTAATGTAAATATATTGGTCTTACAGTCCTGTATAAAATTAGGTTAGGTAGCGAATCTTGAAAATTATGTAAATTTTCAATTATTTCAGCTTTAAAATCTGATATAAATTGTAATAAAATTTAATAAAATAAGGATTAAAATATACATAATATAATTTTTGTGTTTGATATATAAATTTTGAAAATTTCATCTTTTAAAAAAAAAAAAATAAAAAAAAAAAATAGCTTAGTTAAGTTATTTATCAGTAGAGTAGATAGGCGGGTTCTACTATAAAGTTTCTTCGAGGACACCCTGTACTTTAACAGACCTGTTACCAGTTCACATCAAACAGACCTGTTACCAGTTCACATCAAACAGACCTGTTACCTAATTAAACAGACTGTTAGCTGTTACCTGTTCACACCAAACAGACCTGTTACCAGTTCACATCAAACAGACCTGTTACCTGTTCACATCAAACAGATCTGTTACCTGTTCACATCAAACAGACCTGTTACCTAATTAAACAGAGATGTTAGCTGTTACCTGTTCACATCAAACAGACCTGTTACCAGTTCACATCAAACAGACCTGTTACCTAATTAAACAGACCTGTTAACTGTTACCTGTTCACATCAAATAGACCTGTTACCTGTTCACATCAAACAGACCTGTTAAAGTACAGGGAGTTCTCGAAGGAACTTGATAGTAGAACCCGCCTAGCTACTCTACTTTTATCTGATAAATTCTACATCAATATTTTATTTTATTTAAAACCTACAAATACACGTAGTTATAACTTAAATATATTTTGATAATGTAAGAATACTTACTTTTAAATTACGAAAATGTTTTTAAATTACAATGTCCTTAATAAAGGAGCCAATGATTTTTAACGTGTATTTTTAAAAGATTGGTAAATAAGTTCGGATTTATCAAAATATGGAAGAAAAAAAAATACTCTTAATCCTTCTGTAAACAAAAATGATATTTTATAATATTTTAAGCCTGATTTCGGTATTCTGAATATATTTTCTTAATTTCATATGTGAAAATATATGTGGAAAATTAAAATTCATCTCTAGTTAATTTGAATGTGTAGATTTCCGTGGCACCACATAAACTGGACCACCTCCGAATTCTACTTGGTGGCAAGATTAGTAGGAAAATTGTGATGAATCACATTTTACTGATTGAATACATACTCTGTATGTGATTTTTGAAATGATAGACAAGATATATGAACATTTTCATATGGATTTTTTTGCATTCTATACTTTAACCTTGTTGTAAAAATATACAAATTTATTTCTAAAATTATTTTTATTAATGTTTAAAGTAAATGAAGTTTAATTGAACCAATTCATTTGTATTTGATTTGATTTCAAATGCAATAGAACACAAAATTTAATTATTATTATACCAAAAAAAAATGTCAAGCGATTTTTTTCTATACATTTTATATTGCTTTCGACTAATACCGATTTAAATCTCCACAATTTTTATCGTTTTACCATTCAAATTTGAATACTTAGTTAACCCGACGAATATACTAAACTAAATAGATATTTAGCAACAATATAAAAAGCATTTTTTAAATGGAATTCGACAAAAAACTCAATATAGAAAATATTTATCAGCTGTGGTTCAATTGGCGTGGTGCATAAAACACGTGGGTGGTATTTAGTTTAACATTTCCCATACCAGAAAACTTATTCATGTAATTTGAATAGTATTTTTTGTACAATCATTTCCAATATTTTTAGTATTTTAAATTGTGTTTAAAATTAATTAACTTGTTTAAAATCCACAAAAATCCTTTTATACAATTGAGCAGGACAATTAAATTGATAATCTAAAAATAGAAATGATTAAATACAAAATTGTTTAATACATTTTAATTGAAATTCAGATTTATATGTCAAATAATTAAAACATTTTAAATTACTCAGTTTGGTGTGACATAATTATCGCTTTTACATCTTAAATATAATATTAAACTAAGTTTTATTTGACCTAATCTTATATAATTATCGAGTTGCCAATTAATGTACTATATTTATAAAAGTTTTATATAATTTAAAATTTTGTGACCTTTTAAAATATGGCAATATTTCAAAAAAATGGTAATAATTTTAAATTTTGTTATCGTAAAAGTGTAATTTTTGAAATTTCTGTATAGGACTAGTTCAAAATTGTAATGTATTCCAATTCTAAGTAATGCATTACTTGTACTTATAGCTTGATAAGTTTATTTTTATTATATAAAAAATATTTTGAACAGTTAAAATTCGTTAAATTTAATAGAAGACTAAATTTTTTGAATTTATTGGCATTTAGTTTAACATAATCACATACCAGAAATTCAGCTGAAGAATGAATATCTATTGCAGAAAAAAGGAAAAATAAAAGATGGTAAATTTATATTATCAAAAAATCTATCGATTTCTATTTAGTTTAACTTATTTAATCTAATTTTATAGTTGACATATTAAAAATTGTAATTTACACATTTTTGCTATCACGTTTCCAATTGATTATAAAACGAATATTTGGAATCCAATTGATTAGAAAACGAATATTTTGTGCAGTTATTCATATAATTTATACTAAATTATTAACATAAATCTTCCAATAGTTTTAAACTTTGCAAAGGTTAGAAAATATACTTCGAAAGGTAGAAGAAACTTCAGATTGAAAATCTTCTTGAGACTTAAAAAAATATGAATTTCATAAAATTTTATCTAAATTATGAATATTTTCATTGAATGTTTTGAAAGAAAAATTTCGGTCTTTTCTTCATGACTCTTGAAAATACTGTTCAGGATTAAGTAAATAAAAAGTCTGTGTAGTATCAAAATTGTATTTCACCAAAGGTCATATTTACACATAAAAAAATTGCAATAAATTTTACCTTGGAATATATGCAAATAATCCCTTAGGATACGAATATCTATAAAAGTAAATTCTCACTAAGTGTCACATATATATGTCAACGTCCTTTACTTTGAAGAAAATTTTCCTTTTTCGTACCCTAAAGGACATTTAACTTATAAAAGTTTACAATATTGTACACAAATATTATGTAGTTTTTGAATAAAATATTATTTTATGGTAAATTTATTTGAAAAGTTTTAGTTAGTTCCATACGTTCTACATTTTTCCTAAACCTCGTTCAGGTTGAACTATTGTGTGAGCATTCTGGTAATAGATTTATATCACCCAAATGATTTCTATAAAAGAAAATATATTAATTAAATTTAAAATTAATATTTAAACTTTAACTTATTTTTGATATGATGCACTTTACTTTGTTCTGCATGACTTATTTATTCAATCTCATCAATTCCACTATAATGAAAAACCTGTCAAAATTAAAATCACTGCAATGGCTGCATAATATTTTGAATTATACGAAAATAAATATTTAAATTTAGATTTTGTGATTTCTAATAACAATTTCCATAAGCAACAATTTATTTTGTGGGCAAGTCGTCATTTAGATTATAATTATGAATGTTTCGTATAGATGAAGTTAGTCTTCCATATCTAGTGTGCATAACACCTTCAATATCTGAAAAAAACATCAATAAAATATATTCAAATTATTTTCTATAATTTAAGAATTAGTAAAAATTATAATGAGTAATTAGTGTATCTACATTGGCATAAACGTCTTTAGGAACGTTTATCATACATCAAAAATGTTTTATTGACTTTTCAGCTTTCTACATTAATATTAAATGGTTTTTTTTTAATAAATCATTAACCAAAATCAAATTTTAATATACATTTCATTAATAATCTCTAAAATTTTTGATAAATGCTTTGGTTCTAATTATTAATTAATTCTTCCATAGTTTTTTGTTGAACTTTCGTTGCAGAGTTTATTACCATTTAAGAATATGAAGTATTTCATTATTTGAATCATTATTACTAGCTAGTAGCTACCACTGTGTTGAAAATAAGCCTGATTTTTCTCAATTCCTTAAACACTTTTGTTGCCGATATTATTTTAAAGACAAATATTTGAACTTATTAAATTTAGAATTATGAAATTTGAAATATCTTTCATATAAATTGTCTCATAAAAAATAATAATTTATAAAATTTTTAAATGAAATTGATTGATTTTTTCCTATTGATTAAAATAAATGATTATAAAACCAATTTCGAGACATCTTTTATAGTTCATTTGTATTAAATACATTTGAATTTGATTAATATTTAACTAAAATTTAAATAAATTGGAATTTATAAATATTTAATAATTACATAGGAAATCGTGAATACTCAAACTTTTCATAATTGGATAATGGAAAAAATGGGAATCATGAGTACAAAATTGGATATATTTTTAATGAATTGTAAGTTTTTGGATGTGTTTTTGATTGATCTGTTCATGTTTATTTAAAGGGTTTTTATATATTTATTATTTCCTAGAGACATGATGAAATGCCTTTAGTTTTTGATGGAAAAATGTATTAATTGAAATTATATTTTTTTTTGTACTATATAGTCATACAAATGAAATTTTTCAAATATGTACGTGATCCAATTAATCGGAAGTTTTATGATTTACTTTTTTTATACAATTTTCTAATAGTTACCAGACCACAAAGTTAAACATTAAAGACGAATAAAATACGTCATTAAAAACACAATCTTATAATGTCAAAAAAATTCGATTATCAAATAATCAATCTTAACACGACTATAGCAATTTGGTTAGAAAATCAATAAAAATACTGTCGGTAATACAAAATATTTGCCAAAGGCACAATGGGAAATGTATAAAATGAAGATTAACAAGTTTCAGACAATTTTTTCAAAGTTTATATTTTCGTAATTCTTGAACTGCAACTGGATTTTCTTAATAATATATTAAAACAGTTTATATCACAATTACCAGTGATCTTTACGTTTGGATAAATGTGCTCACCCATTAAATGATAATGGTGTGCCTTTAAAGAGTTAAGGAACCTGTTTCAAATTAATAATTGTAATTTGCTTTATTATGTGTAACAAAAAAAAAAAATATATTCAAGAAATTGTCTCTGTTAAATATCGTAATTCTTCCTTGACTGGGATAACATGAATTTCAATTTCTTACCATTTTTAGGGGTAATTTTAAATTGCGGTCAAAATTTAAGGCATTATAGTATACTAACATAAATTAAAGTATTTTGGCATTTTGTCAGATGTTGTTAAGTTGATATGCACCGAAATATCAGACGCACGAAGTAAATTTTTAACAAAAATTTATATATTTTGAAATTCATATATGGATCGTAAATATTGACAGGTATAATTCATTTAATTGATTGGATCATTCCATTTGGCAGTATATTAAATGTTTAGTGAGGGTTACCTTATGTCGGAATATTACAATTATTTGCCAATTTATATTTTGAGCGAAATAATGAATCTAAAATGCTTGAATGCTTATTACTTTTAAGTCATTTAATTCAAAATGTTATGAATTCGAATTGAGGAATTACTAAAATGGTGTCAAGTATTCTAATATTTTTGACAAACAAAGGTATTTTGAATTCGCAGTAACATGTAATAGTAATGTTGTCATATTGAAGATTCGAAAGTCTTCATAAATCAGCTTTTGTTACGATTGATTTGTACAACATTTTTCACCGTGTCCAACGGAAAATTCTATATATTTTCGATCGCTAAACTTTAATTCAAAGCTATATTTTGAGCGAATACGTTACGAGCGAAATTATCTGCAAATTCACCTTTAATGCAATAATTCTCGAGTGCTTATATTAAACTCATAATTTAGATTTTTATACCCGATTTTTGTTGATAGAATATGCACTTAGCTATTCAGAATTTTTCTTGCGTACATTTTCATTTTTCTTTAAAAATGTTTTCAAAATTTAAGTAAGAATTATTTTCCTTACAATTTTTATATATTAAAAAAGTGAATTTCCTGAAAATTGTATAGTGTAAAAGAAGAACAAACAGAAAACTTTCTGTAGAATATCAACAAAAATATAATTTACTACTAAATAGTTCACTAAATAAACAGAAACGAAAACATTTTTCTGATTATGATACCATTATATATTATTAACTTGGAAATATTTTAGCTCAAAATTGAAAGAAATTCTTAATTTCTTAACAAGTAATTAAATTTGTAATTTTAATATTAGTGTGAAATTTTTTTAATGCTGGGTCTTTTTAATTCAAATAATTTTCAAATTTTATTAAAAGAATAAATAAATAGTAAGTGGCAAGAATACTGTCGCAATTTTTATTTTGGCTAATAAATTTGATAGCAATTCTATGTAGAATGAATCAAAAAACCAAATTACAGAACTGAAACTAATTCATTTCTAACAATTTTCTCTAAATATTGTTTAATAATTATAATTTAAATAGAAAACAAATTAAATATAACAAAAATTGCATATAGGAAACTATTGTTCAGTGTGGAAGTTATTACATCTATTCCATAGAACAATAATTAGAATATTTGAAGCGGGAGTGTACGGGAGTGAAACTGGCTAGTTAGAAAGGTTAACACACAGAAGCTCCAGGTATTCATAAACAAATGACGGAGAATTATTTATCTAATATTCTGCCAATACCAAATTTGACTAGACCAGACTCAACACAAATTCTTAAAATAAGTGGAAATGTATTGGACACAAACTGAGAAGGCCAAAAACATTTAGAACTCAGACAGGCCTTTGAGTGTGAACAATAAGCAGGACAAAGGGGAGTTGGAGAAGAACCGTGATGAATTGGAATATAAGAAAAACATGGGGAGAGATAAATAAAAATGTGATGACCTTATCTTCCCAAAGGAAAATTTATCAATTCACTTATGATTTCATATCGACTTTTAATGCATGATCTTCTAATTTTGTATCCAAATATTTCATTATAAACACATTAAATCATTTTCAGTTTTTGTGATGATTTTTCAATTTATGTATAAGAGATTATGAATAGATTTTTACCTTCTACATTAAAATTCGTTAACAAAAATGCCTTATTAATAAAAAAAAACATCAAATAATATCATAATCCGAAAAGGTTCAAAAAGATATTTTTACGACTTCGGAGTAGAAAAACTTAATGTAATTTCCTTTGGAGATAATGGTGATAAAAATTATAATAAATTTACGATATTTTGATTGATTTGGATGAATAAATTATTTGATTATTATTTTGAGTATTCAATTAATTATATTTTATTAAAATATTAAATTAATTGATTCTTTGTTAACGTATAATTGCAAAAGGTATCGATTATTAATTGGAATGTAGTAATTTATGTTGGAATTAGTTTTATCGCCGTCAGTTCTGTGAACCAAAAAAGAAAATATTTGAATTTATTAAGAATCAGTTCGACTATATACGTCGAAGAGGTTGATTTGAATTTTACTTTTGCGTAAGTTGATACGACATAAAGTCAGTGAGAGTATCTCTAGTATTAATCTTGATTGTGAAATTATAAGAAATAAAAAACTTATGTTCAGTTAATTTCTCACTTATTGTTTGATGGCGTTACAGACCTACTGGTCCCTTAGCCGACTGTACAAAATTCTTCCACAAAACGCGGTTGCAGGCCTCTGCTCTCAAATTGTTCATCATGAGCTTCTTTAGGTCTGCCTCAACGTCATTCTTCCATCGTAGACACTGTTTACCTCTTCTTCTTCTACTATCCGGGTTGGATTCGAAAACTACTTTAGCTGGAGCATTTTCATCCATGCGAATAACATGTCCAAACCAACGCAATCGCTGTACACGAATTCGCTTTGAAATATCGATGTCGCCTTGAAGCTCATGCAGTTTTGTGTTGTATCTTCTCCTCCAGATTCCATTTTCACAAACTCCGCCGAATATTTTACGTATGATTCTTCTTTCAAACAAAACCAGCATATTTGCGTCTTTTGCTTTAAGCGCCCACGTTTCGGATGCGTACATAAGGACAGGTATTATTAGCGTGTTATACAGTTGTATCTTGGCTTGTCTTGAAAGATTTTTGAATCGCAGTTGCTGGTCTAACTCATACACTCATTTGTTAGCTAGTATGATCCGCCGTTGAATCTCCGTAGTGATGTTCTTTGTTGTATTTACATTGGTGCCTAAATAGACAAATTCGCTTACCACTTCGATGTTATAGCTGCCGATTATCCCCACAAAAGATACAAATCCTACGATTTGTCGTCCCATTAAAATTTCTATTCTTTCCTGAATGACAAATTTCTGAATAAAATTTATCATTTTCTTTAACCATAAACGAAAATTTTAATTATTTCAATTTCTTTATAATAAAATATGATGGATTAATTTCATTATCATATGTTTATCTATCAAAATATTAATTGAATAGATTGAAAAATTATACCTGTATGAGAAATTGTAATATTATACCTAGTACGTGTGAATAGATACCCTAAGAAATGATGTATCACTGCTTCAACAAAAGCAATTTCTCATAAAAGATTATATAGGTAGAAATATCATAAATATTTTTCTTTTATTAAAAGATAAAAATAACATTTTGTATTATTAAAATTTTCATAACAATTGATGACAAATTCTATGTTTTTGGGCGTTTTGAGTAGTTTATAAATTACAAATTAACTATAGAACATTTTTGTGAAAAGTTTAATTCTGAAAAATTGGAATTGATAATGTTTTATTCAAATATGTAGTAAGTTGAAATTAGTTTTTGTTATTGTTCGATAAATAAATATTTTGAAAAACGATTTTACTTACAATAGGATTAATCATGAGCTCTGGAATGCGGTATCAACTTTTATTGATGGAAAATAAGACATTTTGTCAAATTTGCAGTACGTCTTTGTGAATATTTGGCGAATGTTCTTGTAAGTTAGATAATTAGACAACATTGTATTTTGGGGTTTTTCGAAATGTTTACACAGCTTCATCTCAAGAAGGATAAAGGGTTCTTATTTGTATACAATACAACTGAAGATATAAGGAAAAAATCATTTTATTTCACTTTATGTTTCAGTTTAATACAATTTTAATATAAAATGTGGATTCGTATTGCACGATTTCGGTTTACATGATTTCACTTTATATGGGCTACTTTTAGGCAACCAATCTATCGTGTAAATCATGGCTTAGGTGTATACTGTTTTTTGAAAACACTCTTTAAACAAGGTACAGGTGCATTCAAAAATTTCCAACTTCGTCTCAAATAAAAATTGTGTCTGCAAGCACTCAGCACAAAGCACTCTGTAAAAACTAGCAGCTTTTAATTTTATTAAAAAATATTTTATTTATGAATTTTGATTTTACAGAGGAATGCAGTAAAAAGATTGCTATAGAGATTTTCATATAACAATTTTCCCACTTTAAAATTGCTTATGTTATTACAAATTTCCAATGCTCCTCAATATAATTCAGAAAGTATTATATCAAAAGGTTTCAAATGTAAATACAAATTTTCTACCTTTCGTATTTTATATGAATTTAATTCAATTTTACTTTCGGTATGCATACAATTCGCAATTTGACTATTGTCTATTGAACAAATATATTTTTAATATATTTTGTATATCGATTTTAATAAGGCATTGAAAGGTTTCCAGTATTCTAATATAAAACTTGAAGTACAATTAAATGTTGACAAAAAAAAAAACCTCCTCATATTTTGTATTTTATATACGGATAACATCGCATGTTCATAGAGAAGTTGAATAAACTGCTTACACACTATACGAACATTATTTACATGAGTAATTTAAATTGCGATTTACAAATATTCTATTTATAATAGGTATACATATCGTTATACATTACTACTTACAATGAATTCGAAATCATATAAATTCTCACCCATTCTTGGTAATGCAATTTTTTCCAATAATGGTTTCAACATTAAATATTAATTCAACAAAACATGTTTTTTTAGAAGCCAAAATCGCAATTTTCATACGTAAATGAATATTTTTTATTGAAAATTATATTAAAATAGAAAATTGTATCCACGCCAATAACGCTTAAAAAAATAGAATTTAAATTCAAATCTATTTGGTTTGAATTTAAGGTAAAGCATTGTTTTTTACTGTACCAGGTAATAATTTTGCTATATAGGAATTTTTCATGTTTTAGTGACTTAATAAAGTGATATTTTGATAAATTAACTTAAAAAAGTTAAATATTTACAAGAAGTCATAAAAATATAGAAAAGATGTAAATTGGTTATGAGTTTACTAATTTTCAGATATCCAATTTGTACCAGGAGACTGAGATTAATACAATAAGTTGAAATTAATTTGACTTAAACAATCTGTTCAAATAGATTGCGCTTTTTTAGAAGAACATCAACATAAAAACTGTCTTTCTAAAATTTTCATCTACAATTATTGCGTTTTTTTTTTCATTTCCTGGCCAAAATTATAAACCTAATTTCAAATATTAAAAAAATTATGCGGTTTTCCTGTCCTGAATTATTTAAGTTTTTTTTTATGTTACATAGAACAATTCGACAATTAAAATTTATACAAATGACCATAAAAAATTTAATTTTTTTGACTTTATTTATTTATTTAACTAGCTAGTTTTGTTTGCTTCCAATTTCTTGTTAAATGTGAAAACCAATTAAATTGAAGAAATTATTGAAGCAAAAAATTTTGTTTATAAATTAATTTTGGTTTTGTTCCGTTCTTTAAAGTGAAAATAAACATTAATCAGCGCCGCCGCGCAGAATTATCGTTAAGCGAAAAATGTTAAAATAACGAGACCTGACAATTTGCAATTCTATGTTCAGTTTTTTTTTGTTATGTAACAACTAACAAGGTAACATAAGAAAATAACGTAAAGAAGAATTTAAAATTACGAAAACATAAAATTGTAAGTGTAGTATTATTTTCTACAGTATATTTGGGTAATTCAATGCAGATTGTAAGATAGTTTGGATCCGCTGATTAGCTATAGCAGAAATGATCATATTTAATATGTAAGAAAAATGAATTTTCGGAAGAGAATTATTAAATGTACTTATAATTATAAGCACATTGTACTAAGTCCTTAAAATTGAATTGGCATCAAATGATATAATCTAATAGAAATGGTTGGTCATATGACAAAGAAAAGATCAGATCAAAATTTTCGTACATTGACAAAATTCTCCTTTCAAGTTAACTTTAATTATGTACCTTTCTTTATTTTTGGGTTTATAATATATTTGAATTAAATTTAAAATTTGCGTGAAACAAACTTCTTACTGAAAAATACTAAAAATCTTCAGTAGTTTCGTAAAAAGTTATTTCTTAAAAAATCATTATCAAAAAACATTTAAAATAATAATCATATAAAATTGAAGAAAATTCAAAATTATTTATCAAAATACTCGACCTTTCTTCGTGGTCTACTATATCAAAAAAGTAACAATTCGAAAATATTAAAATAAAAATGATCTTTCTTTTGTACATATAAATGAATGGTTACTTTTTGAGCAAAGTGTGGAATATTTCAATTTCATGGTCTTCAATATAATTTTGAGGAAATATTGTACCGGCAGACACAATTTAAATTTTCACTACACAAGTAACAATTAAAAATCATTTACCAAAAACCAAACAATTAAAGCTGATTGAAAAATATACAATTATATTTTGTGATCCTTCTTTCTTTAAAATGCGATATTAAAATTTCTGAATGAAACCCATCATTTAGCTATGAACATTAATGATAATCGAGGAATATCAGTTTTTTGACTATAATATCAAATATCCTGTTTTTTGTCACCAGTTTAACTCTTTTTAAATACTTTGAGTACAGTTGATTGAAATTTATATAAACTAATCAATAAAAAACCTTCAAAAAAGAATATTTTTTGAAATTTAAGGATCCAATATTGAAAAAGGTTATTTAATATAATTTTTTTGTAGCGATTTATTTCTTTTATAATAAGTTTTTTCACCTCAAAATCTACAAACATTTTTCAGATTGGTTACAAGTAACAAACTAAAACTATAAGTAAATTTAATAATGATATTTTAGTGATGATTATTATTACTTCTGAATAATTTGATTGACAATTTTTAAATTAATTCCAAAAACCACACACAAATTCCAAATATATTACACAATCATACTCTGAATCACGTAAACTCACTATTAAAGTTTACTGAAATCTTAAAATTAGTGATTCCATCCGCCAAAAACAATATTTTAACCCACCTTCATTGAATAAAGGTAAACAACTAATTTCAGATAAGGTCAGATCAAAAAATTATACAATAAAAATTGTGATTCAAATTTGATCCTCTTTTTTCTCTCATTTGTACACAACTGTAAAGTATCTGTTAGTTATACAGACAAGAAAACAACTCTCATATCTGTAAGTCATGACATTCTGTTATCTATTATTTATCTTGTATGTTTAAGCCGCTGTAAAAATCTCCAATGTTACAAAATGTCCATGAGATTCTCTTTTTCGTCTGTCTCTTCTCTACAGTAAAAATAACTCTAACTTTCGATAAATAAATGTATGATAATTTAAGTAAGGCTTCTGCTAAGAAATCAGATTAATGTTAAATGAATATTGAATGTATGCAAAGTCTGCACAACATAAGAGAAATCTAAGTATACAAGATGAAAATTAAATATCAACTGTTTCCTTTTCTGTAGTGTATAGAGGCAAATGTTGCGACACTGTCAAGTAGTATATGTTTGACGTTGAGCGTTAAGCTATTATATTTCAAGATAAGTAATATAAGTTAAATAAATGTAATAGCAATAAATTTCCATTTTAGGAATCAGTTACTGTATAACTTACGTTCATGAATGATATTAAGTAAATAATAAAATTATTAATATAGACAAGTTCACATTAATCAATTGGTGCTGGCCGTTTGTCTGGGTTGAAAATGATAATTTGTTGTAAGTGAAGTGGACGGTGATAAAATTATGTAATATATTTATTAAAAGATTGTTTAATAAATTAAATGTTACATTGGATAATTGCAGCCGTTTGACATAAAAATAATTGTGTGCGTAATTAGAATTAGCCTAATTATATCGAAGGTTACAAAGTTAATATTATATTAAAAAAATATTTTGTTAATTAAAAATTAATAATCAAATTAAAATGGATTATTTTAATAAATTGGAATAACATTTTTAATTAATTGAAATAATTATCTACTTTGTTTCATGGTCGGGACAATTTTAAACTCGATGACATCTTAATATTTTCAGAGTTAAAATAAAAAAGAAAGATTAACTTAAGTAATTTTGATTCCCTGTGTTGATTTTTATTAGCCGCCGCCGCGTGCAGTGTTGAATCTTTTAATGTGATCTTTTAATATTTCACTTTTATTTTTTTTAAGTAAATCTTGAATAAATTTTTTTAGCTGAAGCAGTAGTAATAAAATATGAAGCATAAAATATAGATCAAAATTAAACTACCTACATGGCATCAATTTCAAGAATAAAGGAAATATATGATATGATATTAGAAATATTTAGTCTTCGTTTGGTAGATGGTGTTATAGTATTTTACTAAAATTGAATATAAAATGTTTATAATTAACCAATTAATGAATTTACAAATTAGCTTCCAAATTAGTTAGAATTTATACAATTTACGTTAATGATTATTATCTAAAAAGTTTCAGTTCTAATTTCTAATAACTCGTTCTACATGTTAACTTTTTTAATTAATTTTACACCCACAGTTCAAATGATGAAATAATCAATTATGTTCTCAAAATTCAAATAAGATTTTTTAAGAAATATTTTTATGTTCAAATGAATGGTTTTGTTCAAAGCTGTCCTTTAGTGACCATCATTCTTATAAATTGTCAATGATTTTGTTTTGGATGAGATTATGGTAATTTTGTAGAAATATTTTTTTATTCCTTTTCAAAAATTTGATTCATTAACCAAAATGAATGGAATTGCAAGTATGAAAAATCAATAAAAAAAAATTTATTTTAGTTATGAGGAAATTTGATTTTTCAAATTTATCAACAAACATACTTAGGCCTGTACGTTTTCTAAATAATATTTCCAATAGCTATAAATCTATAGCAAATATTAATTATAAACCTTTACGTTTTCTAATACGTTCTGTAAATGTTGGTTAAAAATAAAAACAATGCAAAATTCTACATAACTTTGGTTACGGAAACTCAAAATGCATGAGTGCAAGCTGATTCTGTGTTAACTAATCAAATAATCCGGATAATAATAGAATTTTTGTAGTCGAAGTGGCAACCATAACGTATGTGTTATGTAATAAATGTAATAATACGACAAACTCAATAAAAAAATCGATTTTTATTAAATAATATTTCTTATATAAATAAATATAATATATAACAAATATTTCAGCAGAGTTTCTTTAATTTCCTCCGTCATGAAAATTCTATTTACGACTTTCTCTATTTTGTATATTTCAATTTTAACTTTCCGAACAAAACACCTGATGTGACCAAAATTTTATTTATGTAGCTAACATATTAAAACCCTCTTTCCTTAAAATCCATGGGTTCAAGAAGTGTTTATTACATATTTAACCCAGACAGACCCAAAATATTTATGCTTGTAAAGTCAATATTATTTTGTTTAGAAAATCACCTTTCAATCTGACACAGATTTTTGTTATTGTTTGAAAAAATAAATATTTTCTTTTATTAATTTCGATGTATTTTAGACATGTGTAAATAAGTGTAACATTTTCTTTTCTAGGTGAACAAATTTTGTAGGAAATTTTTAAGAAGGTTTATCGTCCTGTAAAAAGGAAATAAAGTGAATACATCACAGGTGCAAATACTCAAAAGTTTTATAACACAAAAAAAATTTTTTAATTTGGAATTTTTTTGTTTATAGGGAAACTTTTTACTTATGTGGTTTTCTATTGGGTTTTTTCAGCACCAATTTAAAATGAAAACTGTAGAACAATTTTTGTTTGTTAGGATTAGTTTGAAGTTTGTGATAAAAATATGACAATATAAAAATTATTGATTTGATTGTCATTTAAAATTGTTTTTCAGAAAATTGAGATTTCAGAAAATTAAATTGGATCAAAATGAAAATTGGTTTTTTATTCCAAATGAAAAAATTATATTTTGTGCCAGTAAAAATCCACATTAATTTTGGATTTAAATTAATTTTTTTCGTTTGTTATAAAAATTCTATAAATTTACAAATTTTTAGTTTTTTTATGGCAAATTACCTGACAAATTGTTGTAATATAGCTTGACATCATGACGTATTACTGCAGGTTGTAATTGATATGCGATTGTTAAATGAAAATGTAAAAATAATTAGACATTTTAGTTAATAATGTATTCAAATTTAATATTTAAATATGTAAACTTATTTATATATAATTATATAATTTGGTAATAAATTTAACTTTTACGATTTATTATTTTAGAAAATTGTTATAACTATTTTTATAAATACTATTCATCAATTCCATAATCCTAGTATAATTAAATAATTGTTTCAATTTTCCATTTAAATTTGTATTTATTTATAAATATAATATTTAATTAGAATTATTTATGTTGTCATTTATTAACTATAATTACTAATTTAACTTATTGCGATTAAAATTTTAATGGCTAATTATTGATTGAAATCTGAAATAATTATGAGGCGTAGTAATGAACCTTTAAATTTAGTTAAAAAGTCTTTTACACATAATTAATATTTATATTTTATTGATATTTTAAATAAAATTAATCCTAATATAATTGAAATATAAATTTATAATTATTTAGTAATCAAATTATATTTTCAGCTCGTTGAATACAACATTGCAAACTGCGTTTCTGATTAACTTTTTAGCCGACATATACTTAATTAATCTTAATGGAATTTTAAGGTATATGTAGCTCCACTGCAATCGATAACATAATTATATATGATTGCACAGCCAAAAAATAATTACTATATTTACAATTTGAAATGCATTAAAATGCATCATCGTAAAAAAAATTAATGAGATTTTTCACTGGATGACAACTTAATCTGTTGGATACAGAGATCAATTACCAATAAAATCAGGACTTTTAAAAACACAAAAATCGAGAAAATTGAATTGATTAAATAAATATAATTTTTGTTGGTTCCTTTTTTATGCCCAATGATAAAATCTGGAAAAGTTCATGTATTCAATTTTTTATGTCCGATCAATTTTTATTTTCTGGAATATTTAAAAGTTGACTGAATAAATTAAATTAGTAGGAAAATCATTGCTTAATATTTAATGAATTGTAAATAGCCAAGATTAAATTAAACTTTTTTTAAATATTTTAATCTATAATAATAAATGATAAAAAATTTCTGAATTATAAAATTTTTTTAATTTATATTTTTATAAATTAAACATTTTATGATAATATTTTCTGAAACGTTCACGATTAAATGCTCAGTGTTTCCAGACTAATGACGGAATATTTGACTTTTACATTTAAATTATTTTTATTAAAATTTTGTTAAAATATTGATTTACATAATCAATTTATGTTAATTTATGTTCTTTTTAAGGATCCAGAATGTTTTTCTTGATACTTAAAAGGACAAAATATACTAATTAAATATACAAATTAAAGTAGAGCAGTTTTTACTTTTGATAGGAATTGATATTGATACTTAAAAATAAGACAATAAAAGGAAACTAATTAATCAATAAACTAACAATTTTATCCATCAACATTAAAAATCTATTTTGGTTTAAAAATGTTTTTATCAATTAATATTTCAAAATTCGATTAGTAAATTAATGTAGTAATATTGCAAAAAGGATTGTTTATTTTAATTATTTTGAATTGTATGTAATTTAGGCTTAACTGATGATAGTGGAAATCACGGTGTTATTCAAACCTGGCCATATTGTCAATCAAACTCATTATTTTTTTAAGAAGTAATTGGTTTAATATATTCATGAATTTTTTTTAAATCATTTTTTTTTGTATAAAAATCAAGTATTAAAACTATTTTCAAATTTTCCTAAAAACCTAAAATTAAATACCAGAAAAATGCTGAAGAATTAAATGAACTTACATTATTTTAAACAAAAAAGAAGTAAAACATATAAGAATAAATGCTAATTAACTTTTCTTGAATTCAATTATTCTCATCTTTGTGTATAACTTTACATTTAAATAATAATATTCTTAAGTAATCTAAGCAAAATTCTTCTGACATTTCATCATTTTATTATTTTAATTATTTTAATTGTGATCCATAATTAATTTCATCAACATTAAATAGAAACTAACGAGATTTTTGTATTTTTTATAGTACAAAAAACATTTTAATCTTGTAGTTTACATTTGAATGTTAGATTCTGTTTAACCAATTGTGGACATAAAAATAATTCCGAGCTTGTTACAGAAGTCTTAATGATATAATATAATTAATTTGAATTAAAACTCTGTAATATTATGTAATTCTTATTTTAATTTATGTATTTACAGGCTATGTGCTCCCATGAATACAATAACTCAAAATACAATTCACATTGTTAAAAAACACTAAAAGAATTATTTCTCAGTACAAAGCTACTGTATCTAAAGAAATTTTCCTCTTATTTTCTTAGAAATAATTTAATTTAACCAAAAAATAAATTATAGAAATTATTATACAAAATTTATATGAACAATAAAAGTATTAAAATTATCATTGAAAAATATTTATAATAAAATAAATTTAAAATGGAGTAAATTCAGTGAATATTTAATAAACCAAAGTGCTAAAAATAATGTGAAAAATATGCGTAAAGGATTTTTAATTTGAAGTAAAATATTATTTTATTATTTATTATTTTTGTTATATCAGATTATATGCTTCAGATAATTTTAAATCTTTATAACGTATAAACGAATTTTAACATAGATTTAAAGAGATTATCCAAAATTTAACACTATGGAATAATCTCAGATAAAATTTTTCTTTTAAATAAAGTTAAAAGTATGTAAATGAAAATTTTCATAAACAGCCAGAAAATCTGTTTATCGAGTGAAAAGAAAAAGAAAATTAATTTACAATTTTTCTATGTATAGTAAAAAAAATTGTTTGAAAATTGAAAATTATCGTAATTTTTTTTGTACAACTTTTAAATAGACAAAATTTTACTTTTACGAGTTTTTCCATATTTAAAATGTCCTATTTAATTTAAGGTTTTAAAGTATTTCAGAAACTTTTATTTCACTTAAAACAGAATGAACATTTTCTTGAAATTTTAAATTATAAAGTTCTTAAATTTGATTTTAAGGAATTATTTTTGTTTTGATTTTCTCTCCATTACAACACTTCAAATTTTACTATTACTACTTTTAAAATTAGATTTTCATACTATTTAAAGAACTTAATAATTGCTATATGAATTTTCTTACTATAAATTTTCCTTTGGAACTTTGTGGTTTATAAAAGTTTTTGATTTCCATGGAAAATAAACTTTTTCTTAAAAATATTACATGTAGAAAGGGTTGATTTTTCAATTTCATAATTACGCATTATAAAAAATTCCATAAACTCAATATTCATAATTTTGGTATAAATTATTTCTTTAATTAGATTTTATGTTAATATAGATTTTTTATATATTTTCATGCTAACGTCATTACATTAATTAAAAATGGAAGCCACACTGCGCGTTCATGGTTTATTTGTAATTATATAAAATCGAATTATATTTATTATTTACTTCAAAAAATTGAAGAAATTACTATGAATATTTATAATGAAAATTATAACTTTGTTAAAAACTTGTAGGTTAATATAATTTTAGTTACTTATATCACAGTAAAACTATAAACAAAACCAAGAACAGATAAATTATAAGGCATTAAACTTATTGAATTAGTTGGCTTACTCCTTCAACAATGTTATCAGATGATGGCGTTCCTTTTGACTGTGCGCTGTAAAGTTCGCAATAAGTTCGCAATGAGAAAATAAATGCATATGTTAGATGTGCTTGGCGCCGGCCGCCACGATTTTTATTGGGAAATCGGTGGGTAATTTTTTATCTTAGGTATCCAAAAAAGTTACTATTTTTCAAAACGAATTTGCTATTTTTCATTATAATTTTCTTTTAAACTATGGACAGATTAGACAGTAAAAACCAAATCTCAGGTGTTACGCGCGAAGTATATTGATTGTATACGTACAACGTAAAACAACTAACAAATCAGAAAACTTTTAAACATTATTCATTTAATTACCAATCCAATGACATATAAACCAAACAATCTTAAATTAATAAGCTTGACCCAACCTGATAGCGTGTTACACTATCGATCAACTTTTTAGTGTATGTATATATAAAAAAATTAAATTATTTAACTAGCATAAAAAAATTGTTGGCAAAAATATACTCTTTTTATAGAGAAAGAGATAGTGAATATAGAATTGAGAATTTTCGTAATTCAATCAGTGAATTCAATCAATGATTGAATTTATTTATAAAGAAATCAATATTATTAAATGTAGTGGTTTTTTATTTGATTATTTCACTGTAATTAATAACAAATATTTATTACACTTCCAAAAAATATGACACCTTAGTATAAAAGAATCTCTCGTTCCACTGATTGAATTTTTATTGAAGAAAAACTTAATTTAGTATCTTTTAGTGCCTAATTTCATCCGAGTCGGAACTCTAGATGACGAAATAATTTTCAATTCTGCGTAGGATTGTTGTGCAATTTATTTAATATTTTTCAAAACTAAAGTATCGGAAACGTAAAGAAAAATTGATTCAATTTTTCCAATCTCATTTTTTTAAACCTATCGATCCATTAGTACACTTCATTGTTATTCCAAACTGCTCTTAACATATTCCTAAGTGTCATATAATATGTTTTATGTGTACATATACTACATCAAATTGAAAATATTCCATATCGTACATGGATGGATCCAAATTACATTATATTACTAATAAAATTCCAACACTTAAACGTCCTTTACTTTATTTACATTATTATTAAAAAGGTTTTATTCCCATTTTACTAGTTAAAGTCTGCATAATCAATATTTTTGCAAAGCATTATAAACCACAATTTTACGTTTTATATACATACATAATACAAGGATACAAAGTATAATACGAAAATACTAAAAATTAACAGTAATGCGTATAAAAAAATTGGAAATTGACAACATAGAACAAAATAGACGTCTTTATTGATCTCATAAAAGCTTGCTAACAATTCGAAATATATTTATAGTAAATATGGTTATATAGGAAATTACAAAATTAATTACTAAATATTGTCCCGTCGTCAGTGTTGTACAAACCATAATTTTATGCGGGCCGATTAAAAAAGTTTTATTTTGTTAAAACTAAAAATCGTCAGCTAATTCAATATTTGTCGTATGTCACTTTCTTTCTAAGATAATAATTGATATTGGACTTTTCAGAGGCACTTTTTCTAATACTGTCATCAGATTTTTCATTTACTTTGTCGTATGTCAATTACACAAACCAAAATTGTCGGAAAACCAAATTAATACATAAATTTACAATAGTTTACTTCGTAAAACATAATATAACATTAAAATGAAAGGCTGTTAATTATCTGTTATTCATTCCTCTAAATTTGATAGAAATCTGTCGTGTCATAAAAAGTTATTCGAACTGTAACTTTAAATTTCATTTGCTAAAAAACTTGAAAATGTTAATATGTACTGAATTAGGTGACGAAATATTTTGAAATGAGTTAAACATAATATTAAAAAAAGGAAAGTAAAAAAAGAAAAATAATGACGAAAAATTTACATCGTCAATTAAAATAGTAGGACATTTTATAAGAATTTTTGCTTTTCATTTGTCATAGTTTTTAGCATATCAGCGGTCCGAAAACCGCAGTTTCTAAAACACTGCTTTATTATGTCTCGATGCCGATGGATTATTGTACTTTTTATTATCCCTAATTTTATGTACCAACATCATTCTCATAAAAAATTTCCAGATTATTTCAATGTGTTTTATATATTTCTATATTGCTCAATTCTATGTGTCTATCTAGATTGTTATAGGCAATTAAGTACTTAAATATTATCTAGTGATATATGATTTCGATATTTTGTTTTAGACATCCACAATATAAACAAAATCAGATAAAATATTTCTCCATTGAGATATAAATTATTTAATGTCAATGCTGTCATTTTATAAGGGCGCGCCATGTGTTTCTAAATTATATTTACATTCGTATATGTTTAAAATTTTTAAGGTTTAATTTGTGTATGGAAAGGACAATAATTTATGGCTGTAATGTAATATTAATAAAATTTATCTTTAAATTTTTAAAAATTACCAAAAATATTATGATATGAAAAACAATCTATAAAAAATATTTTAATTTTAATTCAGAACTATGCAAAAATAAAACGAATTTAAATCAGATTATCATAAAATTTCATAAAGATTGTTTAGAAAAGTAAATTTGCAAAATAAATCAATTTTTATTATTAAGTTCAAAATTGAAAATTCTTTTATATGTAAGAAAAAATTGTGAAGATTGTTTACAAAATGAATATAAGAAATACTCAACAAAAACTTTATTGGAAATTTAATGGAAACTTCTATGCTTCTACATTTTAATATTTATAAACCAATGGGTTATGGATTGAAAAAGGGAAGTCCGTGAAAGACTCAAGCACTCAGACCAGAACTAGGCCCATTGTACCCCTCGGTGCGAAGAATGGGTTAAATTTATTCATTATCCACGAAATCACAAAAAAAGTTGCAGATTGGATACCAAAAACTGGTAGACAAAATAAAATAAAATATTGAGATATGATTTGAATGAGTATTATTCAAATTATTATTGAAATATTTCTACATTATTGTAAAGCGTTTAATTAATTAATTAGGCTAATTACCTTGCTTAGTGGAATAAAATTGATTCCAAAAACTGGAACAGAGCCTCAAATTAAGAACATGGTACAAAATGGAGTGCGATGGAGCGGTAATGTGAAAGCCCTATGTTCCCCAAGGGGATGAAAAACGGGGAAAACAATCATTGAATGCAACTAGTTTTTAAAACTCCACAAAATTATATTGATGTATTATATCTAAAACGTTCTCTAAAAAACAATTTCTTCAGAAAAAGAAGAAATTTTAATACCATTTTATTATTTCAAATAAATCAATTCATTAATCAATTTATAATACAATTTCAAGTATTTTCGTAAATAAATCCATTTTCAAAAATATTTCTCTATCATTTTTATATCAACCAATATAAAAGATAATAAAAATTGTATTTCTTCTACTAAAACTTTTGTAAAAGGAGTCACAGACATGACAAGAGGACGAAAAATAAAATGATAATAAATTTAATATATTATTTTAAAAAAATAAATAAATTGATTTATTAGTAGAGTAATAAATAGTATTAGATGAAATTTCTTTTACAGGAAGGACATTTATATTAAACATTCATAAAGTATCCTTAAAAATATTAAATATACTTTTATTTAGATGATTTTGATTTATTAAGGTTCTTCAAATTGTTTAAAAATATATTAAAATTGTAAAATTGCTTAATATATAAAACCTATTACAATTACAGATATTCTTCAAATGACTTCTCATAATCAATAGAGTTTTAATTTTGAATTTATTTGACCACAAATAAAGTTTATATAATTCCTATGAAAAGTGATTTTACACTTTATATAAATGAATTGAAATCATATATATGAGGAAATTGTTAATTTTGAATTTATCAAATAAATATTAAATCATATTACAAAAGTAAATGATTTATTCTATAGCCAGCCACAATATTGTGTACATCTACAATAATATCCTTAAAATTTTTGCAGTACTTAAGGTGAATTCATTGTTTCGTCCGACTTACGACGAACTCATGCCCGCGCATATTTTTTATATGAAAATTTGAATTTCTATCATTTTTTAGTTTTTATTTTCGAATTTTTTTGTCTCTCTGAAAAAGTTTGGTTCAATTTCTACTTTAGTGCGGGGCATTTTTGAAAATTCAAAAATAAACTTCCATCGAATAAAAAACAAACGTCAAAAAACAAAAATAAATATAATTTTTTGCTTTTCATGTCATATTTAATAGAAAAAATATTTAAAAATTATTATTTATATACACTCTATCAGAAAATACGCCTTCAGATAAATCAGTTCGACTTAAAAGCAACGAAACAATGAATCCACCTTGACTACACATTTTCTTTGAATGATTCTACAAATATTTCCCTTTATGACAATCTGCAGGTACTATACACATTTTCAATTATTCAAGGATGAATCGGAAATTATTTTTTAAATATTACCTTATGATAAAATTACCAAAATATATTTCAACAAGTTTACATTCATATATATAAACATATTAATGTTTTTGATCTATGTAGAAATATATCTATTATTCTTCATATTACCATAACAATAACTTTTTCAAATTTCATTTAAAATCAAATAATAAAGTTTATGTTTTGCATGAACTTTTTTTTATACCATAAGCAAAAATCTTTTGTAAAATTTCATAATAGGAAAAATCTTGTTAAAATAAATATTATTTTTATAAGTAATAATGCAAAAACTTGTTGAAGTTTATAATAAAGGTTTTGAACAAAATACCTTTAAGTAAAAGAAAAATTGTCTGTTCAGAAAAGTATCTGTCTGGAAATTCATATATGCTTTACAAAATGATTTTCTTATATTCAAATTACAAAAAAAAATCAATGATTAATGAATTGATTTATGTGAAAGTCAGTGGATGAAGGTGATTCCAACATTGCTAGAGATTTAATAGAACATAACATGTTAGCGCAGCTAATAACAAAAGTAATTCCCATCTGATTATATGGAAGAGAACAGTGGAATTGAAGGTATCACAGTTGGGAAAGAGTTAGAAAGAGTTTAAAAGCATTGAATTTGATGTATTTGAGGCCCGATTTGAAGACTTCAGGAAGACTGTAACTATAAGAGGTGATATAATGCTGAGCCACAAAATACTTTGAATAATATTTATTCATAAATTTAGGCAAAGTAGAATAACAATTTAAAAATCCTTAATTTCACAAAATCTGGAATCAGAATTGCGTAATAAACAAAATATATAATAGAAATGGATGCATTGCATTTCTTTTTTTAGGTTAATTTCCACAAACCATACTCTTTATAATGCTTTAGAAATATTTGTAGAGTTCTAAATGTCCTGAGTGATTATATAATTTAAAAAACCCGGTTTAGTTCATTTCACAAAAACCTTATAAACTACACTAACGTCGATTAATTTCTCTACAAATTCAAGTTTAATTTTCAGAGTATAGTTTGTTAAGACTCGGCTATTAATTATCCAGAAAATAGGATGTATTTTATTTGTCTCTAGTACTGGTACCATTTTTATATGTCCATAAAAAATATATATAAAAAAAATGCACTTAACATCAATTAGTTTTTAGTAATATCATCAAAAATTTGTGTATATGCAGTGAAAAACAAACGATGCCAAATTGAATTTTATCATTGGATTTTATAAAAACACATCGATGCCACTGTAAAATATTTGGCAGCATGAAAACTATTAATTTTGGTGCATAAAAGAATAAAATGTTTAGCAAATTATTTATGAATACTCTGGTCCAATTAAGAGCAGACTATCAGATATTTTATTTTGAAAAATATTATAATTTGTCGCGGTTGAATGACATTTTAATGTGAATATCAAGTTTTAAATATGTTTGAATATGAAATTTAATTATTTCAGAAATATTAATTAAGAAATTATTGTAAAACGTTTAATCAATTAATTAATGAAAGACATTTAAAAGTTTTAGACATTGAGGTTTTTCTATTATAAAATTCTTTGATAATTTTATAAATAATTCAGAAATAATTTACTAATTTCAATACTTTGGATAAAACTCCTTGTATCATTCAAATTTAGTCGACAAGAAAGTAATATTATTCTAATGAATATCTTCAGATTGATTACCGTGCTCATATAAAGGAACCAACGACTCATAAATGTTTTTATGACTTTGAAATTTACAGGAGAAAAGAATTAAAATACACATACCGCGGTAACTGGCAACTTATTAAGTCAGCAACTTATTCCACCGAGTTTCACAATTTGTTTCCAACGTAGAATACCTGTTTGATGCAGTTCATTCATATAGTAAAAACCAAAGATTTTCCATCGTAGGTACTTGAGACAGGGACAATAACATAACTGAAGACAAAGTGTACATTCCTCTTCGCATCCTCTACAAATATTTAACTCAGATCAGCGCATTTTAAAAGCATGATCCCTCAGAGTATTGTGTGTTCTGTTAGGAGTGCGGACGCCAAATTGAGCTTTGCTATTTTGAACATAATATAATATAATAATAACAACTTTTAGTAATTGATATTGAAAGCATATTTATCATCGGTGAAGATGTGACACATCGTAAGTATCTGTAAAAGCATAACTGGATTTCAGTGAAACACACAGGTGATAATAATAAAGTTTTAGTTATTATTCTTCTATAAATAGAACATTATTTACTATTTATATACAGATTTCATCTAAAAACTTATACGAGAACAAACTTTTCCATAATGAACTAACTAACATTCCGATTTTTATTAGTTCAAAAAATGACTTGCTTTGTAAATTTAAAGTCATATGTCGATAATATAAAGTTAATATTAAATTTGAAAATAGTTTTCACACCGCACTGTACAGAAATATTCAATTTAGTTTTTAGATTCATCTGCAATAAAACATCAATTAAATTAAGATCATAGACTATCAGTAAAAAATCTTTGAATTTATTTTCAAGAACTAGTACAGCGTTAAAAATGATAAAATAATATTTTTTTTTTTTATAATATAATAAAAATGAATTTTTTAATGGTGGAAAACTATTAATGGATAATAAAAATTGGAAAAGAAATTTAATAAAATTTTATCATCTTGATGATATTAGAAAATGTCATCTCGTAAAATATTTATTTAAGAATTTTTCATATAAAAAAAGTACATTGCATCAAATTCACTAGTAACCCAGCATTAAAACGATCATTGCATCTGCATGTATTATTCCAATAACTATTAAGTGCATTAAATTATAACTTTAATAATAAAGATGGCATCACAATGGAAGCGGTGGTTCTTGGCGGTAACTTTTAAATACAGCTGGCGTTTACTGTCAAGGAAAAAATCCGGTGGTCATTTGAGCAATGTTGAAAATTAATAGCTAGGACAACAGAATGAAGTAAAAATATGATTAAAGTTTTTTAGTTCTATAAAATCAAATAAGATGGCGTGAAGTGTTTTAATGTTAATAGGGAAAAAATATTTTTTTTTGACAAATTCAATTAAAGCAAGAAAATTGGGGAAATTTAAAGTTTAAATTTTGAAAATGAAGCGAATAAATTTTGCGCTGTTTAAATTTTTATTACAATTAACTAGCCCAATATTATTCGCTGGCCTTTATTAAAAATTAATCAAATCAAAATTCATTTTTTTAGCATAAATTAAACTAAATTGGTCAATTTTATGATATCTTGATATTAAAATAAATAATTCTCGATTCTACAGATTTCAAATTACAAATATATGCTTCTTAGAAATAGCTTAAGTTATGGTACATTAAATTATGAATATCAGAGGTATGAGAATGAGTCCTTATATGTAGTAATATTAAGAACATGAAATTTTGAAGTTCGACGAAAATTGAAATTTTTTTTAATTGAATTGTATTGGTTTGCATTTGTATAATGAAAATAATTAAATTAAACTATTTTCCTATCCAGTTACTATAGAAACTAAAAAACTAATTTTATAACAATTTAAAATATTTTAAAATCATATTACTTCAGAAAAATAATATAATATTAAATTTGTTTGGTAAATGCCACATTACCACATCAATTAAAATATTTACCACACACTATTTCTGATAAGTGAAAATTTTAAAAATTACTTTAAACGTAATAAAGTAATTTATAATTTACTTTGAACTCAATTAATTCTAAAATTTATATATTAATTTGTAAAATCTAATATGAAAACCACAAAAATTTTCTAATTTATTCCAATTTAATGATCAGGGTTAAGTTTTCTAACAAATGTTATTTATGTGAAAATAAATTATTTCATTAAAACTTGGAATTTAGCTAGTGTAATTTGCCTTAGTCGATTTAATTATATTCAAGTATCTTTTCCATAAAAAAGTAAGTATAATTTAACATTTAATTAATTATAAACCTTTTTTATTATATACTCAATGTAAATTGTCATTTTAATACTTGTGTCGTTTTGTATTTTTAACAAGATTGTTTGTGATCTGTCATTGTAATTGCAAGGTTGATTAAAATCTGAAAACTATTTTGTTTATACATAGGATTACATATTAAAATTTCGCATAATTTCGAAGCAGTGATCTTAGCAATGTAGTGCTTGAGTATAATGATATTGAGAATAGAAGCAATAGAAGCAGGACCAATACAATTTTATGATAATTTTCCACATGAAATTTTCTTACTTGGGTTGCAATAGTTGATACGTTGATAGGTCATTTAATTGCTGGTCATAAATATAATTACAATTTAGATAACATTTAATTTGATTGTAATATTAGCTGAAATATTAAGGTTTGTCGTACTGAGTTGACGATTTCTTTAAATTGTAATAAAATATAATTTTCGTAAATATTTCTAAATAAAAAATGATTGATTATTATATATTTGTTTCGCCAAAATCACACGGATATAAGAAGTTTTCGATATAATAAATTGAGGTAATGATTAAAGTGGTTTTGTTTTATACCATTTAACTGAATTCAAAAGTGTTTTCTGAAGTTTTGATCATTCCGAATATTTGATTGGCTCACAATAGCCAAATGAGTTAATTGTAAAATATATGAAATTCCTTCCGTGAAGATATTATATATCAGGCATAAATTTTGCTGCTCACATTTTTGATTAGCATAAAATTTAAAATATCGATTATTAATTAAATATGTTATTTTATCAATCATCTTAGAAAACTCATAATAATAAAGTCATATAATAAAGTTTCTATATTATTTCATATTTTCAAAACTTTTCCATGTTAGTTACATTACTAAACAACGGACTTCAAAAATTCATAAAAAATTAAATCCATCAACACGAAATCTGTTAAGTAATTTTCAAAGTAAATAAATATTTTCATATTTCATTTTCCCATTACAAAATATCCAATATTATTGGTGAAAGCCATAAAAGAGAACCACTCCAATTATATTTATTTCCGTAATAAAACCATCATATAAAATTCAATTTTGAAAACGTGAGATAGTTCGCGTTGGAGCATGGTATTAATATAAATTTTCAATTTGTTGGTCGTCGTAATTAAGTGAAGCAATGGATTTAAAATATTTTTCATTTTTTTTTATATTTTGTTTTGAAACTTGATGGTTGGTTAAATTTTATTTTATTTTATTTTTTGACCGCTAACCTGCAATTTGCACTTTATCAAGGTAATTTAAATGTGTAAGCAATCAAGTTTTAGTATTCACGAAAAGGGCATGGTTAATAATTACATTTTAAATGAATTAATTTAAGTTTCTTTTGTAACTTAGTAAAATTATTTGAATTTGTCTGAATTAATTTTCATAAAAAATTATAAATTATCAAATAAATAAATTACTTATTGCTGTATCCCTAAATGCAATTGTTTTATAATTCTATGCTAATAAGATGATCTTGATTTATCCTTCCATTTTTTTTAATATGTAATAGGATTTCCTTATAAATTAGAAGATATAAAATCTGAGAAGACTGTATCCTTTTTAACAGAATTATCCTTATTTTATTATAAAAAAGTTAAAGGACAATAAAATGATTTTAAAATTATTTATATTATTTTATTGGGTTTCAGAACAAACAATCAACAACAAAAAATTATATTACCAGGAATTTCAGGATATTCTTGCAAAAGGTATTGAAGCTAAACTTCAATTTCAATTTTCTAAATAGGATTAAGATATTCTTTGATAAATTTCTAAATAAAGATTTTAAGTATTTAAATAATTTGCAGTTTAAGAAAAATAACGACAATTTTAATTTGATTTAGTTTTTTTTTTTAAAACTGTCATACAGTCTTGGCGCCAAATAATTGAAATTCCAGAAAAATATATAAAAATTTGTCAACTTTTCATATAAAGTTAATATGACATAATTTTTTTTGTTTTTATATGAATAAACTTGGAATAATAAAATAATTTCTAACCAATATTTTCACTATTTTCATAAAGTTAGGACTGCTGACAATTCAACATTTCTCTTTGGTATTTACTGAAATGTTATTATGAATTAGTAATTTTGTTATGAAAAGTTGTTTTTGAAAATTTCTATATCGAAAATATAATTTAATTTTATATTTTTGGCAACATGGTTTATATTCAAAAATTGTTTTTCATAATAAAATATTTTCAATAAAAACTAAACCATATAAAGTCGGTACCACACACTGATTTAAAAGTTAACTAGCAAATTATTTGACATACATTTTATCCATATAATTTCATTATTAAATTTAATGGTTTGCTGAACTTTTAATTAGAATATTTCGAAATTAAAATTGAAAGCATAAATTTAGTTGATAAGAATATTAAATTTGTTTGAATTTGAAGATAATTAGTGAATTTTAATTAAAATTTGGTATTATCCAGTAACGGCGATGGATTGTGCTATATTAGGTCTTTAGTTTGCTAAGTTGTGACACATTAAGTCGCTCTAAGTTGACTCAGCTTTAAATAAGTAGAAAAAATAAAAATTTAAAATATGTAAGCGGTTTTAAGACTGGTAAAATGTTACCATTAATTTGTGTCAATTAAAAGTGTCTTCACTATAAAGAATTTCATTGTTTGGAATTCATATATAATAAGTCCTAATTGCAATTAAATGTCATTGAGACTCTATGCTCCCAACTGGAGTGAGCTAGGAGATATAATCATTTTCTGTAATTTCATTTCATATTGTGCTGCAATAAACGTTAATTCAACCATGATATGGACACGACATTTATATTAGTCAAATTTAATTTAAAGTACGATGTTGTATACATCATTAATTTGATTTTAACATTACACTCGAATTAAACAAAGTCTTACAATTAACAGCTTTTTCCAGCAATTAAAACGTATTCATTATGTAAATAATTTTAGGGATTTGGTACTAATTGTAATTGACTATAAGGATATTTCCATCAGTAACGTATATAAAATGTCACATTGAATAACTAATTTCTTCTACAATAAATTTTTTAAAGTAATAATTTATTCCGGCTCCAATAATTCCAATTTTTACTAACAAAGTGTAGAGTTAATAATTACTTTTTGCAAGTTATTACACTTAAAATAAGTCGTGCACTGTAAAAAATAATATGTATATATTTAATGAAGCTACTAAATTATAAATTTAACTATTATTTATTTAAAGTTTTCAATTACTTTTACATAAAATCGATATAATATTTTTTAATTAAATATTTCAAATGTTTGTTTAAAAATGTTATGAAATATGGAAATTTATTACAATTTCATATAAAGTAAAAATACATTTTGTTATTTTAAAAAAAACTTATGTAAATATTATTTCCCTTTTACATATAATAATAAATTTTAATATTCCTGTCATCACTTTTTTATGAGAAAGTTATAGTTAATCGAAAATTTCTAATGGGGGGAAAACTTCTCAATTTATCAAATTGTATCATTTTTTTTGTATTATGCAAATCCTTTTTTTTGGTATATTTTGAATATATATTTTTCCAAAGTAAATATAAATATTTAATAATAAAATATTATGTTACATCATATAACAACAACATTTATCCAAATATCAATATTTTTATACCGCAAAGATACAAGTATCAAAATAAATATATAAAATTTTTAGAAGTTTACTTGTTTTGAATAAATATTGAATTTTGTGTATAGCTTCTAATAAAAATACAAATTAAATATTGAAAGACCAGACAAACTGCAGAGTTTTTATAATCGATTTGTAGAATATTTTATTTTTATAATCGTATTCATTGACAATATTTCGCCTTCATCATGACAACAGTCTCACAATTCGGTAGATTATTAGAATAATAATTAATTTACAAGACTTTGATATCAGTTTTGTAATTAAAAAGTTTCTAGCAACTGAACAGTGGATGTGATTATCAAATGTAAATAATAAATATTGCAATATATAAAATATAAAATACTTGTCCTTAGAACATCGTCCTTGTTTTCTACTGGACCAGCTTAAATTCATGTAATTGTGATTAATTGAATTCAAAATAATATTTGATTAATTCTGTAAAACTGAAATTTTTTGAAATTGACTAACATATGATAATGATAAGAATAATATTAGAGACAAAACTTCTCCAAATTTATGAGGAGTAGATCCTAAAATGACATAAGGAAATTCTGGTTGAATATGAATAGAGGTTACTAATGGATTAGTCGTAATCAAATTTTCTACTTCTCTTAGGAAGTATGAAAAAATTAGTGGTTAGTAAAGTAAGAATTATAATAATAAATCCTACAATAAGTAAGTGAAAAAAATATGATTTTTTTTTTAATTATATTAGAGTTCATTTCCAGGCGATTACTAGATCCTGTTTAATGAAGAAATAATGGTTGAATTATTGTTATTTCAGCTACAATAAAAGGTTAAATAAAGTGAAATATAAAAATCATAGGCTAGCATTATCTACTGCCATTCAATTACAAACCTTGCACTGGCAACAGAATTTAGAATTAAATATTTTAAATTTAAATTATCTTGAATTAAATAGAAATTATAACTTGTAATATTTAAAATTTAATTCGGAAAACCAAAAGTAAAATCAATATCTCAAAATGTGAATAACAAAATTAAATAGGAAATTTCCAAAACTTAAACAGTGAACAAATTTTCCATGAAAAATTTGATTCTTTTTTACTATATTTCTATTTATGGAAATTTTCAACATTTAAAATCAGAACACACAAAAATTAAATTTCAAAAAGGGATAAGAATTTAAAGGATAAAAATTCGTCCTTCTGAAAATTACCTATATATTTTTTGTATTCATTGATAAAATACGATGTAAAATTGTCTAGGACAAACGAAAAATAATTTCAATATATTGGAAAGAGTTTCATTTGTCCGAGAATTTTAAATATAATCTTATAAGGTCTGGATCCGATTATTAATCTGACCTTATTTTTAATGGAATGTTTAATAACAATTGATATAAAATTTATAGAAATAATGGGGGTCGATATCGGTAAGGGTTTTACCATACAAAATTTGTGGTTATATTGGTACAAAAGTATTTTTTAAATAATCGATAATTTTAAAGATTTTTTCTTAAAATAATTTTGACGTTTCCTCTTCTAGTGTTGCTTATACGAATATGTTTCTGCACAAATATTTGTGCAACCTTTTTTATGATATCATAAAATTTTTATATGTAGATAGATTATCATTATAATTAATTTCAATATAAAATTATATTTAATGAAAAATTGATCTAAAATTAAAACATTTTCATAAAAATTTTTATTGCTACATTAAAAATATATGATAAAGAACAAAAAAAAAATTATTATAGCCAATTAAATTTTATATAAACACAAATATTAAATTTAATTTAAATTTAGATATAAATTTATCAACTTTAAAATTTAACCCTTTCTCATTTTGTTTTGATGTTAAAACATTTGGGCTTAATCAGTTTAAAATACTAAAAATGAATATTAAACTATATTTAATACATTTTTCTGGACACATACAACGTCCTGCTTCAAGAATTTAACAAGTTTCGTCGCACTGCATACACAATTTATAGTAACGAGTTTTTTATTATTAAAATTAAAGTAACGAGTTACAAGTTTTATTTTGCTACGTTTTTAATTAAATTTTTGTATTTATGAGGTTATGAATTGTTGTTATCGATCTGCTATCGTCCTGAAAGTAATTTATTTTTATTTTATTTTTTTATATATTTTCAATTTTCATATTTGATTAAAATAAATCAAAACAAATAACAAATTTACATAAATTCTATTTAAAATTAGTTTTCTATAAAAATGACTCGTGATATTTTCAGTATCATAGCATAGACAAAAATTGAACTGAATCTAGTTATTTTTTTGATATTAAAATGCATTTCAATTGAATGTTGAATTCATCATTTTCATCACAAATTTGTTATTGTTTATCAATCATAGAGTTCTGTCCTTAAGGCAGTTAAGTCTATAGAGAGCAAATTTTAATTGGAAATGCATCACTAGTTTTTTTATGTTTCGATATTTTCAGGTTAAACTTAAATTAAAATATTTTTGCTCAGACTATCAAGTACATAGTAATAAATTGTGGTAAATTTTCATGTATTTTTTTAATAGGGAATACATATTTATATTTCACAGTATTATGTCCCATTTTACCTCTTCCATGACACCAATTTATCCAGTTTTAATTCTCCTGGTTCACTCAGACTTGTCGTTAAGTTACACTCCAAAAACTTAAATATTTTATTTCTGACAGCGGGGCCAAACTAGTTCCAAGGATACATATCCTTATAGAATTTTGTGTCAGCCTAGGGGCTGTTAAGCATTACAGAATGCTTTCTTAGTAAGATATTACCTGTAACTATTCTTGTAAGTAGTCTTACTTTTAGCATTCATAGTTAGTTAACTTCAACCTTCTTTTCTTGAATATATCAATTGGAATGTGGCTTCAATTGTATTGACATTCGTATTTAGGTAACATATTGTTAATTACCAGAACGCCGCTCTCGATTGGAACTATTATTTAGAAACGTATCAGATCTGATACACTGAATAGATAGGAACAAAAGAAACCTCTAGAAATGTGAATTGTAAAATCCAATTAATTTTGTGATTTATGCAATAAAGTTGAAATAAATTTATTGATACTTAAATGTAGCTTGTTAAAATAATAAATAAAATTATTCAAATGTAATACGTCACTGTACGTAAAAGAGTAAAATCTTATCTCGAATCTTCAAGGAAAAAAATCAAAAGGTCGTCCCAAAAATACCAGCAGAAGATCGACAATTTTAAGAATAAGGAAAATGACATATCAAAAGGGATAGTGTAAACACAGCAGTATCTAAGTGGGAGAGATGTAGATGTCAAGTTGAAGCCCTATACTCGCAGCAAGAGGTAGGAAATTACCTACCTAACAAAATTAAAATACCCTTTAAAATTTTATAGAATAATGATTTAAATATAATTTTTAATATACAAAATTATATCAGTTCCGTAGTACATAACATAAATAGCATTATCCTCAGCCCAAAGGATATTTATAATTTCAACAATAAAAGTTTTGTAAATATTTGCATCACAATTTTGATCACATCCTTTTTTTTATTATTATTATTATTTTCTTTACTCAAATTCTTTGAAAATTTACCAAAAAAAACCAACACTAGTTGAATATTATGTTAAGAGTGCAACAAAATAGCACTTTAGGGTAAAATACTTGAAATTTCCGGATTTGTGTTTCCAAGAAAAGAAAGAGTTTTCTTTCTCTAAATATTATTGAAAAATTTATATATGATAAAATTCTTTTAAAGATATTTCAACAAAAAAGAATATAGAAAGGATTATTGCTTTTCTTTAGTAGTTGCACAATTTCGGATCAGCTTTTGTAGATGTTTATGGCAAAATAAAATTCAACATAATTTTGTACATAGTAGTAAATTTAATATTGTATTTAAAATGTTTACTGTTTATTATATAAATAATTAAATTGCTATTGGCTAGAGTCTGAAATTGGTTAGGAAGTAATATTTCCTTGAATTTTTTATTACTTTTCTAATTTATTTACTACTAAAGCTGATATTTCATATTAGATGTGATATGCATATTTAGAATACATATTCTAAGAATGATTTGTATGTTTTATATCAGGATTGAATTAGTAAACAGAATATAATGAAAATTTAAATTGTTGCAGCAAAGGATGATACGATTTATTTTAGAGAAATTACTTTGGCAAAAATTCAAACTCAAATTGCTGGTAACCGTTTAAATACTACCCTAGGTCAAGTCGGGGCAAGAAATATCAGTAAAAAACATTTCAGTAAAAAAAAGGGAAATAAAACTAGTCAAATAATTTTTGACTAAATTGCCTTTTCAGAAGGATATTAAATCAAAAAACTGAAAAGGCATTTCAGTCTAAAATTTGTTTGAACTTTTTTTTTGACTGAAATGTTTTTGACTGGAATTCCAGGTGCCGGTCAAGTCTTATTATGAATTGATTTATTCTTTATCTTTTAAATAATTTATATATCAAATTTCAAGCATAATAGCAGAGTTTTTTTTAGAAAGTGTTGGTATAGGCATTATTAATTACTAAAATTGACATAGTTTAGATTAGATTAAAATGGTTTCGTTAAGGCAGTGATACGAAACGTTGGCTTCTTTTACACTGTACCCTAAAGAGATCATATATGCCTACCCTACTAGTATTTGGTGAATTGATGCCCAGTCTTCTGTTGAAGTCTATAGTTTTCTTGGCTGCTGTAACACAAATTATGTGAACACTTAAAAATCCTTTACTCATGTATGTTAGTTTTTTCGGCCTACAGTCTCGCAGTTGCAGAGTATATGCAGAGTATATAATCCGAACAGAACTGACCAGTTACTATTTTCAGACTTTCTGATCTTTTTTAAGTGATACCTAAGCAGGCAGTTAACTGACCTGTGAACAGGCCGATTATTATGGATTGATTTTGGTAGATGGATTTCATATTATTTTCCCATCCACTTATTTCCTTCATTAGCTCAGTTTTGGAATTCCTTCCACAAAAAAATGATCGGTTAGGTCCTGTTGGAGATAAATCACTGTCAAATTTATTGATTTTACGGCTACAAGATTAATTACATTACATTTTTGTAGTATGAACTGACTTAAGCCACCAATAATAACTTAAAAATGAAAACTTAAACCGCCATTCTTTCGCTTTGATAACTTAAATTTGATTTTGTAATTCACGATTGATAAATTTAAGAAAACATAACTTTTAAAAAACAAAAAATAAGAAAATGTTTAGCTGGTTATTATTAATTGTATTAAGTTCTAAATTTTCCTTTTAAATTTTCATAAAATTGTAAATTACCATTAAGAAAGCAAAAAACTTTTATAACAAAAAATTATCCATTTTGTTTATGCCAGTTTTTTAAAATATAATTTCATAAAAATTCTTTTCTTACTTTTTTTTCACAAAACAAAACTTTTATATTTTATCTTATTACGAAAATTGATAAAATTACAAGTTACAAGTTTGTTTTATATTTAACTTTTTTTCTTTAATGTTTTCTCAAAAATTCTATTAGAAAGTATATCTTTTTAGGACATAAAAAGAATAAACCCTAATTTAAAAGAATATTTTAACAAAAGACCTAAAGATGATTGGCTAGATAATTTACCTAACATTTCTATCCTTGACATATTTAATAAATTTTTTTAAATTTATATCCTTTGCGTGTTCAACTGAAAAAATAAATATAAGAAATTTAAGAGAAAAGACAATTTTTTAGGTTTTACCTTGATTAAAGGAATAACAATGGGGTCAGTTGTAAAGTTGAAATATACTATAAAAAATATTATCAATTTTATATTTTCAACTTCATTTTATAAGAGTTAGTTTAAGGTTACTGTTATAAGTATAAATTATGATTAAATCTATGTTAGCGATCTTTCACATCACCAAAAACTATGTTGTCGCTTCTCTGGAAACGTTTCGACTGTCACTGAAACAGCAGAACTGTCTCATCAACAGGACGAGCACAATCACTGACGAATAATTAAAAGGGATATCACAATAAGCTAAATGGCTGCATTCATTAAGATTGTCTGGGGCCTACTTTTACTCTAAACGTTAACCTAAACCTATTTTCTGAAGATCCCTGTAAGATATTTTTAAATCTTAAAATTTATTTGTATTATATATAAATTGATTTAGTTTTGTAATAATATTTAAAATATAACATTGTAAAATTACAAAACAAAAAATCATTTTCAGCAAGTGTTGCACAAAATTTTCATATTTTCCTTTTTTAAATTTTTTTTAATTTTCCAGAATTCTTAGCATTGTACAAATTTCCGCTTTGTTGATTATATAATATAGACGTTTATAAATAAAATAAAATTTTATAAGTAAATAAGTAAAATTATTGTTCTAGTGACACAAATTTACATATTCAATTTTCATATAATTCTTTGAACCCTTCTTAAGAAAATTGAACTGTCAAAAATGTTTGTTTCGTCTTAAAGTATTGTAACTTTACATAGACACAGCGAAATATTTACAGCGAAAATCATATAAAAGTTCATTTATAAAATTAAAAATTGATATTACTCAGGTTATAATTAAATAAATTGTAAATGGATTACTTATAAAATATTAGAGTAAAGTTTGAAATAAATAAAAAATTAATGGTCGTGAAGAAACAATGAATTCCTTAATGTTGGCAGAAGTTTTATTAATTTTTTTAAAAGGATATTTCAAGAAAATGGAAAATACATAAAGATTAATTGATATTAAAACTAAAGCGGAAATTAACGTTGCAGATGTTTTCAGATGCAGTGCTATTATAAATTAATTGATTTTCTTTGATAAGAAAATTAGAAAATTGAAATATTCAAAGGAAAAATTGTTAAGACATAATATCGCAATTACTTGAAATTTTGAATGCATCAAGAAAGTTTCTTTTCGTATATTATACTACGCATATTTTTGGTTATTTCTATACTGAAAAGCCCTTTTTCAGATTTTCACCAGTGCGTAACCATTTTTTCGGTTGTTCCACCAGTGGAAACCCATTTTTCGGGCTATAATTGCTACACCAGCTTGTTTTTCGATTGTCCAATTTTTTCACATTTAGTGAAATGCTAAAATTACTAAATTTTTATATATAAATGCATATTGAACAATTTATACAATTGTTTCTGCATAATGATATTCACAAATTTTCCATTGCATAATAGCTACATAACATACACTAAAAGAAGGAATTATTATAAAATTTATGTTTTTGTCACAATAAAGATACAAGCATAAATTGGCATCAGATGCTATTGTGATAGGATTACAAAAATATTAAATTTATGCATACAATATTGTATGAATGTATAGCGCTGTATATTATTGCTGTGTGCCTAACGCATAAATTATAAACTCTTAATCTGTGCATTATATAATAATCCTGATTGATACCAAAAATGTTTGGAGAAATATATACATATGAACATATTCATTGCTGATGGCTAACAATAAATAGCCTATCTCAAGCCTGGAAATACAAAATGTATGTAAAAGCTCTTATAAGAAATTTTTAATAAAAATAATATAAAATAAATTAAATTATTTATTATTTTTACATTTAAAAGTTACAGAATTATAATTACACTTTTGTGCTTTACAAGTTTAAAAGCGATGAATTTATAAAAGGCTTACAAAATTCTTATTAAGATATCTAATCATTTTTCCAGATATTATTTTAGCAATGATTTTCTTTTTAACATTAATTTTATTTATTATTTTTCTACAAAATTAATTTCCATAATTTGGTTAACTTCAACTATACTAAAACAAATATCATTCCAAAAAAATAATAAAATATCTTGTTATATTAAGAATCTTTATGTTAAGTTTTAATATGAAAAACAAATTTAAATTTATATATATTTTTTTTAACTTTATTTCACGACAAAGTTTAGATATAAGATTAAGAATTAAATTATTTTAATACACTCCATGTAAACGAATAACATAAAGAATGAAATTTTAATTATTTTGGTTAAATTACATGCATAAAGATCCATTTTTCCAGGAAAATCATGGATAGCTTTAATTTCGTTTTGCTATGCAAATTTCCCGATCTCATTACCGTCAGTATCGAAAACTATGCCTTGTTAAAAACTCCAGACACACCAGATCCAGTTGCGATATTCTGTGTGAACCGTCTGACACAGTATTCAATTCAATTTCACTGACACAGTATTTTCGTATTAGTAAATAGTTAATAAATTTATTCACAAATTCTGTTAATTGATAAAAAAATATAAATCCTTTATTGATGAACTAGAGAGGCATACCAGCAACTTTATAATAATTATTTTTTTATTCGTTAAATACTAAAACTAATTTAAATATTAAATGTTTTTAATATAAATTTTCAGACCATTACATAAATATTTCATTTGGTTACAGAAACATTAGATTAGGAATATAATTCAAAATATATTTGAATAATATTTCTATACTTTCTTTTAAAAAGCTATATAGTATCAACAAATTGAATAATAAATTGTGTAATAAATAATATCCTTAAATGTTAGTTTTGTTTATTCAACAGACAAATAAACAAACTAAAATTTTTATGACATTATTTATTACACAAAAAATTTTCAATGTTTTATGGCCAAAATAAAAAATACTGAATCACAAACAAAATTTTTTTTTTGTGAATGTATTATTAGTGGAAATATATTATAATTCATATTACACACTTGTTTTCAAGGACCTCTAAAAAAAAATAACAAATTTGAAACACAGTAGGATAATACGTACCAATATGACGATGTAAGTATTATTATACTATATACAAAAAAAAAATTATATCACAATCGGATAACTAAAAAAATAGTGTAAACAAAATGATAAATTTCTGTAATAACTGAGTACAAATCTGTGGCCACAAGGAATAACCGCATAACTCGGTTTTCGTAGTTTTTCAGAAAGAACAAATTAAGTTTTAAATTGTTTTTTTGAAAAAAAAGTATAAAAGCTAGGTGAACGAAATTTTGAATGCTGATAAAGAAGCTTTTGACAAAAAAATTGTATAAATAGAGCAATAAATAAAAAAGTTATATGTATTAAGTAAAATAATTGATAAGTTATTATTCATCATTACAAAGTATGTTTTTTTTAATGGCATAGCTATCTCAGTTATTTGGTTATAAACTAAATAAGTTCTCAAGAACTTGCACAATATGATTTGGAATAATAACCTATTTATGAATACGTTGTTCTTCAATTAAAATATAGTTATTTGGAATAATCGCATAACTGGATGTGTGCTGTTATTCCCTTAAGTACAAAATTTAAATTTTGGTTCATAAGTTGCTAAGGAATATTAAAAGTATATGTCTACTTAATAGGTTATTCCAAAACGAAAAAATAAAAATTTGAATTCTTTAAAAATACTTTTTTAAAAGATATGTTATTATTCCAAATGCAGAGGGTGTAGTTAATAAGATATGCGATTATGTATTTTTGTAATAACTTGGTCAATATTGACCCTACAGTTGTACAATTTTTTTTGGCAATATTAGTGTCTAAAATTCTACGGCATGGCGATGAACAAGAAATAACCGCATATCTCGACTTATGTTGTTATTCCTTTTGGCCACAGAAATAATTATTATCAAAATTTACAAAAGTTTCCTAAAAATAGAAATTAATTGAATAAAGAATTAAAAATGAAGATTTTTAAAATTCATGATATTTTATGGAAAAATTAAATAATTTCAAATTATTAAATATTTCATTTATTTTAATTAATGTTCATATAGCATAAAGAAACTGTCGAGCATATTCTGTGATACTATACAGAAAAGATAGTTACATAAGGAATTTCAGAGCCCTTAAGAGATTATTGACACAGGTTATGAGCTTTTTAAATGCTTAAACATCTACTGATCATATATATTAGATATTTTTATGACACGACGCAGGAAGGCTTTATTTTACAGCTTTAACGACCCAAATTTAATTTAATTTATATATAAATTGTGACAAAATAAATTTATTTTATACAAAATTAAAATATTTTACTAAATTTTGTCAACAATTTCTCATATTAAACTTTCTCATTGTATAATAAAACTAATTCTATTAACATAATCTTTTCCAACAAAAACTAAATCACCATAATCATCACAATATAATGTAATTATGTAAAAAAAACGTATACAAAAAAGATAATATTTCATTTACTTCATTCTATGCTCCTTAGTGAAAATGAAAAAAAAAAAATTATTTTCCTTTGTATATAAACTTACAAGAAATAATAGCCAAAAATTAGTTTTTTTTCCTATATATAAAAAAAGGACATTATCATATTTCCGCTTAAGATACTATAAAAAGATGTAAAATTTTGAAGTAATTTACATAACAAATTTTTACAAACAAACGACATAAAAATATAACAATTTTTTTTTAACTAAAATTTATGTAATGAAATATCCCACTAACGTAAAGTTGACGTACAGTTTACGGCGATGTATAGAGTATACCATTTTTTTTAAAAAAAGGTTTAAAATGGAGGAAAAAAAGGAAATTCTTGAAAATTACTTTTTAATGTTATATTAAGAATAAACTAAGCAAACAACATAGTACAAGTAGTAAACCTAATCATTTTTTAACTTTCCCTGAAATTGTTTAGTAAATATCCAAACTGAAAGTAAAAATAGGATTCAATTTTTGTAGGATATTAGTTTTTAAAGTTTTTAGTATATAACGTAAAAAAAACCTTTATAATTATAAAATAATATTAATACGAATCAGATATTCAGGAAAAAAGTTCTTATCTTGTGAAAAAAGGTTAAATTAACTATAAAATTTTAAATAAGGATAAATTTAAAAGATCCTTTCATTTTACGCTCTACCTTTTTTTTTTGGTTATAAAATTCATTTTGATATGAAATTTATAATTTGATCTAAAATATTTTAAACAAAAATACGAGAAACTTTATTAAAAAAATATTCTGTAATATCATTTAGATTACATAATTGTAATAAGTAACTTTATGTAATTATGTGCAGTAACTAATCAAAATCAAATAATTTATTACATCAAATTTATTATAATTATCAAAGTTTCTTTTAGTTTTCTCCTTTATATTAATTTATTTATATTTTAATCATAAATCTAATACTTTTCTCAATTTAAGGATGTTCACCATGTCTGCAAGTAAAACCAAACTAAACTATTCATAAAAAATTAAAATTTACATAAAAAAATGTGAAAAATTTAATATAAAATAATTTTCATACCATAATTTCACGTGAAATTTATTATGGATACTTTTGGAAAAAGATGCCGATACCACTACTTATATTCATGTTCACATGAATAGTGTAGCCAGATGAACATCAAAAAACTAGAACGTAATGTACTTCTATGTATTCCACTCAAAATGTGCGTAGCGAATACGGTATAACAATTTTGGTCAGATAATTGGCAGATTGACTACTAAAACTACTCTTAATACTACTTCCCATTAAAATTCAATTTTAATGGGAAGATGTGAGTTATCTTTAGTAGGGTATCATTTCAGCGAAATTTTGACATGTCTCGTTATCTTATCTAAGCTAAGTTAAAACTTATATAGTAATTTTTCCATGATCTGAAGCAGGGTATGGACCCATAAATCTTATTAAATAGAATATTAATCATTATAATATAGGATAATCATTTATTTATCATAATGTTATATGAATATAACAGACTTCAGGATAAGAAAACGTTTAGTATTATTTTGTAAGGATAGCATTATTAAAATTCAACAGGCTTTAAATTTAATTTTTTTATAACTTCGATGAAATGAAATATTTTTAATTATAATTACAATTTTTATAACTAAACTATGATCTTTACATTTCGTTTAACTAAATTTAGATTGAATATTTTATAGTTCTAGACAAAATAGTCAATTTAAAATTAAAAAATTAGAATCACTAGAATTTTTCTACCGAAATTTATAGAATTTTACTAAATGCATTAATCGGTAGGGGCAACGGTGGCGTAGAGGTAGATGCTATGCTGTGAATCATTTTGTTCCAGAGTCAACCCCAGATATCGATCTTTGCTATAAACTGACCCAATAATAATTATATCAAATTGAAAATTTTGTGGGGAAAATGTTAATGGGTGAGTCCATTTGTTGACAAAAAATGTTTCACTATTAAAATGCATTAAATGGTTGCAATTAAAAGTTTCTTCACTATCGAAACATCTCTTGTCATTGACCTGTGCTCCCAAATGGAGTGAACAAGGAAAATTGATTATTAAACGGTGGAAATAAACTCAGAAAAACCTGTCGTTATAACAAACTTTATAGACGTGTTTTGAATAAATTTTAGTATTAGCAAATTATCTTAAAGTATAAATTTATGTCATTTTGTAATATGGACAAATTATTCATAAATTAGTGAATATTTTTTTATTATGAAGTAAAATTTTTACATATAATTATTATGTTATGTATATTGTCTATATAAAATTACAAAACTAATTTACAAAAGTAAAATTAAGACAAAATTTTATATTATTTTACCCAAAACCACAATAAAATCCACTGAAAACCTTTGAAACCTCAAATTTTTGCAAGAATATTTAATTTCAGGAATATTAAATCTACAAAAGTTTTCTGACTCTCAAAACTCAACATTTTATATATTCAGAAAGTTTGCTATCAAGATTTTATCATTTTATTTAGTAAAAATTTTGTTATTTTGCATTAAATTAGAAGATTTATTTAGCTATTTACATATTTAGACAAAAAGTTTTTAGTTTACATAAATTTCTTTGTTTTTATTCAAAACTTTTTTATATAAATATTTTTATTTTGAATCAACTTTTGTACATTTCTATGAACTATGAACTGTGAAGAAATTTATTGATTAGTTTATTTTGATTCAATGATTAGTAAGAAAATATTTTAAATTATCTTACTAACACCATAAACTTTTAAAGCGGAGAAAGTTGATAATTAGTAACAAACAATTTATAAAGTGGACTGTGATATCATACACAAAATCTTATTATTAAATGAATGAAGAAACCATTTTGTGATACTACGCTTTAATTTTAAATATAAGACTGAGAAGGCTGAGAAGCGATACAATTTTTGATAAATCCAATGTAAATGAATTATTCGAAACCAACTATTATACGATTACAGCCAGTAAATTTTAATTAACTCTGAGTTATTGATGTGTTTTGCGAAGTCAAATGATGACGCAATTGCAGAACATTTTGAAGAGTTTTCTAGTAAAATTGAAAAAAAGGTGGAAAGTAGAGCATGGAAAAATTCAATACAAAGAGCCCGTATTTTAAGAAACTCTAAGTTCATTGATGATATAAACAAAATTTAAAGTATAATCTTTAAAGTAGAATTTTTCTATTTTCTATTTTATGTTTCTAGGCAACATGGGAAATTAAATATTGATTTCAAAATTATAATCAAAATGATTGATTGGATTTTATTAGTCGTAATAAAAAATTTCAATATTTCTCTCATGATATGATTTTTATGGAAATATTTATTCTAAAAAACACTACGAATCTGTTAAAAAATTAAAAAAAAAGATTTTTTTATTTTTTTGTTACATATTCTTGAAATGAAAGTAAATTTTATGTTAAGTTTTTAGAAGATTAATTTTATATAATATTTTATACAATCGATTTTATGCTAATCAAAGTAAAATTTCCTTAATGTTTTTATGAAAATTATTTGTTGTTGAAATAATAAATTTTTCTTTTATGATTTCAACTTGAAATTATATTTATTTTTTGTATTGATGATGTTTGATAATTTTATTGAATTATATTTTTATTTGAAAATTTTCATACAATTATTTTTGTGAAGGGAAAACATTTTCTTTTGATTGGCTTCATTTTATTTTGATTGCTTTTAAAATGAATATAATTTATTTAATTTTGTATGTTTTTATAGATAATCATATACAATATGGAAATTTCATAACGTAAGGAAAACGAAAGCGATAATTATCTTACTGCTATGCAAAAACAATAATCGCTATCCTAACTGGCAGTGCTTAATCGGGAATCACTTGTTAAGGCTTGAAGTCATTGCAAGTGATCAATTTAGAAATTGCAGCGACCAGGGCAAGCTGAAATTCTGGAACACCTTATATGCTACTATTCTGCACTCGCTAGACGTAGAAATTTCATTCTAAGTAAACCCTACTACCCATCTTTGATAGAAGTTTCAAATTGAAGTACTTTTATGTAATCCTCATTAATTTCACACACAAGCTCAATCTCTCCGGTTACCAAGAAAATCGGGACCTTTCCGATTATTTGTTTGGATGAGCGAAAACAAGCATAGGGTAGGGAGAAATATTGTTAGTATGTTATGTTATACAGAAACATAAAGAAATAAATTCTGGAACTCATTACATAAAACTTATCAAAGCTTGCTGCAATTTCGTTGACTTAATTGATAACTTCTCAATACTAGTTATCCATAAATTTAGTACCACTATCCATTTACGTATGGTCTTTGTAAGGCTCTACTGTCACTATCAAAATTATATTTTGATATTTTTAATACATTGTTAAATCAAATGAAAGTATTAGAATTTACAAGAAGTTTTCCCAAGGATTCAGTCTGCTTGTCATTTAATTAAAGGTATGAAAATTCTTCAATTTATCAGTTTTATAATTATTATAATATCACAAGAATTTATGAAAGTTAATAGATTTTTGCTTTAAAAATAAAAAGTTTTGCATTGTAAAATTAAATTGCAAAAGTTTTTATATATTTTCATAATAAATTTGTAAAATAAATTAAATATTTCGTGGTTTAATTAAATATTTCGTAATTTTTTTTACAAAGTTTTGTAAGTTTCACTATTCTATTATCAGTCAGTCCTTAGAGATAATGTGTAGTACGAAAAGTATTTAAATTTTGTATACTTAACTAAGAGAATTTCTGGGTTTTCGAAGCACATACATTTTTAATTGTCTTTAATTTAATTGTAGTAATTATTAAAATAAGTTTCTTTAACTTTATTAGTGTTATTATATTTACCATATTTTAGACTGCAAGGATTAGCTTTTTTTTCATAAATCTGATTGGAAGAGATTATTACTGTCTTCATAACTAAATTACAAAAATAATAGTCATATTACGTTCATGAGAAATATTTCTGAAGCAATGATATTGCGTCTGGATTCATTAGGATTTCAATATATCAAAACAATAATCTATTAATGTAAGTTTAAAATATTTTCGATCTTGAATTATATTAGGGTTTTTAATCTTTATAGATTTGTAAAATAATTAAATAAATATTAATTAAATCATTATAAATTAAAAATCTATAATTCATTATTAACAACGTAATTTTAAATCAGATAATTCAATATTTAATTATAGGAAAGCAAACTGGAATTTATTAAAAGATTGTTTATTAGTTCTTTTCGAAACTTGGATTTCATGGATACCTATGGATAAAGTTAGTGGCTTAGTGTTGGTATCATCTTGATAGACCTAATCTAGTTGCACCACCTTTCTAACTTACTAACTCTCTATAAGGAATTCTGAAACCCAAATTTGTTTATTATATTTTTGTGATCAAATATTATAAATTCATAAAATAATTTTTTTTCAATATAAGTGAACTTTTGATTTCATTAGACCAGAAATAGAATTTTACAAAGTATTTACTATTTAGAGTTTTTACTTAGTTACAAAGTTAAATTCTTCCAACATGAAATTTCCATTAAATATTACAAAAATAGTTAAAAATATTAAATGAAAATTTGAGGTATTTATAAATGCAAATTTTTTTTTGCGGAATTGATTTTATAAACCAAACAACAAAAAATTATAAATATTTTTAATAATCCATTAAAATATTATGCCAGAGTCAGTAGACCTGACTTGTCTGAGGTTTAATAAATGAATAGTAGTTGCTGAAAGGTTTTTAATTCTTTGAATATTAATTGACAAAAATGCTAAATTTTTGATAGTTCAACTGAAAAAAATGACGTCTACATAAATATACTCGGAAGCTGTAATAATTGAAAACTATTGTGCAGAATAACGAAAAGATTTTTGTTTTATGATTAATTTTATGAAACAAATTTGATCCAAATTACGAAAAATTGATTTATTTAAATACCATAAATTTAAAATTTGTTTAAATATTTTAAATATAAAATCAAACAAAAAAAATTTCAACATTTTTAAGGTCACAAAAGATTTCCCATTTTCCTCAAATCAATAAATTCAACCAAATTTTATTGTCATTTTCTGTGGAAATTTATTCATGTATATAAAAAAAAGGGTTATTAAATATAAATATGAAAATTTGTCATAATTCTTTATCTTTTAAGGATATTTAATAGGATCTATTTATATAAGGGATTTTAAATGTAATAAATTGTAAAAAAATTTAAATAGAAATTGTGAAAATATACAGAACGCTCAATGAACATTTAAACTAACCGTAGTGTGAATATATCTTATAAATATTTTTGGTATACCTACCAAAATCCTTTCATGCTGCGAATTTGAGGCTTTATAAAAAAGATGAAGCTAATATTATAAATAAAATAATTTGTATTTTCATTACAAATTTTTGCCGGTTTCTGAAAATCATTTATGGATCTTTAAATTGGTACGAAAAAAATGCTGCTAAGTAGAAGGGAAGCATATAACTTGTATATATGTTCGAGAGTGATTTATGTCTTGTAATTAAAAGTGAATTAAAAGTGTTTTGTGAAAAATAATTAAATATTAGTTAGCGTGAGCCTATTTAAGGTTTGTATTCGAAATTTTACAGATACGAACTTTTTAACATGGACCTACTAACGATCCCAGTCTATACTAAATTTAATTAAAATTAGATATTAATTACATGCTCCACTACTGCTTATTAATTTTATTAATTTGAATTATGTATTTAAAATTTAAATCAAAGATAATTAATATATAAATGTTAAATATGCAATTATCATGGTAAAAAATACATAACTAATTAATTATTATAATGAATCAATTTATTTGTCTTGTAAATTTTAATGAATTAGAATGAAAATTGTACTTGCTATATTTTTAAAGCAATTGTAATCAACATATTCAATAAACTATAAATCATTTCTACAATTGGATATAAAAGTGCAAGCATTAATGATTTAACTTACTACTAACTAAGTTATTGAAAAAACCTGAAGATAATTAGTTCAAATTGAAATAATTTATGAATAAAAAACTATTAATGGTTGAAATTTTAATTTGGATAACAATTAAAATTAAAGTATGAATTTCTATAAAATATTTTATTTTTACATATAAAACAATATTTATTTAATGAAAATTTCAGAAATTATATTTTATTATAAATATAAAATGTTATAATTTTAATTTATTCAAACATTATTTTACTAATCTTCATTTGTCATTTTTAATTTCTTCAAATTTTAATAGTGTAAATAAATGAAATGAAATAAATGATTATTTAAAGTTAAATTATCTTATGCAAATAAAATAACATGAAAAAATTCATATTTTTCTGTATTTTACATTTTATTGAATTACTTTTTTTGCTCAAGTTAATTAAAATAATGAAAATTCAAATATTGAAATAAAGAAATTTTATATTTTGTTTAATTAACAAAAATTTATGAAAAGATAGTTTTTAAAACATATATTTTTAAAATTGAATATAAAGTTATTGCTATAAAATTACCATGCATATTTCTTAGATCTCTATTAAAAAGGAATATAATTTTATCATTCTTCATTTGATTTTCATTTTTTTACTCGTTTTTCAGTCATTATAATTTACTAGTTTTAATAAAAGATATTTGTAATTTATGCAAAAAGCTTTAACATTAAATTGCTAAGTTTCTAAATACATCTGAAAAAAATAAACGAAATTCTACAATTTATTTTTATTAATTTTCTCAACATTTTAATATATTGATTCTTGGCTACAGCCATAGGACATGAATGAGTTTATTCACAGAACTCACAAGCATTTTTAATCGCTTGATATATAATTATCAGCGTTATTATTATGATAATGTTGCCAATTTAATGAAGATGACCATTAAAATAGTTTCCAATAAACAGTAATACACATACAATAATTCCAGTTACATTATTTTAATTAACTGTTTGGAGCTTCCTTAAGCTAAGTTTACATTATGACGAAATTGTTTTTTTTTTTTTCATAATAAATACGAAAATAGCAAGAAGATATATTTAGGACCTATAATAAATAATATTACAGAAAATTATACGTGTTGCCACAATGGTTTAACATAATTTTTTCTTATTATAGTTTAACTGAATCTAATATCCTTGCAGTAATAAGAATTTATAAAGGAACAAATTTATCTATAACAACATAATAATTTAATATGCTGACAATGTAAAAATAAAGAATTATATTTTTTTTTATTACTTATAATATCATAAATAAATTTTAATATCCTTGGAGGCAAGATAAAAGTATAATAAATTAAAAGGTATTTGAAGTTGAAAGCAAAAAATTTATCCACTTAGGTGAAATTTAGCTGAAAATAGTTTTTCAAAAGTTCTACATTTAAGGGTGTAAATTGAAAATGTGAATTTATATTATGATTTTATAAGAACTTATTATTTATATCTTAAATAAATGTAACACTATAGAAACATAAAATTAATTTGATTGTAGGATATTTAGGGCCTCAGAACAAGAGTGGGCTAACCCACAAAAAAAATTTTGCAAGAAAAACGTATTTTGAAAAATACGATATTTGCAAATGGTGTAAATATAATTATTAGAATTGTTTTGACTACGAACAAAAAGTTATTCTACATAGTTTTACAGTACTATAAATTGGCGAATACTATTTTTATCATCCATAATAAAGAATACATTTTTGTGGGTTAGGCCACTCTGGTTCTGAGGCCCTCATTTGTAATATATATTTCAAATATATTTCTAATCTAAGGCATTATGGTTTTTTAGTCCATATAGAGGTTTCACGTCAAGAAACCGAATTATTATAAATAATTTGGTTTCTTGAAGTAATTAAATATTTTTTTAATACTCTTCTGGCAATGTAGATACATTGCCAGAAGAGTATTAAAAAAAATATTTAATTAGGCCTAAAATTTAACAAATCGTATAATTATTAATGAACCAAACTTTACGTTTCACTTCTATTGTTTAAAGCACGAAAAAGAAACAAAAATTATAATGTCAAATTCAGATTTGAAGCTTTGTAAATGTGACTTCATCCCGAAATGAAAAATTTGCATTAATCTTCAACCAGCTTTGTCATAGTAATGATAAAAATTACCAAAATGAAAATCTGATAATATAAATCTGTGTTAAATGAATATGCTAACAATTTTCTTTAACCTAATGCCATACAATTTTGAAAACAGATTGTTAACTGATTGTATTTTAAAATTGAATTTAGCTACATTTGAATGTTTAATAACTTTTTACAGAGTTTTTAAATTTTCATCCTTATAATTTCAAGTGTATACAATTTTTAACATTGTATCATACTCGAATCATCCTTTTTATCCTAATATTCAATTATTTTTTCCTATACAGAAGTGAAGGAATTGTTATAATGATTTTTTTTTGCAATATTATACAGAAAATTTTATTAAACTTTCCATCAGCGCAGAAATGAAGGCAATTTATCTTTTGATTACCGAGCGAATTTTACTATACGGGAAGATAATATGAGATTTATGTTTATGTAATAATTTTAACTATGTACATAATTTAAGCTTTTAATTTAAATTATATTTATTTTAATAACATTTGTAATTGATTTTTTATAGAATTTTTATAAATCATATTAAATAAAATTCTTAAAAAACTGAAAGAAAAAAGTTGACTTTCTTAATTTTGATTATTTTTTATTAAATTTAAAAATATTGATAACAAAAACATACATAGTCAAATGATTCATCACCTGATGAAACCAATTTTCTAGTTTGACGCATATTGTAATAACATTTCCGAATATTCTGTAACATTTTATTTATATACCTCCTGTGTAAGTTTGATTAATATACAAATATGAATAAAAATAATTTCGAAAAAATGTCAACCACACCTGCTAATGTAAAAAAACAGGATATTAAATCCAGGTTACAGAGGAAATATCATTTTATGTTTTCCAATTTTCGTTCTAATTTTGTATCTTAAAGTACATTTTTGTATAGAAAAATTATGTTCATCTAAAACATTATTTATTATACTGAAAAAAGGATGGAAGGATTTTATTATGTAAATGTGTGAGTCCTTATATTCAATATATGAATAAGAATTAATTTGTTATTAAGATTTACACAAAATTTACTGATGTGTATAAAAGCAATCTTGTCAATAAAGGACACTTAATTGAACTTAAATATAATGAGTTTAGAGCTAAATATAAAATTAATAATAACTGTAATTAACACAGTGTAAACAAGACCCTTGAAAAATTTTACACCTTCAGGGACAATTAAAAAACTGTCAAAACAAATTCCCCATTAAAATTTCAAATTTTCATCTCGTTGAAAGGATTCCACCACAATCAAATTAAAACAATAATAGAACAACAAAAATCTTTATCAAGAAAATATTTATCACCTTTCAAATTATCAAGGAAAATGAAACTAAATGAAAATATAAATGTAAATCGTAATGAGACGCGATGCCATTCTGTGTTTTGTTCAGAAAATTTCCATGAAAAATCACATTTTAAATTATTTCATACTAAAAATAAATTTTCTTTAGGCAGTAAAATGTTTTTTTTCTTGTTTTTCCAAGTTTGATTTTATTTTAATTCACTTTTTTACAAAAGAAAATTATTCAAATTCAAGTCACTAATTAGCAATTATGAATGCTAATTAGGATACAATTTTTGTTAGTGTCATACTTGGTTTACGTTTAGTCGGTTACAGAGGAAAATAGAAAGAAAAATAACCGGAATAATTGAAATGTTTTTTCTGGGGTTTTTTTCATTATGAAAATGCACCTTTGTCTTAAGAACAAGGTGGGTTTTTTTATTGTATAATTAATGGAGGTTAAATGAATGAATTATGGTAGAAATATAAAATAAATTTAGTAAAAAGAATGTTATTTTAAATTATTTATTGAAATAAAATTTTAATCTTAAAATTACTTATTTAACATATTACGTAAACATGCCGGGCGACTCAGACTGACAACTGAAATCGCTTGTAGAGGCAGTTTTGAAGATGATAAGACAATTGAGCATCTTTTATGTCACTGTCCTTATATGTGCAATAAAAGATTAAAATTTTTCGGTTCTTATTTTGTAGGAAATTTAACAGAATTAAGCAGTGAAAAACCTGCTAAGTTGTCAAACTTTATAAACGAAGTGGGATGGCACGATTCGTGGTGAAAAATGGTCAACGTTTCGTAAGGGGGTACAATGGACCGTAGGGTCTAAATACGTGGTTTGGCCGCTTCCATTTCCTCCTGCTCAAACCAACCAACCAATCATTTAATATAAAAAAAATTATAAAGTTCACTTTTCTATATCCAAAAGCGTATCAAGTCAAAATATTTTCTTTTACGTATTAAAATTATGTAAGACCAATTTTATAGCCACTAAATTTTGCATTTGAAATGATTTTATTTTAACATATTGTTAATATTTTCCAAGGATTTTTAAGGCTATTACCCAGAAATGTTTGCTTATGTTTCAATAATTTTATCTGAAACAATGTAATTTGAACAATACAAAACAACATCACTAAGGACTATTTATACACATCCTTATTATATTAATGAAACTCATTATTATCAGAATTTATTTTCTTATTCTTATGAATTTTCTTTTTTCTTTATTTTCTTATCACACAAGAAAAACGTTTCATTAGTACGGCAACGTGATAAATAACTTTCAAGCGGTTTATTCTCTTGTGTAACTATTATCTAAGTATTATTATTTTTATTATACTCAAGGACCTCATCATTAATATGTATATACCTGCAGATAAATGGTTTCAATAGAATAATAGTTTTAGACTTATTATAGCATAAAGTGGAGACCTTCGAAGTTTTCTTTTTCAAGAGTTTTTCTTTAGAACGCGTTAAAGATGGAAAAAATTAAATGATTTCAATGATAATAATATTGTTGTAACATTTATATTCATACTTTAAAAAACTATCAAGAGAAATGTTTTTTACTTTGTGGTGGTGGTTAGCGATCAATTCAATTATTCTTAAATGCAAATTTCTGCAGTTTTAAAATTGCAGAAAAATTCTAACGAATGAGACCATTTCTTGAAAACTTCCTATTAGATTGTTGTAATTAAATGTTTCTTCAGTATAAACGAACTTATGATTCGGAATTCATATATAAATTAGTAATTCCAAATTCCAATGGTCCATTTGAGCTGTAAAACAAATCGAAAGGAAACAAATTTTTTTTTTACTTTTGTTTACAGGATTCGCATTTTAATGGAATAGAATTTTTCAAAGCTAATTTTTTACAATGCAAAATTACAATAAAAAGTGAAGAATCTTTTGGAAAACTATTCAATGATATTTTCAGCTATAAATTCATACAGAAACGTTGGTACATGAATGATTTAACAAAGACATTATTTAAATTTTTATTCCATCAACCATTTTATTACCTAATCAGCTAAATTCCATACTATAAATTTATAATATTCGCAATCTTCAATTTCATTATAATCTTTTTTGGTATGCAGTATTATGTAAACGCTGTAAAATATTGAAATTTCCTTGTAAAAACATCCTTACAAAAATATGTCGGAAAAATGAAAATTATTCAAAACTGTTCAGCAAGTTAATTCAAGAATTTAAATAAATAATATTTTTTCTAGGATGAATAATTTTATGCGTTTTTTCGTAGTTCGCGTTGTCAACAAAAATATACTAAATTTCATTTTGATTGTCCTTCTATTTGGATTATTTTAAAAAGGAAATTCAATTTGCATATTTTTTTTTTATTTCATATTGAAAAATTTAAAAGCTTTGAAATTGTTTTTTTCGACTAGTAATTTATCAAATTTATTCAAATTAAAAAAGAAAATGGTTATAACAACTTTATGAAAGCGTCTGGTATCTTGTAAAGCGAGGACAACAACATTTTTGTAGTAGACATATTTACTAGTTAAGAACGGAAAATTGTATATACATTATACAAACTGTACGATAATCATATTGTGGCTCATACGATTTATCAAGTACAGTGGAGCAGTTGAGTCCGGTGCTATGCTTTCTATATACCATAACCAATTTTGAATGGTTTTTAAAAAAAATTCCTCTTTGATATATGAATTGCGATGTATACTTTTATATAAATAAGATTTGTTTTTTACAATTTTCTATATGAAATACACAGTCTTTCATATATACAAAACTGGGCACCCACAATTCTATTTCAATTCAATATTTTGTTATATTTATACACATTTTCAGTAATGCCTAAAACCACTTGTTGTGCTGGAATTTATATCTTTTGATCATTTCCAGTGAAAGGGAAATAAATGAAATATAAAAATTTCATATGAAATTATGAATATACATTAATTGTATTCACTCCACATTTCAGTTTTTATTTTTTTCCGGGAAAATACAATCAACCAGGATGAAAACTCGAGTGATGATTGGAGTTTTACATAGTTTTATTTTAGCTGAGAATAAAATTTATTAAAAATTTCATTTTCTGCAATTGTTTTTGCAATGATTGAATTATGGTTTTTCCTGTTTTAATTTTTGAGATTTTATCTTGTTGTATTATTTTACCAATTATTTTAATGAAATTCATTTTTGTTAATGGATATTTTTTTTTTTATCTATGGTTTTTTAATTAAAATAAAAATTCACACAAGTTTTTAAGATTAATAAATATTTTTAGTGGAAGAAATGTTTTTTTTTTATTTGTAATACATCGAAAATGGGTTCACAATATTTAAAAGTGAAATCTCTGAGTTGAGTTTGTTTTTATAATTTAAAAGCATAATTGAAATTGAAATGATTTAATAAGTAAAATAAAAATATCACAATAGATTATATTTTCGCTATTACTAGGGTCAGGAAAGGCCTATAAACGTACAATATATCGATAAAGTTGTAATACTCTCTTACGTTCCTCGTTTAGGAATAAAATGACGTACAATTAAAACAAAGTATTTCACGGTATACAACAAGGCATTATTGTAATAACCATTTTGATAATATCATTAATTACATTATTCAGCAACATTTTCTTCAATTGCAATAAGCAGCTATTAAAACTGTCCAGAAATAACATAACCAAATAAAAGTAAATTTCTTATTAATATTCCAGGTAAAAAACTAGCATTTTCCGGTAGTGCAGTAGTGATTTTCTTATAGTGAGATATAAATTTTGTTGCTTCCATGCATTTTTAGATGAATTATATTAAATTATTAGTTAAAAGTTGAATAGGTTGAATTTGTGAATTACATTGAAATATGATTTAATTAGTTATACAATTATAGAATACCCACGAAATTATAAAAGATTTAGTTGTAAATTTAAACATTAATTAAAACTTTAAAAACTTCAATCCAAATATTTTTTTTTACATTTATCATATTATTTCTGTAGAAGTCCTTACTATCCTTAATATAGTTTTTCTTTTTGTACTTATTTAAGATTAATAACTTTCTGGTTTTCGTCCAAATGTTTGCTAAATGTGTAATGACTTCATGTAAATTATGTAAACATAAATCCAAACATTTTATATATGTACATGAGCTTTAACCTACAACATGATATGATCAAAAATTCAAATAAAAATAAACATTCCAAAGGTCAGAAAGTTCACGTTCTTCGGAAATATATTACAGATATTTTAATAATTGAAAATTTTATCAGGTATGTTAAAAAAATGCAATAAAGTTTAGAATAAGATAAATAAAGTCCTATTTAGATATAATGCTAAATAGTCCAAACTGTCATATTTATATATGTACACATATGTACATATATCCTAAATATAAGGATTAACAAAATATAATAAATAAAAATATATAAATAAAAAATTTATGTGTACAGAAAAATATTTAAAATTTATATTTCGTTACAAAATACTGTAAGCCTCGTATAGACTACATAGGGTCCATAGTGCTACCAGTTTTATAGATAATTAACTCTGGGGATGTGTTTAGGGATTATCTAGTACGTCGAAGTATTTCGTTATTGCATCCAACTTTAGAAGTTTCCTGGTGTTACAATTCGGGATCTCTTTCAGAGCTGGGTAATAGTTTCTTTTAGAATAAGATCTCAACGTCTACGATACCAAGCAGTTTTCTACGATATCATTTTGCCCCGGATCACAGCAGTTTCTGTATTACAATTCCTGCAAGCCTTCGCGCATTCTAAGACAAGCACTGTCCAGTGAGGCGGCAGATGGCTTGGTAGGGTAATTACTGCTTTCTTTTTCTTTGTAGTTTTGCCACATAATTTTAGTTATAGAGCTCGTCGGAGTTATCGACTTTTTAGTGTTTGCAATGGCAATGCAATTAGTGTAATTCTTGTAGGTTTGAAAATTCTTAAAATTTAAATATAAATTATTCGAAAACCTGGAAAATTTTCAAAAAGCTTATGTTTTATGTAATTTTTAATAAAAGAATTGCTATATGTTGTAGAAAACTTTTAAGTTATTGCTAAATAAAATATTCAGTTTAAAAAGTTAATTTAATAGAAATTTATATTCTATGGTTAACAAAAATATATTATAATATTGTATAAGGTAAGGAATTCACCTAAAATATAAACAAAACAAGTTAATTATTTTCAAACGTGTTCATCTGGTGTTAGGATAAATTTAATCAAACGATACCCGAGATAGCCACAAACAAAATATTTCCAAATTACATTAAAAATTATTGTTTTCATGTCAACTGGGAAACAACTAAAAATTGCATTTTATTTTATCTGTAATAGACCAGAACCAGGTAATGATTATTACCAAAAACAAACATGAATTGCGATATTTTATTAAAAAAAAAATAATTCCAAATTTAAATTGCTTTTGGCTTAAACCATTTTTGCTGCACAAATATTGCATAAAGTTTATATATGTATATATAAAATGTATTTTTAATTTAATGGATTTTGTGGACAAACTGCATAGGTAGAATTTTAACATATTCCATGCTTAAAGTATTTTGCACGATTTGAATGTTTGTGAATGGCCTTTTATATAATTTACACTATTATAGCGGCTGTGAAATATTTTATGTTACCAGGCTAAAATTAATTAACTTATACCTATATAAAAGCCACAAAAAAAAAACGTTTTTATACAATTTATATAGTTTATTTTAGGAAAAATTATATTTAAATATCAAAAACAAGAATTATTGAATGAATGTTAAAATTTATTCAATAAACAAATTATTGTAAATTTGATTTGGTTTTTTAAATTAGATTATAATTTTTATATGCTTTTGATAGGCTAATAAGAATTTGTGATATTAATTAGAAATAACTCGTAATATAACATCTAAAATTCGAATTTCATTGAATTATTTATTTTATAGAAGGAAAAAGTTTTTTTAGCCTAAATATATTTGTCATTTCTCTCCTACCGAATGTATTTTTAATGTGGAATTAAACTTTTGAAAGGGTCGATAGTTTAAATTTTATTTCATTTAATCATGTGTCCATATACGTAGAGGTTTGTAATAAAAAAATGTAGTGTTGGAGGAAATACTTAAAAACCTAATTTTGATTGTTTTTGAGTGATGATGATTCAAGGAAATTTAGCTTCGTCTGTGTGTAGTAATATCTAGGTTGCAAAGGTTTTTTTTATGTCTAGTTGGTATCTATAAAATTTAGGGTCAGTAAATTCAATTTAAAAATTAAATTTTTGATAACTTTTGTTAAGATTTCTGAAATGATATTTTTTTTACAAAGCTTTACTATTATAACTACGACACGACCGAGTAACCTGCTACCCTTAGTTTGCAGCTAAAATAGTATACAAATTTGTATTTTCGTATACATTTTTTTATAATTTTTAATTATTATATTAAATATTTATCAATGATTAAGTTATTCAAAGAAAATCAGGTGAAATTTATTATAACTTTTATGAAAGCAAAAACTGATTCAAAGGATCGATGTTCAAAATTTAATTAATAAATAACCTTAATTAAATTTGTGATAATAATAATTATTGGTATGAACAACATTTGCACCCTAGTGAGCATTATGTGGATAAGTGTAAAAAAGAAAATTATAATAAAAATTATAATTTTTTTAAAGCGATGGTTCAAATCTTTCATGGTCCTTGTGTTCGATCATAAAATTAAATAACTTCCTATGGAAACAATGTTTCTATAGGTAATTTTATAAAATAATGTAAACCATATAACTAAATCCTTGTCGAAAATGGATCCGAAATAAAATATAAATAAGTAATAAAGAAATTTATTTTTGAAAAATTATTTTGCCATATTTTTAATTAGAAAATCTAATTTCAAATTGATCATTATAAAATTAAATCTTGAACCAATGAAGGTTTAAAGTTAGGTGGTTACATATTTTTATATTTCATTACTTAATATTACTTCATCAAAATAAAAATGTAAACTTTATTAATCACTTTATGATTAAAATTTCTTAACAACTAATTATTTATCAAATTTATACTGACATTTAAAAGTCCTTTTATATAAAAATTAATTCTGACATAGGACAATGTTAACATTTTATATCCTTTATGCTATCCGTTGAAATTACGACTGATAGAACTGTTCAAAATTTTATATAGGAATTCTTTCCAAATCAGGTTGACAAATTTCTAATTTTTTATCAAAATTTACTCTTTTTTCAATCTCATTAAAATGAAGCAAAATTTATTCTCTTAACATAGAAATGTCATGCGTCGTTTTTCAACCTCAATTCACAATATAAATTTAATCTATAATGTAATTATTGTGAATTAAAAGATTGTGAGCTTTTTATTCTAAAAGAAAATTTTTACTTTAAGCTTTTCCATTTTCTGGTTTTTCAATTTTTATACTAATAATAATAAAATAATTCATTAATTAATAATCTTTTTGGTTAAAATTAGGAAATGTGAATTATTCCAAATTAACTCAAAACCTTAAACACAAAATTGCAATATTTAATTTATTCTACTAGCTACCCACTTTTAATATCCACTTCTTCTGATACTACCCACTTATTCTACTATAAATAGCTTTTCAAAAATTGTATGTCTTCCTGGTATTTTCCAACAAAAAAGCCTATAATTTTGCTGTCGAATAATAAAAAAGATTTATTTATAACATAATTTATGTTCAGTACGTCTCCATGGCAATATTTTATTCTACTGAATTTTATATTTTACAACAATTTTTTACACTTTGTAATCTTCTTATTAGCTGTTGAATTAATTTGACCTATGTCTAAAGGAATATTATTACTCAAAATGTAATATAGAAATTATTAATTGAAATTTTTATGAAATCTACTATAGTGCAAATCGAAACTGTTAAAAGTATTCTGCTGTATCATATCCTCATCACCATTAGCAAGCAGAATAATATCTTTAAATTCGTTGTTCAAATTATTTATGTCACACAGAAACTTATTAATTACCTGTTTAATGACTTTTCATATCCTCTTCAATGGCATTATAAATTCTTAAACTTCTGTTCATTTTGTCTAAAATGTCATCGAACTGCAAAGTTTTATGGATTTAGTAAATAAAATATTTCATTATTTCGATGATAACCACATCATCAATAATATTGTATATAATCTTACATTGTATGTGGTTAATTCTTGTATATATAGAAACAAACTATATTTTGATTGGAAATTTATGCAAATAATTCCACAAAATAGTAATATCTATAAAATTCAATTCTTATTTATGTCATTATGTCAGAGTCATTTACATTCAAGAAAACTTGTCTTTATCTTCTATAATTGACATTTAAATTATGAAACTTTTCAATATATTTTGTACAGTATCTTGACAAATATTATACATTATATTTGAATAAATATTCATTTTAGGTAAATTTATTAGTAAAAATTTACAAATTTTGAATATTGTGAATCCAGACTTCTTAATTTTGGATATAATTAATTTCCAGTGAGTTGGTTAGAATATATTTAAATCTTTTCAGATATACTAATTAACTAATTCACTTTTTCGATATTCATATGAACAATTATTATGTATAGTTTCTCTTCCGGACTGCCTAAAATGATTGATTCAATAACGCGAATAACCAAACAAAGTAATATAAATTTTAAATCGCTCTTGAATGATGCTTAGTCTAACATTGTCAAATAAATCGATTTATTTATGACAAGGTTTTTCTAAAAAATAATTTGAAACCTTTTTTAGCTGCAGAATGAGAGTAATTCTGATGTTATGTGCTTGACATCTTCTATTACTAATTTAAGCTTATAACAAATAACAATCTATTGACTCAATGAAGCTATCAACCTTAAAAAAGTTTACTAAACTAGAGCACGTAACGAAGCTGTACACAAAAATCAAATAAAAACTAATATTATGAATTTATTGCCTGTACATTAATTTAACACTTTCTTGCAATACAATTTAGCTATTTCTTTTTCTTATCACTGAATTCAGGTAATTATATCATTAAACTAAATAACAAATGATGGCAAACCTCCACAGAGAAGAGGAACTATACGAAGAAAAAGGGGTTTAACGTACATCATATCCAAAAACAAAATTAACCTAAGCGTCAAATCCGGAAATAGCATATGTCTAGTAATAATGCAATAATGCTAGTAATAATTTGCAAACAATTTTCCAGCAAATAACAATAAATTGACGTTGTATAAATTTACGCAATTATTAATTAATTAATTTTATTTCAATATACATTTTATTTTTAAATGTAATCATAAATTTTAATTGGTTTAATCTTAATTAGTATTTACCATAAATGTCAAACTTATTAACATTTCTCATAAGCAAAATTTATTCTCATATCATTCTTCAGTTTGTTTATATTTATATACTCCACTCGTACTTGGCATCCAGCAGAACCGAATTCATAAAGCCGAAGGAAACATTTTATATCGATAATATCATGGCATTTATAATAATTATAATGTCAATATCTTTCCTCTTAATTCTATAAAAAAACATCTTCAAAATAATAATCAGCTTAAATAAGAATAAAATTATTGATATCTTTAAGATATTATTGCATGATATTCCAGAAATACATAATACATAAAATCAATAAAGATATTTTGTTAAAATAATTATCCACTTTATCACGCGCTTGATTAAAATTGGTGGTGTTGAAAAAGTTATTTCAATAAAAATAAATATGCAACATTAGTTCTTGAAGCCGGAGAATCGATGACAACTTTATATTTCACAGTTCCAATAAAATATATAGAAAGATTAAAGAAATTATTTGGATGGCTCCGGTGTTGATTTTTATTTGCTATACGGTGGCCAGCTGGGAATCAATAAAATTGAAAATTGGTAGCGCTGATCTTAAGTTATTTATTTTACTTATTTATGTGTACCAGTATACCGCAAAGATAGAGAAGAAGTGTTAAAGCACTTTGAGAGATTATCATTTTTGATTTGGTGTTTCGATATTTCACATTTAATTTTATCATTTCAGCTGAAGTTGGTGTAAGAAAATATATTACAGGATTAAAATATAAGCTGCAAAATGGAAATGTAACTAAAATAATAATAATAATGTTTTGCATATCTAATGATAGAGGATAGAACAGACAATTTGCTGATTTAGAAGAGTTCATTAACTTATTCAGATTGTTGAAATAGTAATTTTATCAGCCTATTTAGTAATGCTTTTTTCTTTGCAGTAACTACTCATTAATAAATAAATAAATAAATAATTAATTTGTTCCATTTTTCTTCTTACGTTTATGACTTTTCAACTAATTAGATGGTTAAAATTTATTTTAAACAAAAAAGAAGGCATTCAAATTTACTTAATAGTTTCATAAAGAAAATTATTGATTTAATAAGTTGTTCTATAATAACAAAAACCACTTAAATGATCAATAAATAATTATAAAGTGTGAAGTTTTTTAATTATATTTTTTCTTATATAATTACTACAATACGGAAATTATTAAATTTTCCCAATTAATTTCAACTGGTCTAAAAAAATGGAAATATATCAATGTCCCCTGCCCTTACTATTCAAGTCAAGTTAGAATACTTGGCAACTTTTAAGTTTATAGGAGAAAAGACATAGCCATAATACGACAGTATTATCGTAAGTTGAGTACTATCGTAAGTACGACATAATACAGTAAGTACGACAGTATTATCGTTAGTTGAGTTACCTTAGATCGAATCTCTTTAAAACTTAATTTCAAAAGAATTCTATCTTGAGTTGGAAATAATGCACTTCATCAAATGAACACTTCCAAGTATTCTAAGTTAAAAATATTCGAAGAATAAAGTATTCTACAATAAAAATCTTTCAAATGAGATAATTAATCTAATTACTTTTCATCATATTTATTTTTGAAAGTGCTTCAAAACGCTAATTTAAATCAATCTCTTTCATATTACAAAATAATTCTAAGCAAAATGCTAAGTACAAAATCTAAATAAATATAATAAAATTGTACAAAACTTTTCTTATAATAACATAGCAGACAAAATGAAAACGTTTTTCGCCTGTTATAAATAAATTCAATTTCAAATAATATTGATGATGTGCAAATTGCAGGTTTCTGCACATCTTCTTTGAAATATTTTTAAACGTTTTATTTAACCATCAGCTATCAAATTTTTAAACTGAGGTGTACATAAATGTATATAAAAAAGAAAAAAATTGAATAAATTTATTGCATCACTTCATTCAACGAATCTCGTTTAGGGGTAGCCAGAGTAGAATATTTTTACTTTGTGATTTTCCAGGGCTATAATAAATCGTGCTGATGTACATCAAACGTTTTATAAATTAAAATTTGTGTGTTTTTTTTTTATTTTTTCACGGTGAAGAATTTTTGTAGTTGGCTTTCTACATTTGGTTCTTAAAAATAATAAAATAACTGGCGAATTTCGTATATGTAGAAGGATTAGGGAAAATGATGTTTTTCGTACCATGGGCTATAATAAAATATGATTTTAAATATTTACTTTGAAAATTACTTTTCAGTTTTCAATATTTTTAAGTCTGATTCATTTATATAAACGTGATTTTATTAAAATTAGAAATTTGTTCATTGAAATTCTGATGAAATGATTTGGCTACAATTTTATGGCATCTGATCAAATTAAAGTTTAAAATTTTTGCAAATTCTTTTATAGCCATTTTTCTACTTAAAATATAGAATCGTTTACATATGCATTCATAAAATATTCAATTTTGGTAAATTTATACAAGAAAAATTAATTTATTCCTCCCGATGATACTAATTAAATTTGAATTCAGTTTCATTTTTAGTATATTTTCAAAATAGAAATAATTTTACAATTAATCTAAACTCTAACTATATTTCGAAAAATTTAGTTAATATACTATTAAGCAAAATTCCCTCTTTAATGCCATGAAAATAACATCGTTAACGTTAATTACAAGTCGACAAAGGAAACATTAATTTCTAAATAAATCTTTTGGAAATTCTGTAAAATGAAATAGGAATTTCTGTTTCAGGTATAGTTACATAAAAATTATTTAAATCAACTTTAAATTAATTAAATTTTATCAAAGTTTTAGTCCCCTAAAAATTTTTGGAATTTAATTTATTGTAGTTTCATTAGAAAATTTTGTTAATAATTGAAATAAAATAGCTAAATTTTAGCATATATGTCACCACAATAACTTCAATTTTGTAACTATATAATAAAACTTATTTCAAAATTTACATAAGCTAAAGCTAATAAATTTCAGTTCTTGTTTTCTATGTTGAGAATTTTAAAGTGAAATGAATTTTCTTATTATAATAATGATGACTGCATAATTTTTTTTTAGAAATCTGTAAAAAGAAAACGTGAACAGAAAATTAATTTTAGTGTAAAAATCAGTAAAGTATGAGTAGAAATTGAATAAATTATAAATTCTGAAAGTGTAATTTAAAAATATATATAAGATAAAACTATATTTTTTAAGTTATTTTAAAATAGTTTAGTTTAAAAATGGTTTTTTCCCCTTTTTTATATTAAATTGTTCATAATTTAATAAAATTTTACATAATTTTTATATCTTTAGTTTTAATTTAGTAAAGTTTTACATGGAAATATAATAAAGTATATTTGATAAACTTTACATATTATATTATACTGCTACTACTAATTCCTTACACCCCCCGTGGATCATTTGTTGTCAATGAACTATCAATAAACTACTTCCAACATCTTTTTGCTACTTCACACCAAATTTTTGTTGATTCACCAATTTATTTTTCCAGCGTAATCTTTGGTAGACCTCTTCTCATACTATCTTGCGGCTTCCAATTCTTGGTTTGCGAAGTGTTTGTCTCATTGATTTCCACTTTATTTGTTTTTTTTTTATTTTTTAGCAATTGCTTTTTGATGACTTCTTTTGCATAGCTCTAGATTGGAAATAGGTACCAGGCACACATGCAATTGAAAAATCGACAGACAAACTGACAGACGAACCGACAGACAGAACCACACACAAAAATAAACAGCAAATAGTCTCATTACATACTAAATGTGCTAAACTTAACAAATTTAGGGGTTTGTTGGAAGTTGAGCTGGATCTCTCTTAGCCTTTACTACTCGCGAGATATTCCAAAATTAAATTTTGAACATTTTGAGAAAACAGTTTCGTTGTTATCGAGTTTTAAATATGTAATACAAACTATCCAAATATTACTTAAATTTACATCAAGGTTCGAATATAAATATTTCGTTCTTGTAATAATTAAGATTTTTGCTTACTGAAAACGCATCTATCTGGAAAATATTCTTTATGTAAATTTATTTAATTGCAAACGAAATAATTATTAATAATTAATTCCTTATTTTTTTACATATTTTTATCCTCATCGGGAGGAATAAAATATTAAATTTTTAATTGCCAATTAAATTAAAGTAATTTTAATTTTATTATATAAATTTTGGTTATTTAATTGAAGAATGTTTAATTAAATTTTCAGGGTTGAGAGGTGATGGGAACCAAATTATGTCATGGTTATCATATTAGATTTAGTTAAATAGTTTACTATCTATAATTATAAACAGATGATATTTCCATCTTAATGTAAAATTTTTGTGGTACCAAAATTGAATTCGTTATAATGCAAATAAATGCAATAAAAATAATATTTGCTCTGGTGTAAACTGCTCTATTAAGAATTCAAGGTAAAGACATATTTTTATAAACTTTTAACTACTGCTATCAACGATTAAACTTTTAGATTCTGATGTCAGAAAAAAAATTACAAAAAATTAATTATGATAATCATACAAAATATTAATCAAAAGTTCATAATTTCATTGAAATTATTGATCATAACTTCATTAACTAGAAATATTTAATTCACAGATAAATAATTAATTATAAGGTTAAAATTAAATTAAATGAATTTCTATAATCTGTTAATTTATAAATTTAATATGTGATGAATGAAATACTACGAAATTTTTAAATTATTCAGTTTCAATGTATAATAATTTTCATATTTTCAATCTAATTTATTATTTATATCGTTATAGTAACATAAATTTTAAAATCTCTATGATTTTTCCAATTATCCTTACACAATTTTCATGATTTTGTTGTTATGAATAAAGAACACAAATAGAAATTGATCCTTGGAATTATTTTCATATATCTGTACAAATAAATTGGTTGGAGTCGATTTAAATTGATTTTTTTACTTCAGTTGTTATGATTCTATTTTTAATAATTATTATTACATGATTTCTTGCTAATTATGTTAAGAAGTAATCAGAGAACTTGAAGTTATTTATTAATTATATAAAATTTTAATCATAGATACTTACTCAATTATATAAAATCAATAATTAAATTAATTTTAATTGATTTGTTGTAGATTTTATTACAAATTGGTGGCAAATTATTATCGAGACATAAATTATGTTAACAATAAAATTAATATAATCAAACTTTCCCTTTTTAGTGAACTGCGTTAGAGTTCATTCTTTTATTATTATTCCGCAAATGATATTAATCTTATTAAGAATAATTTCAGCTCTGTGTCTTCAAACCACGTCTTCATTCATCCACAAAAGTAGACCGAAGATATGAAACTTTATTTGTAGTATCACAAATTTTAAAACATAATTTCTGGATTGTAATGAGATAAAATTTATGTTTTTTTAATAATTTCGAATTGGTTTCAGGTGGTAAAGAAATTAAATATTATGTATAAATATTTCGAGGAATTATTTTTAATTTAAAAAAATATTGATTTATTAATTTAAGAAGTTTCTGTTTATGAAAGTTTGGTAACAAAATAAAATATTATTTATTAAATTTATCCATTTAACAAAATATAGCAAAAAAATGGTTAATCTTTATAATATAAATTCATAATTATATACAAAATATTTTATTCAAATTATGTTAATTATGATTTCTTAAAGAAAATTCAATCATTCCAGTAACTTGTTCATAATTAACATAATTTAATTATTCAATTTTACTCCCACATTTCAACAGATTTAAATAATTTATTAATGTTTTGAAAGTTGAAATCAAATTTTTTGTATCTTAATTTTTAATGATTGTCAATGATTTTGTTATGCTTTGGATAAATTTGTTAATGATAATTTTGACCTGTTTTTCTTTCTAATGAATTCTAATTGATTTTATTAATTTGGTTTTTAAGTATTACTAGATTGAATAATTTAAAATTAAATTGATTAAATAATTTATCAAAATCGCTAGATTACCAATACACAGTTGTCAAAAATTTGAAAATATATCAAAAATTAATTAATACAAGTTGAAAGTAAAAATAATTATTTTGTGAAGTAATAAGGAAATATGAGAATTTAATATTACATAGAATTTTGCAACCAGAATATTTATAAAAGTTAAAATGAATTTTATAAGTTTTCAATTTAATTTTTAAGTATTAAGAATGTTTTTAAGTATATTGCATATAAGTTAACTGAAAAGTTAGTTTTTAAGTATAGTAAACAACTTGACTACAAAAATTTAAAACTGATATATAATAAAATTACAATAAACTATGCAACAAAAATACTGAGACATGAGATCGTGTTTTCACCAAATTATAAAATTTTTCTGGCAAACTTCCACGAATAGTTTTAAAATTACAAATAACAAAAGTATTTGCACAATTTTTTTTAAATTAACTTTTACTATACTAGTAAAATTCTCTGTGATTTGATGTCTTGTTAAAATTTTAAGTTTACTGTCTGGAAGACGACATTATTCAAAAATGTTCTACTTTCTGTAAAGTTATAAAATTTTCTTATATTTTACTAAAAAACTTATGTGAATTTTGAATTTGGTTACAAGATTTTTAATATTGTAATTATAATTTAATAAATTTCATAGAATATATTTTGCTTTCTTTATGGCTGAGTTTAAAATTTAAATTAGTAAATTAATTATTAAGAACTATCGATATTTTAAACTGCTAATTGGTTTATAAGGTTAAATTATTCAAATATTGTCATTTTGTCAAAAATTTAAATCAATTCTCAAGTTTTAAAAATAAAATTACAATTTTGTTTTCAAATTTAAATTTTCTTAATTGAAACACATGACACCAAAGTGAGAAATTTACAATTTTATGTATGTATAGTTAAACTATTAAACCCTTCAATAAATCAGATTTATTTAGAGCTTATTCAAAGCAGTGTCAAAATGTCATTTATGTCAATATTATAACAAAAAATTTCTGTCTATTTCAATTCTAATGCAAAAAAGCATCAGTCCAGTTCAATTTTTTATCAAAATTAAAATATAAGTTCTTTTATATGGTTTTTAGGTCATGTGACCATTTCGCATTATACGATTTGTTCTATCTTAATCCATTTTCCATTTATAAAGTAAATATTTTTGTTCTAAACACCAAAATGAATACAATTTAATAAGTCATATGTTTAAATTGCATTATTTAGTTAGTACTCGCATTTTAATAACAATTATTTCATTTTATATTGAATTTTGTTAAATTGATAATTTGTGCAATCATGTTCAATAATCCTTATAAATCATAAAAAATGATTTTCTCGAAATACCAATTAAAAATGACATTGACGAAAATTGCAATGAAAAATGTAAGTAAAATAGTAAATTAAATTTAAATATTTTTTTTGAAAATGAAGGAAACATTTATCGTCCTTTAAAGACGAAGTATAAAGCTTATCAGCTGCATTACTAAAAGTTTTATAATGTCGGAGGTTTTAGTATATTTGGATTTTTCTTACTTCATTCAAACAAAAGTTTTGATTTCAATGACTTTACTCATTTTTATAATATTCAGGCTAAAGTTATAACAAGTAATGCTTTTTTGGAAAATAACCTGACAAATTCTTATAATTCGGTGTAAATTGTATTTTCTAAAATATTTTTATTGATAATTGTTTATTAGTAAATAACCACCAAAATTACAAAATTTCTAATTTACTAAACTTGTATTTGTTATTGGTACCACGTTTGTATTTAAGACCAAAATCAATTTCCAAGTTAATATTTTTTTTTTATCACAATTTGGTTAATAATTTTGTTTTGCTACAAAATTTGCATATTAAAATTTATTGATTTTTACGTAAAATATTAATTAATGTTTACCAATTTTTCCTTTGTAATTTTCGTTAATTTTTATTGCCACATTATGCGCACAATTTGGGCCATAACACCAGAGAATCACCACGAAATATACTAAATTAATATGTTAAATATAATATAGAAATGAAAAAAAATAGAATAAACCACAAAATTTTGGTTACTATACAGAATGTTTGGTCCAATTTAGTTATTTCATTTTAGATTTATTAGCCAGAATAAATTTATTTTGACCTCCATTATTTTCATAATATTCAGAATTACAATTTGTAAATAACTTTAAATAAAATGTTATAAAACGCCAGATATGCAATTTAATTAAAATTGGTTACAGTTTTTAAATATTAAAAAACAAAATAATTTTATAACTTAATAAAATATAATATAAATTTGTGCCATTTTCGTATAATTGAAGAGTTCAATTTCTTACTACATAAACAATAATAAATTGTATTCATTTGAAAATATAATGTTGAATGTTGTCATAATTCAATACGTAGGACCCAAAGCTGATTGTATATCTTCCTTAAGATTGAAACTTTTAAAGAAATAAATCAACATTAAGCAACTTTTCAACCTTAAATCAACATTTAAATGGAAAATATTTCTGAAAATGTACACGAAAAGAATTAATTTGTTAATTACCAAATTCGAGCAACACTAAATTGTCAATAATAAAAAATTATATTAAAATAAAGTTAATAATAATTTTTAAATCCTAATAATTAAATTTTTTTTACAAAAATTCATTTATTTATTATCGTTTACACTCGATAACTTCAAAGAGCTAAGAATTCATATACTATTGAAATCAACTTTAACTTTATGTTAAGAATATGTTGCAGAGCAACAAATTGATCCCTACCAATACTGTAAAAAGATATATTTACATTCATCTCCTAAGATGCAGAAATATAACTAAATATCAAAGCCGCCAGGAAAACATAAGGGTTGTATGAAACAGGAAAAACCAATTAAATTTTTAAGCTATTACATCTAAAGTAATGATCGTATCGTAAGGGCAGCGTATATAGTACATTGGCTGTCAGAGAAAATTTACTTCGAATGCAAGTGCCCACCGCTGACCAGGCCCTGGTGTTATTCTCTTGTAGACTATGAACTAAACTATCTAAACAAAGTTACATTTCCTGATCGCCATGATGTGGATTTAAACAATCCCAATTAACTCAATCATAGCAGGTTATCCGAGACTCGTCACTTTAACCCAACGAATTAGAAATATATGGAAGGAGCACAAATTTTCTATCTCTTTCTGGTTCACACGATTTTTCATAAAATCGAAAAAGTGTTTATGAAGCCAAGAAATTGGTAGTTCTCTTTCTTAGCTCGTCGAATTGTCAAAATAAATTTGGTTAAGAATTTGAAAACAAACGGTTGTGTTTTAAAAAAATTAGTGAAATTAAATATTATTGAATTAAAAAACATTAGTGTTAAATTAAATAATTAAAAAAAACTATGAAGAGACTAAAAATGAGTGAAAATTATAATTTATGTGTAAGGAAAAAGAGGTGTATTGTTCCAAACATATAAATATTGAAAAAATGGTTTCTATGCACAGGTATGTTAATTAGTTAATTATTTCACTGAATTTTTCCTAATAAATAATAAAATTATCTGAATATCTGTACAAAATTACTAAAACTATTTTTTTTTATTGATAATTTTACATTTTTCTTAAATTCAATACAGATAATTATGTTAGGTTAGATCAGCTAATATTTTGTATGCCAGGGTCGGCTTTTATTCAAAGAGTTATGTTTAAATTATTATTAAGTTAAAATAATTTATTTTGATTAATTGTAAATTTATTTGTTTTTTTTTTATATAGATTTCCACTTGATAAGGATGTTAAACAGAAGTGGATTTATAATATTAGTACTCCGTATGGGACTCCAAATATTAGAGAAAGAAGTACAATATGTTCTGCACATTTTGAACCCAAGTACCTGAAAAGGCTTGGTCAAAATAAATATTTTTTAACATAAAATGCTATGCCAATCTCAAACGTAAGTAAATTTAGTTATTTTTAAAAATATTTGTCTATATTTATAAATTTTTATTTTTAAATTTCAGCAATACAATTATAATACAGAAAATATTGAAGATTTTGTTAAAATTGGTGCGGAAAATTATGGCGAAGAAGTATTTCCAGTTATTGCTAACTTAATCCAGTTCCCTAAATTAATTCAATTTATTTCATAAATTGTAGTTATTAAGTTTCATTATAGTTCTAAGTTTTATTAAGATTCTATTTTTTAATAAATATACAATTTACAATAAAAATTCTAAAATAATATATTTAAATAAAACATTTACTTAAAACATAAAAAACTTATATTTTATTTCTTTAAAACTTATGAAATTCATGAAAATAATACAAATATTATAATAAATCAATTTAAATTATATGTTTGCATATATTTAGGAGCCAGCCTCAATTGGACGAAAACTTAATCTGTCCCTGACATGTCAAATATAAAATTTGACAATTTGACGAGCTAAGAAAGAGAGGAATATACCCAGACAGGCTTCATTTATTTTACTTTATGCTCCTTCCATATATTTCTAATTCGTTGCTTTAACCAATCAACAAATGTTAACCAACATTTTAACAAACCAGCAATTTAATTTTATATATTTTAACAGTTCACGCTGTATAACAAAACTTTGATAATGATGGCATAATTATTTATGAAGATCTACCCGTACTAGCGCTAAATTTGTATTCACATTGTTTTTCCGTAACACTTTTTTTGCTGGATATTGAAATCTTGTTAATCTCGACAATAATTTCAGTTGTAAATATTTTGTAGCAATTTATTCTGGAAATTTATAATCTGTACCTTATTTATTACTACTGGCATTATGAAAATCATTTATAAATTTTTCGAAAATGCCAAAATTAATGTTTCATTTTAAATTCACCTGTCAAAATTGTAAATTAAATAAATCGAAAATCTGACAACCAACAAATTTCTTTTTATTACAATTTCTATGGCGGTAAAAATAATATTTTTACAAGGATTTTTAGTATAAAATTTTTATTTCTTGTGGTTATTACATAAATCCCTTTCACAGTAAAGTAATTACGTCTTGAATATTAATTATTATCATGGATTAATTTTAATTGTCTTTAGCACCTGACAAAAAATATATTTTCTTTAATAAATTATTTTAATTTCATTTACCTAAATTCTTAAAAAATATTTTCGTTAGACACAAAATGTTAATATTTTTAATAAAATAATTTTTAAAAAAAATTATTATCGTAAGCGTTTACAAGTTCAATTTTTATCGTTAAAAATTTTGATGGAAAATTAACTTTCTTTGAAGGCTTTACGATAGATTGTTTCATAGGTCAGATTACTGCAATTGAATTGATTAGGATTAAAAAAATCAGTAAAAATCAAATTAATTATACAGATTGTGGCATTGTAATGTTATGTATGTTCAGCTATTTTTGATAGTTTAGGAGCTATGAGGTTTTTTCTCTCAGTTCGACAATTTTTTTTATGGTGACATGAGCAAGTGTGATGCACTTGAAAACAAAAAGCCTTAATTCAATTTTTGTAAATTTGAAATTGGTATAATTTAATCACAATTATAGAACTTGGAAAAGAAATTTTATATCTTGCTCAGTTTTGGTAGACTAAAATTAAAAGAATTTATAACTATTTACTGAACAATAAAAAAAAAATCTATCTGAATTTAATATTTTCGGCGGTGACGAAAGTAAAAGAAAAATTCTATCTAAAAAGTATGAATGAAATAACACATTTTCTTATTTACTTTAGTGATGGTTTGTAATATATATTATACTTAACCATTAACCCTCCATTACTATCGTTAATTTTTGTATTACATTGTTATTACCTATGGGTGTAATGCACCCATTTTTAAAATTCATTTCTATGAGGAAATATATTTATTCAAATTTAAATGTTTATTGTTTTTATTTAAAAATATTGACACTACAATTAATAGATACTAATTTTACCATTAACATTAAAATTAAGAAATTTATTTCAAAAGTCATTTTGTAACTGAAAATAGAAGCCAAGAATAATTAAGATTAACAAAATATACTAAATTATAAAAAACTACGTTTTGTCAGTATTAATTCTGCTGTTTGTCCATATAATAAACTTAATATTTTTCCGACAATCCGGACTCTATGGAAAAATATTTAAAAATAATGTGTAATCCTCATCAATCTGGGACTTAAGAAAAGATTCATTTTGACATTAGAAGGAGTCTGATTATATGTTTGAATCAGCAAAAACTAGAATAAGGAGAGTATTGTTAGTATGACTATGTAAAAAGGAAACATTATAAACATAGAAAATTTCTAATATTCTTAAGCTTGCACTTTCTTTGAACTAATCTCTTATGTTTCCATCACCCAAAATAAAAAAAGGTTAATAGATTAATTAGACGCTAACTACTTAATACAAGCAGTAATAAGTTTGTAGAATTTACGATAATATTTTGCGACGTTTTGTTTTCCAAATTGGGTGAATAATACCCAAAACGTTAGGAATAGATAGTTAAAACCGTAAAATAACAATCTATTTAATGGTATTTTGCGTAAAAAAATAATACAAAAAGGATACACAAAATAATTGATAGATTTGACAAGATTATTATTGATTGCGGAAATATCATGAATGTCATCAATTCGTTGTGAAGTTGTGATGATAGGAAAATTATGATTATTTATTTATTTTAATATTTCAACATTATTGCTTGTATATTTGTATTTTATTTTAAAAGATAAATTTTTCCAATTTTTAATTCCTAATTTTGATGAATCTTAAACGAAAACACTAAAAATTTTCATTTGTTAATTTGCATATCAGCAGGAACTTTGAACTGACTATGACTAAATGACTTGTTAATAAAAAAATATAAGAGTTTTCTTGAATAGTTAGAATAAGCTTTTGAATTTGTTACAAAAAACTACAAAATTATTCCATTATTTTCCAAAAGAAAAATGATTAAAGCAAAAAATTATGTAAATTTTATTAGTTTTAAAATTTATATGAAAATTCTCATTTAAATTACGTTTATCACTAAAAATAAAAATTTCCTCTTTTAAAAAAACATTATAATAAATATGAAATTATGTTATTTTTTATAATAAATGTTTGAACCATTAAACATCCTTTAATGCTTGGAAAAATTTCATAAAACCAAAAGATAAAAATGTTGTATTAAAATTAAATTATATTAAAAATTTAACTTGTAAACGTTGTAAAAATAAAAATGCATCTAATTATTTAAATAGACATATTTACGTAAAGTATAATAAATTATGTTAAGTAAATTTTACAAACCTTGGTTATAAATAACTTCAATGTACAAAAGTGACCTAACAAACGTTAAAGGAATTTTAAGGATTTTACAAAAATGTAGTTGCAGTTGAATGACGATACTAAACATTTCGCTAAGGGAAATGTTTTTGGTATAGTGCAACTGAATATCTTGTTAAAAACCATAAATCACATTTAAAATATTACATAAAAATGTTAAATTTCAATTTCATTATTTTATGTTACTATTTTTTTCGCGTGTTCGCATAACATTTGTCTTTTTAAATTTATGTACAATATTATCTAAAAGACTTCTTTCTATCGACTTACTTACTATTTTCAGATTTGTTATCCTTTTACAAGTATTAATGTTTATAGTTATAATATATGTTATTTTCTATTCTTAGCATATTCATCCCAAAGGATTACATAAGGATTTTTTTTACGAAAAGTACGACGTATATACTTTAAAAATTCTGTGTGTGTTTGTTTTTTTTTAATGGGAAAAAGATTCAATTTTGAAAAATTTAGATCTAATTTTAGTTCACAATAAACAACATAAAAAGAAAAATATTTTACGTAGATTTTTTTTTTATATATTTAGCTATGTATTCGATTCCCACGTTACTACTTTATATCAATCCGTATCACACATTTTGTTACATAAAAAAAAAACGAATGATTTCGCAGGAAAAAGGAAAATTGAATATAAAATTTCTTTGTCGGATAAGAGTAATTTACATATTTACAAAAAAGAAACTTTTATATTTTTTATATATTTTTCATATTGTAAACAAATCACAATCTTTAAATTTGATAGATTAAATTGAAAAAATAGGTAAATCAAAATTATATGACAAAAGCATACAAAAGAAGAGATAATAAAAAATGCGAAGATCTGGTCTGAAAATTGGTTTTGTACGAAAATAAATTTAAGTGTGATATTTTCCAGCTGATTATTGAATACAAAATTCTAAGTTAGAATGATTGATATTTTTCATTATCCTGAAAGAAAAACTGATTTTGAACTATTTAGGGAATTTGTATGCGTATAAACAATGTCATCTCTAAGTACATGCCTAGACAATGAACTAAAATATTATTAGCATATTGATGAAAATTCATACCATCGTATCTGATTTTTGCAAGTTTTGAAGGATACAAAACTTTTGAATAAAAATTAGTTGTTACACAAAATTTTGTTTTTAATGTATGAGGCTGCACAGTTTCAAATTGGAGTTACACTATAAATAAATTTGATTTAATACATGATTCTGAAGAAATACAAGGTTTTCCTTCAAGAATTTAAAATGTTCCGTGGTACTACAATTTATAGTTACGAGGTACTTAAAACATTTTTTTTTGTTATTTAAGTTAAAGTTACGAGTTATAAGAATTATTTTCGCTTGTTTTTAATAAGCTTTTCAATTGTAATACTAGGAGCATAACAGAATAAATAATCCGACGTATATTTTTGATGAAAAACGCATTAAAAAAAAACAAAATCAGTTTTTGGAATTACGAGGTTTAGAAATTGGGTTATTAAAATTGTGGTTTAATTTCAAAATTACACCAATACAAATGCATTTTCAACCTTATAATATAATATATTTATATAAGAACACCTTCATAAGCATTTTTCACTTCCTGGAACCCCAAAGACCTTCTCCGGACAAGAAATAATGACACAGATGGTATAAAATAATTTAGAAACTTAATAATAATATATTGGATTTACTGATAAGGCCAACTAACACTAGATTTATATTAAAATACAATTTTGTACTATAATTTTTTTCGGTAACTTCAAATTGTGACAAATTTGAATATGAATATCCAAGTTATTTAAATGAATTTGTATTATTCTATATTGAGTTATATATTTTTGCAAATATTTTCGTAAAATTTAAGTATGAATTATTTCGTAATAATTTTGTTGTAGGGACCGAAAAATCAAATTTTACTATTGTAAAATCACTCTGAATATGTCACCTCATATAAAATTTACTCCTTTCCAAAAATCTGTTTATTTTCATAAAAAAAGCTAGAGGTCAAATTAATAGTCGACAGGAGAGCAATAAAATTATGTTAATTTTTCTATCAGAGGATTTTAAGGATTAAATTTTACTTTTATTTGAAATCATGCTTTAGATTTACTTGTTACCATAATAGGAAATGACTTCCTCCAATGATCAAAAAATGTAATAATTTTTGGCTTTGAAAAGGTAAAGTCGTTAATCCTTTTTTCCATGTTTTATTTAAGGTCAAAATTATTTTATGACAACAATTTTTATATTCGAAAATTTCCATATGAAAAGTCTTACAAAGAATTTAATTTTGTAGACTTGTCTAGCCATAATTTTTTTTTTTTTGTATTTTGGATATGATGCAATGAAATATTTAATCATTTTTATTACAATTTAAAGTTTAGCAATTTTAAATATTCGGCATTGAGAATAATTTAAATTTTAAAATTTAATTAGATTATTTTACATTGAAATAAACTTATAAAATTGGTTATGGTGAAGTTATTAATAAAATATTAGGTTTCTAAAATTTAATATATTTATAAATGAATCCGAGTAATACTTTAAGTCAATCGTGAATAGAATTAAATTTTATTTAATTAATTCTTGGCTTTTAAAAATATCCTGAAAATAAATTATTCAATTATTTGCATTAACTGAATGAAGCACATGAATTTATCTTTGAAAATGTTCAATCAAAGAAGAGATTTTCCTTAATTAAATAAAATGAAGTCCGTCACAGTAAGAATTATTATTTAAATGGAAGAATAATTTACTGATCATTGATTAAATCCTTTTAATACTTATTGTCACAGCTTGAACTTTACCTTGTATTGTAATTAAATTGATAAAACATACTCTAAATTTAAGGATAACTTTATTAATCTCGCTTTAGGAATGAAATGTTTTTGATTTATCATACAATTTGACTGTATTATTATTTGCTACTTATGTAAAATTTATGTTAAATTGTATTATACTTAATTCTATGTAATAGACAAATTGGAGAAATCAATATTGCAAGTTACAAGTAAATTATCGATGAAAAATACATTTAACTGTAATGTGTAATGCGGCTTCTAACTAAATAATTATAGTAAAAATTTTACATTATTTTTTATATATGGAAAAGTTTGTGGATTCTAACCATCTGACCATTCTGACCAGCATTGACCATCATTAAGAATGTTAAGGATTTTTTTTTATATTATGAATAAATCTTTAAAGCTGAGGTAGGAACCAAAGTAAAATATTTTTGAAAATATAAAAAATGATTTCAGTTTTTGGTGTTGGTTTGGAATGTTTTTTGAAAATAATTTTTGGTTTATATTTGATTCCTTGTACGTTTTATTCCGTTTTGTTCACAACAAGTAAAGATAAACTAACTTTTATGAAATTCGACAGGAATTAGAATTATATTATAATAAATTCAATGCTTTAATAAAAGAAGCCTTATTATTTATTTTACTATGGTCTCTTTAATGTAATTAGAATGGAAAGTTAAGAAAATGTCGGTTAAAGTATAACGATTCAATCTAGTGTCATCTCCATTTGATTTTTGTTATCTTCAGTTTTTATGGGTCATAACTTTTGATTTTTTAAAGCAATTACATTTTTAACGGTTTTAATTTTGATAAAAAGAAAAAAGTTAATTCGTTGTTTTGGTTTTTCAAACCAAGTTCATAGTTTTGATTTTATAGTCTCCTATTCCCCTTAAATTAAAGCATAAGTTTAAACATTTAATAAATATTTTATGCTGTTAATTTATGATATTTTACATTCTAATAAGTTAACTATAATTTTTATGTCATTGTATAAACCAGTTTTAATTTACGAATGTCAATAGTGCATTAATAAAAATGAAACATAAATATTATAAATCAATAACAACTGTCACAAACCATCTGCGAAATTTCAAAATATTGCACTGGACATGAAAATTCAATTTAGTTTTTCATAATAAAATTTTCTATTTATTCACGTGTAATAAAATTTCAATTACCTTTTATATGTCAATCGTAAATGAAAATGAAATTGTTAAAAAATATAAAAAATAATTTTATATTTTATTTTCGTGAACAAGTTTAAAAAAAAAAAGTTTCTATTTTATTATAATATAATATAATAAAAAATGAACTTTTTATGATGATGACGGAAAATTATTGTTGATAATAAAATTTGAATGTGACTAGAAATATATTTATAAATAAAAATATACAGACTTTTTTATGGATAAAATTAAATTTAGATTTATTTAAACAATTTTTTTGAAAATTTAAATTATATTACGAATTTTAATATGTTTTTTACCTTATAAAATGTTTCCTAAACAATAATTTTTAATTAAAATTCTTCTTCTTATCACTAAATGCTTCTAATCTGTATAGCATTTTAACTCAGCATATTTTAAAATAATTGACAACTACATGAACAAAACTGCAGAATTAATACTGACAAAAAGTATTTTTTATAATTTAGTATATTTTATTAAAGTTATTTATTATTGGCTTCTATTTTTAGTTACGAAATGACTTTTTCAATAAATTCTTTAATTTTAATGGTAACATTTGTCATAGAAGTTAATTAGAAAATCGTTGGATTACACTAATGCAAATTAAAGATAATAAAAAATAATGATAAATGAAACTAGTCAAAATTAGTATCTATTAATTATACTGTCAATATTTATAGTTAAAAGTAATAAATATTTAAATTTGAATGAAAAAATGTAAATTACACCAATAATTTAGTAACAATTTAAATTAAATTAACGATAGTATTGGAGGGTTAATTGAAATTTATTCTAATTTTTCGTATCCGCAATTTTTGTAAGAAACTATAATAAATATTACAAACTGTCAATAAATAAACTTAGTAAAAAAATGTGTTAGAAGGATAATTTTAATTAAAAGTCAAAAACTAATTAACTCTCATATAAGATAAAGATTTATGGGTCCCGGAAAGTCGACATAAGGAAATGCGGTCACAATTTAATAGGAATTCCAAATGGTCAAATAAATCTTGAGCCGATAAATCTTCTTTTATTAATTTTCTGTAAAATGTCATACAATTATTGATGAAATTATTGTAGTTATTATATGATAAATATTATAAAATAATAAAATGAACCAATGAACGACAATGAATGTAATGAATGTTTGCAATCAATATTTTAGGCCGAGTTTTCTATTTTAATTTGGTTGAACCCTTTCTGATGTAGAAATTCAATAATGAAAAGGAAATTCAATTCAATTTGATAATGGAAAGGAAATTCAACTAAAATTTTTGTTTTGATTTTCCTACATATTTGCGTTTAAAAAAAATGTTCGGCAAAATATCTTAATCATTCCATGAGTCAAATTTCCGGACGCCATCTTATAATTTTTTTACTTTTAATTTCTGGCAGATATCAAAATTTTACTGCACTTTTTATTATTACAAATAACTATTTTCATTAGTCTCATATTTATTTAAATTTAAAATTTTTATATTTAAAAAAAGATTTACAATTTTTTTTTAGCTGTAGCTATCATATTACCGCGCTGTGACAAATCATATCTTATACAGTAAAAAAAATTACATAATAAAAGAAATACACCATGAAGTTCTGCGTCATATCCACATCACATGCAATAATGTTGATTGCATGTTATCATCACCAATTTATGTGACTAGACAATATCAGTTTCTGTACTATAGCATATAACAATTTATCATAATATCTCTAACTGACATTTCAGAAATTAATTGTAATAGAACCATAACTAATTAAAATGAATCATTCATTTCATTTGACATGTAACTAAAAAAATGTAAGCTTTACCATTACAAACACAGCTAGTTAAATAGCAAATCTACAAGGAAATGAATCCTTTTCAACTTGAGAAATATTTCAAATAAATTTTTACAAAGTAATAAAATATAATTCAACTTACAAAATGGTGGAATTAACTATAAATTTTGAAATAAAAAGTATTAGTAGTGACAGAAATGCAGGGAAAATTATGATTTTTAAAAAAATTCTCTAGCGTAGTATGAAATAATAAATTATAGATGACATCGCGTTATAAAAATATAATAATTTTTCTGTAATTTTCAAAATATTTTTTTTAAATTACTTTGTTTTCAATAAATGCATTTATAGAAGGACAATTTAAAATTTCATTCTATAATTTTTATATAAACTATCAGAATTCAATTTAATTAACCAATAAATTGAATAAATTTTGGATTTCCTACCTCTACTGCTAATCATGGTAAAGAAACAAATTCGTATCTCTGAATCCTAATTTTAGAATTTTGAATTATTGATTTATTGATTCATTTTTATTTACACGTCAAATTACAGATTTTTGTTAATAAATAAATAATCATTTAAATGTTTTCAATTCACTACAAAAAAAATTTATACTATTATTTAATTAAAATTTTATAATCAAGCAACAAGCAAAAATTTTGAAACCCTATAAACAAATTTTTGTTTTAGAACAAACCTTTAGGGATTTCAGGAAAATCATTTCGTAAAATTAACTTAATACTTTCATAAACGTTCTGGCAGCAATAAAATAAAAACATAAACATTTGTAAAAAAAACATATTTAATTTGGATACAGCTCCCAAAAGACTTCAACCAAAGTATGAACAGAAGTAATCCCAAGGCGATTTGAAATACCAAAAATTTATTAATTATATGTGGTGCTCAGTCAACCTCAAAACTCTAAATGTTTTTGAGCCAGAAAACATGAAATTCATAATAATATCATCAAGAGAATTTCAATTGTTAAATGAATTAAAATTTAATTGTAAAATTTCATAATCGAAAGTTTATGGAAAATGGAAAAATAGATTTGAATTATCAATTTATTTAAAATAATATTTCATTACGTTACTGAATATTAAATATTAATAATATTTACTTATCGCTTACGACGAGGAAACTTTTTCAATTTTATAAAATAATAAGAGTAGTATCACATTTTCACATTTTCACATTTTCATCGCTACTAAGTCGAAGAAAATAAACTCAAGCGAGATTAAATGGTTTTTCCGGGAGCAAATGTACATTTTTCAAGTATTTTACAGAGTAGATTTACCCGAAAAGATGGTTTTGGTGGTACATATCTAACTAAACGATAGTTTTGTACACCTAAAATATAAAATGATTTTGGTGAAGTGGTGCTTAGAAAAAAAAAAAACAAAAAAAATATTAATGACACAGGGTTGGAAAGTGATTTTTATTTATAAAAGTGACACTTCCCTCATAAACAATAAGGATTAAAGTTAGTAGTTTCATATTGCAATAATATTATTATTAAATTATCAATTTTAACAGTGCTTCTCACTGTTATTTCAGTTAAGAAGATCGATTTAAAAAGTTAATAATCTAAAAACCTGTCTATACCTTGCCTAAATTATTTTAATTTTAACCATCCATTTGGACCAAAAACCAATTCAAACTCCAAAGATTATCAAATTTTAATTCACGATAATAAAATTTCTAACATTTTGACATTTTATTGCCATTTCATAAATGAAAGTTCATATCACAACCAGCACATTTTTTTTAATAAATTGCTTCATTATTCAGAACTGAACAAATCATTATTCAGAACTGAACTCATCAGAACTGAACAAATGGCTAACGCGGTGATTGTTGATAGTGTTGAATTTAAATTAGAGAAGTTAATTGAATTTAAATTAGAGAAATTGGTTTCATGTCTAATTTATAGTATCATTTATGAATTATTTAAATTTTTCCAAAACTGTATTATTGATAAACATTTTGCAAGCTTGAAGTTATCTAGAATACCATTCAATTAAAAATAAAAATATATTCAATATTATCAACATTACCAATTTATTATCAAATATTTTCTAATTATCATAAAGTAATTTCTTTCGCTTCTTTCGTAGTCATACCTTGATTATTTCATCGATCATTCTGCGTTTCATTTTTACCAAACTTCGTCCCGATATTAATACCAGCTGTAGTTCTATAATGTTAGTCAGTGCCATCTGTCTTTACAAATTTACAAACATTTTTAACCATTTAATATTAAATTTAATAAATATTGATTGAATCCTAAAATGTATTTAATAACTTCGAATTCAACTCTTTTATTACACTTCCAGGTATATAATTATTATGATGCTTCTTTATTTATCGATCAAATTTTCACATTGGTTAGTCCATATTTTAATGAATTTCATTTTATATAACATTTTTTTTAAATATTTTATTATGTAGGCAAAATTTGGCTTCAAGTTTTGTTATGTTCAAAATTTGATTTCATATTCGTAAGCAGTGTATTTTTAATGGGAATTGCTCTGTTAAATAATCCGTTTACAAACTAGCAATTAAAATAGTTTGAAATTTACGGATGAGTTATTTTTTAAATATCCTCTCGTTTCTGTGTACAATTAATATTGAATGCCAATTAGTTTTCCGTTTTTTCGTACTAGTATTATTAATTTTCAAAATATTATTTATAGTGTTGAGTTTGAATTTAATAGTACGGAAAAATATATTTTAAAATCATTTAAATTGAGTTCAAGCTACTTGATTTTAATAATTATTTATCCATTTTTTAATGTATGATTTTTCAGTTCATTTCAGTTTTATTTATGCTGGAGCAATAAATTATTAAAAAATATTAATAATTTTAGCTAATCCAATTACCGTATATATTTTTTAATTTAAAGTTTTTTATTAAGAATTTTTAATTAGGAATAATAATTAATAAATAAATTTTCATATTTTTGGTAAAAAAACAAGATTTCAAAAACTTGATCTAGATCAAAATAATAATTGATTTTTAATGCATTACACCGAATGAAGTAATGCATTACACCGAATGTAATGAAAATTTTATATAACTTTGTATGAAGAATTAGTAATGTAGTAAAGTAATTTATAAATTTCAATACATTTGATGTAATGCATTACTCCATTACAATCATAGTAAGTTTAATGTTATATCAAGGCTTCCGTATTTTTATTTGATTAAGAGAAAAATGAAAAAAATATGGATTTATTAAAAAGATTTTAAAATTATGTAAAATATTAAATTTTTTTTTAAATCTACTTGATCCTTTAAGCATTGATTTGCATACGCTTTTTATTATTTTCCAAACAATCAAAAAATTATTTCTGTCTAAAAAAAAATTTAAACCAGACAGCATTTAAAATCAAGAAATTTTCTTTATACTTTAAATATTATTTTACCGTATGCAAAGGATATCCTTGTACAATTTTACAATATATTTCATAAAAGTTCTAAGAAATTATAATCATCACCATCACTACAAAACTGTTTATATTTATATTATTCAAACATTTTCTTTGGATTATTTTTGTACCTCTGGTAATTTGAATGCAAAAACTATTTATTCGACATAATAGTCCATTTAAAAGGATCTACATTCAGGAGATAGAAACCAATTTTATTGTCAAATATAAAATTACCTTATGATTATTTTAGAAACAACAAAATTCCAAAATAAATTTTTCATTACCTAGAGCACCACAAGGAAGTCTTTATTGTTCTATTTTAGTATTTTATTACCATAACAATAAATTTTAGAAAATCATTTAGAAAATTTCAATTTTAGAATGTTAGGGATTATAAAGGACTAAGCATATTTCAAACTCTAGTTTTTCAGAAAACGGAAAATAAATTAATTATCATAATTGTTTTTCTTATATATACTTGGTATTACAAATATCATTGAAATTAATATAAAATTAAAAGTTTCAACCAAATTTAATTTTTAACAAACTCCGATTTTTAGTTTACTCCTAAGTTGTTGAGCCCTAGGTTTGTTTAAAAGTGTGCTTTGCCTAAATTTAAGAGTGTTTTAATATATCAGTGTATTTTATATAGAACTACTTGATATTATATATTGCTGAGCACCAGGACCGCATAACTATAATCAAGTTTTTTTTCACTTTTTGAATATCTATCCATAAAAACGTATTAAAAAATAAATTTAAGAAAAATGTATGTTTTCGACTCTAAAAGAAATCAAAATGCTTCCTAGTTATTCAATAATTACGCTTAAAATAAATTATACTATACTATATAAATTATATCCGTAAGCAATATAAAAGTATTTTCTTGGATAATTAGAAATTAAAAGTTTATTTATATACCAAAAAGTGTGAAAAATAAAATATATCATAACCGAAAATAAATTATCCTGAATTTCATAAATCTTTCGAAGGTAAATTAATGTAATAAATTTTTAAAAGATTCAGAAACTTTTATAAAACGATATTTATTAAAGCTGATAAGAAGTAAATAATGATCCAGAAACTTTTAAAATATATGACAAACTATATAAAAATTATAGTTTATTTCTTAAATTCAGATAAAGTTTTATCAGTTTTGTATAAATGTTATATGGACAGGACATTTATGTGTAATAAAATACGTATGAATTTTGTACCTTTAATTTTGTACCTTTATATCCTTTACGCTTTACCATTGAAAACTACTTTGGATAGAAGCAGAAAACTATTAACATTATAATTACAGATATTTGGAGAAAAGTTTTTACTTGTCTACCCTAATTACATGAAATTCAATTCTCGGATATAATTTTGCCAGTTCTTCTTTAATTCATATTAAATATTATTTCTAGATTCAAAGGACACAAATATTTTAAATAGAATTTATTTTTACTAATACGTAATTTATGTTTTCCAAATTTAATATATTTAATTTCTTTTACGAAATTTGGAAAACAGATGAAATGTAGTAAAATGTGTCATTACTAAAAGTATTATTTCATAAATATGATAGGAATTGTGGTCAGATAAGGAATATTTCTGGAATTTTCAATAATATTATTTGGACTAGCTACTTTCTGTAATATCAATAGAAAAATCAATAGAATCATAAAATTTATAAGTTAACTAAAGGAACTTTATAAAAATTACAACTTTAATGTAAATTATATTCCATTTTCATTGACAAACCTTTGCGGTTATGAATATTTAAATATTTATATTATTCTCATTTAAAGTTTATGATAAATGAGTAACGCTATCAGTTTCGATAGCGTTACTATCATTTATATTATCAAATGTTTTTTTAAGAATTAGGAAAAACGTTAATACATCATAACTTTTAGTCACAACAAAACACAGAAATGGCTTTTAATATAGTGAGACATTTAATGTCAGCAAATAGTATCAACTCTTATGATTTTCCCCAGTCGTAAAATCAAAATTACATAGCAAATTTCATTACTTGTACTCATTAAAAGCTGAGTCAACTTAGAGCGCTAGCGATCATCCGGGTTACAGTTGAATACGTGACCTAATGCATGACATTATAGCACATTACCACTATGCTACCGCCACCATTAGGCATTTATTTGTTTCAATTAAAGGTTATTCATTTTGAAGAAACCTGAAATCAGATGTCCATGTCAAAATTATGGATCTAAATTGCAATAATATATCACGAATCCTCTATCATTAGATAGAATAAGTCATTACCAAATCTAATGTTTAATTTTAATTCAAATAGTATTTTCATATTATAAAAATATGAATTACTTTCTGGTAAAATTATATACTTTCCGTTTCACATTCCGCACTTAAATAAATAATTTTGTGTAATTCTTTAGCTTTTTTCCATATACCTAATAAATGTTAGATAAGAATATAAATATTTATTTTTTTATCAAGGACCTTCTTATTTACATTGCTCTAAACTAAATTTCAGTTCATTTTTAACATACCTGATGAAATTTTCAATTACGAAATTGTTTTTTAAATGGCCTCATTCTATAAAGAAGAACTTTTGACCTTCCTGTTGTTTGTTTTTTATGTGAACTTTTTTATCACAACTTTTTATAGGATAAATATTATCTGTATAGCTACGTACATTGAGGTTAGACATTTATATATGGAATGGTAATCGTATACTTATAACAAACATTCTGACGAATACTTCAAGAACATATATGTTATGTACTACACAAAATATACGGAATTGTGTTGAAATTTTCGTACTCTCTTATAATGAAATGATATAAAAATTGAAAACAAGTAAAAGTTAATAATTTTTTATTATTATTGGTTAAGAAATTATGATTCACAATTAAAGGATTCAATGAATCAATGCATTTTACTTCAGCACATTTTACCGATGTGTTTTACTTCGAAATTCCGTATTCAAATATGTCAAAAAATTAAAAAAAAATTGACATTTGCATGTTAGTTATTTGGCAGATCGTTTTTACAAATTTATTATTTGATTATCGTAACTAAAACTTAACGAAGCTTTGGAGCACTTTGAACCAACAGACAGAATGACATTTAAATATCCCATCTATAATATATTTTCCAATTTTTACATTATAATTTTTGTAAATGCACTCGAAACCACTTGAAGTGGAAAATGAAGAAAAAACAACAAAAAAGATCTCATTAGGAAAATGGTTTTCAACTTAAGTTTTTCTGATGTGCTCCTAGAATAATAATGAGAAATTTGTTCCTGTATATTTGTAATGTTAAAATTTTCCTTCTTTTTTGTTAAATTGTTTTAAAAGCCCATTCACATGCAATACACTAAGAATAAAACGTAAAAGTTGATAATTAAAATTTAAACAAAAAATATTAGTTTATAAAAATATTTGAGTCTAGAAAATTTATTAAGAATTTATCAAATTAATCGAGATGAAAATAATAGCTTTAGGCGAAGTATTTCAATCAAATCAAAAGGAAATAGAGGTCCTTTAAATTGAACGAACGTGATTAATTATGAATTATTTTCCAGAAAATTTTAATTAAACATAAATATTAAATAAAAATATGAAATTAGAGAACCATTTTTTATTTTATGAGTCCTGTTTTTAATAATGTAATTGTGTTATGTAAAGTGTAAATATGTCAGACCAGTGTTTACAGAGGGAATTGAACTTACAACCTCTTTGTTGGTAGAACGAAACATGTTACACTGAGGTACCGAGGCCCATTGAATTAAGTTTTGTTTAAATTAATTTTATTTATTCAAAAAAGTAAAATGTCCTTTCTACTTACTCCTTTTTCCATACAATATTCAATTAAATGTCATCTTTATGAATTCGTTATGTAATCATGAATTAAAAAAGTTTACATTACAAAATATCTTGCATGAATAAGTCTTTTTTACATAATAATAACATAAATCCTTTCAGCAACAAATACAGTTAAAAAAATAATTGAAAGATATATGATAGCTATGTGAATTTACAAATCATTAACACAAAAAATAATCTTGAAAAAATAGGGGTAGGTCAACTCTCATAATTAGTTAAAATAAAACAACGTGTTGAAAAAAAAATCAGGAATGTAATCATTCCAGGTACGAATACAAACATTTAAATAAGTGAGACATTCAGTAATGTATTCGGAAATTTTAATTAGGACGTACTGAAATTTAAAAAACCTAGTACATTACTACAGTTCATGTACAAACCAGCTGTATAACGAGCGGTTATTCTTAATATTTATGGTTCAAACAAGCTCGACTGACGACGGACAATAAACACATAAGAATTTTCGATGGAGCAAACTCGACGGTTGAGGCGGACTACATATTCTTCAATGACAGTTTATAAACAATTTTTTTTTGTAAACAAAACTATGTACTCATACTTTAAATTAATTTTACACACTTATAATTCACTCAAAAAATTTTTGGAATGTCAAATAATTCAAAATTTTGAAAAGTACCTATTTGCTATCCGTCGTGTCCGTCGAAAGTTGAAATTGATTGAACTTTTGCGTCTTGCGTCCGTCGTGACTTTGCTCACTTTCATATATTCCTATACATTTTAGCTTTTTTTCGACATTTGAATCCATCTCCGTTGGGTCCGTCGCGTCGAGCTTGTTTGAGGGGTTAAACAGCAACAGAATTATTGAACAAATAAAATTAGTGTTTCGGTAGCATTAATCAAATTGTGAGTTGTACAATTAAATACATCCAATTTTTACATATAAATATAAAATTTAAAAACCTTGAAAATCTTTTAACTTCTAATTAGTGAACACATTTTTATCCTGTTCTAATTAAAAACCCATCATTACGTAATGATGCATCATATTTGAGTATGGAACATATTTAATTTGAATTCACATAATTAAAATGGGAAAATCTTGATTTGTTTATTAAATTCTGTATAATTTTTGAAAAGAAAAACTTGAATTTAATTTATTTTATTATTTTCTTTATATGCAATATTATTTACTGCAATAGATGCTTTTCATGTTGGATTATTATAATTATCTTTTACATAACTTTAAAACAATTTTATATTAAATTTTAATTTTTGCCACGTTTGCCACACTTTCAAAACAGAACTTCTGCTAATATTGGAATATTTTTAAAAAATTATTTAATTACCAAGCTTTATAAATATTAATCTTAATTAAAAAATAATTACATAAAAATTGAAATTATCATACATTTTCACATTATTACTTTAGGTATATAATTTTTGTCCTCTTCTGAGACTATAAATTTATAAATTTTAATTTTTATTAGATTAGGAACTGTGAAAAGTATTTAATTAAATTATATTTAAGCGAATAAAATGTTAAGTAACAAAATATTTTATATAAAAAAGTGTTCTAAATTAATTTATAATATTCCCACTGTGCTAATTACATTTTTTTTTATTCTATGAGCTAGACGACAAGTAAATTATTACTTGGTTGGCGTTGGGAAAAGAATATTTGAATTTTTAAAAATAATTAAATTAAAAATATATTACAATTCTTTAATTTTTATAAGATTTAGATTGGTTCAAGAATTAATCATTGATAAAAAGTGAAATTTTTAAAATACATTTCTTTATTGCATAATTTTAGGCACTTGCATTGCACAGATAGACTGTTTTATATAATGGAACCATACTGTAGGGTGCCATGTTATACGAAAATCTTAAGTAATTAACTGGCTGATGAGATAGTGAGGAAGGGCTTGCCCATGAACGTAACATGGCTGAACGGTTGGACCCGCTATAAATACGATCAAACGAGATATTTAACATCATTTCATATACTTAGCTGATGCTAAGTGGAGAGAACGTGCAGAACAACGAAGAAAATATGGACACTGTACGCGAAAAAAAAAAAAAAAAAAATAGAAAACCTCTTAAAATTATATCACGCTGGGAACCTGATGCAGACAATCTTGTATGGATTCCAACGAAAAAGAGATAATCGAACACTTCATGGCTACGGCCATTGCTGGGAATTTCTAAAAGTAGTAATTTTTAATAACTGTTTAGGAAACTAAACACTTCCTTAACCCCACGGGCTGGATCTAAAATAATCTCATCTATATTAGGGTTCATGATCAAAATGGCGCTAAAACACTACTTGGAGTCCTGGACAGTATCTGGGACTCACCACTCGAACCAACCGAACAATACACGATACTTTGAAATGAATGCCAATAATATTTGATGAAGAATGGATTAAAATATAAAATTTAATTAAATATAATATTAGTCATTTTGAAAATGTTAAAGGATTTTCACTCTTTAATAAAAATAACTACATAAATTGCAACAAAAAAAACAATAGTACGAAACTATTATTAATGTTTTTGTCGTTATCCTTTATATTTCTGCCAATTTATTATGGTACTTTAAAAAAATCACAACACTCCTTTCATATTTTATGTACCGGAATAATTGTTCTTCTGTTAAATATATTTTCAATATTTTAAAATTTATTTGAAAGAATTTTTTTTTTTTAATAGCTTCCTGTACTGAATTTATGGAAAAAATGTGATTGTATTCGAGAAGATAATGTAGTAGGTCAATTTTATGAAAATACTATAGATTTCCATATTTTTACCAACTCGGATAATTACAAAGTTTATCACGAATTTTTTAAATAATGGAAAAAATATTGATAAAATAGAAATTACAGAAAAATGAAGTATATAATATAAATATACAATATTAGGTCTGATAATTGCTAAGTAAATTCATTAAATATAAGATTCAACAAAACAATTTTGAATTTTTAACATATATAAACTACATATAATTAATTCAATTACTCACCTGCAAAAAATCGTAGTCAACTCATCTAAAGGAAGTTTTTTACTTAATTCTTGATCTTAAATTATTAATCATTAGTTCATGATAATTGCAGTGGTACTCTGCAATATAAAAAAAAATCATATAAACGTCAAATATTCAATTAATTTATAATAATATTATTTATTATTAACTAAAGGACTTTTTATTCAATCTCAAAAATTTTTATAAACTACTGCGATTATCAATTTAAATAATCCATCAATTAGTTATCATATGAACGAACCTATTGAACTTCCAATGAGGCTCTCAAGATGGTTGTAGTACCGCTGCTAAAACAACAACTTATAATGAGAAATAAAATGAAACAGATTTGCATATTATTATACAAAGTGACCTGTTAACTAATTTCGGATCGGAAGGATATCTTTTAAATAAAATATTTTAAGAATTATTCATTATTATAATTATTAGAACTCAATGGGAAATAGAAGGATTGCCGCATGTGTAATGGAATCCTTAGTTAGAAGCTATGATGGATTCAGGAATGCTTGTTTACCTCATTATTTATATTGGGTTCCGAAAAAGTAAGCTATGAATTGGAAGGAATTATTTATTATATCTTCCAAATAATGTTTTCTGTATGGCTTTCATTCCATTCCATGTTATATGACTGCTCATTCGTGCATCCTTTTATATGACTTATAAATCATCAGGTTTATATGCTCACATTTAACACTTACAAATTTTGTACCTCTCGCTCGGAATTTTACATAAAAAAGCTGTAGCTATTTAAAAATATTTATTTGACTGATATTACATTTATTTGACTGATAATTCAACTGAAATCTGCGAAAATTTATTTAATCTCAATGATAAGAAGTTGATCAATAAAATAAATATAAAAAGAATTGAAAAATTGAATGTCTTGATTATGTATTGACTATTATTTATGCTTCTTACAAGGACAAGGACATCAATCATAAAATATAAATTCATGATGTCAAATTGTAGAAAGTGTGAAAAAGACTCATTTTCTATTTGTAAAATTTAAAACCGAAAAAAATCCTATTGACAGTATAAATAATTTATTTGAAAAAGTAAATGTCCTTTCCATATGTTAAATATGAAATATTGCAAAATAAATTTAAAAAAAAAAATATTTTATTTTGATTTCTTTATTGTATAGTAGCTAATTCAAAAAAGTTCTTAATTTTCTTGTTACAAGTGCAGGAAAGTAATAATTTCAGTAACAATTCTTTTATATTACATGCTTTAATTTGGAGTGTAATTAGTGTAAGTTATTTAAAAAATATACTGAAAGTATTTTTCTTATTATTACATACATTGAAATTTCCATGTATACATTTCCTAGAACTCCTCATATTCAAATGAAATTTAGCTTACAGGTTCATTGATGTTATGTTTCTTCTGCACTACTTAACAGTATAAACAAATATTTTGAATAAAATCATTTATTGGATGTGATAAAATTTTCTTTATATCCTTAAAAATTACAATCATAATAATTAAATTCAATATTATTATATCATTGACCATTGACCTAACCTTAAAACATGTTCATAAAATTTTAATTACGTCATTAAATATATTAATAAAAAATGATTTAGAATTATAATAACATTAGATTAAATATTTTTTATGTTTAAACATAAATTTCATAATTTTTATTATTTGCCATCATTATTAATAATAAAATCAATATTTAAAACACGTCGGAGAGTTTAAGAATTGAAGGAAATTTAATAATTTTAATATAATCGTAAGGATTTAGAAAAATATGCTGTGAAATATTGAAATATGCTAGAACATTTTAGAGTATCCACACAAATTAAAAATATTATTTATTATAGATTCATAATTTTCATATTTCATTAATTCAGTGCCACACAATTTTGCATACATCAGAAGCATATTCCACGTGTCTGATTTCTCTGATAATTAAAAAGATAAATTTTCATTTTTATTTATTATATTTTAATATAAAATTTCATTTTAATTGAATATTTTGAAGGAATAACATAAAATTGTTGTATTTTTCATAATTTTACATTTCATATCATACTCAAAATTGTTATTGTTTACCAATCATGATAGGAGTTTGCCTTCCAGACTTTTGTGCTGTGTCTATTCAAAAATTTTAATTGGACAAATGCAGAATTTGAAATACAATATTTTATGAAATTTGTGGTTAATTAATTTGTTTTATTTTATAAAGTTTTCAATTTATATAGAAAAAATATAATTTAAATTTTTAGACATTTCGTTCTTCCAGTTCTTAATTTGTTTTATATTTGATAAGGTTTAAATCTGTAACATTTTTATATTGCATTTTTGTGAAATAACGTGTTGACGTATTGCAGAAGTGCAGACTTCCATATATGGTTATTTGCCATCAGTAGTGAAATTCGAAATTCGTAAATTCCGGAATTCGTTCTCATAATTCTGAAAAAATCATAGCATATTCCGAATTAACGAAATTTATTTTATCGTGTTCTCTCTGTCTTAATGTGTTTTCGATTCTGTGTATATTTATTTAGTTCGTATCGCATTCCGATACTTTTTAAATTTCGAATTCCTATCTTTCTTTTTTTTTGTCAAAATTTGAAATACCTAGCCATTAGGTGTCAGTGGAGGGAAGTAGTAGATGTTTTTTTCAGAACGGTGACCTAAAATTTTAGTGGTAGTTGTTAATTCAAGCTTTAATGTTTTGTTTTTCTGAATAATTATATAATTATTTTCTAAGTATGTCGAGAAAGTGTTAAAATTCAATCTTAAAGTCTAAAGCTAATGAATCTTCTTTTTATTGTTTTCTACTCATTTCTAAATGGACCACCTAACTAATAATGTATCTCTTTAAGCTTGTTACAAAATCAGCTTTATTCTTAAGCCCCCATTTCCTTGACAAAGGGAAGGTTGTTGTGTTTTCATCTAATAATGATTAGGATTAAATTCTCGATCACTAGTACAAGTTCTTCTATTTTAAACTTGAGTATGTTTATTTAATTAAATTAATATTAATGTTGCTAAAATGTATGAAGCATAGATTTCCGCATTGTTGAATATTGAAAATTTATATAGAAAATAAGTTGTGAAACTTACATTAATATATATTAATTGCAAAAGTAGCAAATTGAAAAAAACAATCAACGATTAAAATCGTAACTATGCTAAAAATTATAATGCTTCATTACTTATGGAAATATGAATAAAAAAAATTTACAAAATAAAAAATAAAATAAAATTAGAAATCGATTAAATCATTGAGTTCCTTAATTGATATTGCTGTGTTGTGTATGTATACAAATTAAATGTCGATACTATAAAAATTTCTATAAAAAAAAACGATATTTCAGCAAAATGGAAAGGATAAAAAGATTAAAAATTGTAATTAAATTTTGTACTTTGGTGGCATTAAAATTTAATTGATTTTTATTGTTTATAATAGATAAATTGGGAATTTTTTTTATTATATTAGAATGGGTTAATCATTGGACATAATTGTAATTATCCTGATGTGAATTTCTATCTCTGATTTGTAAATTTTTTACTTAATTTTTTGCTACAACATATCAGAACCTTTCATATTCAAAAAAAGAGTTAGGATATTTATAAATTGTTAAATAGGTTACAGTGAACTGCCATTAAGATGTAAAACGTACTTTACTTGACTCTATAGTAACAATTGTTGAATTAGATTTTTCAAGAATTTTTCATTAATGATTATATTCAAAATACATTCTTTTATTGCATATTTTTAGGCACTAGCAAAAAAAAAAATCGTTGTATGATAACTTTATAAATAATTCCAATAATGACTAATCAAAATGCATTAAAATATAAAATTTAATTTAATTAAATATAACAGAATATATCGTAATTATTATAATAAAATCGTATTTACCATCAACATAATTTCATTTTTCAAACATTAAAAGTTTTCTACGCTATTGCCGGTTGGAAGTAACTCGTATTTACTAATGTTGGAACTTTACAACTTATAGTTATATAATATATTGTAGTAAGTTTCTGGTGACTAATATTAATACTTAGTTTATTGAATATTATAAAGGCTTAAGAATGATTTTGAATAGACATAAATTTTTATTAGAAATTATTATTGATGTCTATAATACCATAAAGAAAATATCGATATTAAATATTGATACCAACGGCAATAATCCTTTTAGAAACTGAAATAGAATTAAATAAAAAAATAAATTTATAATTACAAATTAATATCCTTGATGAGTTTATGGAAATGTACAAGAGTTTAATTCCAGTGTAATTACAATGGCAAAGATGAAAATATTTATTCTCTTTCTTTCAATGTAGTAATTCTTAATTCTTGTAGTATTTATGATAAAGGATATTATTATATGTATTAAATTATAAATATACTAATTAAATATAATTATTAGTCTTTTAACTTTGTAAACTAAATCGAAATTTTTGTATAGTTTCATTGAATTAAGAAGCAAATAATTGCAAAAAATAAAGTTGCATAAAGTCCTAATCAATAAAATAAATAATTAAAATTGGAAAATTTTATCTATTTTCTTATTCAATAAAACTGTCACAAATAAAACTGTCAGTTATAATTTTCATTATTTACATTTTCCTTATAATTTTTATAGATTTCAAATGGAAAAATCATTCTGGTATAGTTACGAATTTTTATGGTTTTTTTGCCATAAAATATTTTTTAAAAAAAATTGTATTTACTTAGTTATAAATACGCGTTAATAATTTAAAGAAAATTATAAGATTTATTTAAGTCAAAATCTCTTAAGTACACAAATAATGTTTTTATTAAATTTCCTGGAAAGTTTGTTGCTTTTAAAAGTTGTTTATTTATTTAGACTTCAAAATCAACTAGGAAGAAAATTATATTTTCCTAATTAAGGAAATTGTATAACAGGATTAAAGGATTTATTATTACAAAAAAAAAAATTTTAAAAAAATATTTATTTTTTGTTAAACTTAAGGTGAATTCATTGTTTCGTCCGACTTACGACGAACTCATGTACGCGCATATTTTTTATATGAAAATTTGAATTTCTTTAATTTTTTAGTTTTTATTTTCGAATTTTTTTGTCTCTCTGAAAAAGAAGTTGGTTCAATTTTTACTTTAGTGCGGTGCATTTTTGGAAATTCAAAAATAAACTTGAATCGAATAAAAAACAAATGTCAAAAAACAAAAATAAATATAATTTTTTGCTTTTCATGTCATATCTAATAGAAAAAATATTTAAAAATTATTTTTTGATTATGTTTTTTATTTTTTTGATAGATTATCATAAAATGCGCCGCACTTTTAAGACGAAACGATGAACTGTATTGATAGAAATCAGTTCAACTTAAAAGTGACGAAACAGTGAATTCACCTTTATATTTTTTATAATTTTGGTTTAATTAGTGAGACATTAATTATTTGTAAAAATTAATTAAATATTTTGTTATTTTTTGTAATTAAATAGTATTTTAATTGTAGTGAATTAGTTTTGTAAAAAAATTTAAATAATTAATTAGAACATTGAATTAATTTCATACATAAATCCCTTTTTTTTTAATAATCTCAAAAACCACGATACAATAATTGTCAAAATGTGAAACAAATCTTTCAAATTTGTTGTGAGAATCCACAAAGTTTTAGTGTTAATTATTTCCCAATTCCAGCATAAAAAATGTTCGACATGATTTTTAGTTCTCAAAGAATTTAATACTTGTCCCTTTCTTGTTTCACGCAGGAAGCAAAATCGCCATAGTGATGGCAACAATGTAATTATATGTAAAAACAAAAAGAACATTTTAATGACATTATCATTTATTCTGATAAATCACAGTCGAATTTCTATGCATTACAAATAAAGGTCAATAGGCACTTTCAAAATATACTAAAAAAAATCGTTAATTACTTTGCAATATACAAAAACATTGCTGCCAATTTTCTTTTTCTATCTTTTTTACATTTGTAATTAATCAATTTTGGTCAATGAACTGCAAAATTTTATTCAAAACTTCTGTTTTACAAAAATATTCAAATAGGTGGCACAAAAATATTAAAAACATATCGATCTGTCCAGATATATGGAACAGACCGATATGAATAATTTTAATATAAATGAGAGTTTTTTAGTTTCTAAGAAATACTTTAAAAAATTAAAAGTTTTAAGTAATTTACATAATAAATTTCATGTTATTTTGAATAACAATATTTAAAATAAAAGTTTCTTCATTTATAAAATTAAATATACATTTAACCATTACGCCATTACTGACGTAGAATTTTCTGATGGACGTAATTTTCTTGTAAAACTTTCCAAAACAACAAAAATTACATTTTATTAATAAATACGCGTATTAAAAATACAATTTACAAAGGACAGAAATGAAAGTGTATAGCTCTAAACTAAATTATGTAGCCTTCAAAAATAATTTCAGTAATTTCATATTAAAAATATAAAATAATCAAACTTTTCCATCAGTTTTCAAAATTTAATTGTAATGGAAAACTTTTTTAATTACTAGTAAATTATAAAAGTCACTCATCCGAAAATGAATTTAAATTATAAACTAGTACTTCCTCGTACCTCGGATATTCATACTCTTATAGAATAATAAACTACTTCTTTCTTTCCAATGACCCAACTTCTATAGTCTATGGGCAGCATAAGAATTAATTATTTTTTAAGGTAGAAAATGTGGGAACACATTTCAAAAATAATAATTTAATTTCTAAGTACCTACTACCTAGACCGTACGGTTCGTTGTACCCCCTTATAAAACGTTGACCATTTTTCACCACGAATCGTTCCTTTATAAAGTTTGACAACTTAGCAGGATTTTCACTGCTTAATTCTATTAAATTTCCTACAAAATAAGAACCGAAAAATTTTAATCTTTAATTGCACAGATAAGGACAGTGACATAAAAGATGCTCAATTTTGTCTCATCATGTTCAAAACAGCCTCTACAAACTGTTTCCGTTGTCACTCTGAGTCGCCCGGCATATTTACGTAATAATAAATGCCCCGCGACAGTTCCTGTACAATCTGAGCATGGGTTTGGTCATGTTCAGAATACTTCTCGATTGTTTAGCGTTGGGGTTACTCCAAAACAGTTTTGTATGATTTTGTTTAGTTTTCAGATATTTCAAATTTTATTTTGTGGGTAAAACTTTTAATCTTTATTTCTAATTGATATTATTTAATGCATTGACACTTTTCACAGCATATAATTACAGGAAAACCAACAAATTATTGAGCATAATGTGGAAATTATTGAATGTAATCATTAAATTATGATTTAGAAACATTATGGCAGATAATTTTTAGATTGACAGATAATACTAAACGTGTCAGAGTATTCAATTGTTACTCTTTCGATGTAAAATATTGAATTTATTTATTTTTATTATCTGTAATTTTCATTAGCTATGTTTGCTTAAAGCTAGAAATTGTATGAAAACGAATTTAAAAGGAATAATTCGTTTCACATTTGATCAAGAATAAATTATTTTGGTTTTAATAAGTAAGAAAAATGATTTTTTTTTTAATTACACTATTAATTATATTATTTAATATTATTTTCAAAAGTACTTGTAAAGTTAATATTAAAAAGTTTTTCATTGAAAATAATGAAACTATTTACATAGGTAATCAAAAATTATAAAAGATTTTAAATTTCTGTTTAGATTAAATTTTACTAATAAGTTTTCTTCAGTTTTCATACCAAAAATGCACCAACATTATAAATAATTAATTGGTTAATTATGTTCCCTAAAGACTTGCGTGGTGGAAGAAATTGTCTCTAAATAAATTGTATAGCTCTAGAATTTGTATAAAAAATTCATAATAATTATTAGTTTATTATTGGATTACTTTAAAGCATTTTACAAAATACTTAGGTAATATAAGAACGAAAATCTTCTATCAATTCAGAGAAAACTTTATTTTAAAATTCAATCTAATTAGATAATTTTATCTGGATTCCAAAACCATAAGTTTATTTAGTCATCTATGATATACAAATTTACTTAAATCTTATTCCTTCAGGAATTAAGTACAAGTATAATATATAAAAATGATTTGTTACATACTGTCAAATTTAAGAGAATACTTTAGTACTACAAAATTTACATAATTTAATGGTCTCTTGTGAGCCATTTATTTAACCAGTAATTTATTATACATGATAGTCAAATTAAGCTAAAATTTAGTAAAATTAAACAAAATTAAATGAGGAATGACTGGAATTTCAATAAAACATTTTAAATTTCAATATTTTATTTTCTGTTTTTGAGATTACCAGGTAATTTCGTCCAACAGTAATTACAATTTATAAAGATTGGCAGATGAATTAACGAAAGGATAAATTTATTATAGGATTTACTTGAAGGTGGTTTACTTAAACCAGATTTAGACAAGACAACTAAGAAATAATCCGAGCAATATTTAACGCAGGGTAATTTTGTTTAGCTGTACGATAATTGCAATTTTATAAATCATTTACGAGTATGCCAAAATTATGAAAACAGGTTGAATATTTAATTAAAATATTAATTTGGTAAATATTTTTTTTCTTCTTGATTTTGCAATTTATGTCATTGTTTATAGTGATGACAATTTCAATCTCTGAGTGGACCATGTAGATTACATTATTTTAAAACTTAAATTTTATATTGGTTTAAAAAATAAAATATTTCAGATTTCATCAGTCTGATAAAAGTTTTTAATTTTTCACATAATTGGACAATTAAACAAACTGAATAAATTGATGGAAAATGAATTTAACGAACCATTAAAAATATGATTCATGTCTACTTTTCCAGATTTTTATTTATTTAAATGCTTTAAAGTTATCTATAAAAAGTGTAGCCATAAATAGGTATTTGGTAACATAAATTAATTGTTTAATTTAATATCAACCAAAATGTTCATACAAATACTAAGTCAGTAAGCAATCTGATTTTAAGGGTAGAGTTGTATTTTGAACCCTTTGTAGCAAGCTCTTTGAATAAATTTGTTATTATAGACTTGATTCAAACAAAACTAGATTAATTTTTCGTTTACTAAGTGATAAAATCTTTAAGAATCTAAAATAAACGAAATTTCTTAATCATCAAAGTTTCGAACCATAAACCATAAAAAATAGTTCTTTATTTCTATCTCTTTTCAGATCAAATTCAATACTAGAAAATATAAATAAAAAACTCTTTTCAATCGAATTTTAAAACATTTCTGACAAAATCTTTAAGTTTTTTTACATATTCAGTTTCTGAAGCAATATTTATGTAACTAAGCAAATGAAATACCACAAAATTACAATTAAATCAATTAAAAGTTTTTGTAAATATTTACAAAAGTTTGTTCTAAGAAATGTAAATTTGTTTGTCATAAATCTTTTTGAAAATATATTTTTATTTTTATTTTCTTCCCAATTTCCAAATATTTACAGATTACTCCAGGAATTAGTGATTTAAAGTTTTTATTTATCATCTGTAACTTACGTTATTCAATTCGAAGGTGTTCAGATTGAAAAAAAAATGGGAAAATTCTATTTTTTTATGATAATAAAATATCGTTCCAATAAAAACCACTCTTCGTTAGGGGGTATGGAAAGATCGGGATTTATAAATATAATTATGTCCATAAAATTTGAGGCATCGTCTCATTAAGTTTGGTAAATTTGGTAATATAGGTTTGAGTCTTTGTAAAATTACCTCGAAACATAATTGAAAACATTTCAACTGAAACCCCACGCAACACTTATCAGCAATGCACAACAGAGTTGAATCAATGAAATAAATTGAAATTATTAAATTTTATAATAATGGATACACTAGGAAATTGTTTATACACCTATCCCCCGATTTACACGGAAGATTGGTTCCTCAGAAAACCGTGTAAATCGAAATTTTTGTTTTTAATATGAAAAACCGTGTAAATCGAAAAAATGATCAAATGTTTATAATTTAGATATTTATTTACATAGAAATTAAAAATGATTCATTTATTTAATGGTAAATGAAAAAATCATTTGTTAAAACGGAAATTAAAAATGAATATTAAAACATCATAAACCTATTAAACGTTTACATCGAATTTATAAAAGTGGTTCAAAAATTATGAATTATTACTTACGCTTATATGTATGTAAGTAATTATTCGAAATTTCAAAATTGCACGCTTTTGCTTCCGACCATAGACTTATGTAATATGAAAGCTATTGTGAAATGTTAACTCAATGTATATGCTGCATTTTTGGGAATTCCCCGTTTTTTTTATTTTTTATAGTCATGTCACAATATATAAATTTTGTTACCGTTTTTTTACCGTTTTTTTTTTTTTAAAAACCGTGTAAAAGTGAAACCGTGTAAAAAAAGTACCGTGTAAATCGGGGGATAGGATTCCAATTTTTTGATACGAACTCTACCAAGTAAACTGACTTACATGGATTTTTTTTATATTTGGAATTTCCAGAATTGAAAACGTAAAAATATTTAAGCAATTTTCATTTTTTGAACTTTTCATTCTATCAGATATACCTAAGATGTTTGAAACCTTTACTCAAGATATGGGATTGGTAGTACCAGTGACAGAGAAAAATGTTCTTTCGTTTCTTTGGCACTTGGACAAAGGCGGCAGATAGTTGTTTCAGCAAGGACCATTTTATTTAGTATTAATATATCTTCCACTTTTATATTCTGTAATTTTCTTAATTCTTATTGCCTTTATTTTACATTAAATATGAAACAACAATATCCAATTTATTACCACAATTGTATGTGCTTGAGAATGAAACCATTAAAAATAGTTTTGTACAGTGTTCATAAATAAGATTTATAAGTAAAAATTGAAAAGAAAATTACAAATTGTATTGCAATAAATTATTACTATAAATAGTTAAAGTTCATAACGATTGCAGTATGTATTATTTAAAAAAGGTTGCCAAAGCAACTATGGTTTTTTCAGGTAATCAATCGTACTGATAGAATGACAGATGTACTATATTAGAACGTAAACTACCAACTAAATCAGAAATCTGGAATATAATTGTTGATATTTATAATTTGGTTTAGATTGTAGCTGATTCATTGGTTAAAAATAAATTCAGCTTTAAAATTTGCTTACTATAATTTATTTTTGATATTAGGGAAAATATTTCGCAATTTTACCTTTGTCAAAACTAGTATTAATTAATATTAATTCCTCGATTTGGTATAACAAACCATTGGGAGTATATACTCTGTTAAAAAATGTTTAGAAATTTATTTTCAATAATCCAATAAAACAAATAAATTTAACATTTGAAAATTATTTTTTTAGAATTTTGGAAAGAAAAATAAATTTCTAAAATATAAGGCAAAGCAAATTTATTAAAGGATTGACTCTCCATTTAGTTTTCTTTTAAAATCGTAAGGACTATTTTTCCCCAGACGAAATGCAAGATACAAGAAATATTTATGTACGATAATGAAGGATAAACTAAATTTTAGAGGTAATTCCTTAAGAATGTAAAATAAAATAAAATAAAATAAAATAAAACGTCTAACTAAGGTTTCTATGTCAATATAATAATTATCATAATAAATCTATATTTGTTCATCTTATTTGTCTATACAAAAGTAATTTTATTAAATTTCCATCATAATTTCCATTTTATTTGCCTGGGAAATTAATTTTTTTTAACTATATAAATAATAAATTCTCAAGAAAATTTCAATTTTATACCTTAACTATATAAGAATTTTTGCGTTTCTATTTACGATATTTAACATTTGACATATTAAAGAGTCAAATGTTAAATATATAAAATGCAAACTTTTAATGGTAAAAAAAAAGTCCTTTTCGGATTATATTAAAAATAAGGTCAATAAATTTTATTTCATTTATCGAATTTTTACGTATATACTTTGCGTAAAAGTTGAGAAAGTTTAAATGTTTTTTAAGAAAAGCAAAAAAAAAAAATAACAATTTAAATTCACCCACATAGAAATTTAACATAAATATTATAAATACATATGACTTTTTGTTAGTATTCAATGAAGTGTTAAAAAGGTCATCTTTATTTTATTTACTAAATTCCATCAATATCGTAAGTAAATTTATATATTTATACTATCGAAATAAAGTAAATATCCTTAAAAAGATTAAATAATTTTATATGTTGGTTTTCAAGTCACGTTTATCCTTTAAAAACTTACTAAACGTGGTCAACTTTAATATAATATAAAAGAAGAAAATAATAAAAAAAAAGAAAATATCTGTCCGAATTTAAAGGAGGAAAAACATTATAACTAATATGAAAATATTTGTATAAATTACCTCTAAAAGTTGTTATCTAAAAGGAAGTAGCTAAATGAATTTTATTTAATTTCTATTTATTTCTTAAAGTAAATTTTTTAAAGACTGGAATGGAATCATGATGACTTAAGATATCGTAACTATTGAAAAAAAAACTACGATTAAGATTTTATTTGGGATCATGAGAATACGATCGGGATCGTATTGTATTTTAAAAATGATTTTGAAAAAGTTTAGTTATTTTTACGATAAAATATAAAGGTAAGTCCAAATAAAAACTGGAATTATATTTCTAACTTCATGAATTCGAAAGGAAATTTAATAAATTCCACCGAGATAAATATAAGAACAATTTTGAACAAAATTACTATGTAAATAATTATTAAATTTTTAGAAAGTGTATAATGATTAAACTAATTAATATTGACCATCGCATTAGTCCATAATATAAACACCGGTTTCTCGCTGATATGCACTGAGCTCTGATGTTTACTTCACCAAAAATAAACAAAATATTATAAATTTAAACAGAGCTGCGCTTAATATACAAGCAGTACAAAATATGAGTGGATATAAGTTAAAAAACTTGAATAAGAAAATTCGGGATTCACAATTTCATTAGACAGGTTTAAAAATTAAGTAATAGTAAAATGAACTTTAGAAACAAGATTTTGGCGCCATTAAGCCACTAACTACTTAAGCCTTCCTCAATCTTTTCTTAGGTGGGTTAAAAGACAGTTTTGTTTTGTATTTCAAATTGTAAGAATTCTTTGAAAGTATTTTTAAACTTAACGTAATATGGAGGCCACTTGCCGTCATTAATAGACTTTTATATTAAATTTAACTAATTAGCATAATATTTCTTAATTCAAATAATACTAAATATATTCCTAAATATAATTAATATAAATTGTCAATTTAAATTATATAATTTCAAGGAATAATTAATTAATTATAATTGCAAAACATATCGTAAACTTTTGATAGATGGTTTGCAAAATATAATTCGAATTTATTAGATTTATGCTTTATCGGCTACCAGCAAATTAAATTCAATTGATTTATTTATTATAATTATCATGCATTATTCACTAAAATACAAAATTTATTATTCAATACCAATTACCAAAAAATGGCTTTATAATAATATTTTTTAAGTTTTATTTCTAGTATAAATTTTAATATTTTAAAATAGTGTGTGAATTAAAAATAAATTTTTCACACTTTTCATTTTAAATAACTAAAATAAGTAAAAGTAATTCCACATGTTTAATTCAAATATTATTATTGATTCCAATGCCGAAATTAACTTTTAAATTGTTTGAATATTTGTTAAAATCTGCTTTGTTATTTAAATAAATGAATTTTCTATCAATAAATTATTTAATGCTGTTCTATATTAATTACAAAAATATTAAATAAAATAAATTTGTGAGGTAAAAATATAAATAGAATTTGATTTTAATTGAAATATTTTAATAGAATTTGTAAATTAAATACATCAAAACTAATGAAATTTATTAATTTATTGAAGTTTAATTGAATTTACGATTTGAAATTATTAAAATTTATTGCAATTTATTAAGAATGAAAGTTATTTTATTTGAAATTGTGAGAATCAGTAAATAATTATTTAAAGCATCGCACAAACGAGATACATTTTGAAAGAATTTTGTGACTGACTTTGTTTCAAGATATGATAAATTATAAAGTTACGAAAAATCATAATTTTGTTACTAATTATATGCAATTATATGCATAAAGTTCTTTAGTTAAAGCGTTTTATTTAGTTCACTCCTTTAGAGATCTCATGGCATTATATTACAAATTAAATCAGCTAATTTTGTTTGGATTTCGAAGCATATAAGTGTCTTTAAGGTGAACAAAATTTTAATTGCAACAAGGCAATGGATTTAAATAGTGACAAATTTGTTGTCAGCAAATGGCCTCAACCATTTTCTATTTTCCAGTTTTAAAAGAACAATTACATATTGAAATTTTTTATTGCTGGTATTAATTTAAAACTGATTCAATTTAGAGCGACATCGATATCTTTCCCACGGTGGTTGAAACCAAGATCCTATGCATTAGTAGCTCACAACTAATATATTTTATAGGCCACGTTTTATATAAAAATGCTAAATATTAAATGAACTGAGGTAAATCTACTTTTTTAAATCAATATTTTTAGTCCCAATGGTTAATTATGACTGAATTGAATTCGCAGAAGAAGCGTATAGCGTACGCAAATATAAAAACAAGATAATGACAGAATATCTCTAAATCAAAGATGGCAAAGAAAATGGAAAATTATTTCATATTAAAATATTAAATGCATAAATATTGATCAAAATATATTTTTTTATTCGAATTACCAATATTTTCATAAATTATTGAATGTTATTAATATCATTCACATTAATAATGTTGTTAGAATAAGGATTAAATTTTGATAAAGTAAAATGAATGATATCCTACCTAATACTAAATAATTTCTTCAATAAAAAGAATTTTATAAAATATTAAAATTTATATTTAGATTTTTTTTTTTTTTTATATTTAACTTTGATTTATTTATTTATTTATTTGCAAGGATATTACAAATTTCTTAACACAGAAAAGGATATGCCACTTTTGAGCATTACATGTCCATGGAGAATTTAATTTATATTCTGTTTTGAATCATAATTTTATCTATTTTTTATTTAACTTTTATTCCTATTAATAAACCATGAAATTTGAATACTAAAAAAGCGACCACAAAAATAAATTTGTTTAGTGGTTTTTAACCACATTTAAAACTTCAAATATTTATTTAATGTTTAATTCGTACTGACCTGTTAGACACAGTACTTAATTTTGTTTGAAAATGACAGAATATTTTTTATAGAAATTTAAAGTATACAAAATTATCAAAATCATTCGCTAACTTCAAGTTTCGACCTACATTCTCAAAAGCCCAAATAATATTTGTACGTAATAGCATTAATTATTGTTTTCCTTGATGGGGAACGCATGACAGCACTGCAATCTTGCCCGTCTATTGTGCATTTATAGACGCTTTCCCTACAATTGAATAGACTTAAATAAGCCTAGGATATTTGAGGGGGCCATATTGGCCAGTTCTTCAGAGCTGAGGAAGTCCCTTTCTAAAAGCCTCACAGTTGCAGAGAATGTGTTTTTTCATTTTTTTATTACGTAAACAGAGACGGCAAATCTCTGCTTCAGCTGGACACATTTTGTTGAGGTGGAATTTTAATGACTGTGTGCTGTTTAGGAGGAGGTTTTGAAGTCCCTTTTACTGAATTTTAGTATAACTTCCAATTTTGTTTTTTTGTGGTTTTATTAATTTTTTGAGTTTGAAGTCCTGAAGTCTGTTCCAGTAGATTCTGTGCTCTTGTTCAATCTTATTTTATATACGAATTTATTATTATTGTCGGCATTGTCTACTTTATCTACACCATAGTCGACATTTTTTATACCAAATTTGTTTGTCTACGCTATTGTCTACCTTAAGTCTACGCTTAGAGGAACACGCTGGTTATTATTACACAAATAATGTTATAATTATATTCAAAATATAATTATATAAAAATAATAAAAATTGGTAATAGAAAATGGTATTTCAAGGTTTTTCTCAATTTATTATAATAATTAAATTTTTTAAACTATAATTAAATATAATTATATTTAAATTAAAATAAATTATATATAGAAGAGTTTAAAACTTTTACATTTTTATTAAAATAATTTCATTGTTTTATGTAAAGCAAATATAAACTAGTTAAAAGTTTTAATTATATTTTACCGCATGGCACAAATTTAATAAAATTTATAATAAAAAATTAATATTTTAAAAATTATGACTAGAAAGTTGGTAAAATAATTATTAAATTGAAAAATTACCAGTGAAGTCATTAATTTATTGTAACTAAAAAAGCTAAATCTGAAATGAAAGGTAATCAATATTTATTATCATGGTACGCACAATAAATCATTAAGGTCGCAGTGCTCTCTCACATTCCCCTTCACAAATTATCGTGGTATCGCCACATTTTTTAATAATAATAATATTTTTCAGATTGAAAATTCCATACCGAATAATATTATATTGAACAAAATCTGATTATAATGCACAAAAATTGATGATCATGAAAACATCATCAATGAATAGCATAAAATCTGTTAACGTAGAAGTAGTTTAAAACTTAGATAATATATAATTATTGCTCGTAATTTTCAGTAATATTGAGCTCAATATTTACTAATCGATATAAAGGGTCTTTCAATAGGTGTGATAAATTTGTTAACAGGGATTAAATCCGAAAGGGATGTCTGACACTGACATATGTCAATTTTTTCATTACAGACATACAAATCATCATGGATCGCTATACAAATGAACAACGTTAACAAATTGTTCAATTATTTTAAAAATTCGTATACAATGGTTTTAACTAAAAAACACGCTTCGTGAATTATTAATGGTTCATTTAATCAGTTGAATGATACGTTAATAAACCAAATTTCCGTAATTCGGATGAAAATAATCTACATGCATTTGAAGAAGTTCGATTACATCCAGAAAAATTAACTGTTTGGTATGCAATTCATGCTTGTGGTGTCAATGGAGTTTGATATAGAGCAATGCTGAATGATCTGTTTTTCAAAAATTGATGAATATGGTTTGAGTGATATGTGGTATTAAAAAGACAGTGGTACGTGTCATACTGTTGGTGAAACACTGGATTTATTGGGTAGTAAATTTAATGATTAATTTATTTCACGTTTTGGATCAATCAATTTTCCAGCAAGATCGTGTAATCTAAGTAACACTTTTAGACTAATTTTTGTACGTGTGTGCTAAGTCATTGGTTTATGCAGACAAACCACGAAAACTAGATGCGCTCAAAGTCAACATCGAACGAGTTATTAATGATATTCGTCCACCTTTATATGAAAAAGTTTGAAAAAATTAGGTTTATCGAATTGGCTTTATCTGATGTAGTCGTGATGATCATATAAATGCAATATTGTTCAAAAAGTAATAATGCATAGGAACATTCAGCAAAAAAATTCGTCTATAGTTAGAATAATGTTACAGGATGTTTTTGAGCAACAAGTTTAATAACTTTTGAAATATTTCCAATTTTTAATAATATATTTTCTAATTTCATTTTAAATTTTCCATTGACATTAAATTGAGCCTAACCTTCTGGAGTAATAATAAGAAATCCATTTAAAAAATAACTCAAAATTAAACAGACTTTTCTTTAAGTTGAACCTTAATTTGTAATCTTTATTAAAATGTTTTTTCTTGTAAATAAATATAAATTTTCATTTTATTTAATATAATTTTATAAAATCTAATAGTTTTAATGTTTTTTCAACTTGCAGACAGAATTTTATGTGAAATATAAAAAGTTTTACAATGATGAATAAAGCATTTATATAATAATTTTTAAAACTCTATATTTGACCTATCCTTATATTTTCTGTTATTCTTGTATATCCTTATAAATACGATATGTTAAAGTAAATATAGTAATATCAGGTAAATTATGTGAGCTGAAATTGAATTTTTATTTTTTATATTTCTTTTATAATTCAGGAAGACAGCATTCTAGAGTTCAGTAACATACTACATTTTATTAAAAAAAATTAATATATTTCAATAGTGTTAAGAAAAAGTGCAAATAAAATGTGTTGAATAGAGGAAATTGATAAAGGATATAAAAGGAACGGCAAGTAATAGATTTTGCAGGCCTCATATATATAAAAGTTTTGAAATTGTGTAGATTTCGTACACGGTGTATCATTTTAAAATAAAATTAAGAATTTCGTTAAACTATATTTATTGCCTACATGCAAAGGCGCAAGATGTGTCACTTCCCTACACATCTTAGAATTTAGAAAATTAAAACTATAGGGAGATTTCCCTCTCTAGAAAAACAATAACAAAACATTTTATTTAAAAAAAAAACGTCGCCATGCTTTTGGGAACACCAATGAACCAATAATTTGTAACCTCTCTAATTCTATAGAAGCCTGGGTATTTACTGACCAATTATCAGTAGGGTATGCACAATATAGATCTCTCTAGGTCGCAGTGTTGGGAGGCGGCAGCTCGTCATAGGAAGAACGATTTAATACTGTATTCATCCGTATTTTATTCTTTTGTTTTTTTCGGGATTTATTTTTGTACTGACACTTCCAGTTACTTCTTATACAGTAGGAAGATATTTATTACTTTACGCAGGGTTATAACCCTGTTGCGATCAACTATATGGACTATGCTAGAGAATAAACTGGATGGCATTTGTAGTAGTGTTTATCATCTAATATTTTATAAACGTTCTAAATATTTTGAGTTAAGAAAGATGAGCTCATAATTTATTTTCTCAGAATAATATGTGATTGTCAATAGGATGCTTTTGAAGAAAAATGTGAATTCTTACAATAATTTGAATTTTTTTTTAAGTAAACCGATTTCCATACCGTAAACCGAATATCTTACGGACTCTTAAGTCTACATATCGACATCGACATTTATGTGCAGACAATAATCTACTGCAATATGTCTACGTGTTGAAAGAAAACGGCATTAAATTTTTGTATACATATTAGATTTGTACACCTTGTAACCGTTTTTATTACATTTGAAAATTTCCCGTTTCATTTTATTTTCATCCGTAAAAAAATATCCTTTTATTGAATCTAATATTTCATATTTATGAATCAGTTGTGAATGTACATGTACTTGTTGAAATATATCAAGGATAAATGGAATTAGAATTTCAAATCGATCTTTATATATACTTTGTAATAGTGTTACAGACTATTTATATGTACATATTTATATACATAAATCGTATACATAAAATCTGAACTTCTCGATTATGCTCATATTATTATGATTTGTAAATTTATATATTTTTTAATAATTTATTCGATTGTATGGTGAAAAGTGTTCAGAATCGATTGAATTATATTAAAATCAACTCATTTATATGCATTTTTAGGAAAATGTGAAAAGAATTTTGGAAAATCTAATTTTGTACTTTTATAAATAATTAAAATAAAAAATGTTTATTTCAATTATTTTCTAAAAATTAGTTTTTCTTAAAGTAAAATTAATTTATTTATATACAAATAATTTAGAATTTAATTTTCGTTTTAATATTATACGCACAATGTTAAAAGACATTAATTTGGATTCCGGATTGCACTTTAACTAAACCACTTAGGGCGGATTTGATAGTGTAACCTTAAGCTTAAGCGTTTGCCACAGCTTAAACTTCTGTTTAACATATTTTCTGGTTACTCAGTGTAAGTGATATTTATCTACTAAAGCAATAATTCTCAGTTTTTGGTTTAGCTAAGCTTAGGGACAATTTTGAACCCAGTGACTTTAAATTTCACGTTTAATTGATTTTAAGGTTAAGCTTCTACTGTGAAATGCGCCCGTAGTTCGTAGAAAGAAAGAAAAATAAATTCTATATTATAAAAACTAAATATTTAAAGAATAATAATTATAATTTTTTTATTAAATTTAAATAATTTTAATTTGGCTAAAAATAATGATAACAAATTCAAAAGAAACAAAATTATTCAGGACCTCAGTAGCTCAGTTTAACATGTACTGTTCTAGTAATAAGGTCGTGGGTTCAATTCTCGATGTAAACACTGATCTGACATGTTACATATTTACACTTTAGAAACAATTACATTGTTTAAAAGAATAAAAATTGGACCCACATAATCAAAAATGGTTGGTGGTTCTCTATATAACAAAACTATTCAACTTTTCTGTACAATTTTTTTTTTATATATAAATTTTCATTTTATAAATTTTAATGTACATATTTATATTTCAACAACATCTAAAAGTCCTTCGAATCCTGAAAAATTGATAGAAAAAACATTTATATCAATATTTACAAAACAAAACTGAAAGTGTAATTCTCAACCCGCTTGTTTGAAGGAGGTTTTAATATTTTTTTTTTGTTGTGTTTTATTTCGGAAAATATAAAAAGGACTTATAAGTCACTGTTTTAGTTTATATTTGTATTTTTATATAAATAAATCTATGCTTTTTTTTTGTTGTTGTTGTTTAATATCCTGACAAAGTGCAGAGTTTGTTGTTTCCTTATTTTTTCTTTTTTTTTGAATTGTTTGGTGTGATTTTTCTCAGTATTTGTTTTTTCTTTATTGTATTTTTTAGAAGTTTTTCTTTTAAATCGTAAAGGATACGAAAAACACTGACAGGGACTTTTTATCTATAGTGCCTTATATTTTTATATTTGTTATTTTTTTGGTAACATAAAAAAAAAAATTGTATACGAAAAACAAACTTTATCTTTTGTTTTATTTAGTATTTTATAGTCTGAAAAATAAATATTTTTCTATCAGGTGTTCGTAATAATTTATATATGAAGTTAAATATTAGTTAAAAGTTAGAATGATATAAATAAAAAATAATATTATTTATAAAAACTTGAAAATACAAAAAAAAAACTGGGTTTGAAGATGGAAAAAAATTTGATTTCTAAAGATTTCAGGAAATTTTCCGCAACATTTTAGTATCTTTAATAGTTTTATCTTTAATTTTCTGCAACATTTTAAGAGATTTTATATACAAATAGAAGTTAAAGAAATTTTGGACTAAATTAAATGTCAGACTGCGATAATTATTGATATTTTTATATAAAAACTTTAAATTTTTTTGGATCCTTACAATTTATTATGGTATACTATTTTAGTTAAGTTTGAAATTTGAGAATAATGGCTTTACCAAATTCCACCAAACACTGTAGGCTACTTTTTAGACGATATGTACATCTTTATGAACGAATACGTAACAATTTATTATACTGGAGACCTGTTATCTGCACGTTTCTTTAAAAAAAATCATTAATCATTTCGCACAAGTTACAATAGAGTAAATTACAATACAGTACATAACTAGATCATTTACTACATAAGGTTCCTCTAAGGTAAGATAAAATTTGTCATGACTAAATATCCTCTACATTGATGAAGCAGATGCTATGAAATAAGATCCAACAGATTTCCATTTGTAAAACAGATTTCTTCCATTCAACGATTCTAGGATCCTTGTGTTAATAATATTGCTATCAAGGCATTTAAAGATCTACTATCTACTAATCATGAGCTGAGCTGTTTTCTATCTACTAATCATGAGCTGAGCTGTTTTCAATCATACTATAACATCTTTTGTAATCATTTTAATATCGATTTTTAATATAAATAAAATATATTCGTAACTAGATTTCTAAATTAATTTTATAGAATATAAATTTTCAATTTCTTTTACTATTTCAAATATATTTTGCTCTTTTTACTTCACATGACAGACCACAAGAATGGATAGTATAAGGACATATAGAAAATTGGATATTATAATAAAATCTGAAATTGAAGTAAAAGTTGAACCTTTTCAATAGAGTAAAATGTCCTGATGAAATATTTCATATTATATATCAATTTCTATATTACAAAATCAATTTTCTTATTCAATATATTTTAGCAGGACGATAATATAAGTTTTATTTTTAGGATATTGTTATATACTTTTCAATTATGTATTTATAAATATTTAATATTGAAATTGAAATTTTCAATGTGTATGTCGTTATTGTAAGTGGTTATATTTTCATTATTATGGTAATTTTATGATCCTCACATCATTTAATTTAATATACGGAAGAAAAATTAAAATTTTGTAATATCAGTGAAATTAAAAAAAAATAATTAAAATTTATTTTAAAGATTATTTGATTATTACAATTTACTTAACTACTTCAACAGCTTGTAAAAGCTAAGTCTTATTATGTTAACATTTTAGGTGCTAAGTGATGATCCTTTTACAAAGCTTATGATATTGTTTATCCATTGATGATTGATACTGTTCAGCTATAACATTTATAATAATTAATTTTGGTTTAACAAATTTTGTACGGTCGATATGCATTTAAGAATTTCGGCACATAAAATCTATTATTTAAACTTCACAAATTTTACATTCATATCTATAGTTACATGTATAGAAATGAAAGATGTATTTATAAACGATAGTAAATCATTAAATTTTACTACAATATATCATAAAATTTAAATTTACAGACTAAACCTTATAGATGTCAATATTTTTAGATTATCCTTAACTAAACTATTAAATAGAATTTCTCCGGTACTAATCTATATATACTAAAAAGTAAAGTACCTCAAATTAGTTTTATTTATGAATTGTTTTAGTAATTGAATTCTTGATAAAGTTCTAAAAAACAAAAGGTAGAGCTATCTTTATATATTTTGTGTTAACATGGCTGCATTTATACTAAATAAATATTTTTGTAAGGTAAATATAAACTTTGGTCATATATACAAGAATTGTTGTGCATTTTGTGGCATGTAACAGCCAATAACCGAAAATAGATTTTGAACTAAGAATGATTATTTATTATTTATTTTACGAAATGATATTTTCAAAATTATTTATGTAAAGGCATTATATCCTACATCCTACTATAAGGTATAAGATATATGGGGATTTGAAGGATAATTGAATGAAATATTTCTTGTTGATTTATGAAGACTAATTAATATAATATTTCATATTGTTTCTGATTTAATAAATTTGTAAATATTTTAGAACAGATTTCAGTAAATAGTATAAAATTGTTAAATTGTTTTTGGAAATTATATAAATTTTACATGTCGGAATATTTGAAATATTTAGAAGAAAAATTAGTTTTAAGAAAATCTGTCAAAATAATTTGCAGTTGACAAATAAATTTTTAAATATATTTTTTAAACAAAATATGGTTTCTTTAATTACGTATAGTATAAAAATATCCTTATGAACTGAATACTTAACAATCCTTGAAAAATTCCAATAATGATTATAGATATTAGTGGCCTCTACAGTATAATCATTTTTATTATAAAGTTTATCAATTCTACAAGAAGTTCAATTCTACCAATTTTAGTACATATTTAACAAAAAAAAAGAAAATACTTTTACAGAAGTTAAATAATGGTTACAAAACATATTACAAAGTTTAATTTTATTAATTGTTTATACTAAAACGAATTTCCTTGATTCAAATTGACTATTGCTAAATAAATAAAATTAAATAAATATGAATACTAAAATCCGACTGTAATACATGACTCATTGGCATTCTGTATCCGGCACAAATAATATACTATTGAATTGTAGAGCATGAGTCAATGAATGTTCGTATCGATATAAATATTAGAATAACAAATAAATTTTTCTTTTATAATAAAAATTGTTATTAAAGTATTATACTACTGTTACTGTTATTATTCCTCAACCACTATTACAGTTACACTGCTACTGTCTACTAAAATTTTCTCCCAAATTCTCAAATAAATGAAGAAGTGTGGAAAAAATACCATTAATTTCATTGTCGAAATAGTTTTTAAGGAAAACCATTTAACAACCATTTAAAAATCCGAAGTATTTAAAATTCAATTAATCGCTTAATATCGCTAGGAAGAAAATCAATCAGCAAATGATAGTATATTAAGAAAAATCGAAAAACTACATAAAATCTAAGACCTTTTTTTGACTCCGTAAGCATGCAATTCATAAACTAAATGTAGTACAAAAAATGATAATACAAAAATCAAATGGCCTTGGTTTTTATATCGTATCTTATTCAGTTCTATCAGTTTTTTTTTAATGTTACACTACGAAACTACGAGGAAAGTGTTAATAAAACTCATGCTTTGACTGAGCTATTTTTGAGGTTTCTGTGTGTTTTCTATAATAAAAAATATTGAATTTTCATTATTGACTTACCGAAAAAATAAAAATAATAACAAAATAATTATGCTATTTTTTAGGAACTAAAGTTTTACTTTCTAACAATATATTTACTGATATTTTTGTAGAATATTAGTAGCTACTATGTATTTGCTTTCATAATCTTGCAGGTAAATGGATTTAAGAAAGAGGCGACTTAAACATAAATCAATTTTAAGTACTTTAATTAGTGCACCACTTTTGTTATGAAATTTAATTAATCTTCTATTGCAGTTGGAGAAAGCTTAAGAAATAAACTATATCTAAAATATGTTTGTGATAAATTTAAATTAGTTTCATCTTGAAATCTGAAATAACATTATAAGTTATTAAACGTATATGCCTTGTATACTTACTATCTATATGTAAATTAAACTATTATTAAGTCTTCCATTACATAGCAAATATCTCTTTAGTGTACACTATGTATAAGTATGATATCATAATAACTAACGACATCATCATATCATAATAACAATATCCATAAACGTTATAAGCAGACAAATTTATAAACTAAATATTTTGTTACATTAAATTGTTGTACAATAAAATGAACTCTATAAGGATCAATAAAAATCAATTTTTATCGTCATCATTTTATCATGATAGTAGCATTTATAATAATTTTAATTATATGCATTTTCCGGAATTTTCAAATTTTCACAGAGAATAATTTTAATTATTATATAAATTTATTTTTCAGAACTTTTTTGATAGCAAATAGTTTTGATAGCAGATATTTTCAATAATATTAATTAAAGTATAATATTAAAATAATTAAAATATGAAAATAATATTAAATATGATAGCTATTTATGATATTGATCTGTTGTTATATAATTTATCATTATAAACAATAATGACGATGTGAAAACTTATCATTAAGCTTATTTAATAAAAGTTCTTAGGCAGCCATTATAGCACATAAATTAATTTGACATATCACAAGCACATGCATTATGAAAAACAAGAAATGCAGAAAACACAACCTAAATTTTGTCAATTAACTACTACCTGTACGACGCATATTTATTTATAAATGTCGAGAATACGGTCCTCATGGTTGGAGTTATAACAAGTCACTGTATATTCTACAAAATCGACAGTGGAGCGAAGAAGAATGACGATATATATGCTCTCCGACTTTCGAAATATCATAAAAAGAAGAAATCACCATCAATTTTATAGTGATCATTATGTAAATGCTAAGCAAACTGATCAAGCACTAAATCTGAAATCATTATCTTAGCCAATCCAAATGATTACGTGAGTGGTAGCAAAGCAGTGCTAACGCTTAGTTAGAGTCACCATCAAGTTGTGCATGGATTTCGCCACATAAATCAACTAACCAACCAAGGTCCAGTAGGAAATAATTAAAGAAGATACCAATTGGAGATCCGGAAACAATTAATGACAACAATTTTCTAAAGTAATTAACTCAGCATGCAATGAAAAGTAGTTTTTTTACATAAGACTTCAGGTTACTATATATATAAGAAAATATTCCACAGAAGCATGAAATTTAGACTAAATCTAGCTTTAGGCTTTATAATTGATCTCTATAATAAGAAAGCAATTTATAGAGAGAAATCACTAATCGGGACTGGGTGTACGTATTATTAATCCTATAATTGAAAATAATATTAATTAAAAGCATGTAAAGTATTCCAAACCAGACGTTATTTAAAATTGTTACGAGGGTTTTTATAAATATTTATTATTTTTCAAATAATATTTTTATTAAATAATAAAAATAAATATTATAAAGTAAATATATTTATTTTTTAGAAATCTCAAATATTTTATTTCCTGAGAAAACAATTTTTTTTTTTAAGTATTGTCAATTTAAATGTGATGCTTCTATAAATGAAATTTCCATTTATCCGCAAGAATAATTTTAAAATTTCTATGTTTATGAAAAAATATGTAATATCAATAAAATAAATTTATTTGATATTTACTATAATTTCAAATTTGAATATTATTATAAAATTATTATTCAATATTGATAAATATAAATTAAATTTTATACTTTTGCAATTTTAGTATTAAATATTAAATTGTTCGTTTTAGCGGAAAAATTCACAAATAAGTAAACACATCAAATTGGAAAGTAATAACCATTTTTGCAAATTTATACCCTGTAGCATTATAAATGATATTATTACAGCTCATCAAAACTATAACATTTTATTTAGTTAAACAAAATTAGTTAAATAAAATTATGGTGTCAATTACATTTTATCAATAGCATAAAGTCCGAATCGAAAAATTGACATTTTACATTCCACTGAAATATAATTATTAGCCTGCACAGTCGATAAAACAATACAGTTGCTTGAGAGATATGGATGGCGATTCTGAGGCTGCAATTCTGTAATTACGTTAGACCAGAGCCTTAAGAACAGTCTGGTTCTCTGAGTATGTAGTGATTGATTTGTTGACGTATACATAAATCCAGTTTCAGCTTGGAAAAACGAAATATTTAATGGTGACAAGTAAATAATTAATAACTCTCACAGATGATCCAAATGAATCTCTTCAATTCTGCTAACCAGCATTGATATTAGACTCTCTAAATAAGTAAGGAAATATAGCCAGATTTACCAGAAGTTCATTTGTCAGGAAGTCAGATAGCCAGCCAGTATAAAAAACGCAGTTTTAAAAGTACAGTTTTTAAAAGAAATACTCCCACAATAGTTTTGGGTTAATATCTGTGTTATATCTACGTTAAGCGTTAACGATATTCTGCATTAAGAGTTATAAGTAATCTTCCTTGCATTAAGATTTGAAAGTAATAATGTACGTAATAATTTGTAGAAGTGAACATAGTGCGGAAATTTTTGAAAAGACTTACTCAATCATACCTTAAACTTATCGCATTGTAAATTGTGACACGATGTTATTGTTTACCATACAGCCGAACAAAATTATTTGAAGTTTGTGAGTTGTATGAAATTGCATTGCGATTATACGCTTGGCTATAAATCGGATCTTTTTGACAAGATATTCCACGCTCGTGTTGGGTAGTACTTCTAACTAAAATTGAATATTTAATTAAATTCCTCTGTCTTTTCCTTTTGCTATATTTTCTCCATTCCTATATCTCGACTATTATGGGTCTTCGTGTAGTTTACAGGACGTTGAATATTTTATTTCCCTTTATCATATTTTCTTATTGTGGCCTTTAATTAATTATATTACTCAATACTCTTATAAACAGTTTTAATAATGTTTCTTTTATTTCTGTTTTCTTTAAGCAAACATTTTCCTACTCCTTGTGTTTGGTTTCTTAACTCCTAGTCCTTGTCTTTGGTTACTCGGTAATGATACTATATAAAAATTACTACACATATTTATATATTACAATACAGAATCGTCTCTCATTCAAAGGCTATCAAAAAAAAAAAAAAAAAACAATTCAAAATTCTTAAAACATTTTGCACCAAATGCTCCATAAAAAATAAATATTGCTTGTAAAGGTATTTAATACCTTCTCCTCTTAGAGTTTTATGATTTTAAGTCTTTACCTACTTGTCGGTGAAATTGTGAATTTGGTGTACGGAAGGCAGAATAAAATTATATTTGAGAATTTTTGATTTTAATGCTTTATTTTGATATGTTATTTTATGTAATATTTTGTTATTATTATTATATGTTGTTGATTTTTTTTTTCTTCTGGTAAATTGTAAATTTTATTACTGTCATGTAAGGATTTTTTTCCTTGTGTAATGTTTGTAGTATATTATAATAATAAAAAAAATAATATTAAAGGTGATATTAAAAAAAAAATTATGCTGTGAAGGTGAGTAAAAGAAAAATAAATATTATGGTAAATAAATTTAGCGTAAATTTATATGGAGCGAAAATTATGGTTTGGTTAAATTAAATGAATTCTGAAATTGTTTTACGGATTTTTATATTATCAACTACGTAAAAAATTATGTTTATTTATATAGGAATAGGAGAGATTTAAAGCAATAAAAATAAAATAAAAAAAAATTGAAAATAATTTTATAAAATAATTATAAAATTTATATAAAAGTTTTAAATAGCATTTAAAGCAACTTTAAAAAATTGTCTGTCAGGTTAAGAGTAAGAAATTAAACCAATGAGTAAAACGATCCTTAAACCAATGACTAAACTCTGATTTATTCCACACTGTTGCAGATATTCCATACTCAAATACATTTAATCACAAGCTCCATTAGGAAAACGATTGATTTTATTGGGGATGGCATTGAGGATCCTTAACTTATATTAAATGTAATTACAAATTTATTAATTAGATTCTGCATTTTAGGGTAACTTTTAGTTTTAGATAGTAGAAGAAAAACGTATATTAAATATTTCAATAAATTTTCAGAAGATAATAATAATTCTGCTTTGTATTAAACACGTTACCTATATAAAATTTAAAAAGTACTTTTTATTTATAAAGGTTACTTAACCTAGCACAAATTTTCCATATACCAGACTTATCGTGAAATTGTGACTGTTAAACTTTAAGTTTATTTTGTTTATATATCTTTAAAATTAAATGTTTTTCAATAATTCTATACATTGTTTAATATAAAGGTTTTTGCAGAACCGATGGCTTAACTTACCAGTTCTTACCGTAACTAAACTAGACATTAGATTTTGAATATTTCCGGAGAATAACTAACAAGCAGAAGATATTAATTTATTATCCGATTATATGATTCGAAACACGAATCTTAAACAATGGTAAATAATCTATTGAATGGGTGACAACTTGTATTGCTTGAGAGGTTTTAATCAAAGCAAAGCGAAATTAATGAGCAATGGACAATCAATACTAAAATTCCATAGTATTCTAAGTTTCGAGATATTACAATCAACTTAATACAAAGATACTGGGCAGACATTATTTCGCTAGATTAGGAGACTATTGATTGTAACAGACTAGAGGAACATATGCCAAGTGATTACTCATAAGGAGACGATATACACAAGTTACAATGTGGTATTTAATGAAACCAGTTCTAAATATTTCAATGATGTTATTAATATAATTGAATTATTACTTAGAATATTTTAAATTATTTTGTTGTTTTAATTCCCTGCTTAAACCGATTATTTATGTTATGTATTTTAATAATTGTATTGAACAAATTATTCTGAATTGTAGTTAACATACTGATAAGTAAAATGTTCTATTTCTCTATAAGAGATACAAATAAAAATTATGTTAAAGACATTAAGTCATCATTTTCATAGCTGATATACCAAAAATTTCCATTTTTACATTCAAAAAAATCATTAGACTGGTACAATAAATTCTTATTTCTATTTAAAACGAAACTTCTACATAGCAAAAGAGTCTTAAGATAAATAAAAACCTATATTTAAATATGTAATCCTACATGAAAATCTTTAAAATATTTCTATTTTCTTCAAAATGTTTAAATAATTCCAGAATAACATCACTAATCTAATATATTTCGTCTTCAAAAACATAATAAGAAAGTTTTTCTTACCTTCACCAATGATAATCATTATCTCTAGTAGACTCGTAAAGTTAGGAAAAACCTTATTTTTTATTTCCAATTTTCTATATTCAGTCAATATACAATTTTCTTGTTTTTCTAGATTATTATTATGATATCATCAAAAATAGAAAATGAAGACATTACTGAGAAAATGAGACATTATTATTATATTACCAACGTATATTAGCAAGCTCATTATTATTATATAAAAAAAATGTAAAATTATCTTTCGTTATAGAATAAAGTGACTTTCAAAGCAAATGATTTTCTGTATTTATATAAATTTTCATTCTAATTTCCATATTGTTAGTGCTTTTTTGAGAAAAAAAAATCTTCTACGATATTAACGATTTGTCCGTTCGTCCAGTGTAAACTTTTGGAAATGGAAATTTGAGACAGTAAATATTTACTTAAAGTCTTGATAGAGTTTTAAAGTAGCAACAATTTGTAGTCAAATTCTTGTAGATATTAGATTACGAGATAGAAAAATTATAAAAAATATTATAAAATAGCAGATTCAATAATTTAAGTTATTGTGAGAGAAGACACAGCTTCGTAAATTTATTTTATTTTATCTTTAAAATGTAATATTTTATCACAGTAAATCTTCATGCAAAACAATCAAAACTAATATTATAATAGAGATAATTAAGATTAATAATAAAGATAATACAAGTTTGCGCCACTAGATGGTGTTGTATATAAAAACTTAAATTTTAATTTATACTAAAAAAACTGAAAATGTATAGTTAGTTAGAACTTTGCGTCCAAAGACAATAAAGAAGAGAGCAAAATGGCAGCAATAGTTTTGTATATTATTTACACTTGGTGGCGCATAACTTTTGAATTTCAAAATGTTACTCTATTATAATTGCATTAAAGTTTTGAAGTGTTTTGGAAAGTTTCAATTAGCAAAAAAATTCAGAAAGCAGTTACTAATAAAATAGACGAGCAGGACAACTAAACTAAGAAGTCTATAGTTTTATATAAATTACTTTTTTTCCTGTTTTTCAAGCGATGCACAAACTGAATCAAGCTCATTTCTCTCATTTGAAATAAAATAATTCTTTAGTAATATTAATATTAAGATTTCGCATTTGGGAAGCATACAAAATAGCACTCCGCTACTAAAAAATATTCAAAGCCTGCTTAATAAATTCCTATTTTTTAAAACATTAACGAATAAAATGTTAGGGTAGAACAAAAAATGAGTTGCTTTAATGCTCATGTCCTTCTTCAATTTTTAATTTATTTAATAAAAAAAAAAAATCCTTTCGGGAATATTATTTTTTTTATATACCTAAAGTTTGCAGATGAATGAATATATTCTAAATCTTATAAGTCTTACCAATATTTTCATCAATACAGCTCGATTTGAAAAAAAAAAAAATAATGCTGTAAAAAACGTTCATAATGTAGACTGCAGAGACAAATTTTAGTCTATAATTTTTAAGGGTGTGTTAAAACAGGACATTGTAAGTTATACGGTCCAAATGTCTGGATAAAGAAATAATTCTTAAAGTTATTTAAAAAAAAAAAAATATCTAAAGTTTCCAAAATAAAAAAAAAAACAAAAACAAATTGAACAATGGGGAAAAACAGAAAACCGGAAATCTGTTTCTTCGGAAAATATAAACTATTGGAAAAAACTGAAATCAAAAAATTCATTGGAGAAGTTTTATTTTGGCAAATTTCCAATATTTTCATAGGTTTCAGAGGTACATCCAGGATTTAGGATGTATAAGCGTGAAATGTATAAAACTAATCTGAAATTTTTTTAAAATAAAATTTGTATTAGAATAGTTTTATAATAAAAGTTTTATACTAAACAAAATGTTTTTTTCAGTTTCATTTGTTTATATTGAGATATAATTGTTTGAAAAGTATTAGTTTAGTTTTGGTGACATAACATTTATAACCTTTTTTTGTTAAATTCTAAAAGATTAATGGCATAATTAAAATTTGCTAGGTTTTTATAAGAATTTTAATTTTTTACATCATTCTAAATTTGTTTTATTTGTACGTTGTTTTTACAAATTAAAACTAAAGCTCGGACTACAATGTAGTTAATCGACTGAAGTCGATAAAATTCTATATTATAATCGTCTATATTATATTTTTTCTCAAGCTTATTGCAAATTTCATTTTTTGTCTGTGGTTCATTAAATTTTTATTATGTTTTTTATATAATTCTTGATAACTTTTGATTCTGCAGCCATGTTTCATCAGTCATCACAAATTTTTTTTTTTTGAAACTGTCAAATTTCAGTTTGGATTCATAAAAGTTCAATCATTCCTAACTCTTACAATTCGATACTTTTTGTGCATCAATTTAACTATACAACATGTCAAATTTGAACTTTACTGCACCAATCGATACAAAACTGACCTTTGATTTTCTTAAACTTTACTGAATATTTTTTGATAACATTCTCAAGTTTATAATTTAATTTCCTCCGACCCCTAGGTTAGTTTAGGTGTGTGAACATCCGTGATCAACACGCATCATTAGAGATCTGAATGGAGCCGTTGTGGTCTCTATGTAAGGGGACCGATCAGATTTCTGCAGATTGTTCTATTCAATGATTGAATAATTTCCGATTTCATCTTGAAAAATCGCGGCAAAGATTGTTTAGTTTGACAACATTGAGGATATTGATCCCAAGTGTCACTGCTTGTCAATAAATAGTTTCATGGATTCAATTTTCGACGCCTAAGGATATGCAAAGAAATATTACTTTAATGGATTCTCGACTAACGAATAATTATTATTATTGTAAAACTTTTTTATACTTTTACATTAATTTTTCAAGACTATAAATAATAAATGCTTTTTAAAGCAAACTTTTAAAATTAGTTTATATATAACTCTTAAATTAATTATTAGTAACTCTTATTTAACTGTTATTCAATCAAAATATAATTTCTAATTAGCTATTAATAAATTTTACTTAGTTTATTATAATCGATTATTCGAAATTATGTTACTTAAAAGTTCTATCAAATCGTTTACCAAAACAGCTACCTATAATTAATTTGTTAAATTATTTAATTAATATTTTAACTGTCACGCATATCATGCGCATTGATTACTAAGAATTACAGGGTGCGTAAAAATATAGCAATTGGAGTAATTATAATTTATTTTTTCCTTGTTCGCCCCACTTGAAAACATAAGGCTTCAATTATGTAAGTTTCAGGATAGTTTTATTGCAACTTGGACCTAGGAATTTTTAATTATCATAATATTTTCATAGCGCTATATAATTTAACTCTTTGGTGAAGTGCACATATTACACCCTGTCTCAATTACGTAATTTGATAATTCAAAAATACTATAAATATGAAATTTTATTTAAAACTATTATTCAAAAGTATTTTAACTCTTGTATAAAATGGATTTCCTTATGAAATTTATTCGGCAATTTTTACCTGGAAACAACAACTCTTCAGAATTTCACACAAACAATGCATTTCGTTATATTTGGATTGTATGGCGTTTACTTGGAATGCATCCAATTTCACAATATCAATATTTTTATTACATTTATTCTACGATTTTAACCATTTTTGGTTCGATATTAGCATCAGTTCCAATAATAGCTTATCAAATTATCGAAGCACCAAATTTACGAATTATAATTGGTAATACACCAATTATTATCAGTATATTAACAACAACTATTAAACAGTTATCGGTATGGTATATGAAAAGAAGACTTCTACGTGTTAACAATTTACTAGATACATTAGACTCTAGATTAAAAAATAATGACGAAATAACATATTTAAAGGATACCGTGAATACATCTTATACAATTTTTCGTGTTTATTTCGGTTTATTTAGTATGTCATTTATTACATATTTTGTAGCTGGTATTATTATGGGTAAACTGCCATTTGATGCATGGTATCCATTTGATTATCATAATAAATATTATTATTATGGATTTTTTCATCAATTTCTTTCGTTAGCTGTTGTAGCATATTTAAATATGAATAATGATGTTTATCCGCCATTATATATTTTAATGATTACAGCCCAATTATATGTATTACAATTACGAATTCAAAAAATTGATCAACCCGAGCAAAATAATTTGGATATAAATTATAAGAATCTTGTAAATTGTATTGAGGATAATATCAATATTAATAAGTATAAAAAAAAATTATGTTTTGAAATTGTCAAATTTAAATATTTAATATTAAAAATTATTTTCAGAATTATGGAACAAGTTTTTCCAGTCATATCTGCAACACTTTTCATACAATTTCTGGTAACTGCAATATTAATTTGTAATACAGCTACAAGTTTATTCATATTTGAAAGTACCCTGCCGCAAATGTTTACACAAGCTTTTTATTTGGGTCCTGTAATGTTAGAAATATTTCCAGTTTGTTATTATGCTAATAAATTGTTGGATGAATGTGAAAATTTAAGGACAACAATATTTCATTGTAATTGGATTGGACAGAGTTTGAAATTCCAAAAAGCTGTAATAATTTTCTTACAAGGCAATCAAAAATCAAATGTAATTATGGCTGGACGGTTTTTTTCAGTTACATTGCCAACTTTACTTCAGGTATTTTTTTTTTATAATAATTATTTAAAAATTTAGATTTCTATATTAATTAATTTTTTGATTGTAGATTTTTAAATTTTCATTTTCACTATTTGCAATAATAAGTCAAGTGTCGACGAATTAGAAAGAATTAATGATTCGAGAGTATGACTGAAGTGTTCTGCTTAACTGAGCAATTGTCAGGAAGAAACAAAATCAAAGTTTAATTAAAATTGAATTTATTTGTGAGTGCATTACAAAATTAAATAAAGAATTTTTGATTTAATCTTAAAAATGTTTTATATTTTTTTCCGTATTTTCAATTTTCTTATGACCTACTAAAAGAACTAGTTTTCTATAATTTACGTTTTCACAAAGTTTATTAAGTTTAATGATTGAATGGATAAATGTATAGAAAGAGGGGAATCCGCAAAGGACTTAATAAACTCAAGACTGAATTTGTATCATAAAACAATTGAAAACCCTTCAAACCAAACCAAAGAGTTTTGGTCGACTGAGCCACATGTTCTCTAGTCCCAAACCTGATAACAAAATTTATTAAAGTGAAATTGATAACTGATACAATTTTCATTATAAAAAGTGATTCTAATAATGATTTTTCTAGTTCTTGATATTCTATTTTTAATAAACAAAATGGAAGTTATTCAGTGGAAAACAATAATCATAAAATATGTAAAATCAATAATTATGAACCTCTACAAAAAATAATGATTTTAATGCTGATTCTAATCAATGGAGATTTGCTTTGGAATTATGTAAAGTGATTCGTTGGCTGTCACCTCTTTCACAAACCAACTTTTAGTATTAGGTAACTTCATTTTCATGGTGATTGTCAACTTGTTTCCTGATTGCTCCTATTTTTTTTTCTCAATATAAATAATTATAAGTAATTTTCCATCATCGAAGAAGCATCAATTATTAATTATTATAAACAGCACGTGTATTCCTGAAAACGTAACGTTTTTCCAATCGAAACGTATTTGATTTACGTTCGTTTGTAAACGTTCAATTATAGAAAACGTTCGTAAACGTTAAACAAAGTTGCCGTTGTACCCTTAAAAATTTGCTATCTTCACAGAAATAAATCATAATTAATTGTCAATTTTTTTTTAAAAAAAAATAAAATAATAAATAATATATTATAATTTTGAAATTTTATTAATTACAATGAATTAATGAACCACATAAAAATACTTATAAATTAAAAATGTTCTCCAGCATAGAATTATTTTACGATAGTAGTGGTAGTGATAGTTGGTCACATAAAATTCTCCATTTTTCTATCTCGACCATTTTTGGTTGTGAGGAATCCACTGGCCAATTCTTTATGTTCATGAAATCAAAATTTCATGTTGTTGTTTTAGACCTATAACCTATTATATTGCAAATTTTAGTTTATATTTTTTCATGTATGTATAAATATATTTTGTATATTTGTGTATAATATACATTAATATATTATAAACTATAAACATATATCACTTGAAGAGCCAAAAAATTGTTAATTTTAATTTCATAAATTTTTAATTGTGAAATAAATAAATAACGTTAACAAAATTGTTGACGTTAAAATTTTCGATCGAAACGTTAAAAAAATCAGTTACAGAATCTATCGATTCGATAAACAATCGATACGTTTTCAGGAATACCAAAATGACATTTACGTTACGAAATTCATTCGAAACGTTTTCAGGAATACACGTGCAGTTTGTAAATCATTTCTACATCGAAATTATAAATAAAATATTCAACATTAATTTCCTTATGACAAGGCTTTAGGTCAGGCAGGAGAATGAAAGTACTCTCAAAATAATTGTTAAGAGTCTGTAGGAAAGTTCATAATTATGTAATATCTCGAAAATATCAAAATCAAATATTCTTTTCTGCTGGATCTCCGATTACAATCATAACAGTTCAATCAAAATTTGGTTTGTTTAGTAATGTAAGGTTCTTATCTAATCTAAGTATTATTATAAACCATAATTCAGTACAAATTTCTGTATACCTTTCAATTTATTCGGTTTAATTAAAGAGGAAGAAACCGAATTTTATTAAAAATGCTGCTTTTAGACAGGATATTTTTATATTATTTGTAAGAAAAAATAGTTTTATGCAACAACAAAATTTACGATAGGATAAGTTTTTCGTGAGCAAAAGTTTACAACCGAATAGATTTTTCAAATTGAAAGACAAATAGTTTCGAAGTGCTACTTGTAATATAAGTTAAATATCTGATAATATTAGATATTTTACACAATTTGACAAAACTCAACTTAACATTAAAATAGTCCAACAAAAATTTCAATTAAACGATGTTTATTCAAGAGACTGTACTGAGAGATTGTACTAAGTGGCGTTTATAATTCTAATTTAATTAAAATTATATCTTTCTAGTTTCAAACGCATAATCATCAGAGCTTAAATTTAAATTTGAAATGATTTCAAATACAAATTTGTTGATAGAATTTAAATATCAACTGTTGAATTAACCTACAAAATTTAAAAGTTTAATAAAAATACTAAAAATGTTTTTACAAAAAAAAAAAGAATAAAAATTCTGAAAAAGTCAAATCTTAGAAAAAACAATTTAAGATATAAAACGTAAAATATTTTATTTATAACTTACCTCATAGTACAACAAAAACTGATACAAAATGACTGAATATAATAATAAAAGTTTTGACTTTAATGTTCACAAACGCACTAAAAAAAACACTATTAATTTTCACTTAGGTTCATATAAATTTATATTTCTATAATTTTCACTATTTTAATATAAAATTTGAATATTTATTTATTATAACACTAAATTTTAATATTTTTAAAATTTTATTTTTTATTAAACAAAATCTCATCCGTAAATTTTTATGTTTCAAAAAACATTTTCAAAACGACTTTTAAATGCACGAAAAACTCGGAAAATTTTAGATGTTTTATCATTTTCTTTATTGAAAATGATTTAAAAACATTTATTTTATTATTTTATTAAGTTTTATGAAAGTTAAAAGTCAATTTTAATTAAATTAATTATTATTTTTCTCTTCTAATTACAAACACGTCTTTTCATACCGGCGATTAAACATCAACTAAGAAAAAAAGAGGCGTGGCTATTTAAATTCATAAAAGTAAATTGGCGGAAAAATTCACATTTAAATTTAAATTTGAAAATATCGTTAGAGAAATTTAAATTTGAAAATATCGTTAGATTTAAATATGTGTAAATTAATAAAAATTACTTTAAATATTATATCAATTCAAAATTTAATGGTTATGGAAAATGACGAAAATGAAAATTTTGCGTATTGTTTTTATACATATATAAATTTAATATAAATTGTTTTATAAACAATTGCAAAAAAAAATGTTTGTCAAGGATTTGTTTTATAGTAGAACAAAAACAAAAACAAATAAAAGTCAGAAGTTTGAATATTTTTCAGGTGTCAATGAATTTCCATATTAAATTACAATGTTAGCTAAATATAAATTTTCTAATAAAGTTTTTCAACTAAAACTCTGATTTGTTTTACATGCTAAGCAACCCCGACACGTGTGTACATGTTGCTGGTCAAATACTGATTAATCAACCTATCAGCCCAGTAACCAGATCTGGATGAATACATTAATGACTATGACTAATCATTAATGTATTCATCCAGATCTGGTTACTGGGCTGAGAGGCTGATTAATCAGTATTTGACCAGCAACATGTACACATGGACTGCGTAGTTATAATTTTAGAACAGTAAGGAAAGGTTCTTTTATTTACTAAACAATTTTTAAAAAAAATTAATTAAAATTTAAATTATTAAAATATAGTTTTTATATAGAACCACCAATTATTTTTGATTTTATGGGTGCTCTTTTTAATAACGTAATTATTGTGTTATGTAAAAGTAAAGTGTAAATATGTAACATGTCAGACCAGTGTTTTCAGCGGGAATTGCACCCAAAATCTTTGGTGTTGGTAGAACAGTACAAATTATATTGAGCTGTAACATAGTTTTTTATTTTCCTGAAAATTTATAACAGCTCTAAGATTTTTTAATAAGGTTCAAAACTAAAGGACTCTGAAAATAAACTTAATTATATTAGTATATGGGTCAGTAATCATTAAATGCACACAGCATCATACAGATATTATTACAAAAAAAAATGGAATTATTATAGAATTTAAATTAATTTTACGAAATTTTCAAATTTTCTAACGATATTTTCAAATTTAAATTTCTCTAACGACATTTTCAAATTTAAATTTAAATGTGATTTTTTCCGCAATTTACTTTTATGAATTTACTTCGTCACGCCTCTTTTCTTAGTTGATTTTTTATCGCCGGTATGAAAAGACTTGTTTGTAATTAGAAGAGAAAAATAATAATTAATTTAATTAAAATTGACTTTTAACTGTCATAAAACTTAATAAAATAATAAAATAAATGTTTTTAAATCATTTTCAATAAAGAAAATGATAAAACATCTAAAATTTTCCGAGTTTTTCATGGATTTAAAGTCGTTTTGAAAATGTTCTTTGAAATATAAAAATTTACGGATGATTTTTTGTTTAATAAAAATTAAAATTGTTAATTATAATAAATAAATATTCAAATTTTATATTAAAATAGTGAAAATATAGCAATATAATTTTATATGTAACTTATAAGTGAAAATTAATAGTGTTTTTTTAGTGCGTTTGTGAACATTAAAGTCAAGACTTTTATTATTATATTCATCCATTTTGTATTTGTTTTTGTTGTAATATAAGGTAAGTTATAAATAAAATATTTTACGTTTTGTATCTTATATTTACATTTTATTTTACATTTTTATTTAATTTTACATTTTATTTAAATTTATTCCAAGGTAAACTTTATGTTAAATTTGGCAGAATTTTGAAAGTTATTTATAAATTTTATAAATAAAAATGACACAAAAACAAAACCATTTTTTTTTTATCGTAAATAATATTTTATTTTAAAAAACTTGTAATATTTTCTGGAGGGAATTTCGGTCATATTTATTCAACACAAAATAATATTTACAAACATTTCATGGGAATTACCAGCTAGCTATATAAAATATATTTTTTGATGTTGTTAAAAATATTATTGTACTGCTTACCCAACGACCAAAGTGTTGCCCAAGGACATTGTTTTACTTTTATTATCCTTCTTAGATCCTTTATATATATGTAAACTTCGAATGGAATATATTTATTTTGATTTTTATTCATTTTTCCGTTTTGATATCATATTTTTTGGAAAAACCTAAACAATAAAAAAAAAGATTTTATTTTTCTGTAAATGTATATACCGTAGTATATACAAATATTACACATTTTTTCGATAATTTCTTTCGTATTACACAGTACGATTTGATGAAATATTAGATCCTTCGTGGTATACAATTTTATAAATTTTAATTATTATGAAAATGTAAAACAAGATAATTTGGTTAGATAGATAAATATTTGACAGGTTTCTTTTAAATCTATTAAAAGTATTTAGATTATTTGAGAACTTTAAAATATTATTTTTTCTATATTTCTAATTAATTATACAATATTCCATAATTCATGTAATTCATTTATTAACTATACTATAAAATTATATACATGACATTTAAGATGAAGGAATAAAATATAACATAATTTTTATTCCATTTAACATTAATTCTCTTTATCATAAAATCTTCTCTTCAAAAAATTATGATTTTTATAGGAAATATGAAAAGGAAATTTGCTAAACATAAAATGTTTCTAGCAATATTTTATTGAATATGAGAATTATTTGATTGAAACAGTATAAAAATTGTTGCTTATATGTTGCAAGCAATATTAATTATAAAATTATGTTTATTTTAGAGTCACACAGAATCAAATTTAATTTATAATTTTAATATTTAATTTGATTGTCTCAATATTACAACTCCGCTTTAACTATTTCAAACTATCAACAACATGGAATTCCGAATTTCTTTTCATTTTTATATTTTCTATATACTTTTAACCTTATAATGTTTTGGTTCATTAGTTGAACATTCGAGTTCCAGAAATTTCATTCATTTTGATCCTTCAAAAATAAGAAAATTCTAAAATTACGAATCAAATTCACTTAAATTTTTTCGAACATTTCATAGTTTCTTTTTTGATTGATGTTCTTTTTAAAATTTAAACTTTATGGTATAATTTTATTGATTTAACCAGGGCTGGGGAACTGGACTAAAATTGATTTAGCTCCAGCTCCGGTTTAAGATGAAAACTACGGCTCCGGCTCCCGCTTCGGCTCCTATGATACGACTTCAATTTTGGGCTCTTTTATTTATTTCCAAATAAATAAGTTTTTAAAAATGAAAATGTTTTAAGAACTTCTTAAAAATGTATGTCGTTTTAAAATTTAAAGTATATTATTTCAGTTTGTGTTGCGAACGGGACTGAGGAGCCGGAACGATATTGATTTAGCTCCAGCTCCGGCTCCGACTCCGAATTATCAAAAATGTCCAGCTCCGGATCCAGCTCCAGCTCCCCAGCCCTGGATTTAACCCTAATGGGGTTAATATTATTTTATTATACTATTTTAATGTCTGAGCTATATTATGTTTAGATTACATGATTTTACATGATTTTATTTTTGACAAAAGGAAACATTTTCATGCAAGATGTTTAATAAATGAATATTTTTCTAACGAGAATTCTAATATAAAAAATTAACGATATGGTAACTAAATAGAGTGTGGACTAGAAAGTATATTAAAATATATGTCAATATCAAATGAGTTACCCTATATTTTTTTTTTAATTTAATTTTAACTTATGTTTTGTCCAAAAGAAATATAAACAATTTAAGTTGTTAAAGGGATAATTCAATTGAAAGGTTAAAAATTGATATTTAGCTTTAGAGTTGCCTAATCCTCATTCCTCATTCATAAATCTTACAGATGTTATTGAAAGTTGCTAAATTATAACCCACTTGAGTGGGTAATTTCTGTAATGATTTTAAATACATAGACAGTTTTTTCAAGGATCACGCTCTGTTCTGATGATGAATAAAACTTATATTGTCGAAATTTGACAAGTTATATTATTTATGATTTTCATTATTTTTAATTAATTTTAATTTTGCTTGTATAAATTTGGATGGAATAGATGAAATTTTGAATTATAGAATTTTGGAATAACAGAACGAAAAATATTGCAAAATTGAAAATTACAAAAATTCAATCCAAGATGATAAAAAATTGATAGTTTCTTACTATACTTTGAATATACTGAATTAAGGGATAAAAATCTAATTAGCCATCATCATCACCATCTGAAATCATCATCATCATCATCATAATTAAATATAACAACACGAATTTTATGTAAATTATAAATTGTTTATATTTAAAAGGAGGAAAACATTTGGCCAGAAGCAATGTTTTTATACGATAAAAATTAATGGGGCGTTATTAACTGAAAACTTTTCGCTTATACTTCGCAATACGAAGAAAAGAAATGTAAAATATCTTATTTTAAAGGCAGAAAATGGTTTTGTTAAAGGGAGAAATTTAGATTTTATATAATTAAATTTTTTTGGCTACATAATCGAAATATTGAAATTGGCCAGGAATTATGACATTCAAGACTCCAAATATAAAAATAAATTTGAAACAAAAGTTATGCAAAAACTATTTTAACCTTACCGATTTTTGTTGTTGTTGTTTTAAACTGGTTAAAAAAATAATTATCTACATGACTTGATATTAAAGAGAATTTATTAATTATAGAATTTATTAATAATATTACTTATATAATTATAATATTTAGATTAATTCTGCCATAAGCAAAATAATAAAATTTATGAAATTCTACTCAAAGTTTTGTTATACTATCAATTTTCATAAATATTTTAATTATTATAATAATCGGTTAAAGAAAATATTTTGTTAGTATGTACAGTGAAAATTCGTTATAAGAAACTTTTTGAAAACGTTTTTTTTAAAAAGTTGCCTAAATGAAATAAGATTTCCTGTATTGAATTTGGTATACCAAAAAAGAAATTAAATTTATTTAGCGGTAACCAAAGAAAATTACTTTTATTTTTTGATTGCGATATATAAAATTTATTAAAATTCAGATATTACAATTAATTTTGATAATGTATTTCAAAAATGTCAATTTTACAATCTGTGTCGCAATTTTCATACTTCCAAGTATTGTTAATAATAGAGGAACATTTTATTATAAGCTGGTTACTTTTCATGGCAGCGAAATTGTTTAGAAATGATTTTCCTTAAGGTATTGCATAATTATTGCATTACACTTACTAAAAATTTTGGAACGTTGAAAACTATATTTTATGATTTCCAATGCTTTCATTTGAATCATATGGTTAGTCAACAAATTTTTTAGGGCCCTTTGTTGAATTCTAATCGCATTTCGTTTTTTATACATGTTTTATAGTGGAGACGGACGCAACGGACGGACGACTGATTGAAATGAAAAAAAAAAAGTTAAAATATATGAAAACGTATGAAAGTAATTAAACTCGACGGAAAAACAACGCAACGACGGAACCGACGTATTAAAGTTGATTTAATTTTAATATTTTTATTTTACAACGGACTAAAATGTCATAAGCAGCTGAGATGTGATAAATGTTTTTTTTTAAATAAGTAATTTCTGTGCGTATTTGTGAAATAAAATTATGTAACACGGAACCAGGGTACAATAAATTAGCTCTAATGTTTCCAACTCAATTAGATACAAAAACTTCGATTTTTTTTTTTAATTTTTAAACTTCGAAAAAGTTAGGTTAGCAAACAGTTCAAAGTAAATAGCAATGACGGAAGAACGTATTCAGTTTGCCACCCTCATTTTGGGATTCTACGTTTTTGACATTTCAATCAGTCGTCCTTCCCTTGCGTCCGTCCACTATTAGGGTTCGACTTTAAATTTTTTTATATTAATGTTAGAACCAGAATGACGCGGCAAGCTGTCGCGTCGCGTTTGACAACAACGCTTCAAAAGTAGAATGTATATGCATATATGAAATTGCCCACAATGTAGCGTCGCGTTGATGCGGCAATTTTGCCGCGACGCTTGAGTAGACCTACTTTCTACTTTTGCCACTTGCCGCGTATAAATTTTAATTTCGAATGTGTCAATAAATTTATTTATTAAATTTTTTTAAATTCAATCATTTCAATTAATATTGTTTACAATTATTTTAATTTATAATGACACAATATCCATAGATATTAGAATTTATTTAATTTTTTCCATTAAATAAATTGTTTACAATTTTTTCAATGTGGTTTGAAAAAAACTCATTGCGTCGCTTTTGACTTTATACGCTTCAAAATTCGAAATTTCAAAAGTGACGCGACATTTTGCCGCGTCATTCTGGGTCAGGCATAAATTAAAAAATTAAAAATTGTCGACTATGTCAAGGGTTGCTTATAACGAAAGTTTCTTATAACAAAGTTTCCTATAATGAGTTTTCACTGTATTTAAATTGAATAAATCATTTAATTAAATTGATATTTCTCTGATAGAAATTACTGTCAGAAAATAAATTAAATTTTACGGTTCATAATAAACCAAATTTTAGAAAAAATTTCAAGTTAGATTTTTGAAATTAATTAGCGTAATTTTAATTAATAAAATTTATTGTTATACTTACTTCCTCCACGACTCTATATATAGTAGTATATCAAGAGCCTTGCATTCCTGCAAAATACGTTTCCAAATGATGCAGTCTAGAGCAATACTTGTCCTATTTCTCACACCAATTTTTCAAATATTACTTAGCAGATTGTTAAACTATCCAGCTTGTAGTCGTCTGATTTGTTTGTTGTCTTCCTATTTGGTATGGTATGGAACCAGAGTTTGTTTTGCATTTAATTTTAATAGACACTATATATAAAAGTTTGTAACTAGGTTCAATTGTTCTGGAGTTAATTTAATCTTATTAATCAAAAATTTTATATTTATTATTCGTATTTATTATATTTTTTTAAACTAATTACAAAATGAATATTTTTAATATCATTTTTGTTATCAAATTACAAATATTAGGTAGCGTGCCGCCAATTTTGTTTATACTTCATTTCATTTAAAATATGATTCACCACTAATTCTGTCAGAGGTGTAATTTTATTTTCCTAAAATTTTCAATTTAAAAAAAAAAAAGAAAAATAAAAAATTAATATATTTACCAAAATATTTAGTCTTGATTTTAATGAATCAATTGTAGAATCTGTTAATTGTAAATTTTTTTCCAGTATATTTATTATAAATGATTCTCTTTTTAATTTATTATCCAAATTATAAATATGTGATAAAAAGTCATTACTTTCGATATCATTTTCTAAATCTCTCGTCTCCAAACCAACATCATAATTATCACTAACTAAAATTCGAATAATGGAAATAACTGGATGACATTAAATCTTATTTGTATACCAATTTTTCTACAACTTTCTCCATCTGTCTCCAATCTAAAAGTTTTTTTGCATTCACAATAATACGATCCATTAGTATTGTGACAAATATGATCACAAGGTTTATTTACCAAACATTCATCAATATCCGTTTCACAAAATTGTCCAGTAAATCCTGATGGACAATTACATGTATCTGGTTGGGAACATATGCCATTATTTTTACATGGAATGACACAGATTGCTACATAGGAAATTAATTTATTACAATTGTGCTAAAATGATAAAAAATCGTTTTTTTTTTTTCAATTTAAACTATACTTACGTTTAAGACAATCTGTTGAATTATTTGATACTTGTGCCCAACCTTGACAACAGTGCTTCGTAATTTGTTTAGATAATTTATAAACAGTAGCATTTATATATGCAGGTTCATAGGTAACATGATTTCTAATACAAACTTGATTATGATCACATCGTTCAGTTATTTTTTTATCAATTCTTTTTGAATAAGTTTTTCTAATTGTGACTGGAATTTTTATTATATTTTCTTGCATGCAAATATTTCGTCTAGAAAGATGGAAATATAATTTCATAAATTTATGAAAATTATGTTAAGTTGTAATTGTTAATAAAAATTACTTCAATAAAATATTCTTACCGGTCGTCGCGAGTTTGATTTTCTGTGCTTAAACTGGCATCTTTTTGCATAGCTTTATCATACATAAAAATTGTTGAATTTTTTTGATTTGATTGTTTTATATTATTGGTATCGGCGGAAACACAAAAATTCATTACTTTAACGCTCAATAGACAGGCTACTAAAATTTTTGTTATAAATCCAAAATTCGTTTTCATGTTTGATTATGTAAATTTATAAAAAATATTTAACACTTAAATTTATTTATGATAATTTTATTAAACTTTCACAATTTTTCAGTTTTTCTGATTTTTTTTTATATTATCATATTTTTAACTTAATTAAAAAATATATGCAACATACAAAAAAAATAAAATAATATTCAATAATTTCTAATTCTTTGAGTTGTTTCTTGATCAATTAATTTTCAGAAACTAAAATGAAAACAACAATTTACACAACCGCGAATTTACAGTATCTAAATTAGTGTATAGAAATTATTTTGTTAGTTATATAATATTATCTTTCAGATATAAAGATACTGACAAATCAGATTTGCATTTAATGATTTAATGAATTTATAAAAAAAAATGCACACGAATTTCATTTGAACTATTTGCATTTTTTTCGTAACATGAGATCTTACAACATTGGAACTCAATAAAAATGAATTAGTTTCTTAATTCCTGAACCTTCTTTGTTGGTCCGAGCGACAGTGACACATTAAATGCTCCACGGAGTACCCTAGGAATTCCAGAGAATAATCTGAATGTCGCTTTATTAATAGTAATCATTTAACTTTGTTTAAGAATGGTTGTTGCGAATAATAAACGAATTCTCAATTCTGTAAAATATTTTAATTTTGTTTCCAAGTATACATATAAATAATTCATTATACCTTGCTCGATGAACTACTCTAGCTTAATTTGATACTATTTTAGAGTTCTGTAATACTTTTTCAATTGAAAAATTTAATAGTTTCTTATAATTTTATAATGTATAATTTTAAATTTATAATTTTCTAATGTTTTCTAATAAATAATTATGAAACTTTGTATGACGACCTCTCGATTTCAATCACGTTCATATTTATCATATTTGAAATTTGAAAACTGATCCTATTTTATCTAATAAATAAATGATAATATGATAAAAAATGTTTATGTTTTCTTTTTATAAACTAATCATCATTAGAAAATATGAATATTGTGTAATTTAAATATAATCAAAGAATTAAATTAATATTTTATTTTACTGAATTAACAAAAATTTTTTTTTTTTTCAGAGATTTACTACGAGAAGTTATGCAATATCTAAAGCGTTTTAATGGAAAGATTGATTGAAAAAATTCCATGTTATCTCGTGATAGTAATTTATTATCCGATTTGAATGAAATCTATCATTTATTTCGTTATTAATTTACTGGGTCCATATCAAATATTTCCGAAACTCTAATATCGCGAAGAGGTTAATAAAATAAACAGTATTAGTATTAATTTACTACAACTACATTAACATAAACTAGTTATAAACATTAACACTGTCAAAAACCAAACGTTTGTATGTAAACTATAATTTGTAGTAATTTACTTTGTGACCCACAAAAGGACAAATTTCGGAATCTTTTTAGAATCAATTTTTGGAAATCATGACAACTGTTCCCTTCCAAATGTTATCCCGCACAAATGGTTTTAAATTTAAATTTCATTTGAAGGTGGATATTTTAAAAATTTTACTTTGATAATTCGAATGCATACTCTTTGCTAAACATTAAACCCTGCTCTGTTGGTTATTTATTGAATTGATATTTTTTACTTAATTCCTAAGTCTATGTTAAATACGGCGAATAGCTTATAATATCATGAATTGCCATTGGCATTCGTTGAACTGTTATAATATGAATTGCTGTACGATAAATAAGTGACAGTGATTCCGTTAGTTTTATAAAGTTTACATACCAATTCATTTAAAATAATTTATTATGTAATTAAATTAAAATTATAATGCTTTAGAACTAGTGTAAAAATAATAATTGTTGTCATCAATAACTATCTTTTCAACCTTATTTTTTTTCGATATAATTGAGTCATACCTATTTGTAATAGACTACTAAAATTTATGAATTTCTTTATATGTAGTAACATAATTAAATTCAGTTACTATTTCATTATTCATCCACCAGAAATTATTTACTTAAATATTTTAATTAATTAAATATTGCCTTAAGATTAATTTGTGTTTTTCTTTACAAATGATTTATTAATTTCAATTTACATTTTGTTGAAAGACAAAAACTTATAATTATACTTTATGTATTTAATTAATTTTCTTAATTCCATTCTATAGGTAATTATGAAAATATAAACTGTTCTTCGTAATACAATTTAGCATAGAATATTGTAGTAAAAACAAAACAAATTAAAATCATTAAAATCTTTAGAAAGGTTTGCATAAAATATTTCTGTAGATTAAATTCTCTATATATAATTAAAAGGTAAATTGTTTATAAACATATAATAAATATATTTGCATATATTTATTTGAAAAGAATTTCTTACCTTTTTTGTGATAGCTTTCTATATTATAAAGAAATACAATCAAAAATGTAATAATTTTATAATAATATTAACAAAATGAACAATTTTATTAAATTTAATATGTTTTTCATGTTTTATTGGCTGTATATTAAATGTCCTTGCTTAGCATATTATTGAACAAAGATTAATATTATACAGCTTTATGTCTTTATTAATGCTTCGAGCTAAAGAAAATTATATGTTGCCATATTTATTTCTTAGACAAATCTCATTTATTTAATATAGAATTTATAAATTATTTGTTTTTGCACATCAATTATTCCTTTAATTAACGCCATTAAAATTTTATCAAGTTATAGAATTTATGTTTTTGATGGATGAAAATAATTATAATTATTTGATTACCAGTTGGATTATTATTTATTCAACAAAGTTAATTAAAATTGTTATTATATTCAATATTAAATCAATATTGAAAACATTCTTTTTTATTGGAAATATATACAAGATATTTAAGAAACTTTAGTTATAATTTAATGTCACTGGTGTCCCAGTAAAATAATTTTACTTCAATTCAACAAATCCTTAATATAAATTGCGCTTTTTTCAGCGAGATATTGTAAAAGGTTATGTTGTTTATATACTAATTTATTAAAAATAAAACTTACAGTTCATACTAGCCTCAGCGTATACCATTGCTGTCAAACGAGTTGTACATTTTCACTACACATATTACAAACGTCAAAAATTTGATTTTTTCATTTATTCCGTCTGTCAAATGTCAAAAAATGTCCTCTAATAAAAGTTGGTTGTAAAATAATTGTAACTTAATATTATTTTAATCAATAATTGTGTAGAACATTATTTTCAATTATTACTTCACCCCTCCAAGTTACACACAAGCAAAAGTTATAGTAAAGTGAGTCCATATCTCCGAAGAGTGGGACCGAAATCAAACATGCTGAAAAGAAGGTCCATTTATTTTTAATATTGTTTTTGTTGTGAGAATTCAATATTCGTAAATCCATTGGTTTAGAAAATATTTTTTTTTTTAAATAAAACTTTCATGAGCTTCTGATAGATTTCAGGTCAAATTATAGTTTTTGATAAGGTAAAAATTATTACATTTCGAAGTAAAAACAATCTAAATATTGTTTAGACAAACTATATATTACTTTTTTGTTGAATACGCGAAGCTACACTAAATTTGAGAGAGAAAATATATACACCAATAATTTTGCATTAAATTAATTAATTAATTTTTTATAATTATTTTATAATTTTAATAGTTATTTATTAAATAATTGTTATAGGATCAAATATAATAAATTATATGACATATTCCTAAGGTTTAAAAAATGAATCGCTACTTAAATTGTAACTAGATTATGATGTCATTTGACATCCGAATATACCAGATAAGATTTTACAGAAAACTTAGTAGAAAACTTTCACATTAAATGAAGAATTATACTGTATTCGATTTGCAGAGTTTCGGTTTAACATTCATGAAGAAATTTCATTTACAGCACCACAATATTTTTTCAGTATAAAACGATTTCAATATAAGATGTGGCTTCATATTGGACGATTTCGATTTACACGGTATTTTTGGGTAACCAATGAAAGAAATAAAATAAGAATATTTAAGCTCGTTGTACCATTTAGTCGAAATGCATATCATTAAAACAGCGTGTTGGCCAATCCTACTTCTTTAATGAATGAAATCATATTGGCCGGCTTCAGTTTACCCGCGTCTTCTAAATTCTTTATGTTGGACTCAAGGATAATGGCACAACAATTTCATGCTTTCTAAGAATTACATGTTACGTGGACGATTGTCGTATAATAGGAACAGATTTTACTTGACAGACAGCTGTAAAAAAAAATTCCAAAGCATTTTATAAGATTATATAATAAAATGGTTTTGAATTAACTAATCACATCTCGACCATTTAACAAGTTTTATTTATGTAATTATTTGTTATTTATCCCTTCTATTATTAACATATAACAATCTATTTTGTCGAAACATTTTTTGGACTATTGTGCTGAGCAGGGTTATAAGTTACAATTATAAACATAAAATCTAACTTCTGGGACAACCATCCGAAGATTTCCCATGTTATGTTCATTTTGTATTTATTAAAATATTTATTTACATATCTTTTTTAGTTACAATTTGCTTTTACTTTTCAGAGATTTAGATAAAAAGGATTTCATTATCATAATTTGTGCCTTAAGTAATATTTATAATGTATGTCCTTTCTCTGTTGTCACATTTAGTGCAACTTTTTTATTATGCTAAAAATATTTTACCCAAAATTGTATTTAACATTCGGCTTTATTTAAGTAAATATAATAATATTATTAGAAATTATGTCATCCAGCCGAATAGACCCTATTTGAATAAATATTTCAAATTCTTGCTTATAAAATTTATCTATGTTGGATGGTTGGTGACAATTTGTAAACACCCCCAAAAATAAAATTACAATCTAAAATTAACCCTGTAATTTGAAGTTTTTTCCATTTAGATGTTAAGTTTGTATAAATAGACAATTAAATTTTAGTCTTAATTTCAATTTTATATGTTTCAGTTTTTTATTTTGCTATTGTATAAAAAGGGTCTAATTTATACGACAATATAATTAAACCTTTCTGGGTTTTTGGAAGTTACTTTATGATTATTGTTTTGTTGAAAATACAATCATTATTAATTAAATCAAAAACAAAAAAAAGGAAGTTTAATAAGTGTTAAAATATGGATTATAATAAAATTGCGAAGGATATGGTAAAGCTCTTTCAAATTAAATTAATAAATCTTCTGATGATTTAAGATTTTGTAATTGAAAATTGTAATTAATGAATTTAATTAACAGATTAATTAAATATGTATAAAATATATAAATATTGCCTGGATGACATGTAATTGTAGATGAATTTGCTTGTTTAGTCGTGGAATTCAGCAGAAGTTACTAAGCAACGTCAATAACCTTAAACATCATTATAACTCATAAAGTTATCACTAAATAAAAGTATGATTTCTGAATATAACAGCAAAAAAAAATCCTACACTATTTCAAGTATACAATTACGAATTTATTCGACCATAATACGAGGGTTATTTGAAAACTTTTGAAAGCTTTAAGGATAAAAAGAATTTTATACATTAAAAATTACTTTTTATTTCAATATAGTCAACGTCAAGCTAAACACACTTACTGCAACGTTTTTCTAGTATCACAATGTTTATAATTTAAAATTATGTCAACCTTGGTGAACTAACTAACTAACTACATACAGTATCAATTCCTTTTTGATTGCACGAAAAGGGATTTCCACAAATATTTTATTTTTTAATTGTTTAGTAATCATCCAATGTCCAATGGAGCCAAAATTGGTGAATAGAATGGATGATCTTAATAATTCGTACTGCCATAATCAAAACACTTTTTAGACCTGATGCATTGTTTTGATGAGTAACAATGTTATCTTCTGTAAATCAGGTGTTTTTCTTTAATATTTATATCCAATTCATCATGTACAATAATTTTGACTTAATTATTTAATCTTTCTGAAGACGATCAATCAATAAAATTTCTTTTTTTATCCCAAATAACTAATGCCTTTCCTACTCGTGCTACAGTCTTCAACTTTGCTGTTTCACTTGAATGAAATTATCGCACAAAATTGATTTTATTCTTATTAAAATGATTCAAATACGCTTGATGAATTCGAATTCGAATTAAATTTTTCGACTATTACTAGATCAGTGTCCAGAAGTCTTACAAATATTTAAAAATATTTAATAATTATATTTTTAGAGTTTAAATAGCAAACAAATACAAATCAATTCTAAAACAATATCAATTCTTTTATAAGAAAATTCGAAATCTTATCGTTCGAAATTATTATTATTTTCAACATAATTTTCATAAAGAATCACTACAATTGAAATTCTCATAATTTTACTACTTAGAAAGTTAATAATAGCAAGTAAATTTAAATAAACTTTTCAGGAAATTTTTCGTATCCATCTTTTTTTTGTTTACTACCACAAGTTTTAAGTTAAATTATTTAATAAAATGTTTTAAATTTTCTCACACAATAAAAATGTTTTTTTCACATTTATAATAAACTTTAAAAATATTTGTTCATATTAACAAGAATTTCGATGTACTAAAAAAATTATATTAAATTAAAAAAAAAAAAATATTTATTTATACTACATCCTTTTTGAGAAATTTTCATTCTATCTAATTTAAAAAGTACAGATAGCACGTAGACAATTGCTTTAAATTACCTTTAAAACGTTTAATATATTATGATACTATTTTTGTTGAAAATTCTTCATGTATGTCTGTGTCTCCCTCATTTATGTGCATAATAAAAAGAATAGGAGAAAAGTTTGAAACCATAAACTATTTATAAAAGTTGCATGAAAACATTATTTAGCTAGTTCAGATGCAAAAAAAGTAATGGACGCTTTTCATTATAGAGCAACTGAAATAGAAACGAACAGAAATAGAAAAATTTATTTCTTTTTCTAATTTTTATATAAATTATTATTCTAACAGTGAGTGTTAAATAAGCGGAAGCACTTAGCTATTGAAATGCAAATTAATTGACTGAACTGTGTTCTATAATAGAGTTTCACTGCAGTTCCAGATTCTTCTGTGTTTAAGAAGATAAAACGCTTAGATGCACTTTAGATGCGAAATAAAACAAAAATCATTACGTTCACGCTTTATACGTTTGTGTGTTAGACCGTTTTGTAAGCCAGCCCAATATTTTAAACTAGTTAATAAAGTTATTCGTTTACATGTTTATTCGTAAATTTGCTGATTAACGCTTTTACGGACACAATTTTGTTCACGTGATTCAGCTATAGCTGAAACAATAGATCACATGATCAGCTCACTGCAAATGCAGTTGATGTGCACGACATACATTGAAAAGGTTTACAAAAAATGCTATTCGATCAAATGCCAGAAAGAAAATAAAGAGTGAATTAATATCGCAGATAGTAGAGTTCAAAACTCAGCAATGTTTTCATTTTTTAATTTTGAACTTTAAAATGTTGTTTTATTATACAAACATTTAGTAAAGATTTTGACACCTATTCCGCATATTGGACATTGCTCACTACACCGTAACAGATTAAACGATCTAACTCAGTAAACGATAATCGGAAACCTTACATTTTCCTTAATACCAAGAGATGGACATAAAATAACTTCATCCATGCTAGGGTGAGTAATGTGTAGTAGCAAACAGTATCTTCAATAAATTGAATTTATGGCGTAGTTTGAAGGTTCTGTTTATTGCAGCAAATTGTTCCGTAATTAATCCTATTTTTTTTTAACAAAGTTTATAGAAAATATAATTTCGTAGCTCGTAGTTATTGTTTATACTATGAAATTACTTTTCCATAATATTTTTTACTATTTACAGATGATATTTTATAACCAACAACTTTAATAGTATTTTTACATTTATAGTTATTTTAACAATTGAAAATATATAAAATGTTTTTCATTTTTTTAACTTAACTTATAGCTCCAAAACCTCTTAGTTTTTGGATTCCATACTTAAATAACAACAAAAAATTTGCATAAATCCTTTTAAAATAATTTCCCACAGCAAATAAATAATCCCAGTGCAGAAATTGTATTACAATTTTAAAAAAAAAATTGTACGATTTCTTGTTTTGTTCTCCCTTCAAGAAGTGATCCATTTTGTTTATATAAATTTTTTTGAATTGTTAGTTAGATTTTTATTTGTTATCAAGAAACCGAATTGGTTTTATTTACTGGTTTACTTAAGGTTAATCCATTTCTTTTTGATATTATTTAAAAACATTTTTATAAAATTGATTTTATAAATTGATTTTGTAGCTTTTAAAAATTCGCAAAATCTTAACTTCTTTTAGTAAAAATAAAATATTTTAAATTTAAGAATAAACAATAGAATTCAAATTTATTGAAAAACTAATGAAATTCAATTTACTTTTACTTAACCTCTTAACCCTTTGTTACACCACGGTGCATATTTGCAACATACCGAATAAACTTATTTTAAATTACGTGTATGTAAGACTTTTACAAACTTTGTATCGATTTAATGCTTTGCTTCATCAATCCTCGTATCAGATAAATTTTAAATATTGCATAACAATAGGCGTATATTTTACCTATGCAAATAATAATGTAATAAAGCGAAATATTTTGATAATGCAAGCTGCAAGCGTTGATGAAATTAAAAATATAAATTTTCGGGTGTGTAATTTAAAATTTAAAGTTTAAGGTGGATTCACTGTTTCGTCGCTTTCTAGTCGAACTGATTTAAGTCGAACTGATTTCTCTCAATGCAGTTCATCGTTTCGTCTTAAAAGTGACGCGTTTTTATGATAATCTATCAAAATAATAATAATAATAATTTTTATATGACATAAAAAGCAAAAAATTATATTTATTTATCTTTTTTGACGTTTGTTTTTTATTCGATTGAAGTTTATTTTTGTATTTTCAAAAATGCGCCGCACTAAAGTTGATATTGAACCAATTTTTTCAGAGAGACAAAAAAATTCGAAAATAAATGGGCGGACATGAGTTCGTCGTAAGTCGGACGAAACAATGAATCCACCTTTACTATAAATTTAAAGGTAAGTTCAATGTTCAATAGATTTATGTAAATCTATTTGGTTTTCAGATAAATGCTTTGAATAATTTTGAATATGACACCGCCAACGCTACTATTGAATGCATTGTTGCTGTTATACAACTTACCAAATTTTTACCGAAAATGGCACCAATTCTAAGAAAAAAAATGGTTGAAATTAAAGATAATATGCTATAAAATGTTTGATTTGCGGCTAATTGATAGAAAACAGTTAACCGTATTCACAATTAACCGAATGTAAATTTGCTGAATAAAGTCACTCGCTAAAGGTAAAGTTACCTGAAAAAAAGCACATAAATTAATTTTTTTTATAAATATCTTTTAACATTGATTTAATTCTGTAATCAGCCAATCTTATACTTTCGACATATTTCGTCAATTGTGAAAATATCGTAAATTCGGTCAATTGTGTTCAGACAATTATCCGGATATCAAAATTTTTGCTTTTTTATTATATTTTTGTTATTTATTTCATATATTAACAATTTATTTGGCTATTTTTTGATGAATAAAATTAGAATTTTATTTAATTTTTATTTCAATAAAAATGACATTTATACAAAATGAAAAGTAAAACTTTTGAACTATAGCAGACAGAGAGGACATCTTTTTATGATTCCTGATCACGTTTCTTAGTCGAATTTGGCAAATGTGCCACAAAACTGGTAATACTGATTTCATTTCAGATTTTCACTTCAGAAAGTTTTCAAATATAATATAAATAAAAAAATATATAGAAGAAAAGAAATAAAAATTTTCATTTTCTTTTTACGGTTTTCTTTTTTTCTTGGTCTCTTTATTGAAAAATTGATTTTGTGAGAAATGAATTTATAGTATAAAATTCAATTTTGGTTCTTTATATTATGAAATTTATTGGTTATATAGAAAAATAAAAAGAAAACTATAATGATAATTTAAAAAATATAAAATAATTTTTTAAAATAGTTTTTGAATTGAATTTTCATTTAAATTATATATTAATTTAGAATTTCTATTATTTTAAAATATATTTTAAATGTAAAAACTGAAAAATAAAAATAAAAATTTCATTGCAATATAGAAAAACTTTTTGACATTTCAATTAACTTTTGATAATAAATGGTCAAGTTAGGATTCGACATGGCGATTCGGTTAATTTATATTACAGAATGATACAGTATGTTTTGGTAAACTTAAATACATTACAGTATTTTATGGTGAATTACCACTTTTTCTTGTGAACTACACTATTTTGCTACACAACACATAAACTTTATTTGATTAAATAAGAGTACGTACAGAGTGGCATATAAAAACATTAGTAGCATATCACAGAATCAGCACCGCTCATAGCGTCACTTTGTACGTGTACTAAGAGGTATTAAGGTAAAAATCTGTTAATTTAAAGTGAGTCAATGCCCAAAGCTTTTGTATATCAGCTTTAAACATTCCTGACAGTTGTGCCCAACCTATATTTATAGTGGTTACAAATTCCTTGTTCAAGTATATATCAGCCTTTTCCGTCAAATATTCAGTTTCTTTCCTCATTTCAGCAGAATTGCCAGTTTTTACTTTCTCAAGCGATATTTTAATGGGTTGTGAAACGACCAGGTATTCTCTCTAAGTGACTGTTTCTTTTCTAAATTCTATGAAATGCTTTTCTAGACGAATACATGGGACTATAAATATTGACGTATTCTTGGTAATTCTACCATTAAATAGTTTTTTGAAATTGCATAAAAAGAGTCAGGTTCAATTAAAAGCGGACTGGCTAGTAAAACTGCAATATTAAACATTTGTTTTTACTTAATTTTTCAGATAGTTTTCAAGTAAAATTTTATAGAGAAATAATATGAACTATTCCGAGATTCTAAATGCCCCCCCCATAAAAACCTCAGACATAATATTTAAAAAATTATGTTTTATAAAACTTTTCTAATTGGTTTTGTTTATAAACACCTGAGCTTTTCTATTTTTCTATTATGTAATTAAAAATTTACCTCAAACAATATTAAAGTAACAACAAGAAATTTCTACATTTAAGGTTAGACGTAGAGCATAATTATTATCAAAACCGAACTCTTCTTGTTTAATGTAAAATGAACGACATTAATCATTAAATAATATTTAATGACTAAATATTCTTTTATTTTTACAAACTTTACTATAAAGAAGTTATTTATGCAACTATGAACATACAAGTAAAAATTTATATTGAAAGTCCTTAAATTTATGATTATATGAAAGTTTTTATATAAATAGTTTCAATTCATCTTTAAGGAACTTTGATATTTAGAGTGAAACGGAGCAACTATCTATGATAATATAAGGAAACAAATAGTTCAAGGATATTTTTATTTCAAAAATTATAGAAGTGATAAATTATTTTGTATGTTCTGACCACAAAAAGGGCAATTTCAGTTTAATTATAATTTAAAATTTCTAAATCTTTTAAAGATAACATAATTATTTTCCACTTTATTCATTTATAGTATAAATCATATCCTCTATTGAAATAGGATACACCCTACGAATTTAGAGTCCATGCATACGCATACTGAGAGTTGTATCCATTATTCAAGTATCTCTAGCTTTCTTAGACAATAACTTCACATTCTTAAAGAATATGCTCCTAAATTTCTTCCTCAATCGAGCAAAATGAAAATCAAGTATTAAATACGACCTTTAAAGAAATTTTTTGTAAATAACTTTATAAGCAGTATCCTCAGAAAATACCCGTAGTTACAACACAAAGGTCACTTTTCTTATAATCCCGTATTTATCTAAATCAAATTGTTTCAACTAAATTCTTTATAATAATATTTATTAAGATTTCTTTTTTTTTTTCAAATCGGTGACATTAATTTGATAAACAAAACCTTTTAAAAACATGAACCATATCTTTTTATTTGTCTCTTAAGTAATCTAATTATTCTAAATCTATACTGAACAAAGTAATAATTTTTGTTTTTTTTTTTACCTCAACGTAACCAATTTATTTTAAACATAAAAAACAAAATCTTATTTTATTTTATCAACAAAAAAATATAATTTCCCGGTCGATTAATCAGTTTTTACTTTACAAAAAAAAAACGAAAAGAAAAGAAAAATCCTTAATTTTCTTATTCTTTTTCCTTGGCCTTTTCATTTTAATACTTCAAGAATTTTCCTTAATACTCAATTTATATAAAACAAAAATTTCTAGTATAAAACAGAAAAAAGAAATGGAAAATCGTGTGTTATATAAAAAATACTGATAAACTAGGGGTAGTCCAAAATTCGTATCAGTATACTATGTTAAAGAATATCTATGCTGCGGATCATGCCTACAAAATTCGGCGCTCTGAAGTGCACGTCTGTAGGGGGTGCGGTGATGATAGAGAGACTATTGAACACTTCATGTGTCATTGTCCCTGCCTCATGTACCTACGTTATAAATGCTTTGGTACCTATCTCCTGAACGAACTGAGCGAAGAGGGGGTTCATAGATGGGAGAAATTCGGAAAAGATAGCGGATGGCTCACAACTGCCACGGCGGGAGTGACATGAAGGTTCTTCGCAACGAGGGGTACAATGGGCCTAGTTCTGGCCTGAGTGCTTGAGTACTTCACGGACTCCCCTCTTTCAATCCATCCATCCATCCATGTTAAATAATATATCAAGAAATAATTTGGAAATTTTGACAGATATCACTGAACTCAACTAGCTGAGCTCAATTGTCAATGACCTCAACAACGTCAAATTTTAAAAATAAAGGATAATTTTCTATTTCTTAAGTTCCAAATTCCATTACACAACATTTCGTCTTTTTTTTACAATTTCTCTTAAGATCTGAAAAACAAAAAATTATATAATGAAGGAAGAAAAATCTTTTCAATCTTAACAAAATTATTCAAGAAAATTCTTTTTTTTTTTTTTGTGTTAGCTTTAAATGAATGTTTAGGGATTTTCCAACAACAACAACAACAGCATCATAAAGTGTCGACTTATATAATATATAAAAAAAAATATGTAATAATACACACTCAGTAAGTACAAAAAAGTTTCATTATAAAAACTGGTAAGCATGAAAATAATCCTTTTAGTCTCCTTTTTTATTTTATATTTTACATTTTTTTTTTTTGATACGAGGGCTGATTGATAATTACGTGGACTGACACAGAAGACACAGTTTTTTTCAGTTTTTTTTTTTTATTTTTCAACGTAGTCACCTTTTAGGAGGATACACTTAGTTAGACGATGTTCCAGTTTTTTGATGCCTTCCAAAAAATATGATTTCTCCAACCCTTCAAAATAGCCATTTGTTTCGTCGATGACCTCAGCATTTGACCCAAATCTCTTTCCTGCAAGCCATTTTTTCATATTTGGAAACAGGAAAAAGTCAGAAGGGGCCAAATCTGGAGAATATGGTGGATGAGGAACCAATTCATATCTCAATTCTAATAATTTTGCTGTTGCAATTCCTGATTTGTGAACTGGTGTCTTGATGAAAAAGAACTTTTTTCTTTGCTAAATGTGGTCGTTTTATTATAATCTCTTCATTCAAACGATCCAATAATGTTGCATAATATTGTCCTGTGATTGTTTTTCCTTTTTGTAAATAATCGACATGGATTATACCATGAGCATCCCAAAAACCAGTGGCCATAATCTTGCCAACTGATGGAACTGTTTTTGCCTTCTTTGGAGCCTTTTCACCTGTAGAAATCCACTGTTTTGATTGTTCTTTTGTCTCTGGTGTGTAGTAGTGTATACATGTTTCATCAACGGTTATGAATCGACGCCAAAATTCGTTGTAATAACTCCAAAACTTGCTTTGATGTTGTCACACGATTGCGTTTTTGATCAATTGTAAGCAAACGCGGCACCCATCTTGCAGATACCTTTTTCATATCCAAATATTGATGTAAAATATTAAAAACACGTTCCGATGAGATGTTCACGATGTCAACAATTTCCCGCAATTTCACTCTTCGGTCATCTAGTACGATATCATGGATTTTATCGACCATTTCTGGAGTAGTCACTTCATTTGGACGCCCAGAACGTTGTTCATCAATTGTGCTGGTACGGCCACTTTTAAACTCAGCAAACCACTTGCAAACCATTGATTTCGAAGGTGCAGATTCACCATAATATTTATCCAACTTTTCTTTAGTTTCCTTTGCTGTTTTCTGCCTCAAAAAATAATGTTTTATCAACACACGAAATTCGTTTTTATCCATTTTTAAAAATTCACTGAGATTGACTTACTTAAACGACTGTTACATGGAAAGTATACAAGATATCGACTTTAAATTTTATATATAGCCTAGTAAATGATTTTAGAGGTAAAAAATACTTACTTTATACCTGTACATTACCTGAATCACAGGTAGTCCACGTAATTATCAATCAGCCCTCGTAGTCTAAACTCTAAAGTGATATACTATGATAGTTAAACTGCAAAATTAGAAATGCTTTGGTGAATGATTCTATATATAAAAATAAAATGTTTCGGATACAAATATTGGATGATTCTATCTTTTCCGGTCTACAGATCACGTCCATCGAAACCCTGAATATCAAAAATTGTGACGCATGAATATGGAAAATCCTTTTATTTAAGGATAAAAAAATAAAATTGTTTTTTTTTCTAGTTAACAAATAAATTGTTGAATGGTCAGAAAAGAAAGGATCGTTAAAAACATAAATATGTATATGTATATAAATATTACACAGGTGTTCATATTTTGTTTTAGTTTGATAGGATCAAAATATTTAAAAGCCTTTTTTCATATTGGATATGCATGAGAAGGTTAAATTAATCGCCAATAAGTATAAGAGTATTACTTATAAATGTTTATTTTGTAATTTTAAAGTTATATAGAGAATTTGAAAGGATACTTCTTCATGTGTAGATAATTTGGTATTTGAAAAGGAATTGTGTAAGATGAAGAAAATGAAGTTAAATATTATGATAAGTAGAAATTTAAAATATATGAAAATTAAGTATTAGTTTTCATGATTGGATTTCTATAGACAATTTTTATAGATTATTTAAATTATGTAAAGTGTAATAATATTTAACATTAATATGAATATTAATAATTAAGAAATTTGTATAAAAATAGGTTAATTACTATTCAATTCAGATTGAAGATGTAATAAAGGATTGTAATGATCATAAAATTCTAAAAATTTAAAATCACTTTTGGTCGATTTAATTTGAATTTAATTAGTTATTATACTATTGAGTTTGATATTTATAGAAGATTCACAATGAAAATTAATTTTATAATAAAATATAAATCAATCAAAAAACCGAAATTGTTGACCAATAATTTTGTAATTTATGGTAAAATTATTTTTAAATTAAGAAATTTATTCTATTTATTTTTGTTCTATTAAAGTAATCTTTACAGAAAGGATATATCAAATTCTTATAATAAAATTAATGTTTTTTATGTTAGAAACAAACTTGTAAATTACAATCAATCAACTTTATATAAACGGAAAATTATGACATTAAGATAAATATAAAAGATAAATCGAAATTAATAATAAATTTTCTTTGAATTTTTCTTTTTAATTTTCCTATTAGATTGAGAGTTAACTGAGTTTGTATTTAAAAACATTGCACAAAGTGTCCTTGGTCTAAAAGAGATCAACAATAAACTTTACTTGAATTACATTTGTGAACTCCTCAGAACATTACCAGTATTTTCTCATGGTTGTGCGAGATTACACATTCCAAACCGGTGACCTAAAATGTAATCCTTGATTACTACGCAACTCAGACATCGAAATTTTAAATTCTAAATTCCTCGTGGTATTATTTGTTAAGCTATTTTATAACGTTCTATAAAAACCATTACCAGCTCTTAGTCTAAATGCTCATACATTAATATAACTTGACTCTAGTGTTTCGATAATTTATTGTTTTTATTAACAGCGTCTCTGATAAAATTATCCAGCTTTCTTTGACATTTTCTTTCTATTGCTATCGCAAAACAATCCATCATTTCGCTAACCACTTGTACTTCCACAATTATTATTATCAAAGAAGTTATTTATCAAAATACCGGCACCTTCTAACAATGCGAGTCATATTTTCATGTTTGTCACTATACAGTTTATGAAAAAAATATCAATTATGAAAAATCCTTGAAGCTGTTCTTCTTGTAAATAGTTGTATTTTTTATATACGTACCGAATATTATTTTCCAGCTGTCAATAAGCTTTAAATTATATAATAAATTTCATTGGTGGATGATATTCTTTAGTATTTTGTAAGGAATTTTTGTAAAAAGTAAATTGAAATATCGTTGGGCAAAAATTCAATGACATATAGATAACAAAAATGCAGAGAATGGACTGCAATTTATTGATTTTAAAGTCTATAGCAAAAGTCTGTGGACTGGAATTTATTTTTGCTAGGCTGAAAATGCACATGCATGGGTGGTGATTTATTATCAATTACATGACGAAAATCTTTCTCTTCGATGTATATAAAGTCATTTTTCATATATCCTTATTCATGGGCAGTTAAAACTTGCGATTAAAAACAGAGATAAATTATATATAGCTAATGTAATTCGAAAAAGAGATAAAATTTGCTGGTACGACCAAATTAATTACGCATTACGTATTAGTAATTTTAAAAGTTTTTCACAATTAATGAACCTAAATGTACTAAGGTCCATAATTAAAAAAAAAAAATATCGAAAATGGTTTTAAGTTAAACGAAATCCGTAATTAAACCTAATTTAAAACTACTTTAAACCATTTTTTAATTACATAATAATTAATTTATAATATTGTGAAATTGCCATTTTCTAAAATTATCCAATTATATTTCAAATTTCGTGCTCGTTTATAAAAAACCATTTTGAAGTTTTTCCTTATTAATTATTAACTCAGATTTAACTATAAAGAAAATATTTTCCATACATTTTTGTTGGTTCACTTCAATTTTCAATTTCAATTAATAATGGCAATTTAATTATCTATAGTAACGATATTTTCAGTTTCGGATTATAGAATGTATGAAAATTTAATTCCTGAATTTCAAAAATATATCAAATTAAAAATCCTTTATTCTGAATTTTTTATAGAAACCAACTATAAATCCTGAACCTCTATTTATGCAGTACAATCATTCAATATTCGTCTATTATCATTAATTTTAACAGCCTTGAAAAAGCAAAAAAATTAAATCCCATAAGGGAAAATATTGTTACATACTGAATTCAACTGAGTTATATATTTTCTACCTGTTAGCACTTCCGTTTTTATATTGTATGCATTAATCTTGTTAGGAAACAAGGATATTTTGTATTCTGATTGCTCATTGTTGTTATAAATTGATAAAAAGGATTAAATTTTTATTATAAAAAAATGAAATTGAAATATAAAAAAAAATAATATCCTTAAATTCATGGTGGTTGGAACATTCGATTTTCATATAGAATTCAAATTAAATTTAATTGAATTCAGCCTGCTTTGAGTTAGTTCCATTATATTTAATATTAAAGATGCTGCAATATTTTTGGTTTATTGCGAAAGAGTGAATTATAAAAACAGTGAATTATATAAAAAAAGCAGTGCTTGAGTATATGACCCCTTAAATGCTAATGTGTATGGCTGACTCCAAGATAACATCAAGCTTCAAGCTATTTTTAATTAGAATATAAAACTTATGCATTAAGTTTTCATATTTACTTTTTATTAAACATTCCACTCAATTTTGCGTAGCAGTAGCATAGTAGAACCAGTAATTTCATTTTCAATAGCTATAAGTGAAAGATTCATTCTTAAGACATAGACGTTCTCAAGTAATTTTTAGTTTTGAAAAATTTCGCTCTTCAAATGCAAAAGATGTAGGGTAAAAAGAAGAAAGAATGGACTCAAATTTTGCCTTCTTTTTTAATAATTCCATATTTTAATATTTCAATTTCATTTAAAAACAAGAAATAACAAAATTGTTATAATTTTCCTAGTTATTGTTAAAATTTTGCCGCCTGAGTGTTGCGTACGCAATTAACCCTGTCCAGACACGGCCCTGAATATAATAGAAGTTTTTGTTTAAAAAGAAGATACCTTGAAAAATTATTGGTTTCATATTATAGAAACATCGTAAAAAACTCAGTTAAAGCAAAAGAATGTGTACTTAAAGTCTGATGAAATATTTACAGACCATGTTTGATGAAAAAAAAAATGGTGTAAAACGTGGAATTGACTTTTCTTTCAAATGAAAATCTTATCAATATTTTGTATTTTGACATATTTTCATATATTTTTCTAAAATCATACTTCAAACTATACCAATACTAACAAACAAAAATTGATTTATATTTTTCATGTTCATTTGGAGAAGAAAAACTGAAATTTAACATTAAAATTTGAAAAAAAAAAACCAATACAAAAACCACATTAAATTTTTTATCAAAATAATTTTCATAAATTTTATTTTCCCAGATATTTATTTAATTATTTTAAAATTTTGGAAAATTTACTGATGTATAAAAAAATAAAAAACAAGAAATAAAATTATATTTTTAATCTAGTTTTAGTTACAATTCAAGTGTCCTTTTGAAAGGATGCAAGCACAAAAAGTTTATTTTTAATAAAAAATATAATTGTCATAGAACTTCTTTCAAGTAGGTAAAATATTGTAGATCACAAGACCATATAGCCTTTCTCAACAGACTCCGTATTTGAATTGAAAGTTTTGTAATTTTATGAAAAATAGAATTTTATTTATTATTTTAAATAATTGTTTACTGTGAAATATTTTTGATGGAAGTCATTCTGGAGTATACGAGTACACTAAAGAAAGGAATATTGTTAACTGATATGAAAAGTTGCAATTTTCTATAATGAAATGCAGCTCTCATATTATCAACCAAAATATTAATTCAATAAAGAAGAGTTTTAAGACCTTCATGATCAAGTTTCTATGTACTACTACTACTATGTCCTGTCGCTCCTAGTGGAGTATAAGGCATGGATTAACTTCTTCCACTTTTGACGATCTGCTGCTATAGCTTTGACTTCTCTCCAAGATTTTCCAGACTGCCTCAAATCCTTATTTAATGTTCTTCTCCTGGTTATTTTTCGGCGCCCACGTTTTCTAGAACCTTGAGGGTTTCAATCCAAGGTTTCTCTGAATAGCTCTTCCGGGTCCTTCCGAAAGGTGTGACCTATCCAGGCCCACTTTCCGTGTTTGATTTCTAATTCGACGGGTTTCTGCTTGCATCTGGCCAGTAAGTCAGTGTTAGAAATGATATTTGGCCACCATATCTTCAGAATTCGGCGTAAGCATTTATTGATGAAAACTTGGATTTTGTTGAAGAGTGTGTAGGTTTCGCAGCCGTAAAGAATGATTGACTTGACATTGGAGTTGAAGATACGGATCTTGGTGTGTATTGATTGTTATACATCAATACACACAAGTTTCTATATGGTCCTACCTAAAATATATGTCAATTAATTGAAATAGAAATTAGAAATTAATATCAATTCAACCAAATCTCAGTTAGTTACCTCTGTAATTAGTCGTATTGTGATCGTCAAAGTAGTAGAATCACATCGAAATTGAAATTGTTGAATCTTAAATACTTTCTAAATGGATTTTAATCTTTCATTTCATTAAAAACACTAAATTAAAATCTTAAAAAATATATTTTTGATAATCATGCAAATGAAACAAAACAAATCTATAAGAAAAACAACAAAAAAGTTCAATATTATCTCATTTATATCTTTAATTTATACAATTTTTGAGAAAATGTAATAAGAATTTTCCTTTTATTTTCATACACTTTTGAAAATATTGTATAAATTTAAATATTTATTTGTTTAAGGAGCTTCTAACGAGCTGAAAACTTTAGAGCCCTTAAAAGATCTGTGAATGATTGACTGGAGTATCTTTTCATTTTAATGAGCTTTTTTTTTTGTATTCTGTTTGTTATACTCCAAACAATTTTTTAAAAAAAAAAAAAATCAAGACAACAAAATGAAGATTATTGTTGGTTGGGTGCTACAGACTGAACCATTTAAGTTATCCACCCCCTTAGATAAAGGTAAAAATAATAATAATAAAATGGAAAATTATTATGAAGATAGATTGTCAAAAGATATTTTGTATTTCATTATCTTCACGAGAAGGTTTCATTTTGAATAAAGAGAAAATTTACAGGTGAAATTGAACAATTAAGGTTAAAGAATGTTGGGGTTTGTGGACAGAAATGTTAAACTGAGAAATTTTAAATTTTTACTATTGTTAAGCAATTATAGGTAGACTGAAAGCTGAAAATTTGAATTAAACCTGTAGCTTTCAAAGGTAGTTGGATTTCAAAGGATTTTAATTATACCAACTGAGCTTAAACTTTAATACGATATTAGATGTATGAAAAAGCATGCGTCATTTTAAAAACCAAATCAAAAAAGTAATTAACAAACCAATTTTAAGCAAACCAAATATTTTATAAATAATTAGTCAAATTTGTATTGTAACATTTCAAATTCACTAAGAATCTTATTGTCCCTATTAAATCTTATTGTCGCCTTTACATACATTAATATATCGTATTTAACTTTTAGCTAATCTAAAACGCTTGAAACTTAAATCATTTGGAATCCACCTTTAAAATTATACAATGATTCTAAAAAACATAAATAGTACGACTGACTGTCAACGAAAATTTATAGAAAACTCTTTTAAACTAAAACAAAAATTTAGTGCTAACAATTTTGGATACTAATTTCTTTATTGAATAATCGTAAAGTCCATCATTTTTTATATCATTTATTTTTCATTATCTGTACATGTTATAATTTTTATAATATTATTTTCACCCAGTTCAGATTACGATAGTACAACATGAAGAATAGATATTAAAATATTGAGGTATAGGTTCCTCCTACGTAGATCATTAATTTTATTTATGAGCAGTTTTTTTTTGTTGTTCTATTTTTTGAACAAGGATATAAATGATATTTTACGTGAGAGTTTTTTTTTGTTTGTATTTTGTGGATTTCCTTTTGGTAACATTTAAAAATACTTAAAAAAAATTTTGGTTTGATGAAGTAAAAATATAAAATTTTATCTTTTTACAATAATAATAAAAATATTTTGTTTGGATTGTGTGGTTTCTGTTGTAGTTTATGTACAACTTTAGCTATAGAATGAGATTTAGCTATGAAAGATAGACTTAATTTTGTCAACTTTAACTAATTTCAAAGAATTTTAAATTAAAAAATTAAAATTAAATTATGGTATCAAAGAAAGAAAAATGATTTATTGAAAATTTATGGAAATGAATTAAAGATAAATCTTTATTTAAAAATAAGTTTAAATATAAGAAGAAAAATAATAAAATTAAATTTATTTTCTGTTAATAACGAAATATTATTTAATACCGTTCAGTTATAACGTTATTATTTCGTTATATTCAAAATAAAAATAGCCTCATTCGTGAAGTATGTATATGTAAATTTTTAATTAAAAATCAATTTATCTTTGAAAATGTCAGTTTTTTACATTGAATTGTTGAAATTGTAACAAAATACCGGATATTTTATAGTGCTACGTTACATAATAACGTTATTAAGTATTTTTATAATTTGGATTTCTGCACAAATAGCGTTACTCGGATTTAAAATTGTGATTTCGTTACAGTTACAGTAACGAAATGCTCTGTACAGCAACGTTATCCATCAATTTGTATTGTAAGTTTATTGTATGCATTAAAACACTAAAATTAAATAATTAAAACTTTCTATATTTTCTAAATAAAAATCAAGATTTTGCCTCAAAAAATTTCCAATATTTACTAGACCAGAATAGTAAATATAATAAAATTATTTTGTATTAAGAAATTACAGAAAATTTGACCTCGTAATTTGAATTTTTTTTATTCATCTACAATATTTATTTTTATTACTTTGTTCAACTTTAAGGGCCAACAGAAATATTATAAATTAAAAAAAAATTACACCAATTTTACATATTAAAGACAATTTCAATTTCTTCTGTTTCTGGGATAATAAAATGGACCTTTATTTTTTTTTGGCTAATAAAGAAAAATTCCCAATCAAACTGAAAAAAAAATTCCAAATAGAAAATTTATATATGCAAAACATCTGTCGAATATGGATTTGAAATAAATAAAAAATAGAAAAGTATAATAAAAAATAAAAATAAAAAGAAAAAACTAAGAAATTTTGTATCCTTTTTAGACATTTAACATTTTTAATAATAAAATCTAAAATAGTTATGTCAACTGTCCACCATAACATCATTTAAAAGAATGGTAAAAAAAAAATATGAAGAGGATCACAAATGGAAAAATTATAAAGAAAAACTATTCAAAAAACTGTCAAATTGTATGACACTTATAAGCTTTTTCAATTTACCGTGAATTCCAATTTAAAAAAAAATTTGGTTTCAACGTTGGAAAGCTTAGAACCATACAAACAAAAACTCAAGTATTTAAAATTATTCTATTAAGCGGCCCAAACCTGGATCTATGTTCAAATCGAGTATTTACTTTTCAACTTACTATGATAAATACTTACAATGAAATTGCTAGTAGACTGTGTAAAATTAAAGTTCCCACTAAGTTGGTTTTAACAGAAAGGTCGTTACAATATTTTTGTTCTAGAAATTTTTAATTTTTTTTTGACAGGAGTGGCTAAATCTATCTGACACTCCAAACTCCACAATTTTTATAATACTATTAATGCTACACGGTCTCTGTTACGATAAAAAACCCATTCTGATGAGTCTGACATCTGTCGCAATTTCCCAAGTGATTTGATCTATAAAAAAATTTCTAATTTGATGAACAAGGATGTCATGAAAATAATAATAAGCTATTTTTGGTGTCAGTAAAAATGATTTTACTGACACCCAAACATTATTTTCCAACAACAAAAAAAAAGCAATGGAACCAAAGACATTTACTTAACTTTTTTTTGTGTTGGGTACACATTATCAGTCAGTGATAAACTGGTGTGTATAGATGTAGAATATTCATCCTTGTCTTCTCTTTATTTGCACGTTTTCTTGATATATACAAGCAAACTACAAAAAAAAAAAAAAAACAATTCTAGCTAGGAAAAATAGAAATGTTAACATTCAAGAAAAATGAGACCAAGACGTGAAATGTTAATTTAAACCATAAACTTTCAATGTCATAAGACTTTTGTAAATATGTACAATTTCTGTTGTTGTTGGAAAATTAAAATGAATAAAATAAGAAAAAAATATAAAATAAAAATATGAAAAAAAAAAAATGTTTTATTTTTATTTGATTTTAGTGTTAGCAAAATTGTTGTGGCTTTATAGTAAAATTCCAAACAATAATAACAATAACAATAAAGAAAAAGGACGAAATAAAATAGAAATAATAATGAACTTTTGCGTATTAAATTAAGTGGAACCAAATTACTAAATCATTTACACTCTTGTACCAAAAAAAGAAAAAAATCTCTTAAATAATATTAATAATTTTTATATACAGCAAATTTTTATAATAAATATAAAAAAATAAATGTATTATATTAAATTACCATCACATTAACCCAGTATTATCTGAAATTACAATATTGTCAGGTCAGAATTCAAAGAAAATATTTGTATAGTAAAAAGTTTTATTTGTCTCCTAAATAAATAAAATTGTTAATATAAATTGAATTTAATTAATCTTTTTAATTTATTATAAATGTTGTCTGAAATTATATTACATGAAACTATCGGAACTAAATGGTGAATGGACGTATTTCGAGATATGGTTGGGACATTCCCCTCATTCCAATCTACTAAAAAAGAGCTCAAGAAATTCAAAATAAATATAATTTATTCTAATAAATGTCATCAGGATCTTCGTTGGAAAGGTTTGATAAATATTTGATTGACTGATGGAAATTATGTATAGAAGATAATGTCAACTAAATATTCGCCTCTATTAACTTTACAAATTCTGGCTCTTATTTCAACCGATATTTCATTAATTTGGTCACATTTTTAGTTGCTCAATGTTTCTAGTTTGTTTGGATAAATTCTGCTCATTAGATATCCTCACAAAAAGCAATCCGAGGCTCTTACATCTGGCGATCGTGGAGGCCAATCGAAATCATCATTTTTTGAGATAATTTGTTATGAAAACAGATCTCTTAATAATTCCATTGTAAAATTGGCTGAATGTAAAGTTGAACCACATAATAAACAAACTTAAATCATTTCACAAAGTTCTTCAGTAACACAGTTACCGTGACCCCAGGTTCATCTTCCAAAAACTAAGGGCTAATAATACCACTTTTAATGGATGGAAAGGTGAATGATAAATAATTTAAACAATTACCAAGAATCGACTATTTTGTTTGTTAACGTATTCATTTAAATGAAAATTAATGGCATACCTAATGCTCGAGATACTCTCGCCGCCGGTGCCGCGCTGACGCGCTGTCAAACAAAAGTTCAGATATATAGAAATATATGAAAGCAGATAAACTTGCAGCCGTTATGCCGCTCGTGCCGCCGGTGCCGCAAAAATGTTAGTTCAATTTCAACTTTTTGCCGAGGTGATTATTTGGAATGTCAGTTTTTTATATTGTTATTCTCATAGAAAAAAATTTTGTTAAAGAAGTAAGATGAGTTTTACAGAAAAATTAATTAGTAAAAACTAATGAAATTTAATATAACAATTTTATAAAACATAACATTTTATATATATAAAAAAAAAAATGTTTGGTTATGTTTTTGTGACGCTCTGCCGCTTTGAGAGTATCTACTCAAAAATTCTACAACCATCACGGCCATCATTTGACATTTCAAATCGGCAGATCGTCAAGTGCGGCGTGGCGAGAGTATCTCTAGCATAAAATTTTACATAATTTTTGAGTCGCCTCAATGATGATTGATTTTGAAACAAATGTTTTTTATGACACATTTTTATTGATTACTACTCAAACAAGCTCGACGCGACGGACGCAACGGAGACGGATTCAAATGTCGAAAAAAAGTTGAAATGTATAGGAATATATGAAAGTGAGCAAAGTCACGACGGACGCAGGACACAAAAGTTCAATCGATTTCAACTTTCGACGGACACGACGGATAGAAAATAGGTACTTTTCAAAATTTTAAATTAAAATAAATTTATTTGACATTCCAAAAATTTTTTGAGTGAATAAAATTAATTTAAAGTATAAGTACATAGTTTTGTTTACAAAAAAAATTGTTTATAAACTGTCATTGAAGAATATGTAGTCCGCCTCAACCGTCGAGTTTGCTCCATCGAAAATTCTTATGCGTTTATTGTCTGTCCGTTGGGTCCGTCGCGTCCGTTGTCAGTCGAGCTTGTCTGAACCATTAAAACAAGTTGGTTTATAAATTATTTTTATATAATAAATTGTCTCTGTCTCTGAACCTTCCCGGTTTACTATATTAAAATATGCCGGGGAATTAAAATTGATATCAAATGAAATTAATTCTAATGGTCATAGTAGAAGGTAAGTTTTTATAAGTAAACTTTAAGTATTTTTATAATTATAACTTAAACTAATATTTCTTCATTATTTATTCTACCAAATACAATTGAAATTTGTAACCTACAAATACAAATAATTTACCTAATCTCCTCAGTAATAAATCGTGTGACATTTTAAAAGTTAGAATAATTAGGACTCATCCTGAATATCTAAAAATTAAATATTGAAAAGTCAATTTAAATTCTTATTTTCCAATATTTTATGAAAGATTCAAGTTAATTATTTTTCTCAAATATTTACTTATTTATTATTATTATACATTTATTTAAATCCTGGCAACCCAAATTAGATAAAAAATATCCTAAATAAATATTACAAACAATTTCAATAATAATTTTTTTTTCTGAAAATTTAATAATCACTAATATTATTTTCAATCAAAATTACAAAAAAAAAAAAAAAATGATAAAATATTAAATTTAATAAATAATATTGGAAAAATAAAAATCAATATTTACATATTTCAATTTTATTAATTTTCTTTTTCAATTTTCTTTCTGCTTTTTAGAAGATAAATCAATTTCATATAATTTATGTACATATAAACCTGATACTTTGAGTCTTTGAGTATAGAATGAATTGATTTAACTGACTCGTCTAAATCATAAATGAAATTTATATTAGAAAAACCTACATCAAAAAATTTTCAATATCTTAACATTTTTCATGTTTTCTGTAGGTTTTTCATGAAATTTTGTTGAAGTAATTTTTGAATTTTCTTAATTTTTTTAAAATATTATTGATAGAAAATCAAATAAATAATAATAATAATATTTTTTTTAACATTTTATACTGAAATATGTTAAATTTGTAAGAAAACATATTCTTGGAAGACATCATAATCTAAAATTTCACATATGTTGTCGAAAATCTTTATGTATTGATACATGAAAATTGTTTAACATGTGTGATATTTTGCTAGATATTTTGTTGTTTAATATGAAAATATGTTAAAAAAAAAAGATGGAATTATGTTATTGAAATTCATGTTTAGTATCTTAATGTACACTATAAATGTATCTATATCTATAAATACTTTGTTGCACACTATTCAAAATTTTATCGATAGTATTTGTTTTTTTAAGGAAGTTGTTTATTTTATAAAATTATGTAAATAAATATAAAGTTTATAATAAGGAATTATTATTAGCTTAGTAAAATTATTGATTAACTGAAGAAAGTTGATTTGTATTTTTTGATAAACTATGTTATTTTTTTAAGGAATTCATGCTTTAACCTTTTAAATGAATTACATAAAAATTTAATATAAAAATCACTGAATTACACAATTTTTTTTACATATATGAGCTATCTTCTTATTCTTCTTCTGGTTCCTAATCCGTTCCGGATGTTGGCCAACATTGAATAGATATCCTACTTTCAAATGACAGCTCTTAGAAGATTTGACGCTGACATGTTGAACGATTTTTCAAGGTTACCCAACTATGATATATTCTTTTATACGTCCTCTGCTACGATACGCTTTTCCCTTGGATCACCACTTGCAATTATCTGTATTTATTGTTACGCATGACGTGGCCCAGATAGCTGAGTTTAGTTACTTTTATATTTTGTATAATTAATGGTTTAGTTTGTAATCTCCTCAGTACTTCTGCATTCGTCATTCTTTCGTCGGATCATTTGATTTTCAGGATTCTCCGGTAGAATCACATTTCAAAAGCTTGAATTTTAAGTAGATCGCACTTCTTTAGTGTCCAGGTCTCAACTCATAGTGCAGGACAGGCTATGCAAAACTATATTTATGTACCTGCAGAAGATTGATAGATGTTTTATCAATAATTTGGAAGACTTATATATTTAGATCAATTTTTTTGGGATGCATTTTTCGTTACGGCAAATTAGGTGTTTTCAACGACAAATTGTGTAATTGAACGGCAAATTGTGTAATTGAACGGTAAATTTTGTAATTGAACGGCAAATTGTGTAATTGAACGGTAAATTTTGTAATTGAACGGCAAATTGTGTAATTGAACGGCAAATTGTGTAATTGAACGGCAAAATATGTAGCGTATACTAATATTAAATAAATAAATATACCTTGTTCTTGTAGTATAATGGAAAAGGGAATAATATTTCTGGAAGACTATAATGTGAAAAATTGTCGTGCAAACTTCTAATATTGTCGGGTTGGATACATATTCTGCTGTGCAACAATTGTCGTTCCGTATACCTAATTTGTCGTGCTGAAATATATTCCCCAATTTTTTTTAATTATAGATAATCTAGTGTAAATTGATTCTTAAGTTACTCGAAATTAAATAGTTTAGATAGAGGAAGTAATTTAAAATTTGCATAACGAATTATTTCATTAAAGTCATTCAAAAAAATTCTAAATTTTTGCTTTTGATTACATATTTTTTTTATTTATGTATTTAATTAAATTATGCTGTAGAATATTCAAATCTAAAAATTAATTCTTAAAGCTGTCAAATCTAAAAATTTATTTCCCTTATCAAATTAAGATTTACTCGAAATTATAAGATTTCTAATTAATAATAAAAATATTCAAAAAATATAAATTGTTGGTTGTAATTAAAAAAAAACTTTTTTAGATTAAATGATTAAATATTTATTAACCATATTAAAAAAAATATTAAATTATTTTCATTATGCCATATTAAACATATTAAAATATAAATTAAATAATAATTATATTTTAATATGAAAAGTTTGGCATTAAAATAATATTAACAATAATTTTTAAAGTTTTACGATGTCACAAGTTAACAAAAGTTAAAATTAAATATTAATTTAGGACTTGATGGTAATTAGAAATTCAGATCAAAAAACTTTACAAATAACATTTTATGAGATTAAGAATTTATTAATAATTTAATTGTCCATCGAATAACTTTCGTAATACAAAAATTTGACATAATTTGAAATAATTAATTTTTAATTTATTTTATAATTGTCGAGTTAAACATTGTAATAAACATTAAAATTAACCAGAAAAGAAAACAAATTATTCATAATATGAAAATCAATAAAATAAAGGAAAATTGTTTAGTGCTTTTCTTTTTTCGGGCTATTTTAGAATTTGTTAAATAATTAATTAAATTTTTTAACTAAATAGACTTTCTACGGAAGAAGTAATTCCTGACCTTGAATAATTCCTACAGAGCAATAAAATTCACTGAGCATTTTCTTATTTAATGGAAAATTTGCCTTTAAAATTCCCAGACCGTAATTTCAGTCCGATGCTGAAAAAACAATCGGTTCCTTGACTGTATTCCATATAAAAAATCCTTGGAAATGTAATCTTTATTATTTCGTCATACACATAATTTTCATTATATATTTTTATTTTGTGACCTTCCTAAAGTACCTAAATGAAAATTTGTAATAACAACAAACGAATGACAAAAAATTAAATCGAAAAGAAAAATGTAGTAAGAATTTTCTTTCTTTTATGTGAAAAAAAAAAAAAAAAAAGAAAATGATAATCTCTTTTGTTATCTCAAAAAACCACTTGAAAATTAATTAATTTTCTTTACATTGTTGCCAAAAACGAATTTATTTTTACTTTGGGAATAATAACAACCAAAATATTTATAAAATGTTGAAAAAGTACAAAAATGAACCAACTTTTTCATATAATTTTCAATGAATAATTTTGTATTTATCAAGCTTAAGTGAATAAAAGTCCATTTATCCATGTTAAAACCGCTCACACCTAAAAATATAATAAATATTCACGTAATAATTAATTCGGTTTCGTTATTTTTTCAATAAACTTTTTCTACTTTATTTTTGGAAAGTTTCATTTTTAGAAGGTTTTAGTTTTTCTTTGATAGAATAAGGAGTTTTGATGGAATAAGGATTCACTAAGGATGTAAGGCAAATTATAAAGAGTGTGAAAATAATATTTGGGGATAAATTATAATATTATTCTAGTTCTAGAATTTATTTCGTAAATTCAATATAAAATTTGATGAATTATTCAAAAGTTTTTAATATGTCCGAAAAGATTTATAACAAAAAAGGATTTTTATTATTTTTCTAGGAATTTATTGTTTTGTAGCGATGATGTTGCTTTAATGGTAAATATTAATTGAAAAATAAGAAAAAACTTTATTGGTTATTCGATAAGAACAGAATTATGATTATAAAGCAAAATTTTCTGCTAAGTTTTGACACAGTAACACAAGTAATTTTGTAAAATTTATGGAATTTTCAATATTAATAAAATTTTTGAACTCCCAGGCGTTAAAGTATTAAAGTGACGCTAAAGTAATAAGTTTTTTCGAATGAATCTTGTATCATTTGAATGGAGTCGTAATAATCGACGTAATGGAGTCGTTGCTTAGTTGAAATCTAAACGAGTATATAATTTACACAATCTAATAGCTGTGTAATGTATAGATTAAAATCTTCCAGAAAAAATTTGGATTCATCTGAAGTTTCGCATTTAGCAGAAATATTTATAGGAGCAGGTAAGCCTGCTAATCAAGCTGAAGTGATTTTAAATAGAGGGTGACCGGATCGAATAGGATTTTTCATTAGTTAATTAATACAATTAGCAGTTAAAGTTAATGAAATTAATAAATATTTAATTAGTAATAAAATAATGTTAATATAATTAGTAGAAAATTTACATAGTTTATTTAAATTTCTTAAATTTTCATTTGTAAAACTATTTAAATTATAAACTTCGACTATTTCATTATTTATTTAAATTAAAATAATAAATAATTTATCTATAATAATTAATAATATTATTTTTAATGTTAATATAATTAAAGAAAACGATATTAAATTTATAGATAATGAAAATATTTCTTTTGAAGCTAGTGAAGTGTCACTTATCTCTTGATAATTATTATTACATAATTACAATTTAATTTAATTCTCCCAGTACCACAGATGTCTAAGATTTCTGGTTTAAAGTAACTTTCTGATATATAATTTAAATGTGAAATGATTTCCCTTGACAGGAAACTCTACACTCGGAATGAAAACACAAAATTTTAGTTACTTGGTCTATAATAATAAAATATTTTATTTGAAAACTAAAAATATTGTAAATTTTTAAAATTTTAAAGTTATTGAATTGAAATTACACAAAATTTATTTACATTTTAATTACAATAATTTTTAAGGATTATTTTTTTAACTACAAAACATTTTATAAACATAGGAAATTCTGAAAAACTTGTAGAGGAAAAAACAAGTCTGGAAACATTATCTTAGCAACAAAAGTCTATCAACAAACACTATACCATTCATTGGATTTGTAAATGTTGCGCATGACAAGGGAAATTTATAATATTGCTAGAGAGAACAAAATGTATAAGGATATAAGGAAGTTATTGGTAACTTAAGTATTTGAATATTACTTATAAATTAGTCGAATTTTTGAAATCCTACCGTACAGATTATTATTCTATATACTAGAAATTTTATATTTTAATTTTTGTATTAATAAACCCGAAAAAATATTCTACAATTAAATATTAAAAAGAAAATATATTTTAAACCTATTAATTATGTAAATAAAAATTTGTGAAATATATCTTAAAAATATTATTTGAATAAAAATCTTTAAAATTTAGGATTTTCTTAATTTGCAATAATTTTATTATGAAAATATTGCGAATTATTTTTTTAAAAATTACTTTAAAAAAATTAAAAATGGTTAAATATTTTAAAAATTAATATAATATTTTTCATAAATTCCATATAACCAAAAGATTTATTCATTTTGGATGAATGTTATCCTTAAAATGATGATTACTATACATTTAAGGACCAACCAAATATTTAGAAAATTTTGTATATGAATAAGATTTAAAGGATGCATGATATTATTAATTTTTGAAGTAGTTGGACTGGTTGTCCAAATAACAAAATATGCTAATAAAAATGGAATTATTAAATATAAATTTATTAACACATAAGGCAAAATTATGACATAATTTTGGTAAACACTTGAAATATTTATTTTAAATATTTCCTATTGCCATTATAAATATTAAATATTATAAATAATTTAAAAGGACTCATCAAAATCATCTATAAATATTTTTAAACACTTTTTTACAATATTAATAAACACATTTGAGGCATATTTAAAATGTAGATCTCAAATATTATGATTATCCTTTTTTCAAGGATCTTCTATATAAATTTTCACGAAAAGAAACCAAGTGGAAATTTTTATTTTTTTTTGCTTAAAATTAAGAAAATTGAATTTTCAGCAATTTGTATAGCAAAAAAAAAAGGATTTTCACTTTTTTATTATTATTGTAAATATATAAAGTGGAAAAAAACCCATGAATATTTTAGATTAAAATTTGATTTTTGTTTAAATATTTTTTAAAGTAAATCGTACATTAAACAAAATTGAATAAAAAATATTTTTATTTATTTTTATTAGGTAATTTAGTTTAATGTTTTGTTTCCCAGAAGTAAAATCGAGACTTCAGGACTTATTATAATGATAGATGTACAATATGATCATAATTTTCATGAAAATGAAATGGAAAAGGGTTTCTTAAATATACCCCTTGTTTTTAAAAACTTAATTATAACTTTCAATATTGATCCGTTAAATTCATCACTATTATTAATTTCCTATAAATACTCGTATTTCCCTAATACTTGCTACTTCTTATTAACAAATACAGTGTAAACTATCTTTAATATGATTATTTTCAACATTTATATTGATTAGAAAAACTAAAATTCAATAGAAAAGTGGAAATCAAATATAGATTTTGTTATTCGTAATAATAAAAACATTCGTTTTTAATTATTACTATTACAACAAAAACTGACAATTTACATTAAATAATATTTAACAGCCTTAGCATCACACAGCATTCAACAAGCTAGTAAAAATATTTATTTTGTTGTTAGATTTGTGGAAGTTTTACTGGGAAGAAAGTTCGTTGGATTTTCTTCATTATGTTTATTCATTATACATTATAAAAAAACACATGGAAACTGTGCCAAATTGTATACCTGAAACCTAAAACTTTGGTAGCTAAAAATAGAAAATAAAATTCTTAAGGAAATTCAATTTTTATTTTAATTATATTTTATGATTACTTCAATAATAATGAACCTCAAATCCAACGAACTTTATTGTAACAAATTTAGTATTAAAGAGATTCTTTACTTTTTTTAAGTAAGTATTACTCATTTCCATTGGAAGTAGTTATCGGAAGTTAAATTCTCCATTAAAAATTGAGCATAGTATCAATGTAAGCTTGATTTTTAGTCACCGCTTAAAATACAATCAACCAATTAAAAAATGCCCATTAAGTGTGAGTAGAAAAAGATTATATAGTGTCTTTTTTAAGCCTCGTTTATATAATGCTGCCCATACATTATACAACATCGCTGTCAACGTGTTGTCAAGCGGATAGTAAATTTTCAATACACGAATTTCATCTTGGTTAACAAACTGTTATACAACCGTAAAAAATTCATTTTTTTTTTTTGCAAAAAAACATCAGAAAAAAAAGTATATTTTAATTTGTTTTTTCAGGATTGTCTCAAATATAAAGTAAAATTATCCTAATTAAGTTTGAGTGAAAAATATTTATAATTAAAATAAAATATTTTAATATTTCTTTAACTGATTTGTGAACCGTCAAAATGACCAAGTTTGCAACACATTGATTAAAATATGTTTTATAATGTATGGGCAACTTAAGACGAAATTTGAAAACTGTAAATAACAAGTTGAAACTGAAATCTCGACAATTGATAGAGTGTACTTTGTATCAAATCATACAATATTTTACTAAAGCTGTGAAATTATTGCTAAAAATTGGAGCACAATTAAATCCTTTAATAATTTATTTAGTTTTATTTATTTATATTGCTTCCGTTAAATTGAATATTATGTACACGTTTCATACGTTTCCCTTTTTAATAACTAATTTAGTGGTTTTGTTTTGAACTTATTTAATTTAATTATTACATTATATTTAAATCAATTACGCAATAATATTCCCAAAGAGATTGTTACATTATAAATAATTGAGTTTACACACTTAAAACTTTTACTTTATGTAGCGCTATAGCTATTACTATAAAAAAAAAAACCCTTCATAATTTAAATCCTTATTATAAAATATTAAATATGAGGGCAAAATTATTTTTAAATTTTCTGTACTTTAAGTGTTCGTGGGTAAAAATAATAATGGCGTGCAGATTTACTGAACAGTTTGCAATGGGATTTTTTTTTTTTCTGATATGTAGTACAGATGCAATATTCCTGTTATGTATATACATATATTTTATAATTGCTGTATCCTCAAGTAAAAAACGGAAACATAAAAGTAATGTAAAAGTTCTTGTTACTTTGAATATAAATTATCATGCGAAGTTTAATGAAATGGATCTGAACTATTGATTATTAACCGAAACTAACAATTATTAAGTTGAATCGTCTGGAATCATCGTCTCCATTATTATAAAGTTCTTTTATATATAAAAATTGATATAAATTTATATTTTAGAAAGACGACAAAAATGAGAACTAACTTTTATTTATTATAGATAATTTTATATAATTTTGACTGACATTAATGTTTTATGAATCTTTTTTAAAGTTGTTAAAGGATAATTATTACTATTTTAGTAATTTTTGATTACATTGAATTATATATTGTACTTTTTAGCTATATAATGTCAAAATGACAATCAAAAAAAATTACATTTATAGTTAGGAAATTACACTTTTATTTTAAAAATAATATTTTGTAAAGTTTGTCATAACCAAGCTTTATCAAGAATGTAAATGTAAATACTTAAAGTTTTGGATTTAGACTTATAATTCCAAAAGTTTATGATGTTTATAAAATTGAAGAAAGAAAATATAGATTTTTTTCAATATTGTTATTATCCCTTTACGATTATCTTAAAATTGATTATTTTATAGAAGGAAATTTTAAAATCGAAAAAATTGTTTTTTTTTTTATCATGAACTAACTGTGTAAGTTATACATATTTAAAAAAAAATTGTATTTCGACTAATTAATATAAATATATTTTTCAATGTGAAGAGTTATAAAAGCAAAAATTAATAATAATTGAAAAATGCCAAGTAATTGCATATAAAACCCTATTTTTCAACGAGTTCATTATAATACCCCGAGTACGGACCACGGAAATTTTCCATATAGCTTTTCGTATTCATGTGTTGTAAATAGATTTTTTTTTATATTACATTAGAAGATAATACATTCCCAAAAGAACAAAGTTAATAATTGTTTTTTCCCACATTTTTTAATATTATTCGAGATCTGGGGTCAAACTTTACCAACATAAGGAATTTCTACCTATCCACTAATCGCAAGCCACACAGAATTGTAAATTTTGAAATTTACAGAGAAATTGTGTTGCAAAATAATAGGATAGAGAAATTGCTGGGGGAGAAATATCACCCAATAAAATGTCGCCAAAAAAACTTGATACATTGCCCAAAAAATAATGGGTGAAATTTCATTTCATATGAAAAATTGCCCAAGAAATTAAAATAAAAAATGTCCAAAATAAATTAGGAATCGGACAAAAAATAATGAAAAATGGTCCAAAAACTATATTGAAAATGGAACAAAATGGAAATTGTTCCAGAAATAGGATACAAAATGAGCCAGCAAAATGAAGAATCGCCCAATTTTTTTAATTTTATATTATGAAAAATCACCTAAAAATTTTAAATGACAACTAACCCAAACAAATTCAATATCCCCCAAAATTTAGGCCCTTTTTTCATTATGAAATTTCTCACATATTTGTATAGAGTTTTTATTTGGCCGGTTTTTCATTTTTAATTGGGTGATATTTCATTGGAGGATAATTCCGTGCCCCAGAGAAATTATGTTACTAAATAATAAAAAGTATAATTAATCCTAAATGAAATAGCGTACGTTATTGTTACAAGCTTATTAAATATTTCCACAACTACAATCGTATATTTATTCTGCTTTTTACCAAAACAACCATTTAGGATATTTGAGAAATGCATGATAATTGTGACCTTGCTATAAAGATTCCAATTCAATTATTTAAATTTAAGTTTAAGTGTAATGCACTATCTATTATTTAAAATATATTTATAGTTATCATAATAATACCTGGCATTATACGTAAACTGTAATCGCAACAAGTACGAAATTATTAAATCAAATTCAAATATAATTTCGAGAAATCAAAAAGCCAGAAATTTAATATGTTCATTAAATTTTATTCATGACTCATCAGCCATGTCACATTCATTAGTAAATTAATATAACATAACTTTTCCATGGCTACAAAAAAAAAAAAAAAAAACACATTAACTTTTCCATATTCTGTGAAAATGAGAAAATTTTTCATAATTTGGCCTACTATAAAATATACTTTTAACGAACGATATTTAATGAGATGGTATTAAAGATATTTTATATAGTTCGTAACAATTTCAGTTTTTACAATATTTATATTTCGTCATTATGGTTGTTTAAAATAATTCACAATTTGTGAAATTTATCAGAGTGAGTATAAATTTGCTAAGGCAAAATAAATTCAACAAGGTTCAAAAAAATCATTTATATAGAAATATTTTTTTATATACTTACTTTTACTTGTCGTATAAGATCCTTTGCTTCATTGAAAATACTATGAACTATTATGATACGATATGTGCTTGAAAGTAAAATATACAAAGATTTAAATTCACATGAGATAATACTAAATTTGTGCATCAAGTTTTAACAAAAAATTTTGATCTGAATCAGTATGAACTCATTCATATTCGCTATAATAATATTCCAACAAATTTAAATATTTTACTCATGTATGTACTATTATTATTGGTTGGATTTATGCTACATGTACGCAGAGTTGTTAATAATGCATTACAAAAGTAATGCATTATTATTACCGAGTAATGCTGAAATATAATGCATTATTTTCTAAAAAGTAATTCTGTACTTAAGTTTTTTAATTATTCATTACTGTACTGGTAATGGAGTAATTCATTATCTCAATAGTAATGAAATTTTTGAATTACTTTACTGCATTACAAATACTTCACATTTTCATGGTGAGGTACTTTGAAGTATTTTGAAATACTTTTGAAGCAATTATTTTATTTAAGTTTTTTTCAGTAAATATACGAATTCTGCATTTGTGCTATGATTTTGCACACCACTGTAAATATTAAATATAAATACCATAACATTATTAATTTTATTCATTTTACTTCAAAATAATTCCCAGTACTTCAAAGTAATGCACGGTACTTCATTGAAGTATCAAATACTTCCAAGCAGTAAATTAATTCAATTTGAATTATTTGGTAATGCGGTAATGCTTCGCTAATGCAGTACGAATATAATGCATTACTTAACAACTCTGCATGTACGTATAGATTATAATTTTGTAATAAATATATAGAAGACAAAGGATTGAATCTATTTTTTCTGTATGTTAACATAATTTGTAAGATAAATTTGGATTATATTCTTAGAATTTTTTTGTTAAAAAATTGTGGTGCGAATTTTGAAGATATGAACTATTTTTTTAGCATAATTTTTTCTTTCATATTTTTTATCTTTACATTATTATTTGTTATTTAACAACTTTTCTGTTGAAAAGAATCACAATCTCTTAAATAATGTTGAGCTAGTAAGAAAATTAATGAAAATTATATTTTTCAAAAATTTAAAGTTGATATTTATAAAAAATTGTTGCAGGAATAAATCTGGCTTGAATATTCATTGCCGTTTATATAGCATTCATTGCCATAGTGGTCAGCCATCATTACTAAATTTTACACCATCATATCCAAATATTTCCTATATATTCATTCTGATCATCAACTTCTTTTTAACAATCTCTACAAGGAAAATCGCCTGTGGTTTTTATTAACATTGTCATGTTACGGCTATTTTAACAGCAGGATATTTTATACACATACCAATTTTTTACCACTATACAGATAGAGAGATAGTTATATAGCTATGGGTAGGAGATACTATAGTAAAAATGAATTTTTAACAATTGTATAGGACAGACGTGTTCAGGTTAATATTATGGGCATCATTTAAATTAAATCGGTATTTTTAGTGGTAAAATTAATTACATATAGAAAATAATGAGCTATCTTAAAATAATGGATATGGTTAGCGTTGATCATGCAGTCTACATTTTATTTAATTTTTGTTCACTATTATCTAGACAATTTTTACAATGTAATGGCTATTTGCAACCACCTCACAAAATATAATATTGTCGGTTAAATATTTGTAGTAGAAATTTTAATATTAATAAATAAATGAATAAATATGAAAGTGAAATGTAAATTTTAGCTGACATTCAGCAATAAGTTACGTTTATTTTTATAGCTTCTATGCACTTTCTTTACTACGGAATATGGAAAGAAAAATTATGTAATATAAAAATTTTAAAAATATTTTTTGTATTTTTATGTTTATTATATGGCTCCCGGAAATATCGCCCCAAACAAAATCACCCCAAAATATAAAATGAAAAATCGCCCCAAAATTTCAATAGTAATTGGGGCGATATTGAGAATGAAAAATAACCCCATTTATTAGGGCTTAATTGCATTTTTTGGGGTGATTTTTCATATTATATTTTGAGGTTTTTTTCATTATTAATTTAGGGCCATTTTTCAAATTCGAGTGCCATTTTATAAAAATCTTCTTTAAGAAAAGCGGTTCGTTCTTGAAATGCTGGCGAAGCCAATTTTTTTTCTAAGACTTCTTTTCGTTACGTCTTTAGCGAACTTTAAACGCACCGTAATGAAGAGATTTGTATGTATTTTTATATAACGCCTAGAGCAGAGCTAAAATCGGTGTAAAACGTAATGCAAAGACTCGTGCGTTTATGTTAAGCCATTTTCGTTATAAATGCGAAACTAATTTTATAGAAAGAAATTAAAGATACGGCACGCTTGCGAATTGATTTTATAAAGATAAAATAATTTGTTGTTTTGTGAAATTATTGGTGAAAAGGCAGTTCAGATTCAATTTGGTTTCTTTAAAAGCTAATTCGTATTACTTTTTTTCTTAAAGGAACTAAAAAATCATGAGTCATTTAAATATTTTAAAATTTTATTGCCAATATAATAATGCTCTTTAATTGATTATTTGAATACACGAAAATAGCAACAGTTTATCAATTTCCAGTAATGAAAATGAATAAAACTTTGACTATATATAAAAAAAAATCTTTAAATAAACTATTTGGTAAAAAAATTTGTCAACTTCAAACATTACAAAAGTTGAATGGTAAAAAATTGTGTATCCTTTTTCCAGACTGATGATAAATTTTATATGACAAAAATTACTTTATATATATAAAAAAAAAACAATTTAATGCAATCTGTTATAAACCGACTATAAATCATTTGAAAAAGTTGGTTTTAAGGACATTTTTTTTTATATTCATATAAAATATACAAATTCAGTATTTCTCTAGATAATTTTTGATGCATTAAAAATTATCTACCTCTGTGTCGAGAGTTCATTGTTTTCTGATTTAGAAAAAATATAGAATCATAAACTTTCTGTTCAGTAAATTCATTCAGTTTGTATTCAATATTCATGGTTTTATGAAACTTTTTTTTTAAATAAAATCTTAATTGATTGATATAAATTTAGTTTTTCACATTTTTTGAAAAAAATTATGTATTAACAAACCCTACAAGGTTCAAAATACACAGAAATAATTCTTACATTATTTCGGTACCATATGAAAAATGATTTATTACACATGGTTCCAAAGAAAAAAATTTACCTGTCTAAAAATATCTAAATTTTTAAATTTCCAAAACTGTACTGCAAAATATTACAATTGTATGGCAATGGCATGGCGTGCGCTACAGATATATCTTCTTTTTTATGCACTCACAAATGTTTTTTTTTTAATATCATTCACGTTTTTGTAACTTTTTGTTAGGAAGTATTTTCAACAAAATTTATGAAACGAAATGTATGGTGACAAGCTGCAGTTTTAAATCCGATAAAATGATGATAAGAGTTAAAATATATTATTATAATCTTATATAATTTATATAAAAAAAGTAGTTTTAAACTATGATTCTGGAAGTTTTCGGAAAGTTAGACTCAAGACGGAAAATTTACCTTAATTTCAGATTCAATTTATCCTAGCTATAACAATTTTTTTTTTCGCCATTTTCATATGAATAATTCAACTTTCATTGGTATGTGCCTTCATATATCAAAACCATCAAATGGCACTTAATTTTAATTAAATATTAGTTATTTATTCGAACTTTTTATATCAAATCCTACATACTATATATCGAATCAGCTACAATCCTAAAATATAACGTACTTTCCACTCAAGTACTTTCAAATTTCTCAAATGGAAACATTTTTTGGAATAACGTTTATACATTTATTATCTAATTAATTTTTCTTTCCAAGTTATGATAAATCGGTGCCGTTTCATAAGGCAATATGTCATAACGCCATTTAAAACTTACTTGAGTGAGTCTGAAAGCTATATTCGCCATTTTTACTAATATAGCTTTTTTAAGACTTATTCGAAAGAGTCACAAAGCCATCAATGGAATGAGTCTTAAAGCCACATTGGTAAAAATGGCGAATATGGCTTTAAGACTCACTTGAATGGCCATTATGATAGCGTTATGACATGGCCTTATGACACGGCACCGATAAATCATATGAATATTACATTAAGTAATTCTTATCATTATAACTTTTAGATTCCCATTTCCTGTTTCTCCCCTTAATTTATTGGTTTTCCCCTGAAGTTTTAAAATGAATTAAAACTTTGAAATAATTGCAAAATGCCGCTGCTTCATTTAGATTTACTATGGCATTCATAGCGATATAAGTATTACATAAATACGTAATCTAAAAAACCTTATAAATAGCTTTCAGGAGCTCAATATATGAGAATTGGTGGGACGAGGTTAAGATATACAAAAATAATATTTAATGTAATCGAAATTTTCTAATTGTGCTAGAATTAAATAGAAAATTACTGCGATTTTAAATTAATAAGGAATAAGTTAATTATTATAATTCGAAAGTGTTAAGAAATGTGGTCTTAGAATAACTTCTAAATTCAATTAAGTAATTCTCATTTCAGACAATAAATTATTAAAACAATTGAAATACGTTTAGTACTGGCTCACTTCTCCATGAAGAGATAAATCACCCGCTAAAATAAAAATAAATTTTCATTTAAATTTTCGATTAATTTTTTGCTTATAAAGTAAAATTTAAACGTTTAAATTAATATTTTCATATCTCTTAATTAAACAATTCGAATAGCAAAAATGAATTTCTTTTACAAATTCCTAAATTGCTTAGATTTATAAAATATAATTAAAATTTTCATTTTATTTAATTTGCATAAAATAATTAACTTTAAGTATCTAAAATTTATTTCCATTTATTTACTCTACTATAATATCTAAAGGAATTAATAATGACAGTAAAGATTACAGCAAAAATTTGAATAAATTTACATTTGATTTTAGTGAATCGAATTAAAATTAAACCATTTTATACTATTCGAAATCAACTATACAAACTTTAAATAAAATAAATATTTATTCTACTTAAATAAAAATGGTTCATTAATGAAAAATGGTAAAAAAAATTTTTTTTGTAATGCTATACTTTCAAAAAAATTTAAATTTTCATATTTATTTATTAAATTAAACTAATTAATACAAGGATTAAGATGTATGAAATGAAACTTCTGGTAAATTCCTGTTGAGTAGAACAGGACTAAGCGTTTATAAATAAAATTAGAAAATCAGCATTAAATTTTTTTTGAAAACACGATTTTTTGTTATCTGTCACAAGACCGTCGAGGTTAATCTTATTCGCCAACAGTGAAAAAAAACTACAAACAATTTCTTATGAACTACCAATTGTGTGGGGCACAACAGTGAAGTGACTAATCAGTCGTACAACATTTTGCATACTATTTAAATTAGAAACAATCTAAAACTCATTCCTATAGATTTTACCTTTCCTGTAGAGTTAGATTTGACAAGGGCTTGTAATAAATACTATTAATAATGTAAAAGAAGCCATTAAAACGATTATGGACATTTGTGTATTAATTAATTTACTTATCTTATTCAAATTTATGTCTTTTTGTTGTCATAGTGCCATCTGAAGTCAATTAAATTTGGTATGTAAATTCTTAATTATGATAAAAACGAAATAATTTATGGTAATCCCTATTTTTTGCTTGATGCAGTGTTTGTGATAGTATTGTTATATACAAATTGTATAGGCATTTCCATTCTTATGAATCGTCGTCCAAAATATTTTGGAAATAACTTAACAATTAATCTAGGAATAAAAGATGTTTTTAGTGTCATTGAAAAAAAACCTCTAGAACAAGGTACACAACTTGAAATTGACATAACTTCGAAACTAATTTAATTAACAATTTAGTGCTCCTTCGGACACTTGGTGGTTGTCACTAAATTAAATGAACTGTTTGTCAAAAGTACGGGCTAGGTCAGTAATAATTAATTAGTAGCGATATTACAATAAGTCAAATGGTTGCGGTGATTAGTACCATCTGTGAAAACAATCCATCGCTTTTGCTAATAATCGCTTTAATATATTTTATTTAATTATGAAAATAGAAAATTAGTTAAAGTTTGTTTAAATGATATTTAAAAATGTTGGAAAATTAAGGAAATATTTAGTGTTTGTTATGTTGGGACAGATACAATTACTTATGATTATTCAACAAATTTTCTAGATGACCAGATTTTATGTTTTGTAATATCAAATTTTCGGTAGACTATATTTTAACATATTTGCATTAAATGCTTCGAATTCAAGCAAATTAGCTCACTACCAACAATTATTGTAACAATCCGGATAGTTATGATTTAATAAGTAAAACCAATCACAAAAAATCTTTAAAATTTATTCAAATTAAATGAATCTAACTAATTTCTAAATTATTTTAAATGCCAAGACTTTTATATGATTATAAAAATTATTTAGTCTAGAATCTAGACTAAAATTATTTTAATTCAAAAAGCAACCTAACTTCAATGTCTCCAGCCTTTACTTTATTCAATCCTTGTCACAATAAAACATAAATTTGTTAATTAAAATAAAATAAAGAACTACTAAATCAAAATTCTTTAGATTTTCTTCAGCTATGGAAAATGGAAGGTTATTTTGCACAAGGATGACAACAATGAGTAGACAACATTTTATATAATAATATAATTTCCTTGTTTATTTAACTTGACTTTTAACGGAAAATGTATAAATTATGGAAATTTTCTATCTTGAATTAATCTTACGAAAATTATTTCATTACATAATCTGTTTTTGAGTTAATCTTATCAAAATAATAAAAGTTCACTTAGCATTTTATGTAAATAAAAATTGTCTCATGGTATATAAAATTATTATAAATTTGTGAATAATAAAGGAAATTAAATAAATAAATTATTTTGGATTTAATTGCTAGAGCTTTAAAAAAGTTTTTATTTTAGAAATTTTCCAGTTGCCTCTAACGTATCAAATTAAATTCAATATACTTCTTCAAAATTACGAAATTTTCAAATCATTCGTGGATTTTTAATAATATTTTCTACAATATTTTGATAGAAACAATAAATTTTTAAGGTTTTCATTTATATATGACAAATATTATTGAAATGGACTTGCAGTCTTGACACTTATTCTATTATTCTTTACTTAATATTTCACAGAATTATTGTATATATAACTCTATTACTGATTATAAAATTTGGGATGGCGGTAAAAATTGTAATTAAGTAGCTAATAGCTTTTAAATACGTAAAAACCGTCGCAGAATTTCTCGACCGTCACGGTTTTTTGGCACATGTGTAAATCAGCCTTAATTATGTATTCGCCACAAAAGACTTTAAATAATTAATATTTAAAGTTACTAAATATAAAGCTAAATTAATATAAACGTTAGATCTATGCGTTTTAATCAGTTTTTTTTTTTTTTGTAACGTTTAAAAAACACTTTTCATACGCTTTATTGTAACGCTTTTCTTGTAAATTTTTCTAGCAGTAACAATATTTTTTTTTGTTAACATTGCGAACTATACCACCCACAGTGCAATGAGTAGTGATTCTGTCTGCTCCTTAATGGCCTAAACACAATTGAAACTTCAGACTGCAACTACCTACCACAACTACCGGCTATGTTATTTTTTTTTTTTTAGTTTTTGATAGCTGTCATAGTTATTTCTAACAGCTTATAACTGCAAAATAAGAAATTAAGTTAATGCTGTAGTTGTATCTCGTAGTTTTAGCCTGATTGTGTTTATTTTCATTTAATTTCATGATTTTTAATTGCTGTGACAACTGATAACTACAAATTCGCTTGTAGTTCCAATTGTGTTTAGGCCATAAAGCGAGAGTTTATATATACATAGTACAAATAATTATAACCTTTTGTTTTGGAGGCTCTGATACAGTAATGATTCAAATTGGTAATGATGTATTGTAGCCAATCTCAGAAATTCAAATTTTCGGTAAAATATTGTTATAATTGCATGTTAAATGTTATCTTGCGAAGTTGACATCCATCACAGTAGAAACCAAAAGATTAATATCACAACCACAACAGTTAAAATGTTAATTCTGCAATTGAAATGTCAGTGCCCAAGAAGATAATCTTAATACTTTCGATTAGCTTCAATTCTGAAATGTTAATAATATTATTGATTATTAATAAAATATTTAGGGACGAAAATATTAACGAGTTTTCGTATGTGTTCATTAAATTCTTTCAGTTCAATTCCTTGGAGCATTATAAAAAAAAAGCAGCTATAAATACATTTTAAAAGTGGGACTAGTAGAAATTAATAAGTTTTATAATAAACAATGATAAATTTAGACAACATTTATTTGAAATTTATTCATCCGATAAAACTACCGGATAGAAAAAAAATTATATTACATTATTTTGAAGGGTACAAAAATATCTTTATTATCTTTACTGCAGAAATAAATAAACTGAAAATCTGAACATAAAATTTAATTTTAAACATTTTTTTTATTTTCTATTCGGATGAAATTTATTCATGTATAAAAAGGGGTTAAAATATTTATAATAATTTCAAAAAGAAAAAATTTGTCATACTTCTTCATATTTTATGGATATTTAATGTGATTTATATTTTATATAGCGTTAAAGAAAGGATTTAAATAAGTTGTAAAATTTCAGAAAAAGAAATTTTTTAGCTAAATAAGTGAGCAGTGAACAGTTTTGAACTAACCAAAGTGTGAATGAAATTACTTAAAAAAAAACATAATCCTGTACTGTAAATTAATATTCGAAGCATTAATTTACAACATAAAATAATCCTTCCGACAGATTATAAAGATAAATATTTCAGAGTTTATGTCAAGTTTTTTATGTATTCTGACTTATATAATAGAAATTACAGTAAATTAAATAATTATTATAAAATTTAAAATGAAATTATTAAAATTTAATGTCCTGAAAAAAAATTTGTATCAGTCTTTACCAAATTATGTCAGGTTTGTCAAACTAATTATTTATGTATTAATTTTATATCTTCTTCTTTACTGATAGTAGTTTTTTTTTTATATAATAAATTATCCTTTTTCAGTATATTTAGTTATTTAAGCTTAGTATCGAGTTCACGGTGAAGTTAAATTTTCATACAAATTTAATGATGTGAAGCATTTCGTTTCTATAGTCCATACCACATAGTGAAAAAGTTATGTAATACGTTATGAAAATTATGAAATAGTTTTTCAATAGGTGGCCCAACAAAATTCTCTACATACTTTTTTACGTGAAATAAAATTGTAATTTACTTTAACGCAAACTGACGAGGCGTTATAATTATGAATTGTAACAATTTCACTAATTATGTCAAAATTACTTATTTTTGTCAAATTTCTCTCTAAAATAATTTTTTTCACATTTGTTTCACGATTTTTTCACCGGAGAGTTTGGAGATTCTGTTTAAATTCCATTTCACTGTAACTCGATACTTAGCTTTAATATTCCGAATGTTTTAGCGTTTATTTAAATAAATCTTTATTATAAATCCAAATTTTACATTTACATAATTTAAGAATTTTCAACTACATATAACAATATGCATAGAAACTTGGCGATATTTGGTTTAAATTTTTAAACTGGACTGTAATAGTGAAAAAAAAATTATTAATTAATTGATTATTGATGGCGATTCATTAAAATCTTGATTATAAGAACTTGACGAATCCTTATTATATGAAACAACGAACGCTTAATGCTAGATGCACAATAAGAAATGTTACGCAAAACAAAGCCAGCTCAAAGCAAAGTTGAAAGTTATATGAAAATAGTATTTTCATTCTCAATGAGATTTATGCAAATCAACGCAAGCAAAAAAAATCATAAGTTGTTCGATTTGCAATGCTGGAAAGGAATTTGAAGCTTATAATATTACGCGTTGCGACATTTTCATCGCAAAACACTAAAATTTATTCGATAACGATTATATATTTCGATTTTTTTAACAATTTTCGAATGTGTAAATAAAATATAATTCTTTAATGCAGTAAATCCAAATCTAATTTATGTAATCGAAAAATTATTTTCATAAAATTTCTCTTTTATTTTGTTTCAATAATGTAATTAAGAAATTAATTAAAAATGATTTAAAGTAGCAATTTCTTAATTGAAAAATATAGAAATTGTGCAGAAAAAATAAATAGATTAAATAAATTTAATTGCTGTTACAGAAAATGTATAAGAACTGATAATAAATGGAATAAAATCAATAAATTAATTATTAGTTTTGTTTATTGTTCCCTGTATCCTGCATCCAGCAAAAAAATTATTAAATTTTAACGTTGAATTGGAAAAATCTTCGTTTTTTTTGAAGATATTTATTGCAAACAATATTTAAATTTTGTTTGTAATTTTATTATTTTTTATTATAATCATTTTTGAATAAATATTTATTACAACCAGAATTGTAGAATCTATAAAAATATAATTTATACGAATTAAAAAAATAAATAAAATAAAATTAGAAAAAGTTAAAAACTAAAAATCTGCAAAATGGAAATTTTTTTATATTTAGTTGAGTTAACTAAAACATTTATAATTTATTTAATTGAATTGATATCCTTAACTTTTTATTGATATATTTGTTTTAAAAACTTTTTTACTACACATTAAATAGCTTTTATTAAGTTTTAATCAACTTTTAATAGGATTTATTTTAAATCGTTTATTGGAACTGCAGGACTTTTTCCAACTTTTTCATATTATTTTATCATTTAATTTTTCTACATATAACTATATTAAATATTTATATTAAATATTTATACAAATTTTAGATAAGTGAAATTAATTCTGAAAATTAGATAATAAAAATTAAGTTTAAGTAATTATTTGGAAAACTTATTTTTTATTTATTTCTAAACACTGCGGCCTAATCGATCTATTATACTCGTAGCCTCATTCCCTACCACAACATAATCATAGAATGTTTAAGGGAACCATATTGGCCAGTGCTTTCGTGGTTAGGAAACCTTTTCCCAGAATATGTATTTTCTTTTTCATTATTTTGACAGGGATGGCATATATTTGATGTTGATTAAATTATTAATAGAACAAATATTATTTTAAATATTTTATTAAAAAGTCTAAAAAATTTGTTACGATATGTAAATTGAATATTGCTAAAAATCAATTAATTAAAAAGAGCATTACAAAAATTGTTCAGTTTTCTAATTATAATTTTCCAATTAAACCTTTTTTGTTCAAATAATTTTCTATCTTACCACTTGTAAAAACCTCATTTTTAAAACTTGTAAAAAGTTTATAATGAATTCCACTTTATTAGAATTTCTCTAATTTGCAAATATTTTTTTTAAAAAAGAATTATATTTGAATGATGAATGTATACTAGCTAATGTGGTATCAAACTATTTCAAAGTATGCAGTGTTTTCAAAGTATGAAGTCCTTGATGTTAATATATTGTTTGTATATAGTAAATTAATTTAAGTTAGGGGAACGGAATTTTTGGTGGCAAAGGAACGTGTAAAAGTAAAATCGGTGAAAATAATTTTTTCACCTAAATGTTAAATTTTCTTTTATAATATAATCACAATCATGTATTCAAAACTTTATGTATAGATATGCTACGATAAGAACTACGATATTTAAAAAAAATACTATCCTGGTTAACAAGTAGTTCTATTAACACTAATTGTTATCCAGCGTTTTTACAATTTTTATATGATCGTAATAGAAAATTTAATTTTTTTACACTTACTTTTCTTTTTTTTATTATTCATAAATTTCTCTAAACGCTTTACTTTACTGGTGGAGCTTACAGTGTCTAAGAAAATCTAAAATTTTGCAATTAATTTTTCATATTTCTGTTCACAAAACAGAACCTAAATCACTTATTAATCCGAATAATATCTTCAACTAATATCACAAATTTCAGAAAATACAAAATAGAAAACACAAAAATATCAAAAACGATAAATTAATCATAAAAAACGATTTAAAAAAAAAACAACTTTTGTTGATCCCTTTTACCAGCATATGAGAAATAACAATTAGTTTGTCTTTTTCCGATCCTTAGAATACAATTATTCACTTACAACCCTTCAGGTCCTTAACAAAAAAACTGTATGAAAAATTTAGATTACGAAATAATAATTTTTTAATCATTTTTTTTAACATTATTTTCAATTAAATCCTTTTCTTTTGGGTTTTTGAAACACGAACACTTTTCAATTCGATTTTTAAATTCGAAATATACTATAAATTAAATAAATTTATTTAATGGGGAATATTGTACTTAAATCTAATTAATTATAACTTAGAAAGCGTGTTAAAAATATCAGAGTAATATGTTAAGTTCATTTTTACATAAGGACATACTTCATAGCTGGAATAATTTAACATTATATTTACCTGATATTATACAACCTAAAAAATTGGGTTTGTTAAATTGCATTTTTAATTTTGTATGATTTTTATGCTTATTTAATTTATAGAAATAAACATTAAAAATAATATTAACAATATATATAAGCAAAATTATAGTTGAAAGAATTTGAAGTAACTACTCAGGAGTAATCAATGTTAATACAAAAAATACTGTGCAATGTAATCTTAAAAAAATAATAAAAAAAACTTAAGTAAAAGGATTTAAAATAAATTGAATTACGTAGTGAAGCGATTTATCTCTGAAGGCTTAAAAAGGCCACAAATGATAAAAAAAAGTTGTCAATTATAATTGGTAATAAATATGTGAACCCTGGATATTCTGAATAATTGAATTACCAAACAAATTGATATGAAAGCACGTCCAATAATGATTAAAATATTTGATTTGATTAAGTTAAACAATATTATTAATAAAATTTATTTTAAAAACCAACAAATTTATAAAGGTTATCGGTAAGGTCAATAAAATTTAATAAGACAGTTTTTTATTGAAGCTATTTAATATAATTATAAGAAAGTTGATACATCGCTGCTTAATATTTTTCAAATATTTTGTAAAAGTTAAACTATAGGAAATCAATACTTCAATTCACAATGCAAATTGTGAGCGTTAACGCAATTAAAAGCAACGCAGAAGTTGCCCAAGTTTTAACTTTTTGATACCGTTTAACTTTAACTATTTTTAATTTTTTTGTAATGGATGAAGAAAAATTAATTGGAAGCTGTTATCATTGTTAGCATTTCATCTAAGTCGTCCATTTCATCAATTTCTATATTTTAATTTCACTTTATAAAAGAATTAATTCTAAAAGAATTCATTTTATTGTAAAAAATAATATATAATTTTACCTCACGATTTTTGGTATTAATTCAATGAAATTTTTAATAATATTACAAAACTTTTAATTAATAATTTTAACAATTTTAATGAGACAGAATAAATTTTTTATACTGTTTATGTTTATGAATATTTGAACAGCATATCATCTGTGAATTGAAACTTTCAACTGCGTTCCGTGAGTTTTCAGTTCAGTTGCGTAACTTTCAAATGAATCAAGCATAAATTATAAATCTGACTTCACTAATTGTTCTTTGAGATTGTACTTACCGTACATAAGTAATACCGGCAGATTTTTAAATATAGACAAATGGCTATTCAACTAATCATAAATTCAAATGATTTGTTTTGTTATGATATCTAATCAGGTCTAAATAAAGTGTTAATTTTGTAACTTGTAACATTTTGAATAGGATACAATTTTGAAGTAATTACAATTAAAAAATAAAATGCTTCATAATTTATTGATAAAACTAATAAAAAATTCCTCATATTTAAAAATATAATAATTTTAATCATTAGCAAAATTGTATAAATTATTAAATTATGCGGAATTTTTAAAATTTGGTAAAAATGTTGAATTGTCACATATTTTATTCATTACATCTTCACCAGCACAATTCCATGTATCCGAAAAATCTTTTGAATGCTTGAAAACCCACAATAAATTATCATTATCTAAATTTTTTGTCATAGATTTTGTGCATGCCTCTTGTGCCAAAGTTAACATATAAAATTTTATATGATTCAATCCAGCTTCTGTCAAAATTTCAGTTTGTTTTTTAAATTCATTTTTATGTTCATCTATGTAATTAAGATAGTCATGAAGAGCAAGATGATATGCGGGATGGTAATTTAAGTAATCGTTATTTCTATAATTATCAAGTTTATTTTCGTAGGGCAAACAGTTATCATTAATTATTGTTCGATTTTTGGAAATACTGTCAAAAATAAATGCTTCTATCCATAAATCAGTATTTGATTTAATGAAATTGCAAAGAAATGGATTACTAACATTTTCTAATTTTACAAATCTTTCAATAGCTGGCCACATAACTTCACTAAGTATTTCAAAATTTCTATGATTGATTGAATCCTTATACGCTGATTGGATTATATGAATAAAATTTGAATAGAAAGTTTTTTCATTTATTTCAAATCCGCTAAACAATTCTACCAAGTATTCTCCAGATAGAAACTTTTCATAGTTTCTATAACCAGTTTTTATCATTTCTAAAATTCGAATCATTGATTTTGGATAATTTAATTGTGATTTAATTTCCATAAAAGATTTTTCGAAATGACTAAGCACTTCTAATTCATTCATGAAATATTCTTTAGCTCTGTTTTTGTTATTTGACACATATTTATCTGGTAAATATAAAAAAATATTATCTCTTTTGCACGCAAAATCGAACATCACATCTAAAATTCGCCAAATAAGATAATTTGCAACTGTTCTTGAATCAGTTTCTTTTATAATATCAACGGTTTTCTTTAATTCTTCTAAATTTGGCATTTTAACAGTTTTTTTAACAAAATTGTCGAAATCTAAATCAAAAATATTTGTGAAAGTAATGAAATATGTATCCCAATCAAAATTTGGTACAACTTCTTTCAAAACTGTCACATCCTTTAATTCATCATAACTGGTCTTCATGAAATCAGCTGCATTAGCTTCTTTTAATTGTTTTAAAAAACTTTTCAAATTTACAAAAGTATTGTGACTATTTTCTGGAGAGACTCCAAACTTTTCCAGAATCGATATTATACTACCAGTGTACATATATCCAATTGTTTTTATTGTTATTGAATTATCATCACTAATAGCTGACCTATCGATACTTAATACATTTATATAATCCATAGTTGATAAAAATCCGAATAATTGTGCAATTTCTGTGGTGTTAAAATCTCTTGTTACTGGCCATGTTTCAACTGATTTTAGTACATCAACTTGTTTTAAAACTGACCTAGTATCATTCCAACTTCTTTCACAGGATCGATAAAAATTTATCATCATTTCTTCTAAATCACTGTCATATTTTTTGTTATTATAATTAATTAAACCCTGTTCCAATAATTGTTCCTTTAGGTGATAGAATTTATCATAATTGTTAACAATTTTTAAATTACCACAAGCATATTTGCCAAAATTTTCACAAGGTTTAACAGTTTCATCAATTTGACTCTGCATATCCTGAATATATTTTCGAAAATCTTGATCGTTTGTAATTGAATTAGCAAAACAAGTAGCCGTTAGTATCAGAGCACAAAACGTGATTATAAACATTGTAATTTTTTGTAGCTTTATTAGTGAAACACAAAATTTAAACTGACTATATTTATCTGTTACCAATGATTTTTTATAGCGGAATATATTGTCGTAATATTAAAAATAATCTCGTTTAATTAAATAAAATTTCTCATGAATTTGGATTAAAAAACAAATTTTTTTTTTTGGTTTCTCAAAATTAATTATATTAATTTTAATTTCTAGCTAGTTTTGACTTGTTCGTAATCAGTCTCTGTTGATGACCTAAGACAGCAAGAATAGAAGATCGTGAAATAATAAAAACTATTATTTAATCTTAAAGTCATGAGGTTTTAAATATGTATTACTAAAATTTAATTTTATAAGGAATTAAATTTTAGTTATTCAATTGAACTAATAGTAATTAATGCATAATATTTTATTTGACAATTATGATATTTGGCAAAGTGGATTACTTAGTTTATCTAGTTGTTATTTAAGCTGATTGCTATTTATTAAATTAGTAAATTCCTACATTGTCAAAAGATTTATTTTCGAAAAAAATTTAATTAATTTATTTTTTTACATCTAGCACAATCAAGTAATAGTCAATGTGATCAATAGTTAAATAATGTTTGTGTTATCGATTAATAATTTGTTTGTTACAATAATTGGAAATGTGTTTTTAATGACGGATGTCACAGTGGAATATTAAACCTTTGCCAGAGCTTAAGCTTCACTTTTGACATTTTTTTTTTACTAGTTTGTATACAACTAGAAAATAAATTCATATAAAGTAATGCTACGTTTTCATTCACAATAATATTAATTCCAATTAAAATTTATATTTTTTGGTTTAGCTAAGATTATGGAAAATTTTAATTGAGAAACCCTGTGAGCTTAAATATTTGAAATGAAATGATAAATTGGAAACAAATTCAAGATAAAACAGATTTTTTATTAAATGGACTTAGTTGCTAAGGATCAACAAGATCTAAAGAAAATTAAGATTATCTACGACTATCTGTTCTTAAATACTTATACCAGAATTCTATTGATTGTATTGGAATTTGTATGAAGTATTTCTATTTTCTATTATAGCCCATAGTTCTGCCGGTTTTTGTGCCAAGTTTCAATAAACCCAAACTTTTTTAATACCACTGTCATTCCATTTTTATTGTGATAAACAACCATGAAAAAAAAACCCTTAGACAAAATGATCGAAATATTCAATAAATATTCATTTTATAATATGATGAGCTATTTAGTATGGAATTTTAAAATGTAAATAAATATTATAAATAACGCCTAACAAAAATAGCTAAATATATTGAAAATAAAACTTTTTGAGATTAGATATGACGAATTTATATAAATTTCTTCTTAATTTATTATATTAAATATTTGTTTATAATTATTATTATCAAACAAATCTTCGTAAATTTGTTATACTTAAATACATATTTAGCAGAGTACAGAATAATTGGAGGCACGAAATAAACAAGAATCAAGAATTTTTGAAGTTATAATTCTCATCTTATTGAAAACATGATTTTTCCTGAAAAAAATTAGTATCCGCAATAAAATTAGTTGAACTTACTAATTAAGTCACAACCAAGGATAATTAGTTGAACTGACTAATAAGGTCACAACCAAGCAATCCGATAGCTAACTGAACTGATAGAAACTCTGTAGCCCAGGTTTTATTATTCAACCACAATTATGATATCGCTACGCTCACTATTCTAGTTATCACTGAGTTTCAGTTGATATTTTTACTTGTCAGAAATTGCAAAACATAATAATAGAAGCTGTTTAAAAATGGAATTTTACTTAAAATAAATACAAAAACATCAAATTATAAATGACACATATTATAAGTGATACTGTGTGGCGATGAATTATGTTTAGTTAAGGCGTCGTACCATTGCTGTCGAAAAATAAGACGCTAATGAATGACGTATGTGGCACCAACTTAAATCTCTTACTATCTTAAAATTTTTAATATTTTAATTTATTTTTATTGAAACTTTAATATATATTCAACTCTCTTGATAATAAAAAAGTGTCTTTATCATAATTATTGCAAAATTATTATTTATAAAGAGTATTTCTAATTCAAATTCAAACTGAAATTTACAATCTAACATAAAATTATTTGATTCTGATAAAATTGATGTAACTTTTAATTCAAAAATTGTTCCATTACATTAATTAAAAAACATTATTCACACAATTCTGACATTATTTTTTGTATTTTATATTTTCCTGATGATGTTGTAGTCAACAAAAGGGTTATTGATTATGGTGTTAAGAACTCTTTTATGTAACATATAATGCAAAAAAAAATATTTTACAAGAAGATTAATCATTTATGATTTTGTTGATCATGTGCTTACGTGCCATTTATCTTATTCTTTACCGAAATAACAAATAACAAAAAAATAAATAAAGAAAATTTAAACTTTTCATATCTTTTTGGTAAAAGTAGAAAGAAAAACAAAAAATATAAACTTTTCTTTAGTCCTTCAACCCCTCAGCAATTTGTAATATGGAATATATTTTTATTTTGTAAAATAATAATGATATTATCCATCAAGAAAAATTTTGTTTCTATATAAATGTCAAAGAAATTTTCATATACGAAGAACAATTTTCAAAATTATAAATTGTTTTCTTTTTTTTTTTTGTGATAATAAGGAGTTTTCTATATTTGAACGTTTCGACACGTTCGATTCGATTCCTTCCGTTCATTTCGAAAAGATATGCTAGTCACATCACAATGGGTTTCGTTTCGAAACGTCATTTGGCAAGTTATTTGACATTTAATAGGTTATGACATTCGACCAATTCATAAAAGATAAAATAATTTTAACAAAAGATAATATAATTTTTTCATTGTGACTTTCAATCCGGCATGCGATATAAAATTGTATAGGGCTGTCAGAATTTGAAATATCGAATCGAACGTGTCGAAACGGATTCGAAACCATTGTGTCACCCATTTAAGAATTTGTTCTAATGCTGTTTGTAAAATTTAAATAATCAAAATCTTATAAATAATTAATTATTTTTAATGTGAAAATGAGTAATTTTCCATCGAACCTATTAATATTACCAAGAAAATTCTGATAAAAATATAATCAAAACACATAATGCCAATTAACAAACTAATTCAAATAAATTTAATACCTGGATATACTTGAACCTGACTAAAATCAAAGCTATTTTTTATATTAAATCGCAAATTTCGCAGACTTTGTACTCATTAGTATCAATAAAATCAAACATAAAACAAAACAAAAAATTAGGTCTAAGAAAAAGATTACAATAATTTCTAATGATTTCAATCAAAATATATTTTCTATATAGCTACACAAATTTAACGGAATGCTTAAGAAATGTAAATGTAAAAACCTCTAATAAATTTCAGTAATAAATTAGAATCGAAAATTGGTTTTTATTACAAGGAAAGGTTCCTTGTTGATGGTTGTTATTAAGAAAGAAATTTGTGGTGAAATCGAAATTGTAATTGCTTGGGTGGATAATTTCGTCTTATATATTTCAAATAGGATGGCGTGTATTTTGTTGAGTGGTTGAAATAATCTATATAAGAATTTAATTTATTTTTATTTCATCAAGTCAAGTCTTTAATATAATTATATTTATTTTTGGTATGAAATTGTAAGTAATTTGATTATTTACGTGAAACTTTTAGTAATTAATATTCAAATAAAAATAAATAATATCAAATTGATTTTTCTAATATATTAAATATTTTTTTAAATTTAAAAATAATGTTGAAAAGGACACCATACCAAAATCCTTATTGTGTTGAAAAGTTATATCGAACATAAATTTGTAATTAAAAATAATGCCTATACTAAAAATATCAAACTCATTTTTAAACGGCATCAAAAACAAGTTTCAATTAATCTGTGCGCCAAATTTTATTAAAAAAATTCACATTAGTGAATCATCGCTAGTAATGAGTTAGTTACAACTTGTTGATATCGGAGGTTTGCTGCGCACATACAAATTTAGCTTACGCATAAATGCGGACGTTTTATTTTTTATTTTAGTTTTGAATGGTCCATCTTCGATAGTTCAATACAAATACTCAGTCTTTCTAATTATACTTGGCGTAAAAATTCAAATAACTTTTATCAAAAAATATTTAAATATTGCGGCTAATTGATCGAATTAACAATTAAACTGATATAAATTAACCACATGCAAAATATCTGAATACAAAATTGACTGAATAAACAATTGATCGAAAGTAAATTTCCCGAATAAAAAATTGAGAAATTTAATTTTGTTTCATTAAATCAAAATTTATTATATTTTATTCTTAAGAAATCTAATTTTTAATAATAATTTTTACATATTTAAGATATTAAAGAAAATGATTTATTTATTCAATTTTCTTATTATTCATAAATTTGCATTGTAGAGATAAACAATTTGCATAATAATTTAAGTGAATTTTCTTTTTATGCTAGATAAACTCAAAAAAACAGATTATGTAATAAAATGTTAATATCTCGTCGTAGAATATTTTAAGAATGAAATTTGAATAATTTGTAAATTTTCCATTTAACAAGAAAATATAATAAAAATGCTGCAATCTTAATTCATGGAAATATAAATATATATAAAAGCAATAAGGAAATAATTTAAATTTAATATTTTTATTTATTTTAATTAAGAAATTCTGTTAAGAGAAATTTTTGGAGAATGAATAAATTTTAAGAAATTCAGAATTGTATAATCGATTTGACCGCGCCTGCTTATTACCTATTATATGTGTATGCAAACAAACCTTCACTAGTTTTTCTTGAAATCAGGTTATCTCAACAACCTGGAATTAACTCAGTTCTAGCGACGAATCGCAATTGTGAATGGTATCAAAATGTAATCGTCAACCAAATAATTTTAATACGAATATTTTTAAAATATTTTGTAATGTTATTTTGTTTTAACGATTTCAAGGGCTAGTCTAAATCCTTGTAAAAGAAGTTCAATCTTTTAAAATTAAAGTAATTGTTAATCTTGAATTTTGCTTCCAAATAAAAAAAAAATAGTTATTGCTAAAACTTAGCCCTGAAATATATATGACAAAAAATAAAGAAGTTTTCATAATTAGCTATTTATTGACCTTTATATATAATAGGTATAAACGTAGCTAATTGAATTTTTTAACCATTGATAAAATTAATTTTAATTTCAAAGATCTTTGATTCAATAAACGTGAAAGTTTTTATTACCATATTCTTTAAATTACCAAAATAGCGAACTAATCTATTTTCTAAAATACGAAATCAATTTAAAATTTACTTTAAAAGTAATTAAACTTATAATTTTACTATGCAAATGTGGTTAATTTTCTTACTAAAACTGACAATGCATACAAATCCGTTTCATTTTATACACGTCATTTATAAGAAAAGTTTCATTTTACAAAAAAATTATATTAATATCCCCTAAGACATAAATTTATTACAACGAAATTAATAAAATTTTTGGTTTATGATATTAATAAATATAATTTTATTTATTCTGTTTAGTTCACCACCACAAAAACATAATCTTTTACGTCTTTTGCAGAATTCCTTGCTAATCTTCAGATACGTATAAAAGAAGATAAATATTTTTGTTCCCTTCCAAACTTAATAAAAGATTTGCTAAACATTAAAACTCCAGTGAAATTAATTTGTCTATGAAACTTTGTCAAATTTGAAATTAAATTATAAATCAAAATAAAATATTCTTGCCATCATAGTCGAATTTTTTTATAAGTTCCAATCAAAATATTATTTTGTCATATAAAATGGAAGGAAATAATGTCGAGATTTTCAGGATTTATAATGCAATGAAGTATCAGTGTAATTAATAAATTGATTCCATTTAATTCTAGAAGAATATATTGTATTAAAATGAATCGGGATATAATTAATTCGGTTTTAATTGATTTTAATTTCCATTTTACATTATTAAATAAGTTCATAAAATAAGTACAAATAAAAATTTAATAAAAACGAAACGAAAAAGGACTACTTAAAATAAGAGTAAAGGTAGAAATGATACTGAAAACTACTTCCTTTCAGTCTTTTACAATGTAATGTATTTTCAAAATATATTAAAACATTAATTTATCATATTTTCCTTCGTAAGATCTAAAGAATTGAATTTAATTATAGCTACCGCTCTAAAATTCTGAATAAGTTGATTTTAATAATACTCTAAAATAGGAAGATATTTTTCCTATTTATGTAGCTCCATCTTTTATGTAATGAACACAAAGTTCAATACATAAAATTAATATTTAATCGATATTTTCTATTTTCTCTATTTATTACATAATTTGTATAAATAATGAAAGTAATTTTTTAATTAAATTTATAATTAAATAAGGAATTGATAAATAATTTATTTAGTTTGGCGAAGGTTCTTTATTACCATCAAATTGTTTTGACTGTCAGATTTAAATTCTTTATTTAATTCGATATTATGGAAAATATTAATATTCTTATTAAATTTTAAGCAACAATTTTGCATGAAATTAATTATAAACTCTAAAAACTTAAAAATTAATTTAAAATAATGCAAAAAATTTATTCAATTTAATTAACATAAAATATTTTTCAACATTATTCATTATATATAATGACTTTTAATCTTCCAACATTAAAATCACTCACGATTTTCAAATTTCCATTCGTGTTGGTCAACAAATGTTGGTCCTTTCGCATAATTTTTCGTAATTTTTTGCGAATTAAATATATAAAATAATAAAAATAACGAAGAAAAACAAAGTGATTTTTTTTTTAAAAGATAATAGAAAAGAATCAAGTTTATTGGTAAAGTTCAAGGAAAATTGAAATTTCTTAATCTTTAATCCAATTATTTCAGATTACCAGAAAATAAATGAAAATTTTCCTTATATATAATTGAAATAATTTAAAAGAAAAACTTTAAATTTCATTTTACAGAGAGAGACATTTCGTTATTTTGTATTCATTTTATTTGTACAAAGATTACTATTCATAATCATTTCGGTCCGTCCATTATCCTTGTCTTTACGTAATGTTTTTGTTTTTGTTTAACAAGCTTTAAAGTAACAAAATGAAGTAACAAAAAATCATAATACAAATTTATATTTTCTTTTCTGAAAAATAAGATTATCCAAATTAATTTCTATTTTTTTTTTTTTTTTACGAATTTCTTTCTATCCAGCTTAGGATTTAACACTTAGTTATTCTTTCAACAGAAAAATTTTGTTGAAAAAACAAGACGTAACAATTTTTTTTATATATCTATTTGTAAGGATAGTATGTACTACAGAATATTCATTGTATATCTTTAAAATTGTACAATTCATGCCAGAGTATTTCTTTAGCCAAGAAAAAATGGATATAATTTAATAGAATTTCTTTTTTGCAAATTGTTTTTTTCTTTCTGACACAAACATTTTACAAAATAAGGAAAGAATAAGAAATAATAAAATTCAATTTCATGTTTTCTATATTAAACCTCTAGACCTAGACGTAGTTTTCTAGATTATGCATTGCAGCACATCGGTAAGAATTACAAAACTTTATTATATTATTACGAATCTGATAAATAATTTGTTGACTGTCCCTAGTCTGATAATAAAAATTTTAGGTCTTAGTTATGAACAATAATCTTTAGATGAAATTTTAAACTTTTCTATTTTTCAATTTCAATAGTTCATATCAGGGTCGTCAAATATTCATTCTGTCAATTAATTCGGTTTTTGAAATTCTGAGAAATGAAGGCCATTCCAGATTATTTATAATAATGAAACGTATGATGGTGAGAAGTTCATAAATATTTAATAAATTACCAATTAAAATAATAATAAAATTTAATTTTATCTAGTTTAAGAGAAAAGTAAATTTTATTAATTATTTTTGTAATGTTTTAAATTAAATACAAAGAAAAATCTTATATAAGTTGAAATACTAAAAAAAAATTTAAAAACTAAAACTGATTATCATTATTTAAAGTAGAATGAATCACTTTTCACCATTTTTAGTATGATTTATATAACCTTGAACTTAAATATTATAGTACTATCTATTAAAAATAAATTAAATCGCCTAAATGGAAAGGGTAGCTTGTAACGTTGTAACAGATGTGAAATCAAAAATACTCACTATAAAATTTAATATTCAATTTTTATTCAAGTAGTAATTTTTTATTTGCTTGTAACTAAATTTAAAATAATTTAATTTTATATTAATAATTGTAGAATATCGTAAATTATTTATAAAAATCAATATTAAATGAATAAAATTAAGATTTCGTCACCTAAATACTATCGTACTGTATACGCATTTTGGTATGTATATTTCCTATTTTAAAAAGAATTAGTCATAGAAGAATCTTGTAAAAAAAAATATTTTTGGAGTATAATGTGATGAGGTACATCCCAATTATGATTGTCGTATTACTTGTCGTTTCAAGTGAGAACATTGAATTGATATTATGATTGTCGGATTTTACGAGGTTTCTCGCCTGTTACACTACCGCCATCTGTTGTACATGGAAAAAAGTTACAAAATCGGTATTAATATGTAAACTATTTTGATAGGAAAGTGTTGTCGTTTAGTCGTTAAAGTTTATTTAAACGAGAAGAATGTTAGATGACAAAAAATGTAAGTATTTTAATTACTTTTAACATTAATCATAAAAAATGAAAACATTTTTATGGTGAAAATAAATTTTTATTAAAATAAAACTTTTTTTATGGTGAAAATAACAAATAATAAACAGTTCGAATGCTTCGTGCATCTAATGGACAAAAATGTTGGTGTAGCCAGAGGCTTCCATAAAGAAGTCCTAACACAATTAGATTTTAAAAAAATGGAAGGAATTTACTACTAAATTAAATAGTATTGATCCTCCTATTAGAGAAACTGATGGCTGGCAAAAAGTAACTAAAAATTTTAATATTTAACTATGTCTAATAATTTTATTTATTTGGTTTGTTTTAGGTATAGAATGATTTTAAGGGGAATGTTAAAAAGAAAACTGTTCATACCAAAAAAGAAATACGGGTTACGAGGATGCAATAAACAATATATTCTGACATCGTTAGAGGAAATAGTCTGCTCAATACTGTGCTATGGGGATGTGGTGAATTGCAAAAGAGTTATTCTAGGGATACAGATGATGATCGTGTGAACGGTTGCATTTTATCAAATACTTCTTTAAGTATAAATATGTAAAAGCTTCTTTTGATAGTTGGAAATCTTTTATAAATCTATGAAATAACCAAAATAACCAAAACTAATAGTATAAGTAATAAAGAGAGTGATTTAATTTACTTTTGCTCTGGCAAATCTAGAGGATTAGATTTATTTCTGATTAATCTCCGTGCAATGTTGACTCTTCTGTTGGCATACAATTGTTTCTCTTCATCTGATTCCGAGTCCGATCCGTAAAAGATTTCTACACTAATCATTTTCACAAAAAAAAAAAAATCTACACAAGTAACTTTAAATTTTTTTATTTATTTAAATTTAAGTCAGCTAAATATAAAGCCAACGCTTTGCCATCTATGTCCTGTTTTACAAAGTTTTATAAACGACTTGTAGTGTCGAAAAGCTTAGATAATACCACAAAAAAAGCGAGGCAACTAATGAAGTGAGACGAGACTCGCAAGTGACACGACATACATAATTGAGGTGACTAAAAATATAATAAGTTTTAAAACTCCTGTATTCGCAACTCAGAGTTTGTGTCGTTTATCTTATTTAGTAATAATTTAAATTAAAACTTTGACAGTTGGTATAATATTCGTATTTTCAAATATACCAGTTTAACATTAAAAAATATTAGCATATGGTAATAATTATTAGGTTTATAAAAATATATTCGCAATAGGTTTTTGTGAAATTAAAACATATGACAAAACTCACAAACAAAAAAAAAAAACGGACTCGCATATAAAATACGATGCAAATAGTTATTTTAATTTAGTTATTTTTTACAATATCAGTGGATATAGTAGGTCTTAGTGAAATAAAAGAAAAATAAACATGGCATTTAATATAAATGGAAATACATTTAAAAGATTTTGGATTAATTTTTATCATTACATTTATGAAATTTTAAAATTAAAAAATTTTAAATTAAAACCAGACTTTTATGATAATAATTTAATCAGAGTTCATTTAAAATGGATGAAATTTTATGGCTATATCATTTCAACCGAACAAAATTATGAATTTTTACATTTTTGCCGTGGTGCAAGTTTAACATTATCACTTGTTATTTTTTTATTAACTTATTTTTATAAATTCTATTTAAATTATTTTCGTAATGATAATTTAAAGGGGTTCAAAGTTGGCAACATTACTGAGCATGCTGCTTTAGCTTTACACTATACAGCTTTTACTATATCTGTTTGTAATGGATTTGTTTATAGAGCTAGTATATGTATAACTAAAAATATTTAATTTTAAATATAGAATTCTTTTTTTTTTTTTTAAATAGGATTCTTTAAGCTCATTTTACATCTACACGAGGACATAAATAATATGAAAAAAATTGCTGATCAAAATGAATTACAAATTATTCAACAAACTTGTAAATATATATCTGGGTTCACTTTGGGTTTTTGGTTAATAATAATTGTAATTGCAACTGTGTTTTTTATAGAATTAATTTATGAAATGATTTTACATCCTGAAATATTTTTAAATAACAATAATCAAGTAATAATTTCTATCTTCTATATAAATTTTTAAGCTACTAACAATAATAAATTTTGTATTAACAGGTTCTTAATGAAATTGGTCATGTGCCATTATTAATTAGATTGTTTCCATTTCGTGGTTTTTCTAATAATTTTCTACTAGGTTATATAGAACAAATATATATTTATATTTATGTAATTATTACTTTCGCACCATGGCATGCATTCATAATCAGTTTAATGTCATATGTCGTTTTGAAATTGAAAATTATAAATTATCGATTGGAAAATTTAAAAGTTATTAATTTGCAAATATTTATATTTATCATATTTTTAATTATTTCAAACTTTCTTAGGTAAATTCTAATGAATCAGGGGATGAAAATGTTTGCTATAAATTGATAAAAAATTACATCAATGATCAATTAAATATTAGAAGGTTTGCTAGTTTTAATAAATTCAATTATGAAAATTATATTTAGCTACTTATTATACAAATATTTATTATAAAGGTTTGTTAAGGAATTGGTGGACTTAATATCATTTCCAGTTTTTATGGACTTTACAATATATACTCTTATATTATGCCTTTTACTATACAATTTGACAGGAGTAAAGATACATAATTAATTTATTATTTAAAAATTATATTTTATTTTTATATTTTTAATTACATTTAAGGATAATGTAGCCAAAGTGGATTATTTGTTTTTGTTCATGTTTGTATTAATAGTTTGCGGAATTCTTTGGCTTTATTATTACCATCATGCCAATTTGATAAGTTTTTATGTATACATTAATATAAAATTTCAAAATTTTAGTTTTAATAATAAATTTTCAATTGCAGAGTGATAAAACTGTCTATTCGGCATACTGTAGTGATTGGTATAATTTTTCTGTTCCTTTGAGAAAAATTATTGTTATAGTAATGATTAGTTCGCAAGAGCCAATAAAAATGAGACCGTATTTGGTACAAATGGATTTACCAAAATTACTTAATGCAAGTAGCAATATTTAAAGTTAGTTTTTAAAAATTAAAATTACATAATTCTAAACTATTTTAGATATTCAATTCATCGTACAGTGCTTACAATATTCTCAAGAGCCTGAGAAAATAATATGAGTTCTCGAATTTTAATCAATTTTAATAGTTTTTGAATATGATGGAGATGGAGCGGGAAAATTGAATACATTATATAAAAAATAGAACATAGAACATAGTTTGTTAAGATAGGACAGCTAATACTTTTTCATATATGTAGTACAAAACATTATACTAATCTGAAATAATTCAATTTCGAACAAAATATGATACAATTATCAATAAATTCCTTCTCTGATGATTATCCTCAAGCTAAAAATTGAATAAATATCAAGGATATAGAATTTAAAAAAAATGTTATTTTATACATTTTCAAAGATTTTCATTTCCAAATTCATTTCGAAAATCTGTTGCTTCAAGCAATATAAAAAATTATACATTAAATAGCAAATCTGCTTTTAATGAATCCAATAATAAGGATTTTTTTATAGAATTCAATTAGAACAGAAATTTTAAAAAAAGGATAATAAAATTATTAAATTTTATAGTTTAATTTTTGAGTTTTAAATATTTTTAACATTCTCATATGGATCGATTAATTTTTCGATTAAGTGATTTTGTTGCATTATTTTCTATAACTATTACTTAGACCTTTTGGAATGGAATTTGATGATTTTAATTTAGTTTTTTTTTTGTTCGTCCAATTCTATAATATGGTTACCAAGTATGGTCTCCTCACTATCGTAGTTATATTGATAGAATTGAAGTTATATTCAAAAAACAATTCTTTATTAGGTTCCCTTTGTGCAACTTACCATGGTCTAATCCAATAATACCAACATTTATATTTCGAATCTAGTTGCTGTCATTGTTTGGTTGCTGTCTGGTTGCTGTCATTATTTTTTTGTATAATTAATTATATTTGCGTTAGTGATTATTCAATCTCTCATATCAATTTAAGAACGCTTTTCCGGAATAAAAACACATTTAATATTGCATAATCGTATTACTTATGGCTAATATGAAATAGAATTTTTCTTTAACAAAACTCCATCTCCAGAAAGTTGCTTTTATTCAATTTCTTTTTTCGATTACAATGTAATTTAAATTTAAAAAATATTTAGTTAAATAAATTTATATATGGTATATTATTATATTTATTAAATGTTTGATTTAAATAATAATATTAAAATAAATTAAATTGTAAAATATTGAAATGTGTATATTTTCTTTAACCCTAATCCTTGCAAGCAAATAATGAAATTTAAAACATTTATAAAGTTCTTGGTATACTAATAATAAAATGAACTTAACTATATTTAAAATATTTAAATAAATTTCGAATTTCTTCTAATTCTATGCAAAATATAGAATGAAATTCTATCTGAAGCAGATTAAATCTTCATTTCAAATATTCTTTTAACCAAATGAATATTTTCTGTTTTCAAAGAATTTACAAACTAAAATAATTAAATATTCGTGGCGAGTTCAAGGTTTTTCATCGTATTTAAAATATATTTATATGTAATTTAAATAATTCAGATTCAGAGAAAAACTTATGTAGTTTATTTTTTCTAACTATTTTAATATCGTAATTTTTATAAGGATTAAAAAAGGATAATGTTAAAAACAAACTGCTATTATGTTTTTAAGAACTTACATTATTAACTATACTAGCTAAATCATAGTATTAATAAGAGATTACTAACCAATAATCCAAATAATTGAAGTGATATTTAAACTCACATTTAATGGTGGGACTGTATGACCGAAAGATTGATTTAAACTTAGGAATTGAATCAGTGTGCTGTTAAAAACAGTGTGCTGTTTAAAAGTTTTTTAAAAAAAACTTATTAGAAATGCATTAGAAGACTATATACGAAAATAGTTCTCAAGTCTATTTTAAAATGAATTTAGACTTATTTAAATCATTCTGGAATGATTTTTGTTATATAAATTTTACAAAGCTAATTAAATAATAAGAAAATCTTATATAAGAATTATTTCATTATCATTAGAATATTACAAATTTATTACATAATTAATTTGCGTCATACAAAGCTCATTTTAAGAATTTTTCTAATGACTACTTTAACACTTGGTTAGTTTAAGTATCGATTTTCATACAATACGACGTGAACTGAAATTATTTTCTTCGTACCGTTTTGTTACCACTAACATGAACACTTAGCTGCTAAAATATTGACTCTTGGTCCAATAGATCGCTAAGGTTGTTAAATGCGTACCTATCGTGGCTCTGGATATTGCTTTTAATACATAATTTTATGATTTTACACTAATTTTATTGAAATAATTGATGTTAAATTTAAATCGATATTTCATTAAATGTGCTACTTAAAAATTTACAAGTTAAAATCAATAATTGCATTCTTAATAAAAAAAAAAATTCTTCAATTTTTATTTCGAAAAGAGAATTTACATCATTTACTTCATCTATGTAATAATAAAAAACTCTTTGACAAATAATTGTATGCTTCTAGATTCAGTAACATTATAGTTACAAGGACAAAAATAATATATTTTACATTTAATACAAAAAATATCCAAAGTTAGCTAATAATTATTGCGTATTCTTTTCAAACCTTTTAAATATAATATTATAAATAAATTTACTTTATTAAAACTTTATATATTGTGCAGTGCCGCATTTGTGTTTCTGCCTCCCCTAGACAATGATGCTTCATCAACAAATACAATCCATGACAAATCAATTTATCTTTATTGTAATTTTAAATCAATGGCATCAACTGATTCAAAGTGTATTTCTAAAAACGCAATCGAGGCATGCCTGGCTTCTAACTTGAGATTCATCTCATCTGGTATCATCTTTTGATAGTTGTTGTAATACCTTAAATATTTCTGTCCAGTTTTCGTACAAAGCTTTACATGTATCATAACTTCAAGGCCATTTAGAATATCACAAAAGTTAATTGATTTGGGTAATAAGCTTTTTCGAATAGCGCCCCTAGGAAATTACCTAAATTTGCCTGTTAGTTAATGCGCTCATGTACATACGTCATAAAAATTCTAAATATTTTTCAGTATTGTATATTAGTTTTATATATTGTTCCTTAATTTGTCCTTGAATAGCCTTTTTTTTTGCAATAAAATATCGAACAAGACGCAGACAACACTCGTTTATAAAAGCCTTTCAGACAAATTAATGATTTATTTATTTTCATACGATATACGATAAAAAGTCCTATTACCAAAAAAAAAAAAATATTTATGTATATAAAAAAAGTTATACAAAATTACAGCAAGAAAGAAAATAAAAAGGAAAAGGAAATAACTAAATAAGGATATGGGTTTTATAAAAGAAAACATAGATAATGACCTTTCTATTTTATAATAAATGGTGTATCTTTGAACTATGCTTAATATATGTATGTTAGGGATTGGGTTTTTTTTGATTTGTTACCGTAATTGTTATGAAAAATTATACAAATAGTCTGAAGATAACCGAAATAGAATGTAAATATTTTAAATAACTGCCATTTAAAATTTTAAATTTAATGGTTAGATTAGATTAGGAAGGTGATTGAAAAAAGTTGCAATAGTATCGTGATCTATAGTTTTTTTTATATCCTGTCAATTATTATTGGTCGAGCTGAAAGCTTCTGTAGATGATTAGAAATTTTTTGATGGCTTAGAATTTTCGTTTACTCATAATCTATCGAGAAGTCAAAAACTGCAATTACCCGCAGACAATAGCTCCACAATCGAAAAGAATATGGTTCGCAAATTCATCGTCATCTGGAGTAGAACCAAAAGTCTGTGTTATTTGATTTTCCCTAATTGCATTCAAATTATATCTCTAAGCCAACGAGCATTTTACGTTTTCTGTTTTAAACTTCAGAGAATCAGAATCTGTAAATAAAATAAAAATGTTAGTATCGGTTAGTAGTCGGTATCCGTTCTCAGCTATACGCAGACGAAAAATTCTAGTCTCTTCCTCCAATTTTGATGATATTTAAAGATAAGGTCAAGTAGTAATCCTTGTACGGAATATATTTCTCTATTTTGTAATCAAACAAAAACTGTTTTGACTACAATTTCTTGTGATTTAACGAATAAACGAATAATATTTGTAGTTACATTGGACATGTGAAATTAATGTATTGAAACAGTTGTTTTATGATTAAATTCATTTTTAAAATAATTCATTAATAGAAATACCTCAATTCCAGCAAAACGTTTACTTTAATGAATGCACAATTATTATTATATATTTATTTCTAATGAACCATTTTCCTTGAAAGTTTGTAAGGTATTACTTTAATTGAAAAATAATTTATAATTTTGAATAATATTTTACTATTTTAAACTTTTTACATTTCATCATATATTATTGCATACATTATAATTAGCCCTATCTCTATTTTTTCAATCATATGTTCAATACCATTCCACATTCCAGCATTATCACAATTTTGTAGTATGTACAATAAGTGAAAATTTCTTGTTCATAATTTTTTTTTTTTTTCATTCTTTTGTACAAGAATTTATAGCTTCGCAGCTGTTTTCATCATCCGATTGTGATAAATTTATTTACAAAAATTTTTGTATTCAAAATATGTTTTATGCATTACCATGTTTGTCCTTTATATTTATGTTGTTATGTATGGAATTTATTGTTTCATTTTATAAAAAAAAAAAGTCCTTGAAAACATAAATGTGATATGAATTATGTAAGCACCAAATTTTTTTTAAAAAACAAAATTTGCGTTTGTTATAGTATTCAAATTTGCATTTTTTTTGTTGTTCATAAATTGTAACTTTTTTTTTTTTTTATGTAATAAATAGCTAATGTCATAAAATTTTTTACTATACTTATGTAAGTGACACATTAATTGAAACCGAAAAAAAAAATCGTATTTTTTATTATTTTAGACATTTTTGAAGTTAAAAATTTTATCGTTTTGAACTTATTCCTTCAAGTTATCCAGACATTTCATTTCTAAACAATGATTTAATAGCATAGAGTAAATAAATGGTCTATATCGGTAATCAAAAATTGTGTAAACAAAAGGATTTGTTATTATTTTGACCTGGAAATTAAAAATATCACATTCACAAAATGAAAAACTTTACTAATTTAAAAATTTTCCTATATTAACTTAGCACCACTAAGAAACTATCGTCGTAATTGGACCATTAGTTATTTATAATAAATATTTCGTATGACAAATATTTGAAAAAGAACTTCAAATATAATCACAGAAAAGAAAATATAAATTTTTAAATTAAATTATTTTAATTAAATCTAAAATTATTATTTAATTATTTCGAACTTTTTACAAAGTTAATTTAGATATTTTTAACTTATAAATTTCAAGTGATGAATTTTAATGAGTTTTATTCTAATATTCTAGTAATAAAATATTATAAAAAGAACTTTGATTTTATAATATAATTAAGTCATTTTAATCCTTTAACTCCTTTAATTCTGTCATCTATTTACCTTAATTAGGAAAACATGATTTTCTTTCTTTAGTCTGACATTGATTTTAATAAAGAAAGAAGAATCAAGACTTTTTCAATTTCGTAAATTAAATGAGTCAGTCACAAAAAATATAATAAGTTTTTAAAAATATAAATGAAAATTTAAAAACTTACCTTCATTAAGTTAGCATCATTAAAAAACTAGGTAGCCGGATTGTGTAAGTAAGTGTAGAAATTTCGATTGGCGATTACGAGGAATCGTTTATTGGTCCGGATGATTTTAATGGTCGCAATGCGAGTTTCGAGTTCGGATACTTGTAATCAACTTACTCGTAATTCCAACTAATATAATGAAATTTTAAAAGATTTTCGGAAAAAAAAAAAATTTGTTAAGACGATATTTGTAAATTAAGTGATGATTAAATAAAATCAAATAAAATTGAATTTTTTATTAGTTTTTTAAATTTATGGTGAATATTAATTATTACGAAAACAATCATTTTTTCATGCAACAATTATTTTTTCATTGCGAATAAAACTGTTTGTAATTTAGAGTAAAATGAAAACTGAAATTATTATACTCGAAAATACGAAATATCATTCAAACATTACGACACTTAGAGAATCCGGAACATTATACCGCTGTCGACACTTCGACAAAGTTTAATACATACTAATAAATTAATCATATACGCTTAAAATATTTCATATTTGTTTCGTTTTAATTCCTTTTATTTAACAAGTAACATTTATATTGAAATAAATATATTAATAATGAAATGTTTTTCTGTAGTTAGAACTCACAAAAAATTATTTATTTCCACAACCGCATGAGATAAACTAATTCAATTCAGTAAGTAATAAAGGACAAAACTAAATTCCATTTGATTATCGAAGAATTGAAAAAATGATTATGCAAAAAAAAATTGAATTCATTATGTATTATTAATATCGGTATAAAGGACTTAAAGGATCATGCTGTATCATTGTACTAAATATTATCAACAACCTATGGTCTTTTTCAAGTTTTTTTCCCTCTAACCAATAATATATTTTTATCATGACCAATGTAAATTTAGTTCATTAGTGTGAATTATGTTTACATAGTAAATTATATCGATTTTTTACACTTGGTAGATGATGACCTTTTTAAAATTCGTTTTAAATCCGTAATTTCGACCATTAATAGTATCCGGTTAGATCAAATATATTTATTGAGTGTGCTTAATACTTGGGTACAGATTGGCACTTTAACGTCACGCAAAGCAACGCAGAAATTGCAATACTTTTAACAGTTCAATTATATTCATAAATTTGCCCAACATTGCTTGTCAAATTTACATTCCTTCAAATTTATGTTGCGTTGTAACAGCATTCTGAATCTAGTACAACTAGCATGTAACCCTGTAGTTACTCACACCAGTTATTAGTTCATGCTTCGATTTTTATAGAAAATTGTAAATTCAAAAAAAGAAAAGCAGAAAGATGTTGATCTTGCTGCCGTATCTATGCTGCTTGCATCTATGCTGCTTGCACTATTCAAAAGTTATTTTTATTTCAACTGTTCGCTGTTTGTACTGCTTTGAAATGCACAATAAATAAAGTATGCAAAGACAAAAGTTTTCAAATTTCATTTTATTTTACGAGTTTTAATGGCTTTTAAAGAAATTCGGACTGAAATGTGTATCAAAAATATTGATTGTTGTATATTGTGCTGGTAACTTCATTTCGTAGAAGCATATAAATATATAGCGCAAAAGATATTAGGTAACTTAGATCATAGAACATAGACAGTATTTCATTAATTATGTTGCAGATTAACAGAAAATTTAATGAAGTTTAATAATTAATATGTCAAAACGAATAAGAAATTAAATAGACATAATTATATAAAATAAAATTAAATTGCCTAATTAATATTTCATATAAATGATCTTAATTTCATATTATATAAGAGCCAATTATTATATTAGTAAAATATTTATAATTATACTATAATTTTAGATGAACATTAAAAAAATTATGAATTAATTAATATCGAAATTCAATAGAAATGATTGATTTTATGTGCGTCTGATTTGTATTAAAATTTTGGAATTCTAATAACCATAAATGAATAATTTCCATAATGCCATAGAAAATTAGCATAAATGAAACTGAATTTTAAAATTAACAAATTATTTTATTTTAAAATCAATTTCAAACATTTTTCTGACCTAAATTCTTAAAACCATTTTTAATCGACCAAAAGTGAAAAATCATATAATTTTCAAACATAAATTTTGTTTTTAGATAACAATTTTATTGAATTTCTTTTTATTTATTATTTTATAAAAAAATGTCGTTTATTAAATAAAAGTTTCGCCAATTTTTCCATTATCCTGGAACAAGTAAAATCAATTAATTTTTTAATGTCACTTGTAGAGTACAAAACTTAATTACAATTTTCTTATATTAATCCTTTCTATATACTTTTTCTATGCTACTATTTTGAAATACTATTCGCTATTCCATAAAAACTATAAACTTCTTTTACCGCATTTTCAATTATTATGCTGTACAATATTAATTAAGCTATTAAATTTTTGTTTTGTCTTTAATAGAAATTTATTTTCTAATTCATTTAATATTTATTTCTTAGGTTTTTTACAATTTTCTTTTTAAAAAAAGGAAAAATTTTAAAAATAGATAATAAATCAGTCAGTTACAAAAATATTGTAAATTTTTTGTTATCCTATTTATAAAAATGTTCAAATCCTTAAAGAATTTTTCAATTTTCGGTGCATTTAAAATTTGTCATTTGAATTCTTTAACTAAAAGCTGTCGCATATAAAGATTATGTAAATGATTATTCCATTTATGTTTTTTTTTTTTAATTTTTATTGTGAACTGTGACGACATAAGTACATGTAATATTTTCATATTACATAATTACGTAACGAAAAAGAACATGTGCGACAATTTTTCTTGTTGTTTGTTTTTCTCTAAAATGTGAATATCTAAAGAAAAAAAAAGAAAAACCAAATTAAATATGAAAATTTAATATATATATATACACGTGTCACAGAAAACATATAATTTACATTTATATTTATTTATAATTTTTCTTATATGATTTATATCCAATTTTTTATAATAACCAACAAAGCGCAAATTTGTTTGCTTTATTTATTATAATAAATCGGAAAAATATTTGTTCAAATCCAAACATAAATAAAAAAAAAATCTTTTCTATGGGTACTAGATAACTCGTAGATATGTTCAACCTTGATTTATAATAAACACTTGATATATAAAAAAAAAGTTTTTTACTTTAAATTTAAAATATTTTGCACATCCTTTGGAATAACTACCGTCACCAAAATTTATCTTACCGTGTATACCAATTTTCATTAAAATCGTAAATTTCAGAACCTCTATCAAATATATGAGCAAACCAACTATGTGCCAAATGTCATTCGAATCAGATAATAATTACTGCGCAGTTGAGTGATATCGATTTTTTTTAGATCTATCTCAATCGCAACACTTCAGACTTCATAGTCATAAAATGACTCGTAAAAAAATATTTATGTGAAAAAAATTATAATTTTAGAATTTTGCATACTCTTAGGGTGTTTATCACAGTAGAAGCTTAAGCTTAACTAAACCGATTGTGTAGCTTAAGCCTTCAACTTCAGATTTTTTTTGAAAAAATTGGAATTATTGTGAATGTTAATGTTTAATGTACCATAATTGTGATATTGGAAATTGTGAGTTATTGTGCGTGAATAAAAAGTTATAGTATGGAGTAAAAGAAACCTATAATTAATTTTAGCTTTTTTCTAATAAGTTTTAAATGTATACATGAATTTATTTTCTCGTTGTGTGTATAAAGTAGTAATAAAAAAATTGAAAAGTGAAGCCTAAGTTCAACCAGGTTCAACCCCTCTGCGGCTTAAGTTAAACATTACTTTAAAGAAAGCATATCTTTAAGAAAATAAGTTAAACCGAAGATTAAGATCTGGCAACGTTATAAACTGACACTGTACAATCTGCCATTAAAGAGCGAGTTAAATTATTTCAAAATCAAACCAATGGATAAACTATGTATAGAAATATTAGTTTTTTCTTTTGCATTACAACTTACAATATATAATATTTCTTATTCTAAATACAGGGTCAATCAAAAACATGAATACACAGTTTTAATGGTTCCATATTCAATATTTTATTAAAGTATATTTGTAAGCTGAAACTAGAAACTTAAGGAGTTAAGAAAAACCAACATAATAAAACTTTTCCAGTAGCATTTAAAATTCATGTCTGGTCCTTTCCGAATACAGTTTCTCCGATATTTACAGGTGCTATTGTTCACTGCTGTTGCTTGTGGATATTAACGCTCCTAATTCCAGAACTTTAATTATGATTATTAACTTCAACATTTCCATATATACTTTTAACTTATATCTAATTTGATAAAATGGTAAGTGGTGTATCGTTTACAGCCCATGCAGACTCTTTTCCTACTGATATTATATTGAATACAGTGAAACTTTATTATATACATACAAATATTTTTAAGACATTCTCTTAACTACGCAAAAACTCCAAAATTGGAGAAAAAAAAATCTTAGATGGGAAATCAATCAGGCTCTATTTATATTAATTATTATATACCCTCAAAATCAAGTTCCAACTGATTGACATATACGGGAAACCTAAAGAATACAGAGAAAATTTCAGGAAATTAAACAGGAACTTCACTTTAAAATATAATTGAGTTTTTTATATTTCCGTTATAGGAAAACAAGAATGTTTTACCCAACATTTGACTTTCCGTATCGCAGTGCGTACAAAAAAATTGTAGGAAATTTGCATAAATTATCTTCAAGTAATATCAATTTCCTGAATACTATTTGACACATTTTGAAAATTTGGAGTAAAATTTACCTAGGTAACAATAATTTCATTTCTTATGGATTTCGGAAAGAAAAAAACAATAAATTTACATAAATATTTTTGTTGTTAAAATTTATTATTTAATAAAATAAATATTTATTAGTTTCCATTAAAAAGTAAAATTTTTCTTTATTACATAAAAAATGAAATTGAATATCTAAATTTACCTTTTTTATATCAATTTAAAGCTTTGACTTTGACTCGGCATCATTATATATACAGGGTGGGACATCATAACTGACCAGGTGATTTAAAAATTTAATAACTTTATCAAATAAAGTTTTTATTTTTTTGATTTAAAAAAATACACAAAATAAAAAATAATGTCATCTTTCAAATGTTGGCCTAAAATGAAAATGGCTTTATTCAAAATCTAATTGTGAGCTGTGCAGCTCGGTTTCAGTTTAAAAGCTTTGTTAACAGAAGGAACTCAAGGTTTCGTACGGTCAGCTGTGCAGGATCAGTGGACCGTAATTCTTCGAAAATAAAGAAGAAAGTGTAGTAACGAAAATTGTAGAACGGTAACAATTCATGATTGAAATTGTTTCAGAGGGTTGAGAAGCGCTAATAAAATGAACAGATCATTTAATTTTTTTGTTATCTCAAAAGCGTTTGTATATCTAATCAAATTCGAGGCAATCCTCGAGCTGAAGTTTAAAATTGAATCTGAAATTATAGCGCTACAGCCAGAAACTTTAAATAATGTAAAAGGAAAATGTTCTGAAATGTTACCATCATTGTGATGCCGAAAATAGAATACAACATGTAGATGACACTTAGTCAAAAAAATGTCATTTATTTTATAAAACTAGAAAATATAAAAAAAAACCTATAAATTTGGTGTCAAGTTAATAAAATTAAAGCGTTTTGTCAAAATTAGGCCTTCTATTACAGTTGGAAATTAGAAATGAATTGGGACTGTTCCTCTATTTAAAAGTAGAGTTGATATACTAATTATGTTAATAATAATAAATATTATGATAATAAACAGAAATTAAATTAAATTTTAATTATATAAAAATAAGGTTTAAATAAATGGATTAATGAAGCTAATGATTGAGTTAAATATATTTTAGAGATATTTCATTTATAAACGAAAGGAAAAAGTTATGAAATTTTTAAATTACTCACCCTGTGAGCCACAAAAAAAACTTAAAATTATTTTACACTCTTAAATTTCTTCATTATTTTGGTTTTTTATCATAAGCCTAATTTAATGGTATTAATCAACAACAGTGTTTGTTATTGACTGACTCTGTCTCTTATTGAGTAACCTTCGTTACTGAAATAAAAAAGAAAATATAAATGAATTAGCAATTAATTATCGAAAGTAGACAAATAAAAAATATTTTATTTAAAATTCTTTAAAATTTAATTTTTCTATAATTGAACTTGTTGATTTTTTATATGTAATTTATGTTGAACAGATACAATAATTATCTACAAACGAGAAAAACCAAAAAATAAAATAAAGGGAAAATAATCCTTTGTATTTTTTATATCCTTTAAAGAAAATTTTCATTTCAAATATTAGATGAACACAAAAAAAAAATTGAATTTTCATTTTTTTCTACAAAACAAATCGGGCAATTTTAAGTATTTATCCCCGGAGCAATTTTGTTGCAGTTTTTTTTAACAACATGTTCAACTAGTGTTTTTGAATGTTTCCAAAGATTTAATCTGATATTATATTCAAAGTTGGGTAAAAGTTTTTTTTTTATATACTTAAATGAAAGAAAATAAAAATGAAATTTCAAGTGTTTTGCAAATATTTACAAAAAGTAAACTTTTATTGTTGAAAATTATAAATAACCTTAGGATTTGTTATTGTATCAATTTGTAAAAAAAAAAAAAGAAATTATGAATTTTTTGTACAATTCAGATTTCTGTTAACAAGTTCCCAGTTACGAAGGAAGAAGATACATTTATTATTAATTACAACAATTTAATTTAGTAAAAGTTGATATACAAGGGAAAACACGAAATTTTTCTATTCTTCACACTCGGAATTGTAAAGAAAAATTGATTTGAGCTAGTTCCATTTTTAACGATTTCATTGGATCAATCTGCTTCGCAAACGTTCATAGTTATTGCATTAACTTTTCGAAAATACTTAAGAAAAATGAAATTTTACTTTATAATAATTAAAAGCATATTTTTGTTTCTTTAATAACATTAAAGGTAATTTTATATAAAATTTTCAAAACCTTTTAAATAACATAATTCGTAAAATTATGCATTTTTAATGAATCCTTTTTCAATTTAACATTCAGGCATTAAATTTAAGCGGTAATTAACCGAGTTAAAAATGAACAAAAATATTTGATTTTACGTTTCACTTGACATAAACATGAAATTTAGTGCACATTTAATTAAAATTTATGGTTTATTGGAGTTTAGAAAGCCTCACCAGCCGTGAGAGGAACAACCTCTATTAATTACAAACAATAACTATTTTTGGTTCAGTCTTACATAATAATTTGATCTATATTAAACTTGCAATTAAAATTAAATTGACACTTTAATCTTCTTGTCTCTAATAATACTAATACTAACAATTTCGTCAGCTTACATAATTTGTTTTTGATATTTTACTTGTATCTTTGTCATTTTAAATATATAAGAAAATTGAAAATTTCAATAAAAATCGTTAAAAGAAGTAGTTAGAGTTTTCCGAGGTCGGAAAGTATAAACTACCCAAAAAAAAGGTCACGTACCCAAAATAAATATTATTATCAATCTGAATTAAATTTCGCACACATGATAGTTTCGTTATTTAATTGGTGTCTGTAAAAATTGTTGTTAATTCAGTGGGTCAATGTTAAAATTCCAAATTATATTGCATAAGTTTAATCTTGTATAGGATTGAACTTATGCAATATAATTGATAACTTTACCATCATACAATTATTGTTACCCTATTTCAATTATATTTCACATAAAGGCTAGTTTTGTGCTCTAGTTGGTCGACCTGATTTGAAATTTTTAACAAAACCCTGTTTGTTATAAAGCCACTGTTAATTACAAAACTCTGTTCGGCATATTTCTATGCTCCTCATAATTGGCAGCTTTTTTATTTAACTTATAAATTATAAAATATTATTAAATTATTCTTTATAACTTTTAAATAATTTGACGAAATTTAGTGACTTTTTATTAAGTTAAATTTTGTTGGAACGCACGTGAACATTATTACAGTTCAAGGGTTTTATGCCTATAAAAATAACAATCTATAATATACCGATATAATAAGTAAAAATTTTGTATTTTGTGGGTCACAAGTCACAACAATCAGAAAAATACAAAAAACATATAAAAATTAAATTCTATATTATATAAGATTTTTGGTTCTTTGAATAGACAAAAAAAAACCTTACCATTAGGACCAATTTTATATCTCTATCGATACCAAAAAATTTCCTTAATAAAATTCTTGTCCGATCTTCTTCATATACACACAAATTGTTAAATTAATAGTCGGCTCGAGTTCAATAATATTATTTAAATTTCCCCAGCAAATGAAAACCTTTCGATAAAATTTGACTTTTTTATGTAAAATAATTTTTTTCTTCTGTTTATAAATTACCCCCAGGATATAAAATGTCTCATAAGTGTATAGACATGCAAATATTATTAGTATAGTTTCCATAAGGTCAAAGTTTTTCCTTATTTAGTAATTTTTTTATTTATATTGTTTAAATGTTTAGCATAATTTAACAGCATATTCATAATGTTTACATTTATGGTCAGATTTTATGATCCGAAAATAAAAATATAGATAAAAAATGTTTTTTATTATGAGTCCAGAAATGTTGTTTATTGTGAAAATTTTCCAATTTGTTTTATTTTGGTAATTTTTCTGTTTACGGATTAAAGTTAAATGTAATAGTTCAAAGTTTTTTTTTATAAAAATTTAAGATTTAGATGTGAACTTAGACTGGTAATCTGTTGCCAGTAAAATTGATCTCGTAGGAATAAATTGTATGGTACAATGGAATAAAATAAAATGTTGTTTAATTTTATTTAGAATACTTTGTTTTGCGTTACTTACTTGTCTCTGTGATTGGTAGTTTATCAATCACCGCTGTTTCCTTATTACTTTTGAATACGCTTTAACTAGAAAAAACGAAATAGTGGGAAGTGGGATAGACTTTAATCACATCATGTTTTAAAGTACTAACGAAATAGCAGGCTTCATAAATCAACCCATATAAAATTTCAATATCTGTTATTGAATTTAATGAAGTACGTAGAACAATTTAATCAAATTTTTTAGAATGGATTGAATTATCGAACTGATTGCGTATTCTGTCATCAAATTTAAAGGTAATCTCATAAATAAAAATATTAAATAGTTTTCTGATGTTACAAAAAACAATTACAACATTAATTTAATTACCTTTTAGAAATAACTTTTAAAATTGATGTTAAACGCTTAAGTTTTGGAACTTTTAACAAAGTTTTATTAATTTTTTTGTTTTTTTGAATGATTTTAATTTATTTAATGTTAATTTTATTAATAATATAATATTAACAATTATAATTCTGACCATAGACTATCGAAATTGGTCATAAGACGGTTTGTCCAACCATAAAAATGGTTGAAGTTGTTGTATAAGTGTGTGAGGTGGTTTTCCAGCCATTTAGATAATTATCAATCGGTTGAAAAACTATCAAAAAAATTGGTTGGGGAAGTTCTACAACCAAAGTTGCATTTCTTGACCTTTTATGTAAAAAAAAACATGTTTCTTTATGATTATGTTATTGTTTTAATTTTGTTGTCAAAAATTTTGAATTAAAAGTTTTTCACATTTTACATTATCCTAGAGGGAGTAAAAATAAAATGTTGTTTTGATGATTAATTTTACTTAGGTTGAAAAAACGTTGTGTAGTATATAAAGTGGTCTTGCCAACAGTACGACCATAAATTGGATATTCTATGGGTAGTATAATAATCACTACTTCACCACACATTACATAATAATTAATCTTATAAATCCTTTAATTTAAATTATATTCAATTAAGTTGTTTATTTTATTGACTTATTTTATATTCTAAATAATACAAATAATTTTCTTTGGCATTACAATAAAGAATTGAAAATTGTGATTTTTATATTAATTTTTAATATAATATTACGACTATAAATGTAAATAAAATTTTCTATTAAACTCTAATATAAATATAGAACTCATTTTGAATTTTCTTTTAATTTCTTTAATATTATAAAAAAAAAAATCAATTTTATTCATCCTTTGTAAAATTTGACATCTTGAATTCATATTTTATGATTAATTTCGTTGATCAAAATAAGCATAAAGAAAAGATACGAACTTGTAAATACAAATATTTTTTTTTTCTCTGTATTTATGAAAGCGTTTTTCTTTTACTTTATTATTATAATTTAATTGCGATTTATAAAAAATAAAATTGTTTATTCGTGCTTCAAATTTATAAGATTTATGAAATTTCTAAATAATAATAAATAATATAATTTTATGCTGAATTTTCTGTTATATTTTGATAATTTAAAATGATTTTCATTCCATCTAAATTACTACAAAATATAAATATATTATAATACTCAATAAACTATTATTTTCAACATTGGCTGATTTACATATTTAAACCTCTATTTAACATGTGTCATATCTAGGTAGTTTACCTAATATCCAAACTGTAATAAAACCTGTCACGTTAAGCACTTACAGTAGCCTTTGTAGCCTTTGTTTCTAAAATCGTTATCGGCTGATTTCACTCAAACAATTCCACTAGACACAATTCGTTTTAGGAACAATTCAACTTAACCGAACTTTATGCAATATTAATTTTATTTAGACTTCTACGCAAAATATTGAACCGCGTTGAGATTTAACCGCGTTGAAATGTGCATGATAAAAAGTATTCGATAAAATGTGCCCAATGAATTATTTGAAATTTAATATTTTCAACCAATACAAACTTTGTCGAATACAATCAAAAGCATTTAGAAAAAAAATATGTTCAATAAATTTTAAAATGTATTAAAAATTTGATTTCACATTGAGAGCTTAAGCTAAGGGTTAACTAAACCGATTGTGTGGCTTAAGTACGCAACTGAGGCTCAGTTGGTTGAAATTTGCAATATGCTTAGCTAAAACAAAAAATGTGAATTATTGTGAATGATAATTTAATAATGAAGCTGAAGTTTTCACTTTTAAAATTAAGTGAAGCTGAAGCTTTAGCTTAAGTTAAGTGAAGCTGAAGTTTAGCTTAAAATTAAGTGAAGCTGAAGCTTTGGAAGTTAAACTTCACTTTAAGGAAGGCTTATCCTTAAGCTTGAACTGAGAAACTCTGGAAAATGATTAAACTTTCACTGTAAAATTTTATTGAGAATTTATTGCGTATTTCTTTTATTATTTTAAAACTATTTTTGGGTAACATAAAATACTGAAAATTGCCTTAACAACATTTTAAGGACATATAAATTTAAAATAATTTTTTTTTTTTTGGATTTCATTTTGGTTATACGATAAATTTCAAATATTTATTCAAAATATGCAAAATATCTAAATACATATTTGTTCTCAATTTACAAATATTATATTTATTTTGAAACTCTTATCTTTGCGGTATAAAAATATTGATGTTTCCATATTTATTATTTGTCATACAATATATTTTTATTATTAAATATTTATATTTACTTTTCACAAATATATCATAAAAATACAAAAAAAAAAAAAATAAGGATCTGTAAAAAAAAAAAAAATATGATAAATTTTGTTTCTGATAAATTCAGGGTTTCTTCCTATTATAGAATTTGTTTAGTACAATTTTTTCCATAACAAAAAGATGACAGGACTATTAAAAATTTGAAATGATTTTTGTATGTAAATTTCAAGAGAAACAGAATAGATAATATATTAACATTTAGTTTGTAAAAAGGATATTTTTACATTAAATTATAATTTATTACTTTTATGTCCTTTTTAAACAAATCGTTATCATTTTTGAATTATTTGTGTAAAAATAACATGTAAAAAATTAAAATATCAGTTAAAGTGTGGTTAGAGTGGTGACAGTAAGTTAGTTCCTAGTAAAGGTTTTCAAATAGTGATAGATCAAACTAATTCAATTAGGAGTTGGTAAGTTGGTGTCTATAATTTTTTTCGAATTTAATTCTTTCTACTTTAATTGTTATATAATTATTAAAATTATACTTAGTGTCCATTTTTGTCTCTGTAAGTTCAGTACATTCATATTAGAAATTCCGAATTTCTTTTACAAAATCTTATTTTAACAAAATCCGAATTTTATGGTCCCCATTGGTAAGCAAGCTATTTTAATATACTATAAGTATATATAAATTAATTTCTTATTATTTAATTTATTTCTTACTATTATTGTGAAACATTTCCGATTTACTCCTACTGATTTAATTGCTTTTTAAACATTTCGTTAATTCCACAGGATTTCCATACAAAAATTTATTCTTATACATTTTCTAATGAACTACAACAATATAAAATACAAAATTTCAAGTCAATTTTACACCTTTAGGCATAAAAAGTTTTTGTAATAATAAAAATTATCACATTAAAAAATCGAAAATAAAAAAGATTACGAAAAACCCGAAAGGATTAACAATCAAATAAAAAGAATAACAACAATAATAATAATCAAAAAATTATGAAATATTATCACCTTAAATAATATGACGCCAAAAAAAACATAAATTATAAAAAAGAAACATAATTAAAACATAATTGAGAAGAACGCGACACCATCTGTTTATGTTGTGAAATTTTACACTAAAAAAAAAAATTTTTTATTAAATTATTTCACAGTAAATTTTCTTTAGGCAATGAAGTTTTTCTTATTATTTGGTTATTATTATTTTTATTTCATTATTATAAAAATTATTCAAAACAAAATTCTCTAATTAACAATAATTATGAATGTAAATTAGGATAAAAATATTGTTTTTTTTTACCATTTCTTTATGGTTATGTCGACCAGGACCACAATAACTAAAGGAAAACAACTGAGCAAAAAGTAGATAATTTTATGCTTTTTAAACACAACTGCAACATTTTGGTGGAAAATTAAAAGAAATTATGAAGAAAGTTTAAATTTCTCTGTATTTTTAGTTTGTATTCATTTTTAAATAATTTAATTATTTTCTTAGTCCTTTTGATTTTTAAACTTTATTTTCAAGCATATTTCATGAATATTTTTTGAATTTATAGATAACTTTTTAATTGAACAAAAAATTGATAATGATATACGATGATTTTCACCTTTCATTCCCTAAAGAAAAGTTAATTAACCTTCTGGATAGCTGCAAGGATCATTAGTCTGTTAAGTAGAAATTAATTGTTTTCTTTTTACTCAGTAATTTATAATTTCATATCTTCAAGTAAAATCATGCTACAAATAATTAAAAAAAAACACACATCTAAATTTGATACAGTAAAACTCATTATTTCAGGACATTTTGGTTTTTATCCTTTAATAAAACTCATTAATTCAGGACAGTTTGGTTTTGTTTTTTGTTATATTTAAGACATTAAAGTTCTTATATTTTCGTTAAAAGCAGCCACGTCATTATGTAGAAATTTTAGATTGTTTTTTTTCGTTCAGGTTCATAAGGTTTAGTATCACAAGTTCACAAGTAGACGGATTATAATTCAAGAATGTACCTAAAATTATAGAGTAATTTATAGTTTTGATTTGGAAGAAATAGAAGGAATTAAGAATTATTCAAGGTTTAGGAATGCTTTCGTAAAATTTCTATCATTCAAATTTCAAATAACTAATAAATATATGCTAATATTTTTTAAATTTTTAGGAAAGTATTTTTTTAATTTTGTTTTTCTTTATTTGACTTATTTTCGGACATTTTGTTAAAAGAAACTTTTAGTATTTCTGGTATTATAGAAGCTTTCAGCAACATTTTAGAGCTAAGTTAAAACAAGACAAATTTTATTTTGAGTTATATAACTCAAAAATGCAGAAATTCAATCTGACAAACATATTTTTTATTTCCGCCAATAATGTGGCCGAGATATTACTGATAGGTCCGATTTAACATATGTGGTTTAGTTTGACACACTTCTGCGTCATCAAACTCTCTCACCAAACATTTCTCAAATTGATGTCATAATTGGTTGATATGTATTACAGTTGGCATCATCTTGTTGTCAAGATTTTGGTATTCGGATAATAGTTCTTCAGTAAGACAAACTAGTGTCAGAAACAGGAAACTGGAAACAGCTGAACTATTTTAATACAATTTGTTCTCCTGAAGTGTTTGAATTGTTACCATTAATTGAACTCACTTTCTGTTATCCGCAAAACAAATTTAAAAATTATTTAAAATAAAGGAATCATTCAACGTTTGTTATTATGTAGTAGGATTCGTGCCACATCCTATAAGGTTTTAAATAAATGGAATTATAATTTATATTTTAAATTTAACTCAATTTTGTTGAAAACTGTTTCATACAATAACTAATTTTTAATTTAATTGAAACTTTTGTGCCACGTGAATATTTTCAAAATATATCTCATAATTATGAACTCCTCGAGGTGTTATTCTAAAAAACTATTTCCATATAAACAAACCTTAGTTGATTATCTTAATTTAAAATATTTATATTCATCGTTCATAAAATATAACTCTATTATAGAATAATGAAATGATATTATTTAAATATAATTTTACCTAAAAATTTATCTTCATCTGAGAAATTATTATCATCATCATTGCTCCAAAAATCTGTTTATATTTTGTATTATTTGAACAAACGCTCTAGGATTATTTACATATCTCTGACAACTTGTATGCAAAATTCTTTTATTCAGTATTAGTGCATTCAAAAAAATGAACAAGACGAATTTCGTCAAAATATTAAACTTATATTATTAATTTTGAAAAAGAAAATTTACAGACTTTATACCATCTGTAAAATAAATTTAACTTCATATCATAAAAGGATATCCTTTATTGCTATCATAACAATAATTTCTAGATAATTCCTGAATTTAAAGTTAAATTTTGTAAAAAAAAAAGGATTTAAATATTTAATTTAATACAATATTTTCTAAAGATTTGTAAATAATTTTGTTCCAAAGGATTAGAATACAAAATCTAAATTTACAATATGAAAATTAAAAAGGTTTTAGTAATCCAAACAATAAAATGCATAAATATTTGATTAATTCGTTAAATATCTATTTTAATTAAATTATACAATATTATATAATATTAATATTAAATGCAAAACTTGCTGGATAAATATTTAGCTATGTAATTACATTAATTAATATGTTATTTTCCTTAAATTACTAAAAATATTACAAAGTTTTGGAATTCCTTTTGGAATTCAATTAATTCTACAATTTATTATTTATAAAATTTCTATATTAATTTAATTTAATGACAACAATTTTAGATATTCCCTAAACAGTTTACATAAATTTTATTGTATAATAGAAATACGAAAATTCACCACAAACGGCAACAACGTAAATCATTTAAATACATTATTTCATACTTTTTATATGTATAAGGAATTATATATAAAATATTATATGTTGTGGCCCTGCAGGCTCTGAACTTTGGTTGAAGGAAAAAAATCACATTGGATAAATTCCAATATGATTATCCTTAAACAGCCATATATAAAAAAATAAAAACATAGCCAACAGGTTATGTTGGTACATTTTTCTCATCCTGCCATATTTTTCTGGGCACCTAAAACTTAAAAAAATTATAAAATAAATAATAATGAAATATTACCTGTTCCGAAATGTCCGTCCGCTGTCTTAAAAAAATAAAAAAAAATCCAATAAATTTAATTTTTATTAAAAACCATCATGGTGGCTTTAATATTTTTTTTTATATATATGAATATGATAATTAGAAATGTCATTTCGACATTTGAAATGAGATATTCGCCGCAAAGGCATAAAAATCCATCTGTTGGTGGAAACCTAAACCAACAAAATTCCACCGGGCAGGCCTTAATTTGAATCGGTTGAGAGACGGGCGGAGATGCGGATTTGATTTTGGGGAAGGCGGAAATGAAAAAAAAAAAAAAAAACATGTGTCGTGGAGTCGAAAAAGAAAAAATCAGAGGACAGACGTGCTGTCTGCGAAATTTTGAGATTTTTATTAGTTATTCGATTTTTTTTTTTGTAATTAAAGTTGTAAAAAAATAATTCAAGTGGTTATATAAAAAAAAAAAAAAAACCCAACAGAAAAAAAACAAAAAAACAAAAAGGTTCCCCCTAAATTGTGGTCACCAAAAGAGGGCAAAATTTGGGGTTGTTTTTTTTGTTAGACGTCCATAATTGGAATTGCCCAAATCAAAAAAAAAAAAAAAAATTCAAAAAAAAAAAAAATATTTTTGTGGTGATTTCCACATATCTGGAAAAAAAAAACTTCCCATTGGTGGGTTAAGTTATCCAGGATTCCGATCGACCGAGCTACTGGCCGATCGAAGAGAGGGGGTAGGCGATAATAAAACGGAGGTACCTTTGGAGATTCTACTACCGGAAAGGTTCCTTGTCCATTTAAGAGGGAGGATAAGACCGGAACAGAAAAAAAAAAAAGAATTTTATTTGGTGTATAATAAATAGTATAATAAATTCATTAAAGTGGCGTAAGGCGCTGTTCTAGTAAATTTTGTTTTTTTGATAGTAATTAGTAGAGTAGTTTGTTCTTGATTTTATTTTTTTTTAAATTTTAATAATTAAATTTTGTAGAGTAGTTTTTTAATTTCTTAATTTATTTTATTAATTATTTTTATTTTTGTATCATTATTTTTTTTTGATTTTTTTTTGGTGGTAGTTATTTAAAAATTGGAAATTATATAAACTTTACATTTTAGCCGGCTGCGCCAGACTAGTCAGGACAGAACCGTGCCATAAGGTATGTTTTTTTTTGGTATAACTAAAATTAATAGTAAAGGAAAAGTAAAATTGTAGTAACTGCCAGCAAAAGAAAAAAAAACCTGTTAATCAGTCCGATTATTGTAATTAGTTTTTTTACTGCTCAAAAATAAAAATTGTCATAATAAACTGGAACACGTGAAACCACGAAGAAAAAAAAATTGAAACACCAATACAATTTTTTTATTTTAATTTTATTTTGAAGATTATTTTTAGAATGTCAGGCTAAGGCCTCTTACACCGGCATGGATTGATGACGTCAGGCCGTAATTCCCCTGTTTCCCTTCCTTAGGTGTTGTTGATTTGATTTGCAGGTAGGATCGATTGGTTGACTCACGCCCCACAGACCGAGCTAAGCTGGCAAAAAGGAGGAAATCCCAATCGGTCCTTGAAACTTTCAAGGTTTTTTTTTTTAATAAATTCGGTCTTGTTCTGTTGGTGATCCTCGGGTTGTGGATCACTCAAGACCTGGCGCCCACATTATTGAAAACCTTGGAAGTTTCTAAATGGCGTCTCCTCCGCAATAACGTGAAGTAACCAGACACACTTGGTTTTGGTTAATTTGTTTTTTTGTTTTGTTAATTTTTTTTTGGTACTAAAATTTTGTAAATTTTTTTCAGTGGCGCTCCAAATTTTTTTTTGTTGAGTGGGCCAAAGATTTTTTTTTTGGTCGAAGTGTGGAATGGTGCACGGGTACCATTGCCACCCCACAAATAAAAATTAAATTAAAAATGGAATAAATTTTTAAACAAATTAACAGGCCAAAGCCCAGTGATGTCCTCCGGTTCAGTTGAAATTGTCAACTGAGCTGTGCGGTGTTACAAATGGCGCCCAAACTAGTGGCACGTCAAACTAGTGGCTCGAACAACAAACTAGTTGCCATATTGCGTTGTAGGTAAATCAAATCTTCAACAACGTTCCTCTTCATCAGAATATTTAATGCATCGGGTTCGGTTCTGAAGTGAAAAAAAAAAAATAATAATTATTAATTAAATGTAGAGTAGAGTAAAATTATGTTTAAATTTCAAGTTTTTTTTTGTAGTTTTCCTGGCGTAAGAAAATTTAATTGGTTGTCCATTTAATGTTCCGTCAGCGGTAAATTTTTGTTTGAGTTAGACAAATATTATGGTTGTCCATAATATAGTCCTCATTCGTGTTTTTTTGTTAAGTGCTAGTTAGACGTGGTTTTCGTTGTCGAAAATGTCCGTCCTAGTACATGTAGTTGTAGAACTTAGTATTTTTTTTTGATTTTTCTTATTTTTTTTGTTTTTTTTTATTTTTGTATTTTTTTTTGTTTTTGGTTCGTAATTCGGTGTGTTGAATATGATGATGGAGTTCCTTATCCTTTACCTAACTTCCTTTATCATTCCTATAACCTTTTTATTTTGTCCTTTTCCTTATAATGCGGAATGATTGATTCAATCCTTGGTGGAATTTAATTTTGTTTTAAATATTCTAAAACTTTTCTTTTATTTTTGATTTTTTTTTTGTGGAATCTGGTCAACCTGATTTTTTTTTTTTTGGGAAACGAATTTATTATAATTCAAAATTATTTAAATATTAAGAATCGGCTATAGGCTGAGATTTTTAAGGGCGGCGATTTAAAATATCGATTTTTTTTTGTTGGAAAAGGTAGTTGTGAATCGGGAGAGCGTGCAGCGATACCTGGTGGAAATTTTGTTAATTAGGGTTTCGAAAATATATAAAAATATTGGAATTTTGTTGGATTTATTAAACAAAAAAAAAAAGAAAAAAATAATTAAAAAAAAATATTGGTGGATTTAAATTAGGGTTACCGTCTGGTCAAAACCTATAATTATTAAATTCATTTATTTTTGGAAAATTATAAATTATTATTATTAAAAATAGAGTTAATAACATTTATTAATTGGATTAATATTTTTGGGATTTTTTTTGGTAGGTTAATTTGGTTAGATGAAATTTTTTTTTGTAGGATTAAGTTTAGTATTATTTTGTAGTTATTAGGGGAATATAGGTTAGATTTAAAATTAAGAATATATGAATTTGGAATTTGATTAAGAAATTTTTTTTATAAATATATATATTTTGATTATTTTATTTTATTTTAATATAATTTAAAATATATTTTGTTATTATATATAATATTACAATTATATAATTTTTTTTAATAATAATTTTGTTAGGTTTTTAGGAATTACATTATAGTTATTAAGTTAGAATAAAATATATATATTAAATAAATAAAATTTGATTTTAGGGGAAATTTATTTTTTACATTTTAGGAAATAAATAATAGAAATAAAATTAAAACTACGTTTATTATTGAAAAAATTTTTGGCTGAAAATCATCGTTGCGTTCTTCTGATAAACAAATTTTTAGGTTTTGCATTTGGCTCATTGTTATCAAATTTGTTGAAATGGATCCGTCACTATTGGAAGAAGATGAATTATTGTACGAATTAGAAATTCGAAATTTAAATTTATTACCTGGTACAACTATTTCTAAAATTCCACGATTACGGCTAGCATTTGATGAAGAAGCTCGTGCACCTCAACAGTTGCCGTCTGTGATCATTGAAGATCTGAAGGTTGAATTGGAGTGGTGTAAATCCAGAGCGGACGTTTGTGAAGCGTTGGTGGAAAATGCGATTCGGGAACAAGATGAGCACTTGATGTCAGTAGCTGAAAGCCGTAGTATCCATGTTCTGCAAAGAGTGAAACGTTTAAAAAGAGCAGATCCAAAATTATCAACAGCTGCAAGGGGTTTAATCAACAAAATTGATCAAGGTTTAGAGAGGATTAAAAATTATACCTGTGAGATGCTACAACAGGAGGAACGTTCCGGTATGGGGTCCTCCGTTCTTCAAAATATCGAACGTCTGTTAGAGGAGCCAGATGCGAGAACTGGAGTTCCACTTTCAGATGTTGCTACCAATGTGCAGGAAGCTGAAATAAATAAAGCGATTGAAATTGGAAATGAAAATAAATTAAATAAAAATATATCTGGTCCTACCTGTGTGAAGCCGACGGTTGAATCAAGACAAAATAGTGGTGCGCAGCTAGGAGCCATCAAGAAATCCACAGTCCAAACTTCATCGTTGGGTACATCGGGATATAGAGAGCCAGCTAAACATTATTCGGATTCATCTGTAGCGAATAAATTTTCAGGTTTGCTAGTAGGTAGTAAGCAAAGTTCAACCAACACTTCGCCGAATTCCGTGCAGATTGATAATAGGTTTAGTTCAACGAAATTTGATACTCCGTACATCGCAGCAAGAAGAGCAGCAGCAGCAGCAGATCCTGGAAAAAGGAAAACGAAAGTTAGTTACCAGAACCAATACCAGAACAGTTATCAAAGTATACCAGCAAGTACGTACCGTCATCCACAGCCAGCACAGCAGCAATGGTGGTATCAGAGACCACAAATACAACCAGAGCAACAGTGGAAAAATGAGATGTCCAGTATTATCATCGAGCAACAGCGTCAAATTCTAGAGTTGCGTGAAATATTGGCAGTTCAGAACGCCGCGTCAAGACAACATCCTGAAACCAATATGGCGCCGGTGCAACCAACGACATCATCCAGATCCTTGCATCCTGAAATTCAACCGCACCGTAACTCGCGCGTTCGAATGGGTCCTGCAAGCGATAGTGAACCAAGTGATGATGAAGTTGTAGAACCACGATTGGCTGATGCACACCGCAGAAATCCTGTGTCGAATTGGCACGTGTGCTTTGATGGTTCTGGTAGAGGTTTGTCGCTGAAGGAGTTCTTGTTCCGCATCGAAACACTAGCACGAGGAGATAGGTATCCTGTCGAAAACTTGGTGTTAGCAGTCAACCACCTGTTGAAAAGCCGTGCGGAAACTTGGTACTGGCAATATATACGGCGTAATCCACAAACAACATGGAGACAACTAAAACTAGCCATGCACGAGGAATTTGATGATGGTGAAGATGATGGTGATATAAAACGGATGATGGAGAGCAGGAAACAGCGTGCGAGGGAGAAATTTTCTGATTATCGTCTAGATATGGAAGGTCTACGGCTACGTCTGAGTAGAGAAATTTCGGATGACGATTTTCTGAGCCGCATGTTGTTCAACCTGTATCCTGGCTATAAAAAAGCGTTGATTCTGGAAGACATCATCACCATGTCACAGCTAGACAAATTGTGTAAAAGGCTAGAAAGAAAATGGAAAGAAGTTGGAGAAACTGCTGAGGATCAGGTGCGATCTCGCCGAACATACTTACATGAGATCGACGCATCGAAAAATCCGGAAGCTGAAGAGGCTAACAACAACATCGCTTCTGTCACTGCACCAGTTTCATGTTTCAATTCCAACGTCGAGCCTAACGAATTGTATTCTGTCCAACAGTCTACGTTTGTTCCGTCCAGTGCTCCGTCAAATGTGCAACGTCCTGATCTCAATAGTCCGTACATCATTTGTTTTAATTGTGACGAGATGGGTCATGTTTTCCGTGATTGTCTTCGTCCTTTAAAAATCTTCTGTTATAGGTGTGGATTTAAGGATAAGTATTTTAATAATTGTCCGAAATGTCAGTCCGTCATTGGGGCGGGAAACGGTTTCGCAGGAAGGGGAATGTGGAGAAATCCTCTTCTGCGTCCGTCTCGTCCTCCACAAAAGCATTAGATTTTTATAATGTAGATTTAGTTTCCAAAATTAGTCCTGTAAGTAGATTAGAAATTAATGAGTTAGTTAGAATTAAGACAAATAGATTAGTTAGAGCAAATAAGTATTCTAGGAATAAGTTAGGTTTAAGGAAATTATTAAAAGCAAGTTTAGTTCGGGTTGATGGAGATAATCGACCGTTTATGAGAGTTAGTATTAAGGATCAAAAATTTTTAGCGTTATTAGATAGTGGGGCAAATATTAGTGTTTTAGGTAAAGATAGTTTAGTAATTTTAGAAAATTTAGGCATTAAGTATAGTAGGTTAAGCTCAGATATCCGAACAGCTGATGGGGCAAGCCAGCAGGTGATAGGATATGTTTATTTAGATATAAGTTACAATAATATAGTTAAGACAATTAAATTTTTTATTATCCCTACCATTAAGAGATCGATGATCCTAGGTGTTGATTTTTTAGAGGCTTATAATGCCGTGCCATTTTTCAATCACGAAGTCAGTGAATTAAAACATCAAGAAAATGCACATGATTTGAACTTGGATCAGCAGGAAAAATTGTTGAACGTTATAGATTCGTTTCCATCGTTTAGGAAAGATGGGTTGGGTAAGACGTCGCTGTTGAAACATGAAATTGATGTTGGTGACGCTAAGCCTTTAGTCTCGCGTCCATATCCATTGTCAGTACCAATGCAGAATCTTCTAGACGCTGAAATAGAGAAGATGTTAGCTGAAAATATTATTGAGGAAAGCAAGAGTGGATGGGCCTCACCGATGGCGATGGTAAAAAAATCAGACGGCTCGCTCCGGTTGTGTTTAGACGCTCGAAAGGTGAACGCTGTCACCAAACCGGATGCGTATCCACTTCCTCACATCAACTCGATTTTCAGCAGAGTGAAAAAGACAAAATACATCACCAGTCTCGATTTGAAGATGGCTTTTTGGCAGGTGGAGCTGGAAGAAGGATCCAGAGATAAAACAGCGTTTATTGTTCCTGGACGGGGCCTGTTCCAATTCAAACGTATGCCGTTTGGGTTGTCCAACTCTCCGAAGACATTGTGCAGGCTTATGGATAAGGTGATCCCTTACGAGCTTCATGAGGATGTCTTTGTTTACCTTGATGATCTCCTGATCCTCTCGGAAGACTTTGACACTCACATGTCGCTTTTGAGTAAAGTAGCTCAATGTCTGAGGAAAGCTGGACTAACCATTAACGTCGAAAAGAGCAGGTTCTGTCAAAAAGAAACTAAGTACCTGGGGCACATCATCAACAGCGAGGGAATACATACTGATCCAGCAAAAATCGACGCCATCAAGAATTTTCCGCAACCAAAAACAACTAGGCAAATTCGTCGATTTCTTGGTATGACTGGCTGGTACAATCGTTTTATCAAGAACTATTCTGAGTTGGCAGCACCGATCACGAACCTGTTGAACAAGAACACAACTGAAAAATGGAATGACAGTGCAGAGAAAGCCTTCGTTACCTTGAAAACCGCATTAACGCAAGCGCCAGTTCTCGTTAACCCAGATTTCAGTCGTGAGTTCTTCATCCAGTGTGATGCGTCGAAGACGGGAGTCGGAGGCGTTCTGTTCCAGCGTGACGACAACGGGCATGAACATCCTATATCGTTCATGTCGCAGAAGCTGAATAACGCGCAGAAAAACTATAGCGTTACGGAACAGGAATGTCTTGCGGCTGTCGTAAGCTTGAAAAAATTCCGACCATATGTGGAAGGCACCAAATTCACAGTCATCACAGATCACGCCAGCTTAAGGTGGTTGATGAATCAAACGGATCTAGCTGGAAGATTGGCTAGGTGGAGCTTGAAACTACAAGCGTTTGAGTTTCAGATCGTGCACCGCAAAGGTTCCGAAAATGTAGTTGCTGATGCGTTGTCGAGAGGAGAGGTGGACGAGTTGCAGCAAAACATCATCACTAACGGTATCATCAGTTTAACGGATCAGGCTTTTCTGGATCCAAACTACCAGGAGAAATTGAAAATTTTTAAGGATAATATTGATCGTTTTCCTGACATCAAAATTGACGGCAATATTATCTACAAAAGGGTGAAGTTTAGGAAAGCGTCAGTACTCACCGATATTCCGATTTGGAAAGTTTGGGTTCCGGAAAGTCTGTGGATGAACCTCGTTAAACAGCACCATGATGATCCGTTAGATGCTCACTCGGGAGTTGAGAAAACCACTGAAAAGATCCAACGTTATTATTATTGGCCAAAAATGCGTGAAACAATTAATACATACATCGCTGCGTGTGACTCGTGCAAGGAGTGCAAAGCGCCGAACATTTGTCTGCGTCCTCCGATGGTCATCCAAAGTCCACCAGTGCGTCCATGGCAATATATAAATATAGATCTTCTTGGACCATATCCGCGATCTAAAAATGGTAACACATATATATTAATTGTTTTGGATCAGTTCAGCAAATTTATATTACTAAAACCGTTACGACAAGCGACGACCGCGCCGATCATTAAATTTCTAGAAGCCGATGTCTTTCATCTGTTCGGAATTCCCGAAGTGTTGGTATCAGATAACGGAGTGCAGTTCATTTCGAAAGAGTTTCAAAAACTGACAGCCGACTATAACATCAGTCACAAATATACGGCACCATATCATCCGCAAGCCAACGCTTCTGAACGAGTCAACCGAAACATCATAACCGCAATCCGTGCCTACATTAGCAGTAATAATCACAAAGAGTGGGACAAACACCTTAGCCACATCGCTTGTGCGTTGCGAAATGTAGTGCATGACGCTACGGGTTTTTCACCGTTCTATTTAACTTTTGGGTACCATATGATTACAGATGGTTCAGCGTATGAGCTTTTGAGGAAATTGCAATCATTGCAGGAAGACATGCTAGTGGAATATCCATCGAAAAATCCAGCAATAACTGATGTCGTGATTAAAAATTTAAAGAAAGCGCAAAATCGTCATCAACGAACTTATAATTTGCGTACCAGAAAATTAGCGTACATACCTGGTCAATTCGTATTTCGTCGTAATCATGTCCAAAGTGACCAGCAGAAACACATATCCGCCAAATTTGCTAAGCCGTGGGTCAAATGCAAAATTCTATCCTCACACGGCAAAGTGTGCTTCATTGTTGAAGATGAAGCGAGCAACAAAACGCACATAGTCCACGCTAAAGACCTTAAGCCTTAAGGCCCGGCTTATGCAGTCGATAGAGCATGAGACAGCTCAGGGTGTGGGACAGCCCCACGTTGTTCTGGAAAAAAAAAAAAATATATTGTTTTAATTTTAAATAAAATTAATAATAAGATTAACATTAAAGATTAGGATTAGGAATAATAGGATTAGATATAGTATCTAGATTGTATTAGTATTAATTGGTAGTAAGTAAATTGGGTTTAGGTTAGGTTAAGAAATCAAATAGAACTAAGAATTAGGATTAGATTAAAATTAGTTATGAATTTTTTTATTATTAGGGTTAGTTGGGATATGTAGATTTAACTTTGTATATATTTTTTTTGAAAATTAATTAGAAAAAAAAAAGAATGAATTAAATGAATTATAGAAGAGAAAAATGAATTATCGTAGGTTAAGTTTGTTAGTATTTAGGAATATATTTTTTTTTTGTAGATTAAGTTAATTTTTATAGATTAGATTAGGAGTTCAGACTTGTATCCACGTAAAAACGGGTTACAAGCCTGTTTTGTGGCCCTGCAGGCTCTGAACTTTGGTTGAAGGAAAAAAATCACATTGGATAAATTCCAATATGATTATCCTTAAACAGCCATATATAAAAAAATAAAAACATAGCCAACAGGTTATGTTGGTACATTTTTCTCATCCTGCCATATTTTTCTGGGCACCTAAAACTTAAAAAAATTATAAAATAAATAATAATGAAATATTACCTGTTCCGAAATGTCCGTCCGCTGTCTTAAAAAAATAAAAAAAAATCCAATAAATTTAATTTTTATTAAAAACCATCATGGTGGCTTTAATATTTTTTTTTATATATATGAATATGATAATTAGAAATGTCATTTCGACATTTGAAATGAGATATTCGCCGCAAAGGCATAAAAATCCATCTGTTGGTGGAAACCTAAACCAACAAAATTCCACCGGGCAGGCCTTAATTTGAATCGGTTGAGAGACGGGCGGAGATGCGGATTTGATTTTGGGGAAGGCGGAAATGAAAAAAAAAAAAAAAAACATGTGTCGTGGAGTCGAAAAAGAAAAAATCAGAGGACAGACGTGCTGTCTGCGAAATTTTGAGATTTTTATTAGTTATTCGATTTTTTTTTTTGTAATTAAAGTTGTAAAAAAATAATTCAAGTGGTTATATAAAAAAAAAAAAAAAACCCAACAGAAAAAAAACAAAAAAACAAAAAGGTTCCCCCTAAATTGTGGTCACCAAAAGAGGGCAAAATTTGGGGTTGTTTTTTTTGTTAGACGTCCATAATTGGAATTGCCCAAATCAAAAAAAAAAAAAAAATTCAAAAAAAAAAAAAATATTTTTGTGGTGATTTCCACATATCTGGAAAAAAAAAACTTCCCATTGGTGGGTTAAGTTATCCAGGATTCCGATCGACCGAGCTACTGGCCGATCGAAGAGAGGGGGTAGGCGATAATAAAACGGAGGTACCTTTGGAGATTCTACTACCGGAAAGGTTCCTTGTCCATTTAAGAGGGAGGATAAGACCGGAACAGAAAAAAAAAAAAGAATTTTATTTGGTGTATAATAAATAGTATAATAAATTCATTAAAGTGGCGTAAGGCGCTGTTCTAGTAAATTTTGTTTTTTTGATAGTAATTAGTAGAGTAGTTTGTTCTTGATTTTATTTTTTTTTAAATTTTAATAATTAAATTTTGTAGAGTAGTTTTTTAATTTCTTAATTTATTTTATTAATTATTTTTATTTTTGTATCATTATTTTTTTTTGATTTTTTTTTGGTGGTAGTTATTTAAAAATTGGAAATTATATAAACTTTACATTTTAGCCGGCTGCGCCAGACTAGTCAGGACAGAACCGTGCCATAAGGTATGTTTTTTTTTGGTATAACTAAAATTAATAGTAAAGGAAAAGTAAAATTGTAGTAACTGCCAGCAAAAGAAAAAAAAACCTGTTAATCAGTCCGATTATTGTAATTAGTTTTTTTACTGCTCAAAAATAAAAATTGTCATAATAAACTGGAACACGTGAAACCACGAAGAAAAAAAAATTGAAACACCAATACAATTTTTTTATTTTAATTTTATTTTGAAGATTATTTTTAGAATGTCAGGCTAAGGCCTCTTACACCGGCATGGATTGATGACGTCAGGCCGTAATTCCCCTGTTTCCCTTCCTTAGGTGTTGTTGATTTGATTTGCAGGTAGGATCGATTGGTTGACTCACGCCCCACAGACCGAGCTAAGCTGGCAAAAAGGAGGAAATCCCAATCGGTCCTTGAAACTTTCAAGGTTTTTTTTTTTTAATAAATTCGGTCTTGTTCTGTTGGTGATCCTCGGGTTGTGGATCACTCAAGACCTGGCGCCCACATTATTGAAAACCTTGGAAGTTTCTAAATGGCGTCTCCTCCGCAATAACGTGAAGTAACCAGACACACTTGGTTTTGGTTAATTTGTTTTTTTGTTTTGTTAATTTTTTTTTGGTACTAAAATTTTGTAAATTTTTTTCAGTGGCGCTCCAAATTTTTTTTTGTTGAGTGGGCCAAAGATTTTTTTTTTGGTCGAAGTGTGGAATGGTGCACGGGTACCATTGCCACCCCACAAATAAAAATTAAATTAAAAATGGAATAAATTTTTAAACAAATTAACAGGCCAAAGCCCAGTGATGTCCTCCGGTTCAGTTGAAATTGTCAACTGAGCTGTGCGGTGTTACAATGTAATTCAATTAAAGTACGTAAAATTTAGTTGATTTTAAATATGGAACAAATAGTTTTACAGAAAGTTTTGTCGTTTTTGATCTTTCTGTAATAAAGTTGAGTAAATTTAGCTGTTTTTAATTAAAATATATCAGAACTTTTTAAGTTAAACTATTTCTGAAGTAAATTGTAATGAAAAAAGAAGTCTGGGTTGGAATATTGTACTGTGCGAAGAATTCTCTATTTTGGTCGAATGAGTTATAGCTAACCACAACTTCATTATATAACTGGTTCGAAGCGTACAATAGGCTTAAAATCAGTTAATCAATCAAATTACAAAACGACCATCAACGTCGTTGAATGGTTTGAAGCGTAATAAGCTTAAAATCAATCAATCAATCAAATACCTAAACGACAATCAACGAATCAGCGTAATCACTTATAATTGATAATTTAATTTCATTAGAAACGAAAGAACTAATTTATCTAGAACTGATGTAACCTTTATCTATTTAAATGTCACATGTCCTTGTTCAAGTCAAGATGGATGCCTTAGAAATATATTAATATAACCAAAAATAAATTAAGTGTTAGAATAAGTTTTCTATAATTTAAAATATTTTTTTATTAAATATTTAAATATATATTTCTAAATTGTTTGAACGGATATTATGTTAGTATGTATTATAATTATTTATCCTGTTTGTGACAGAATTGATAATTTATTTATACACTTTCAAAACAAGTGCTTATGATATAAATAACAAAATGTGGTAATTCTAAATAATAATTTTAATTATTGCTCTTGAACACTTATGGATAATTGAGGTATATAATGTAATACATGTATTAATTATTAATATATATATATAACCAAACACTTTATAATTACTTAATCTCAGTTTTGTTTGTTAAGATGTATATAATTTTCAGCTCTAAACTATCAAGATTCATAGCAACAAACGAAATATTGTTCTGATATTGTGTTAAACATTACAATTTCATTTACATAAACATTTCACAAAAATTGTTTTATAACTTCCAGATTGAAAATAATCTTCTTAAGGAAAACTTCCAAGTTCATTAACCGTATTTAATTTGGACCGTACAATCTTAGTATTATTTGGAACACAATATTTGTTAACCAATCAATAAAATTTAATTAATTTAACTATTTATTTTGTAAATAACCAATTAGATATTATAAATATCGAAATACATTTATATAAATAATAATAAATATTCTTTTGGATTTATATAAAATTTTAATGAATTTAACCGAGGAAATTTAAAAGAATTTAATTGATTTAATGTAATTGCTTTATATAAAATTCCACAATTAATAAATTTATTAAAAATGCTTTTTATCATTGCAATCTTTTCTATTCCAAAATTATAATTCAAATTATTAAATCATATGATAAACCGTAACAATATAATACAAATAGTATAACCGTTAAGTTAGGGTTCGTTACTGTTCTACTCTTACTGTTATACTGTTGCTTCTAATGTTATTTTTGTGCAGTTACTGTTATACTGTTACTACTAATGTTACTTATATACAGGTACTGTGTTATACTGTAAATGGTAACCTATTACTATTGTATTGTTACTGTTATAATTCATATACTCTTACTGTTATACTATTATCATTACTTTTATTTTTATACATTTTCTGTAAATGTTATACAGTTACTGTTATACGGTTTCTGTTTTACTGTTAAAACTGTTTCTGTTACTATTATACTGTGATTGTTACTAAAAATAATTAAATTAAAACTAATTTAATTTCCAAATTAATATTTTGATAAAATAAATAGATTTGAAATTAAATGGTAGTCCATAAAATGAACTGCAGTGTAAGCTATGCAAAGATAAATTATGATTTCTATATGAAATATAGTTTGAACAAACTCCTAACTTTATAGCTATTTCTTTTTCTTTTTTTATTATAAACTAGAATAATCGGACATATAAATAGTAGAAAATATTAAAAATATTTATTGGCAATAAAGCATCTCAATCTCAATTAATAGTCAATAACATATTTTTATCATAGAAATTCCTTTGTAAAAATTAAAAATTATTTTCAAATTATTATAATTAATTTATAAATTGAATAATAATAATAATAAAATAATAATAATAAAGTATAGCTATTTATAAATTAAGGATTAATATATGAGAGTTTATTAAAAATAATTTCATATTTAATTCCACCAATCATTAAACAATTATTAAGAGATAGAAAACAATCATTAAAATTTTATAAAAGAAACTATCTTAGTTCATTTAACATTCTTGACACGAAACACTGCCATCATTTTCAGTAAATTTATAGTTATATGTTTTATATTAATAAATCTTGAATTTTAACAAGATTGAAATAAGTATTTTAACAGCTACAGAACTGCAGTGTATTAAACGTATTTGATATTGAGTCCATATGAAAAAAATTTATCTTAATTATGTTAAATGTAAAGTTAAATTAAAACTTCAAAGATTTTATATTTTTTTTTTTATTTAACTGCAATTATACATTATTAACATTTGCACAAGAACCAAAATATTCTTCATCACTGTAATCCCTACGCGGAGCTCGTAAGTTAGTAATTTGGTATAATTTTTGGCCAGCAACCAATGTGGAAACTAATTCATTTTTATAATCCATTCTAATGTCACAATACTTTGCCAAATTATACCATCAAGATTTGTAAGGACATTAATTTAGTACAATTTTGAATCTTCTTTAAAAATTAAATTTTTATACATTTTATATGAAGAAAATAATAAATTTCATATAAATTTAAAATATTTTTTGGAATATTTAAAATTATAAAGATTTTATGATACAGTATGGCATCATAGCTTAATATATATTATGTATATCTATGCTTTTTCAATGTATTAATTACAATTTCGTTGTATAAATGCGGTTCTTTATTAAATCTACTAATAACTGGATTAATTTAATAGTACTATTAATAATATGATACTTGATTTACTAATGAAGTTTGAAGTAGTATAAAGTTGGTTTGTAATTAGATTTAAACAAAGAAGTCAGAATGGTTTTATGTGTTTTTTCTAATGGTTACAAATTACAATCATATTATGTTAATATACAATTTATTATTAAAATTAACATTGAGATTAGTAAAAAATATATTTGAGCAAAAATAAATGAATTTCAATTATACTATCGATAGTGTTATAACTTCCATATAAACATAACATTTTTTTTATAAGCAAAAGGTCCTAAATTGATTATCTATATTGTTTTTTAGAAAATCAGTTTCGAGAAGAATAAATTATAGTAAACACCCGGTTGTATAAAAGTGTTTTTAGTATGATAAATAAATCTTTTTAACCTAATATTTTGATTATGTTAAAATTCAGATTATTTAAATAAATTTCAATTGATTATGCTTCATAATCACACTAATAAAACAATTTCTTACAACAACAAAAAATTATAATAATTTTAATCATTAAAATATTGTATAACTAAATAAAGTAAAATATTTTAGACAATTCTTAAACTAGAAGAACCTTTATTAAGTTTGGTACAAAAGTTGAATCATCACAGATATTAGCCATTGCACTTCCAGCAGAACAGTTCCAAGTATCAGAAAAAACTCTTGAGTTCTTGAAAAACAACAACAAATATTCATCATCTAAATCATTGGTTCCAGAATTTGTACAAATTTCTTGGACCATAGTTAACATATTAAGTTTTACATAATTCAATCCTGTTTCTGTCAAAATTTCAGTTTGCTCATGAAGAGCAAGATGATATCCGGCATGGTAATTTAAAGTATCGCTATTTCTATAATTATCCAATTTATTTTCAAATGGGAAACAATTATCATTAATTGTTCGATTTTTATAAATATCGTAATAAAAAATTAATTGTGTCCATAATTCAGTATTTTTTATAATGAAATTTTGCAGAAAGTGATTATTACTAATTAGAAATCTTTGAATATCTGACCACATAGCATTAGAAAATATTACAAAATGTCCGTTTTTTCCTCGATTGATTAAATCCTTATTTTTTGCTTGAATAATATTAATGAAATTTGAATAAAAAGTTTTTTCATTCATTTCAAATTCGCTAAACAATTCTAGCAAGTATTTTCCAGATATAAAATTTTCATAGTTTTCATAACAGTTTTTTTTGCTTTCTAAAATTAGCTTCATTCTTTTTGATTCTGGATTTTTTAATTGCGATTTGATTTCAAAACTTGATTTTTCGAAATGACTAAGCATTTCTAATTCATACATAAAATATTTTTTAACTCTATTTGCATTGTTTGATAAATATTTATCTTGTAGATGTAAGAATAATTCAAGAATATCTACGCACTTAACATCGAATGTCACATCTAAAATTCGCCAAATAACATAATTTGCAACTGTTCTTGAATCTGTTTCTTTTATAATATCAACTGTTTTTTTTTAATTGTTCTAAATTTGACATTTTAACAGTTTTTTTAATAAAATTGTCGTAATGTAAATCAAAAATATTTGTAAAAGTAATGAAATATGTGTCCCAATCGAAGTTTGGTAAAACTTCTTTCAAAGCTGCCACATCCTGTAATTCATCATAACTGGTCTTACTGGAATCGGCTACATTAGCTTTTTTTAATTCTGCAATAAAACCTAACAGATTTTGAAAAATGATAAGACTTTTTTCTTTAGAAACTCCAAATTTATCCAGAATTGACATTATATTACCAGTGTACATATTTGCATCTGTTTTTATAGTTATTGTATTATCTTCACTAAGAGCCGTTCTATCGATACCAAAAACTGTTTTATAATCTAAACTAGATAAATATCCGAATAATTTTGCGATTTCTGTAGCGTGACATATTGTAATTGTTGACATCAGTTTTTAAATTACCACAAGCATATTTACCAAAATTTTCACAAGGCTTAATACTTTCGTCAATTTGACTCTGGACATACTGAAGATATTTTCGAAAGTCCTCATCTTCTTTAATTGAAGTAGCCACACAAGAAGTAATTAGTATTAGAGAACAGAATTTGATTATGAACATTGAAAATGTTGGTAGCTTTATAGTGAAATGCAAAATTTAAACTGAATACTTTTATCTACAGGGTTTACACTCCAAATTCACCCTTTTGCAAATCAAATTCATCCTTTTACAAATCAAATTCATCTTTTTACAAATCAAATTCATCTTTTTACAAATCAAATTCACCCTTTTGCAAATCAAATTCAACTTTTTGTAAATCTTTTTGATGAATTTGATTTGCAAAAGGGTGAATTTGGAGTGCAAACCCTGTATTAGCAGCATTTATTTATAGATGAGTTTTAGGGGTCATAATAATAAAACTTATCTCAATTTATTAAACAGAATATTTTTTTTGTTTGTTTTCAAAATAAAATTAATCTTATTTGGATTCATGAAATCGTAATTTATTTAATTTACTTTGACTATTATATATACAAAACTCATTTTGCATACTTTCAGGAGAAATAAAAAATCAACTCTATAAGGTCATCTAATTAGTACCACCAATTAACAAATTTACATTTTTTTAATGTAATACTTGTATGTACTTGCATTTCCTTTGTTTATAATGCTAATTTTAACAACAACCAAACAATATTAATTCTATAGGCTGTCAGTATGGTTAAGTAAAGCATTTCATTGAACCAAATAAATAGTTAATTGTCGAAATACGTTGGTGTTGCGTGCGAAGCAAGAAAGTAATATAAAAATGGACTCGATAATAAATCATATTATTGTGGCGCTACCATTAAAGTTTAAGCAATACTAGTAATACTGAATTTTTGGTAGAAACTAATAAAGGAATAAATAGAGCTCATAATTCAGTTTTATATAATAAATAAAATAATAAAATTTAATTCTTCAAATATTTTACAAATTATTTTATTACTAATATATAAAAAAAAATTCCAATAACATACATTTTTTCAATGCACTCCAAATTTTTCAATGCACTCCACTATAAATTTATTAAATTTTTTTCAATTTTTTTATTAATAATAAAATTTCCAAAACAAAAAAAGGAATTTTTACATTTATGAATCGGAATTTGTATTAAAGTATCTTAATAATTTTTATTCAAATTGCCCAAAAATTTACGTATTTCAGTAGGGGTAATAAATCAGTTTCTCTTTCCTAAATACCATTTTTTTTTTTTTGTATAAAAAATATATTGAATTTAGCTAAATCAAAAGTACTTAGGAAACTAAATTTTAAAAATTATTTCGATACAAAAATATGTTGAAAAAATTATGTCTCATAGCAGCTATAAACATTGCACAATTATTCATTTTAAGCCCGATACAAATAAAACTTCAAATTTCCTTGCAGTAAATAAAATGATAAAATTGCAATCAATTTTGGGAATTTATGTAAATAAAATTTATATCGTTTTTTTATAAATAAATATAAATATATAAATGAAATTGTAAAAAACCAATGAACTGAATTGTTTATTATTAATAATTTTTTTCATTTTTTATTAAAAATAATTTTATCTGAACTGTTTTGGTATATAAAAATACAATTTGTAAACCTTTTTATCTTTAACCGGCAGTCATATTCTAATAAAATGAAAATGAATTTATTATATTCAAAGAATAATTTACGAAAATAAATAATAACATAAAATAAATTTTTAAAATTTTATGATCTTCAACACTTTCTAAAATCATAAAATCAATATTATCATAAATTTTAAAAATCGATAGAAATAACAAGGACACGATTTCCATAACCATAACTTTAAATGAATTTATTATGGTATTTTTACATATTTCATCATTTAATGTCGTTTCGATGTTTAAATAAATTATGGAATTGTGTTTCCAGTAAGGATAAATTAATATAATTTTAAATTAATAATATTTTGTTGCTTACATTGGACACAAATCGCAAACCTACTCTCCAAAAATAGTCAGAAAGGTTTCAAAGAAGCTCAAAACATAAAAATCTGTCGAAAAATTAGGTAATCAAACTTTGTCCAATAAAACTTTCCTTTCTTTGGAATTCGGAATGTAAAAATAGGAAAATTAAATTTTTTTTTTTCATAAGAAAAGTGTCTTTTAATAAGTAATACATTGTTCGTAGAATGTATGAATACAATTGTGATATGGTGTCATGTTTCTGGGTCCCGGATTCAACTCAAAATGGAAACATCAATGACGCTCTAAGTTGACTCAGCTAAATGAGTACTAGTAGCAATAAAAATTTACAATAAATGTTACATAATATATTGGGAAAAATACTAACAGTTTAGGTTTAGATGATTTTGCTTGTTACATTTGAAAGTTTCTTTATATTATAAAGAAATTTAAAATTTGAAATTAAAACGACAAATGGCAAAAAAAAAAGAAACCGACGAAATTTCTATCCATGAAACGTTGAAACCCTATTACAATCAGTATTTTATTTGTGACTAAACTTTTATTTTTTCTTACAGGATCTATGAGCTAAATCGAATCGGAATGATCCAGTACTAAATAAAATTTAATTAAATATTATTAAAGTTGCTATTAAAAACTCTCTCTATAGTTGATACACAAATTACTATATCTATAACTAAGTATTTTCTTTATATATAACTAAGATATAGAAAACTGTATTTTCCTTAAAGATATCTTTGTTAAAAAGTGATACTAAAATTAATCGAAGAAGAATGATCAACAAAAAATGAATTGTAACGCCACAAAACAAAAGACTTAACTATATAATTTTGTTTTAACTATGACTATATGCCAATCACGAATAATAATGAATGGATGAATTTTGCCTTCAAAGATATTTCCGTTTTCTGGACATATCCATAATCTATAAGATTAATGAACGAGTAGATGCTTAGTCATTTTTGCATTAAATCAGCTCTACTTGAGGTAAAATAAAGAAAAAATATAAAAATTAAGATTATCTAAAACTGAACTACTTAAAAAAATAATATATTATTTTCTATTTTGTAGAGTCAAAAATAGCAATTAGAATTGCGAGGATACTCAAGTGTATCGTGATAGAGTTTAACCTGATATAAAAATGAATAGAAGAAAATATTTTCTGTATTTTTCTTTTATGAAAATTTTCAATTTACAAATCTTTTGTAGATTTTCTTTAAATTATTTATACTAAACCTTACCAATTATCGGAAATGTAATCTTACTAATCCGAAACTCGGAGCTTGATAAAATTGCATTTTTATATTTTGCAAAACTTGTAATTCGTAAAGAAAAATGAAATTATAAGAATTTGATGAGCAATTTTAAATTTGTATTATATTTAATAAAAGTATTGAATTTTAATCTTGAAGACTAAAAAATAGACTAAAGAAGACTATGTAGAAGACTATTTAGCTTTAAGAAATTAACAAAATTTTACTTCTACAAACGATCCATATCTTCAACTTATATCTGCAATTTCATTATTAAAATATATTGCAATAATTTTAATCTAATATAGTTTAAAGGTAACCTCAAGTTAGTATATAAATATAATTTATAATTCGGGTTAAATAAATCATGTATTACTTTAGTCACTACAATGTATTACAAAAATTATAAGTTCATTTTAGATTATAGCAGAATATAATGAAATAATATATTAATCAGCTTACAGGAAGCACATAAGTATCATAAGACCAAGACCAATGATGAAAGCAAGCACATAAGACAAATGATGAAATATTTTATGTATTTTTTTATGAAAGAAAATTTATATAATATTATGCTATTATGACACTTGCTTTATTTCTTGTTGCTAGTTTTCCGTCTTCCTATGATTTTAAATTATTTTAAATATTTATATATTAATTTTATATAATTTAAATTATTTATATTAATTGGAAATAATAATTTTTAATTTATTAATTTAAGTTATTTAATTATAATTTATAAGTAATTTTAATTGATTATAGTTTTTGTGTTTTAATTTGTAAATTTATAAATATGAATATGTTTCTAATTAAGAAATTAATTGGTATTGATTATTAATTTTAATTATGCTATAACAGCCTTGTAAAAAATATTTATCTCTTTTATTCCGGACTAGGCTTTAAAGTAAAAAACTAGCCTGAAAAAAGAAAGTGTCATAATAACATTACTATTGAAGAATTCAATTTCTTTAAGGATCATTACTTTGAAATTATGTAAGTTAAATTTAACTTGCTTATTTATGCTTTGCATAAATATTTCTTCCAAAAAATAATTTAAATATGAATTCATTTTTAAATCTATTGGTTACTTTTTAATTATTCTTATTAATTAAATTTTAAATTTTTGAAATTTATTTTGAATTACATTTTTTACATACTAAATATTTAATAAAATATATTTCACACGTAACATAAATTATGAAAATTTATAAATTACCATCCGAAATTATCACCTAAAACGAAATAATCTGGTCCTTATCCAGATGTACTCTAAGAATCTACATTGCGATAAGTTATATTCAAAAAATTGTTATACCAATTGGTAATATTTAAACATTTATGGTTTAACTACAGCTCTTTAACAGATTTATTGAACAATTCACATTTATAAGATGTAATTTTTTACATAATATAATTCGAACTGTGAAAGAAAAATGAAATCTTAGCCTGTTAACATTTACAATGTAATCTATTTTTATTTTAAAAAAAAAAGTGAAAACGAAAAGTCTGCATAAAAATAAAACTCGATATATCCCTTTTTGGTGTCCTCATTGGTACAGTGGATTCACATAAATACTGTAAGAGAAAAAATTGTTTGAAGTATGAAAATATTGGTAATACTCGAAATTTACATGTTATTCGGATATTATCACCAGTTCTATGACTATAATACGAAAATAAAGTACGATTACATCCTAAAATCCTAAAGAAATACATTTTCAGTCAAATATTTTTGTATTTCTGAAAAGCTATAGTTGAAAATAAGAAACTATTTTAGTGGGGGTTGTGGAGAAAGTGTACTGTCTATAAAGGAATATGAATAAAAGAGAAGTAATATTAGAATCCTGAAATTGGTGATTGAGTGTTTTATGTTAGACACGAAAATAATTGAATTTCTTATGGAAATTTTAACCTCATTGGTATCATCTGAGTTACTTATGTTTCGTGATAATTTCTCTGTCAATGTTTTATTAATGATATTGCAGTTTTACCTTATCTCCTCCTTGAACATTTGCTATGCTAAAAATATTGTCATTTCAGTAAAATTATTGCTAGTTTTAAAATTGTTTAAGCTTTAAAACGCTATGTCTACCAAGAATTTACAAACATTATATTTATGTTTTCTAGTTTACATTTTATTAACGTTCTTTAATGTATCATTTTCCGATAAGTTTTCTTTTAAAATTTTATGTATAATTTTTTATATTCACAAAAAAAAAGAATGAAATTATTTTGTTTATTGTATTTCGAATCCTTTCAATTTCTTTTTTTGAAGGAACATTTTCTTTTCGAGAAAGTTGTATATTATAAGCTAAAACTTTTAGGAATTCTGTTTTGTGATTTTGAATAATGAGAAAAAAACAATGTCAATGTATTTTCTTGCGAAAAAAATTTAAAAATAATATTTTCTGACGAAGAATAACATTATTATTATGAAATCAACATTATAAGTTCTTGGAAAAATCATCAGGAAACTTTAAAAACAGTCGTATATCAGAGTTGAACATCATGAGTACGTATTGTGTATCATAGAAACTAAAGTTAGTGTAGGAGTTAATAAAACTTTGTAAAATTTATTAAATTTATACTAAAATTTATAAAATAAAGTTTATAAAAGACGATCACGAAAGTAACCAGTTTCTATATAATTTCTGCCACTAGTGGTACTTTAACATTAATATTGCCCAGTTGTAAATTCAAAATTTTATTAATTTTCTTTATAAATATAAAATAATTAATTACAATTCAGATATGACTGTAAAGAAGTGACAACCACAAAACAAATCGAACTCTTCTTGGTGGCTATTCCTTATTACAAAGGTGTACCAGAAACAACTCAATACTTCAGCATAAGTAAACAACCAATGTAAATAACCCAATTATCTTTAAGAAACTTATAAATAATATTTTAAATTAAACTATTTTCAACCAAATTACAGTCATTAAAAATTGGTTTCCAGAGCGATTGGATATATAAAATTGTCTATATTTTATTTTGATGAATCATAGTTGCATTAAAGTTGGAAAGGAAACGACAAAACCATTATAAATAAATAAAAGTCTTCTACGTTACGTGGGAATGAAAATTCTTGTTTTTTTGTATACATATCATCATTGAATACTAAGCTGATTTTACCATAACGTCAGCTGAGTTCTGCAAAGACCCATACTTCATATTCACATTTTTTTTTACTTAGGAACTTTTGTAATTTGCTTATTCTTTTACTGTTATGAATATCCTGAAATTCTAAATTGCCCAACACATTCCTGATGATAATTATTTATAACTTTTTTAAGTTCTGAAGAGCCCCATGTCAATTTTTGTGTTATGTGTGATTTTTATATGGAATTTAGTGTTAAACATTTTTATTTTAAATGAATATGGATGAAAAAGAATTTCATAGATTTGAATATCAATCCGCAAGCAAAATTATCGATAACTCTTGAATTAGACAGTGTAGGTACTAGGTGGTTGTAATTAAAATCTTATAAAAAGTCTTTACTAATTGTAAGAGTTAAAAGAAAATGAATCCTGTAGTTTTTTTAGAGAAATTTTAATTTTAAATCAATTTTAAATAATGGGAACTGATTTGATATCACAAGGATCTTTATAGAACTCACCCGACGATATGAAAAATTACTTTAGAAATGTACACTAAAGTCTCACATGATATAGTGAAGCTGCATCTAAATCAACTTTATTTCAAAAAATATAAAATTATGTACAGTTATAATAGTTAAATATGTCTTAATATTTTTTTTATGTTGTATTAAATTTTTCTTGCTTATGATAAAGTTAATTTATTTGTTGAATAAAATTCACCAGTAATTATGAAAATTCATGTTTATTACATGTACAATACAATTTTCTTAATCAATTTTCATTTTTCTAACTACATTTTTAATAAAACTAATAATAACAAGACATGGATTTGATACCCAGCAAGAATACGAATTATCCTGTGAAAACACTCCGATTATTTTTCTAGCGAATAATCGTTATATAGCAAAACTTTATCACTTGTTTGATCTAGAAGTACACTTTGACGAACCTTACTCTATTTATATTATATGGATTGCCCTGGGGTTATACAAAAACGTATGTACCTTATGTGTTATAAAATTTTGGTTTATGGGTTATAGGGATTATATAATAATATTATTATTTTAACAATCGTCCCGCATATTATTCGACAGTGAGAAAGCATGAACTAATTGAATTTTTGAACGTCCAATTGTACGGTATACTGTAGGGATTATTTAAGAATATTATTATTAATTGGCACTCTGAACTATAAGTAACGCAAAAATCCTAATATTATTTTTTTTACATATTACAATACAGATCGCAATACGATAAATTTATAATCTTACTGAGTACATTTTTTGAAAATTTATCGCAATGCGTTTACTTTGACATCTTATTGTGAACAGCATATCGCACGAAGTTTATTTTCAAATCTTAATGCAAATAGTATATCGCATTTACGTTACCGTAGACAAAACGTAGTAAATTAAGTTATCACCAAACTCTTACTGAGCTACATTACTAGAAGAAAACGAAGTTTTAATTTTAATAATATAAATTTGTTGTTTTCGCTTATATAATGAATTTAGGCTCTACACTTTTTCACAACGAAATTTATTTTAGAAATATTTTTATAATTTCATGTAAAAGTGATTTTAATAAAATTTATTGTTGGTTTAATTTTTAAAAATATATTCTTTTTATTTCATCATAACAAATGAAACCATTTTAGTTTTACTTTTATAAATAAACTTTAATTAAATTTTCTTTTGCTTTTCATTTCTGAACTAAAATTAGATTTCATTTTTATATTGATTTTTGCATCAAAATAACAAAATTTCAAAGTTCTTTCTTTTCGTGTATTTCGTATAAGAAACTTTATGTAATCCTTTGGGATGAGTATAATAATATAAATATATAAATCCTCCTCGTAAATAAAAAGGAACGAATTATTTTGTTTGGTTAAGAATGAAGAAAGCTACTTTTTCACATTTTCAAGGATAATTTGTAAGGATGTAAATGGTAAATTAAAGATTCAAGAGTTTTGTGTAGTTTCACATTTATAATTTAAAAATCAAGAAAAGTGCAAATTGAATGACAGAAAAGTTTTAAAAAATTATTTTTACATTTGAATATTTTTGTTATCATCCAAAGAAATACCTGTAAAATACAAATAGAAGAGATATATAGAAATTAATTAAAGGAATCGTTCCCTACATTTTTTTTATATTTTACAAAATTTCCCAATATTTAGGAAAATTTAATGTTTGAACTAACTACAATTTCGTGTTTCTTTTTCAGCCATAGTAAAGAATAATCAAAATTATTACGTAAAACTGAAGAATTAACTTAAAAATATTTTGTCTAATATCTAAAAATCATTTAAACTAATAATTTATTGTAAATTCTGCTTATAACTATAAAGTCTCCAATTTCTATCTCTACAATATTGTTTTCATAATATGGTAAAATAACAAAAATTTAATGGAATATTTTGTGATGATGCAGAGTCTCGACTGAATTTGGCAGTTATATTTACTAAATCAAATTTACCAAAATGATGCAAAATGATAATTGCTAAATTGTACATTTTATAAAATTGAATCCTCCTTAAAGTTATTGTAACAAAAATTAAACAACACGAAACCATCAAGAATGGAATCGACATAAAAATTTGTTTTTTTTTTAACTATCCTTCAGGACAAAGTGGACATAACAAATTGACATAACATGACTTTACTAAGAGGATAACAAAAATAACATTAAAATTATTTGTCGTCATTTTATTAAATTTTGTTTATTTATCTATCCTTAATGTGTAACATCGAAATTCTATATCACTATACAATATTAAACCTCATATAATATGTCAATAAGAATCTAGAGAGTAAATTGTATAAAGCCATTTTGACTATGTATCTAAAAATCTTTATGACGTTGGTACATAAAATTAGGGACAATTTATTATACTATAATCTATCGAGATATAATGGCGGTAATTAATTTTATAATTTTCCACAAAACATTTATTGTGTATACGATTTTCATGAGATCAATAATTACGTATGTTTTTCATTTTGTATATCCATTTTTATAGAACTATTATATATGCACCATTAGAATTAAAGTTTGATCTAGTTGTTATTTTGATATAAGCTAAATAGAATTATAGAATTACATGTATAGAATACATCTGTATTTTATTATACAGAGTTTAATAAACTTAATGTGGGTTTGGTTGGAATGGAACCTTTATAGTATTTCCATTTTTGATTTACGTGAAACTCGTTAAAGTTTTAATTTACGATTTATGTATTTAACGAACAATTTAATTGGATTTCAATTATAATAGGTTTAATGATAATGTAGACACAATAATTCAAACTAAAATCATTGTTTAATTACGTTTTCACAGTCAGACCTTTAAAAAGGTTTAAAAAGAGTACAATTTTCTTGAAAGACTAGTCACTTGAAAAAATTGCTAACGATATAGATAGAGTCACTCAGATCAGAATTACATAATGAAAAATATTTATGTAGCTAAATATTTATAGAATTTATTTAAAATAATTTATTATCATCTCTCCAATTATTTGGAATTAAAATCTAATAGAATTTTTGAAAGTAAATATAGGTACTAGTGAAATAACAGCCCAGTCATGATATGCAATAGAAATGTCATTTGAAGTACTCAATTTTAATTACACCTTAGATTATAATATACCATTAAAGCATAATATCCACCAACGTGTTAAGAACTTGGTCAAGTTGTATTGTTTATGGACAAGTTTTAATAACAATTCGAGAGTTGTAATATCGATTTTAAAACAATTTGAATTGTTTGTAGTGAAAATTTACAACGCGATTTACATACCTAATGTAAAAGCAGTCTAATCTTTGTCAGATCATTCTTTCTAATAAATTAGTACTGATAAACACTAATTTTTAACATCTACAATCAGGTGCATAAATGATCTATTAATAATTTATAAAAAAAAATCGCAAAAACCCTAATGAAAAAATCATGAAATTTAAAAACGAAGGAAAATTCAAAGTCATAAAAAGAACATTGTACAAAATTATCACCTTTATAAAGGAAATTTAACCAAAATAAAAATATTATGGAAATTAATTAATGTAGAAAAAAAAAATCCTCGACACCAAAAACCGTAACGAAAATGTTACGTTAAATAAAATCCTTTGTTGTATATTCTTCTTTTCGGGTATTTATATTCTTTTTTTTGTGAAAAATTAAATATTCAACAAAATAAATGGTGAAAATGGAAAATTTATAATAGTTCCTTTTATATAGATAAATATATAAAAGGAAATTATTTATAATAAAAAAAAAAATATTTTTTATTCATGATTTTATTTATAATTAACAATTATAAATGCAAAAATTGGAATAAAAAAATCTGGTTTTTTTAGATTTATATTGTGGAAATTTTAAAATCGTGTTTTTATAATTTGTAAAATTTAAAAGTGGCTAGAATAAAATTATTTTCTTTACACATTTTGTGAATATAAAAGTTATGAAAAAATAGTTTTGGAATATAATTAGTTACCCACGATACATCAATAAGCAACATTTTCAGAAATACTTTGAATTTTTGGGCTCTAGTTACCGGCGCTACATTGTTTTGAGAAAATATTCACGCTTTTGACATACATTTTTGTTTTATATTTCTAGATAACTTTCACTGAAATTGGTCTTTGGATAATTGGTTACTAAAAAACCTGATAAACATAACACATTTATCTCCTATTCGGTAGTAGAATAAAAAGAATCCTTTTTTTGTAGAATGGCTTTAATATTTAATGAGTTTATATTTAATAATAATTTACCTTTCAAAAAACTATTAAGAAAACTCTGAAATAAAGTTTTCATAAATAATTATGCTACGAACAAATACAGCAAAACTTTTAATTAATATTCTTCAGTTGTACAAACCGAAAACTATGTTAAATTAATTATTCAATATTAAATATAGTTTAATTACAAATTTAAAAAAATGATTCACATAAAGAAGTCATAATCTTTATCGATAGAATATGTTCACAACCCAGAGACATAATTAACATCGAAATGATAATTTATAAAAAAAGTATTACATAAATGAAGAAAATGAAAGATAAAATCCATAATTTAGTAAGTGGAAAAGAAATTATTACTTAAAATTTTTAACAAAAAGGAAAGTTCAATTATTGAACAACATTTCTAAGCTTTTCGAGGTCGCTGATATAGTCAGATATATCAATAGAAAATAATAATTTATAATATAAAATGAATTTGGTAATGATTTCAATTTGACTAATGTTTCTACAGATTTCTTTGCGTACCAAAAATAAAAATTTGATTTGCAAAGAATCCATTTCAAGAAAATGCAACCAAGCCATTTAAATAACAATCAGGTCCAATTGGAAAATGAATGTATCGAAATAATCCACTACATTATAATCAACGAAATCCACATGTATTGAAGCTGGGTATTCGAATGGGTGGGTAAACCATCAAAAATGTTATGCTCCAATAATTTCCCTTCTCATCACGTTCCATTTGACATAAAACTATACTCGTTGTAGGTCAAATTATTATCTTACTTTATTTCAGATCTTCAAAAAAAATATAATAAAATATTCTTAGATGAAATTAAATTCAAATATCGACCATTTTCATTGCATGTAAAACAGTTTCTTTCAAATTAAGATTGTCTTGTTGCCAAAACTAAACTCCACAGGACACCATGTTTTAATTAAATTTATTAGAAATTAAATAAGCGTTTTATGGTTTCTATAATTACATTATTTTCGAAGAAAATTAGAAGGCAAAAAATTCAAATAACACAAATATTTAAGTCGTTTTAGTTTTTGTAGTTTGTATTTTAAATGTTTCTAAAATTCTATAAATAAGAAATTAGAATTCAAAGGGAAAATAATTCTCCAGTTTTATAATTTATTTTTCATTTTAAATCTTATCTACTTTATTATATTTGCATAAGTAAAATTGTATTATAAAAAATTAAAGTTCAAAAATTAATGAAATAAAAAAGAATATTCATAATCGCAATCGCAATAAATTTAAGTTTATGAAATGGAAATTTTTTACGTACGGTTTTTCTTAGGAATACGTGTTAATGATTTTACCCTAATTAATTACATTTGATCAGCACTATTAATAAGTACCAATAGATGCAATTTGAAACAATTTACATCGCCAAGGTATCATAGACAAATAGGTCACAAAACCTATAAAAAGTCGATTAAACAACAAATTTTGGAGACAACATTTTCGAGACAAGCACATTTGAAACCAAAAGATAAATATTACCGCAGTGACGTACGTAGCTGAGGGTTACTCTGGTTGTTTAAACCTCTTCCCTTGATTATTTAATATTTTTTATAAATAATGTTTTACTAATATTTTGCAAAAAAATACCTTCATCAACGATAACTTCTCTACCATCATACTAATTAGACCAATACTAATTAGTAGACTTCTTTCTACGCACGCCACTGTATATGATTTAAACTAAGATTTTACTAAATTTTCTATTACATTATTTTTTATACATAATTCGAAATTATTATAAGTTATTAATAAATGTTTTTACAAATCCATTTTCATACTTTTGTATAGTAACTTCAATTAAATGATGGTAAGGAAGAATTTGCTTTCTTTCTAAATATTTTAATTTCAATTTGCCATGAATTTAGCACTATAGAAATACATTAAGTTTAACATTTAAATCTAGTAATTCTTTAATAAATAATAATTAACCTTCAATTAGTTGTATTTTATATGACATACTGTAGCAATATTTATAATTGCATAAAGATTGAAACATTTTATTGGAAGATCATATTCACAAAATGGTTAATTAGAAAGACAGATTTATAAATACTTTTTTGGAGAATTGCTCTCAAATAGTAACTAAATTAATTTTTTTATTAATATTTTTCGTTCAAATCTAGGATTATTCATAATCTGAACAAGCTATTTTTTAATAAAAGTTGTTTATCAGTTTCCCTCTAAATCTTATATGTATTATCTTATATTTCCGCTTCCGGTTTGTTAATTTAATGAATTTCGTCCTTTTTTTACACTTAATTTTTTTTTTCATATTATGCTTTAAACTGTAAAAGCAAGCAAATAAATATTTTAATCCTTTTTTATTATTCGTAGCATATTTCAACAAATTTATTTATGAATAAATAATGGAAATAATTCCAGAAAATTACTTGCGAGTGTTCTAGTAATTAATAGACATAAGAAGAATTGAAACTTTAAGAAAACTGTAAAGTAAAGAATTAGCAGATTTTATCAAGTATGACGTAAACTAAATGACATATTCTGATAATCGTATACTGTAAATTGATATTTTTCTTCCTATTGATTAATGAAAAATCATACTCCCCCATTTACTCCAATAATAAAAAAATTGTACCATGTTATAATTCGGGTTTGCATCTTAATTATCGATTTATTCTGATTTTTTATATTAATATTATAATATTAATTTGTTATTTCTATACTTAAGAGCTCATCCATTTTATCCTTACTGGGTGAAATAATTCATCATTACTTGAGAAAATTGTTTTAAATTATTCAATTTAATGATATATTACAATTTATTCTAATTTATTTGTATATATAATTCATTTAATTAAAATAAACTCATTTATCTTTAGTATTTTGTGTATTTAATTTTACATTATTTATTCACACCAAAAAAGCAATTTAATGAATTAAAATATAGGAAAATATTTTGGTAAAATCCAATTTTCAATTTCCAAAATTGATTTTATATAAAGTTTTGTTGAAAAGGTAATGAATTATCAGGTTAATTAATTAAAGGAACGTTTATAATAGAGTTGGTTAATAGAATTTCTTTATGTTTTATTTTTAGTTTCAATTGAATTTACATTATAAAAGTAAAAACTAATTTAAATGTAAGAAAGCCTAAAGCATTATTGGATAATTTAATTATATGTAAAGCATTTATATGAAAATTATAATGTTAATGACATAATTTCGATTATAACATAATATTTTAATACTTTAAAATCAAATACAAATGAAAATAAAAAAGAAAATTGATTTTAAAGTACAGAAATGAAAATTGTTTAAAAACAATTTACAAATTTATTTTCATATTTCTGTATTTGACATAAAGTATAACAAAAATATTTTGTAATAATATAAATTAATGTTTACAAGTTTAATTTCTTTTAGATTAAAATCATATTTTTTATTATTTTATATAAATTTAGAAATTATATTAATAACAGGAACAAATAAAAATTTCCTTTCTTATTTTCGCTATCATTAAACATTTTCAATTTTCTTTTTTTTTGCAGTAATATTAATAAATATCATTAGAAATTTGAACGGTTACTTAAAGCAATATAAAAAAAATGTAAAATTTATTGCCATTTAAAGAAAGGACGAGACTGAATAGAACAGACGTTAAAAGGATATTTTTATATTTAACAACTTTGTGCCAGTTTTTAACAAATCGTAATTACTTAATTGTATAGCAAATTATTGTTATTTCGATAAATAGTCGAATAAAATAAATAAATAATTATTGGCACAATTCCAATCTCCAATAAATTAGAGTTATTTTATTAAATTGTTTAAGAATAATTGATTATTTGGACGGATTATAAAAAATTCCTAAAATGGTTTATTTTATGATATGTTTTATTAAAATTTATATTTAATAAATGATTATCTTATATCCACTCATATATTAAAGTATAAAGAGGAGGATTTCAATAAATTATTACAGCGTTCTATAATCATTTAGATTTAGCGTATATAACTAAAACCATTTAGATATTGTTATATTTAGACTTTCCAGGCAACTTGGAAATTACAATTCCAGGATTTTTAAACAATAATTAATTATTTCGAAACTTCAGTTTAAATAATTTTTGTACATTTGTTCCCTTCCAATTTAAATTTCATTTTTGATTATCCCATTTTCATAAATTAAGTACGGGCTACAAGGTACCGATCAGTTCAGTTCAGTTTCGATTCAATTCGATTCTATTCAACTGGTTAAGTAGACTGAACAGTCATAGCTATCGATTGCAATCCATTAATTTGTCAGTTTGAAATTTTGTTATCATCGTTTTTTTCACAAAATTTTTCTTTTAAATGTCTAAATTCATTTATCTTCACATTTCATTCAGTTCACAAAATTACAATCGTTCCAAACTCTTTCGATTCGATTTGATTCGTTCCGACTCGCACCTCCTATGTGTGTGCACTCAATCAATTTCCCATTAAAAATATATGAACATATCAAATTTGAACTTTACTGAACGAATCGAAACTTTAGACTTCTTTTTACAAATGACTGATTTCACAGTGAGAGCTCAAGCTCAAGCTAAACTAAATCGATTCTGTATTTTTATATTTGAATGTAAAATATATAAAAATATAAATTTATAATATGGTGGAAAAGATTTTTAAAATGTATATGATTTTATTTATGTACACATAATAAATCTATGACGTTTCAAAAATGAAGCTTAAAATCAACGCATCTGAAGCTTAAGTTAAACCTAACTTATCTTTAAGTTAGTACTGAGAAACCAGAAAAAAAGATAAACCAAAATTTAAGCTCTGAAAAAGGCTTAAGCTCTCAGTGCGAAATCGGTCATAAATAACATTTTTTCAGCATATTCGAATATCGATATAAGATCATAAAAGTTAAATCGTAATGACATTTTATATAATCATATGATATTTAATTTTTTAATTAAATGTTATTGAATAATTTCTCAATATTATTATTAAATGCTAAATAAATTTAAGAATCTAATTTACAATTTACTATAATACTTCAACTGGACACTGTAAACTATACTTATAACCTTTAAAAATGAAATATCATTCATCTTCCGTAAATACATTATTCGCAACCGTCCATGGATGATCAGTAAATAAAATAATTTCTAATATTAAAAATTTATTCAATATAATAATATAACCATGTCATCAATAGATTCATGACATCATAATATTTATGTATGGTCAAGACTTTTTATATAATATTTTTATGAAAATACATTTTATGCTTTCAATAAAATATTTTTAATAGATATTTATGCAAATAATCTCTTGGGATATGAATATGAATAAAGTTTTTGAAGTCATTGCTAATTTTCTGTATACCTAAAGGTATTTTATATTAGAAAAGTTTTCAAAATTCTACACAATGTTTAAGAAAACATTTTTTTTTTTCATTTTTTGAAAGAAAATTTATTTGAAAACTTTCACTATCATTGTGAATATAAAAACGCGTATTAAAAAAAATAATGGAGTTTTGTATATTGTAGTGGAATTGAAGTAAATTATTATATTACACAAATTAAATTTTCTTTGCGTTTTCGCGAGTGGAGGATGTAAAAACTCTTGATCGTAATGGACGCAGCAATTTTTCATAGTAATTGTTATACGATTGGCATGAATATAGATTTGAAGTTATCAAGATTATGCGATTGAACATGAAATTTTGTATCAACAAGTTCAGGATTTCCATATCATAGATTCCGAATAATACTTTTAAAATAGTTTGGATATTTAAAAATCAATTTCCTTCCGTAATGTCTGTAAAATATAAAAAGTTTTTCAATCTTATCTGATAGCAATGTAAAATATCCTTTGCCGAAAAGTTATTTACGAAAAAAGAAGAATAAATTCTGTGGTTTCTTTTAAAAAAACATTCAAATTTAAAAACCAATTATGTTTAACCCCTTAAAATTCATGGTTATGTAAAAGACAAGTAATCTGTAATTGATAAATCTGAAATTTAATGAAAATAATGATGGCTTTAACTATATTTTGAAAGGTGAATAAAATATAATTTATTAAATATCTCTGTAAATGTATGGGCCATCCAAAAATATACTCATATTATCAAATTTTCTATATACGAATGCTACTGACATTTGTACATTTCTACAATAAAAATTTTTATCATATTTTTGTTATGACGTTTTATCAGCAATATTAAATCCATTGGAAATAAAAGAAAATTTTAACTGAAAATATCGATAAACTGTAATAATTTCATATTTTGCTTGTTTAAAAAGATTTAACAACATTTGCTAAATGCATTTAAGTAGAAAATGTGCTTACGAATCTTTCAGATTTTGCTGCTGCATTTGGAATTTTCATTTTCAAAACATGAGTGAAATACAAATAAATCGTTTCAGAAAAATTAAATCATATTTTCCCAGAAAGAAGATAAAAAATTGGAAAAGGATAATATTTTTTTTTTTTTTTGTAAAGATTAAATTGAAGTTATTAAAATGATGTTGTTATTATATCACCAATTGTGAATCACAAAGGATTTAGATAATGAATTTATATTTGTATTTTTTGAAATGAGTTTCGATAATGAATTTAATTTTTCTAAATATATAATATTGTTTTGGAAATAATTCTTTACAAGATTTTTAAGGATATCTTCAAAGAAATTTCTCACAAAGGACATAATTTAAATTAAATTTTAGTGTTATATATTATTTACATAAAATAATTGGATACATAATTATTAGATTGATAATTATTTATTAAGAATTTTGAAATTCAAAACTTTTGAATTTACCTAAAAATTAGCATAATTTATTTATGATCAATATTACAATTATTTAAAAAGTTTAAAAGAAATGGAAATGGTTTGGAATATTGAGAACAAGTTATTATATATTAACAGAAAAAATTTAAAGGTTACTGTCGATGTTCTGTCAATTGAAAAAGATGGGGCTAAGAATGAATCTCACTAAAAACGGATTTCTACGTTGATTGTCATGAAGACGTACTTTGCATGTTAAGCAACTAATCAATTCCTATTATTCGTTTGATGGTTTGAAAGAGGTAACGAATCTTCTTATATTGAGAATTATCAGATTCGTCAAGAACACGAACTCTATTAAGTGTCTTTTTTCAATAAAGAGGTGCCAATATGTGTCAAATAACATTATAACCAAAAATTAAGAAGTAAAGCGAAACATACTTAAGAAGTAAAGCGAAAACTTATTAAAAATTAAGAAAACATACCCACAATATTTAAAGAAAAATGCTATCGATTTTCTTAATTTCTCTTATGTAAAATTTATTAAAGATAGATAAATTGTGTCAGTAGCATAGAATTCATCTTGAATAGTTTTAAGAAACGCTTATAAAAAAAAATTCATTTTATTTTTATGAAAAATTAAAACATTAAGCAAAACTTTGCAATAATTCACAATAGTGATATGGCAATAAATATTTTGAAAAATTCCGCAAAACATTTATTTTATTTTTAAAAGAATCTCCGGTTCAGTTCAGAGCAAAATTGAAGATTAAAAAAAGTAGTTTAATAAAAATATAACATTGAAAAATATTAAATATTTCAGAAGTGAAAAATCTGCTACATTCCTTGCCTTAGATTCAAGGATTTGTTAAAATAATGCTACCTAATTATAATTGATAAAGATAACACTATATACACAGTCGTATCGTACAGCTACAGTAGAAATCTCTTTCCGCTATTATAATAATAATTAAAATAAAATAAATCATAAAAATATAAAATTGAAAGTATAATTAAGAGTCTGAACGCTTTCCTATAATGAATGAGAAAATTATAATTAAAAATTAATGTCACATTAATTTAATGAATTTCGGTTGGCCAGCTAAGTAGTAATTTTTTAAATAACTTTCACAAATGCAAACAATATATTTCCACTTAATGCTGGAGTTAGTTACATCGTTGTAAGTTCTACGAACTGTCAAAAAAAGGTTAAAATATAAAAATATATGAAATTACAATTTACAATGCATTCATTTATACTGTTTATCACCATAAAAGTAGGAATAATTTCTACTTTGACGGTGTCATAATCGTAAAGGACTAACTACAGATTTAGAATTAAGAGCTATAGAAGTTTTCAAAAGTATAATGGCCAAATGAAATATATAAATAAAATTAAATATGATATTATTTTCTATTGAAAATAATATACAAAATTTTAATGAAAAATCAAAATATATTTTCTTAATTTCTAAGTTTTCTAGTTACAATTTCTCGGTTCATACTAATTTGTTCATGAATATTAAGTTCAATGTTTCAAGAATTTTATTTCATTTCAAACACAGTTGGATAAAATATTGAAATTTTGCCAAAATTTATTCTTACAACTTACAACCATCAACAATTTTGGTAGGTCATAGTTTCTATATTATATAATTACTTCTGATTATTATTTAGGTTATAAGAAATTAAGATTTTAAATTATTATATTACCAGACAGAGAACAATAAATTGTCAGACTAAATATATTAAAACGATATAAACTTTTAACATAATAATAAATTTCATCTATGGATTCATACCTTCATAGAATGTAATGATATTACCTTTAAGGGAAAAGTGAAAATTTTATTGTGAAACTTTTAAAACATAATTAAAACTGATAAAAAGTTATAAATGAAAACTGATATTTTTAGGACATAAAAAAAAATTATAGTTTAATTTTATATAATATATGAAGAAGATAATTTCATTAATTATATATTTTTGAATTTTTTTTTATAGATAACGACAAAAGTTCTTGTCCAAACATGATAAAATATATAATACATAAACATAGTTGAAAATAAAACATAAATTTTCGACCTTTTAGAAAGTTTATCCTTTAAAAAGCAATCAACATTAATTACATAGATATTTGCCAGGAAAACTTATATTCCTTGTCTACCTTAATTAAATGAAATTCCATTCTCAGATATTGTAGTGTTTACGAGTTTCCCTTGAATTAATATCAAAATTGTTATATATATTATAAAGATTCGTTTTCGACACAAATATTTTTATTGAAATTGACCTTGCTTAAATATTTAATGTCTCCTTTTCCATAACGTTTTTTTCGAAATTATTGATGTTGATTTATAGAGAGTTAAAATGTGAATTAAGGATATTTAGATAATGATTTTAGTATGAATTAGAAGTTTTGCTGTTTCGGGTTTTAAATTTTTGTATTTCTTAATTATTAATCACACAACCAAATTTTTAATTATCTCCAAATTTTAATAATCCATCAAAGAAGATTTCAGCTTCATAGAAATCATAAATCGTAAAATACAGAGTAAAAATTATTCCATAATATAAAGTTAAAAGTTTATATATAAATAAAGGATGTTATTTGTACGAATATTCGTTTTATTAAATGAAGAAGACTAGTCTGATATCGAGCCAGTTATTTACTTGGAAATTCTCCAATTTCTGTTTAATTAATTTTACAATCAATATTTATTAATCGCAAGGGATTATTTTTTGTGTTTATCGTTTTGGCATAATATACAAAACTGGAAAAGTTTTTTAAATCTTTATTAAAGCCAAGAAATTTTCCATTAAAATAAAAATTTCAAGCATTTCGTTATTAAAATATAAATTAAATTCACGTTAATATTAATTTATAATAATCATCATTGAATGAATTTTTAGTATTTTAGCAGATTCGGAAATGGAAAACTTTAAGAAATTAAAAAAATTGTAAATTTTATAAATAATACATTGAGAATAGATATATTTCCATTATATCAGCAAAATGCTCCATTCTATCCGCTTGGTTAGATAGCCCACATACCGGGCAGCGCTAACTTAAGTTGCTCATAAATCAATTTTCCTCAAAAAATATAAAAATATTCAGTTATGCTATTATTTCTGTAAAACGGTGATCTGAAACGTTAAGGTTGAATCTAGAAACCATAAGGAATTGCTAATTAATTGTGCCACGACCAATTGTGTGCAATAAATCACTGGGCACTAGATCTTATTTATCAATTTATTTTAAAAATCTTTTTTTACAATTAATTAAAAATCTAATTTTTCCACATTATTTTAAATATTTATATGAATGCAAATTAAATTAACTCTCTTTCATGCAACACAAAAAGCACAACCAGAAATTCAGTATAATTTGCAGTCTATATCAAAGAAAAAGAACCATTAAATGCATAAAATTATGCTTTCTTGCAAAACATATAATTTAAATTATGCAATTGGAAAACTCAGAATGACAATGATTTATATAAGCTGTGAATATTTTCTCTATTTAACAATAATTCTTGTTTTATTTTTTTATTTTTTTGTGAGAAAGTTGTATAAATTTTTGCCAGAGCCCAAAGAATTAAAATAATTTTCCTGCTAGAATAAACAAAACTATAATAAATAAATTTTAAAAAACAAAAAAGAAAACGAATAAAAATTGCTATAAATACGTGGAAAGAAACATTTACACTTTATATGTATAGAAAAATATTTAATGACATGAGCAACTTATCAAAAATGATACTAAATATTTTTTCGAAATGCACAAATTCGTATAAAAATATTGGAAAATATTTTTAAAGTGTATCCATCGTAATTTTTTTGAAGAAATTTATTTTGTCTATCACAAAAAACTACATATAATGCCAGGACAATAAATATCCTTGTCCCAAAATTCCATTAAAAACATTTTTTTATCAACAGTTTCTTCAAATTATATCATTTTGAGCTAAATATTTACTTATCTGAGAGTAGTATACCAAAATTACCTTAAAGTGTTAGTGTCACCTTTCATTCCGCACAATTAAATAATACTCAATAGATTGTAAACTTTACCATCAAACCGAAATAGTTCTTTCCATTTATGGATACTGTATATATACACCAATATGAAATGAAAGGTTCATGTGAAATGAATGAAATTAGAAATCCGTAAAAATCTACAACACGATGAAAAAAACCATCTGAATTTTCTTTATCACGTATTAATGAAAAGGATAACAAGTTTTTGTATATTTAGAAATGAATATGAGAAAATAAAGAAAATAACAAAAATGTATAATAAGAGGAAAATGTGCTGAAATAATGAGTTTTTCATAGAAAATAGAAAAAAAAAGATGTGTTTTTGTAATGTTTAAGTTCTTTTGAATTACTTAGCATGATTTTTCAATGATATATGAGATTATTTTACTTAGTAAGAAAAAAAAAACGACTAATTTATACTTAAGAGACTAATGATACTGAGTAGAAGGTTAATCAACTTTTAATGAAAGGTGAAAATAAATTACTATGGAATACAATTAATGTTTTTTTTTCTATTTCATTATATTTATAGGAATAATAATCATCCTAGGGCTACTGAACGAATTCACTGCCCGTGCAACACACTGCAAATAATAAGGATATAATAAGTTTAATGTCATTGGAAAAAACTTATTGAAAAGTAAAATATTACTTGACTTGAAGCTTTGTAATACTCAAAAAAGGACAAAAATTGATATTTCGAGATCTCTTATGTTTTGCGGATACGTTTTCCGATATCCTAGCATTACTAAAGGCTTTTAAAACCTTATTTTTTATAAAATATTGCATATTTTTGTTTGGTATTGATCCCTACAAATTTATTTTTAATAATACTACGATCTTTTAAAAGTACTCTAAATATTTCTATTATTTTGATTACACATATTGAATAAAATAGTCATCATAACGCTATGAAATTTGAATAAAGTTAAAATCCTTTACATTAAATAGATTTGTAAAGTGAAAGTTTAAATAAATATATTTCAAAATATTTCAAATTCCCAAAACCAACTGACCACCATACTAAAATGAACATAAAAACATATCGTTTAATTTCTAATTATCTAAAGATTTTCAGAATTTTTTTTTAATTTTCCACCACAGTTTTGTACAAATTTAAATAAAACTGGTAAAAATAAGTTAAGTTCTTGTACAAAGGTGCACTTTGGGGACAAAAAGCATAAAACATTCTAATTATTTTGAAGTTTATTGTAACTGAAAGAAATTTAAACCAAGGGGGAGACATTAAAAAATATGCTGTATCTTAATTGGCATTTATATAATTTCTAATTAGTAACTAGAATTTGAATAATTTTTTATATTTTTTATATAGAATAAAAAAAAACTGATAGTATCAGAAAATTATTTGCTGAAAAGATATTTAATCATATTTTTCTTAAAACATTGTGAATAGATGGTAAAAGGTAAAGTGTTTAATTATTGTGTAATTCTGATTTTTTCTTTGTTTAATTTTGTTTTATATTTTTAATTATGTTGTATTTTATTATGACTATAAGATATTTTATAAACTTAAATTATGTAAAAGAGTCTTGTTTATTGACTATTCAGACTATTACTAATTTAGTTTACATTCAGATGCAGAGCACATGTAACAAAAAATATAATACGAATGATCTAATCCTGAAATGAGGAAAGAATTTTAAAATACTATAAATTTTCCCTGTATTATGTACAACAAAATTTTATTCTACAGCTAGAAATAACTTCTAGTTGTAGAAAAAAATCTTGTACATAAAATAAATTTTTCAATCCAGAATAAAAGCTAAACGAATCTAATTATATTATTTGATAGATCATTCAAGGAATAAATATTGTGTATTGAGAAAAATTATAAGAATTTTAACATTATTTTTAATTTTCTTCGTTTTCTATACTTTTTTATCTTTGACTTTACTTTATAAGTTAAAGTGACTTACTATTTTCTTCGCAATGCAATTTTTTGTCCTCTTTTTTGGGTCTGTCATTTTGATTGGCGGAGAAATAAAGAAATTAATAAAGTTAATTTAATTTCATAAATTTAATTTTAAATATCTATCAAATATAATTACTTATATGATATCCAATTCAATGCCATTGGAATTTGGAATATAATTAACAGCATAGCCTAAAAGTATGCAATATAGTGTTCAATGATATTAATTTTATATAACAAGCATTAATTTATTCAAAATCGTACAAAATAAAAATATTATTTATTTTTATCCTGTTGTAAATATTAATAATACTTTTAGTAATAATTCTATTATCATATTTTGCTTTTTGTAACCAACGTTGTTAAATATATTTATATTTTTCTACCCTTTAAAAAGGGATGAAATTATCATTTGCTCCCTTTTGAGAATTCCTTCTATTAACCAGAAAAAAAAGGGAAATATCATTATTATAACAAGCCACCATATTTTTTGTAAAAACCCATCTCGTAAAAAAGTATAATTTTCCTGTACATTTTGTTGTGAACCAAAGGTATAATTTATGTAGTAATAAATATATGATATTTGTGTGGTGGTTCACATTCATATACAAAAAAAAATAATATATTGAGGTGAAATTTTGAGATTATTATTAGTGTATCCACAATTTTTACTTACAGGAGCAATTTATTCTACTGTAACCCTGCCAACCTTGTCATATTGACATCAATACATTGCAACATTTATAATGGGGTGTTAAGTAAATTTTGTGGTTAAATTTCAAATATAGAAGGAAAACATTCTTTTTTAGTTAATACTTGTTTGTTGTTAGGACAATATGTATATATTAATAAAATAGTTATATTGTTTGGCTGTAGTATACAAAAAAAGAACCTTTTTATTCTATATATTAAAAGGACTTTTTCACTGTCAAATATTCGGTAAAAGTTTAATATAATATTGAAATTTTCAAAACAGTTTCTGTGAAATCTTAATTTCTTTTTTAGTTTAGTATTATTTATTTATTCATAAATATTTATAAAAACACTTTATTTGTAATACAAAAATTAACAATTATTAAAAGTGTTTAAAAAATTCAGATCTCCAGGACAACAGTAATATATTTCAAGCAATTCGGACACTTTGAATGGGACCCATATATTGGTCTGTCATTCAAATTAGATAATGATTTACTACTCTATATTTAAGAACAATAGCGTTTCCGAAACTAATGCGAACCCGTCCCGAGGACTGGTAAACAATTAATAAATATAAATTCCGAGACGAATTGATGTTATAGTAACATACTATAAATTGTGTATATATCATGTTTAATAGTTAGATATCGTCGGTGAAACTCGCAGAATGGTTACCCAAATTGATCGCAAATCAGCTGATACCCAAATTGGAAAATAGCCCAAAATGAACATAGCCAATCTGCGAGTTTTACCGACGATATGAGTATTCTTTTTCAGATGGATTCATTAAATAGAAATACTGAAGTAATTAAGTTCTAACATAATTCAAATTAAGATTTGTTCGGAACAGGAAAAATATAATTTCATAAATTAATGTATAGTGATTAAAATACTTTTACTAATAAAGATTAATATTTTCATATCCATGTAATTGGATTCTGAAAACGATTCTAAAGCCTTCTAAAGATAATTTTCTTAAATTATGTTCGTGGGATTATTTTATTTAAAAGAACGCAAATAGTTTTAATAACTGTTCAATTAAATAATCAAAAATTTAATTCTATGAGAATTAACATTAATTTTGTTATGTGAATTCCAGCAATATTCTTGATCCCATATCTTTATAATGATTAAGTTTATTTTGAAAAGTTTTATTACCAAATTATTTGGTGAAAAATTGCCAGTATAATTATTAGAACTAAAAAACTTGTTTTTAATTTTTTTCAAATTATTTATCGTTTATTTTCGACTTCTTAGGTCATCAATAGATTGATTATGTACAAGTCAACTATAGAAATAAAATTATTCATATTTTTTCTAAAAACTTTTTTAATACAAATTAAAGAGAATTTTTTTTTTTAATTAAACGAGATTATTTTAATTATTACGATGCCATTCAGCTATAAATAAGCGCTGGTAATAAATAAAAATAGTCAGTTTAAATTTTGCATTTCACTATAAAGGTAGCAAAAGTTATAATGTTTATAATTACGTTCTGTGCTTTGATACTAGTGTCTACTTGTTTGGGTAATTCAATTACAAACGATCAGGATTTTCGAACATATGTTGAGGATATCCAGAGTCAACTTGACAAAACTGTTAATCCTTGTGAAAATTTTGGCAAATATGCTTGTGGTAATTTTAAAACTGATGGCAACAATTACAATATGTCACACCTAATGCAAGCATTAATAGAACAAGGTTTAAATAACTATGATAACAAAAAATATGAGAGTGATGTAGAAGAAATGATGACAACTTTTTACCGTTCCTGCATAAAAAGTAGTGATAATCCTAGAGAAGTTTTAAAGCATGTTGATATACTAAAATCAGTTGAAACATGGCCAGTAACAAGAGATTTCAGCGCTACAGAAATCGCAAAATTATTCGGATATTTATCAACTTTAGATTATTTACAAGTATTTAGCATTGATAGAAATGCTCTTAGTGAAGATAACATAATAACAATAAAAACTAATGCAAATATGTATACTGGAAATATGATGGCTATTCTTGATAAATTTGGAGTCCCTAAAGATAAAGGTCTTATCATTTTTCAAAATCTGTTAGGTTTTATTGCGGAATTAAAAAAAGCTTATGTGGCCGATTCCAGTAAGACCAGTTATGATGAAATACAGGATGTGACAGCTTTGAAAGAAGCCGTACCAAATTTTGATTGGGATACATATTTTATTACTTTCACAAATGTTTTTGATTATAATTTGGATAATTTTATCGAAAAAACTGTTAAAATCCGGAATTTAGAAGAATTAAAGAAAACCGCTGATATTATAAAAGAAACAGATTCAAGAACAGTTGCAAACTATCTTATTTGGCGAATTTTAGATATGACGTTCGATGTTCAGTGCACAAAAGCGGTTGAATTTTTCATGCATCTAACAAATAAATATCTATCAGATAATGGAAGCAGAGCTAAACAATATTTTATGAATGAATTAGAAGTTCTTAGTCATTTCGAAAAATCTTTTCTTGAAATCAATTCACAATTAAATAATCCACAATCAAAAAGAATGAACCAAATTTTACATATGAAAAAAATTGGTTATGAAAACTACGAAAAATTTATATCTGGAAAATATTTGCTAGAATTGTTTAACGGATTTGAAATTAATGAAGATACTTTCTATTCAAATATTATTCATATAATGCAGACAGCAAATAAAGATTTAACCAATCATGGAAATTTTGAAATATTTGGTGATGTTATGTGGCAAGCTATTGAAAAATTTGTAAAATTAGAAAATGTTAGTAATCCTCTTCTTCGCAATTTCATTAAAGTAAATTATGAATTATGGAGCATTGCAATTTCTTTTGACAATATTTCCAAAAATCGAACAATTAATGATAACTGTTTCCCCTACGAAAATAAACTTGATAATTATAGAAATAAAGATTACATAAATTTCCATGCCGCATATTATCTTGCTCTTCATGGCTATCTTAATTACATAGATGAACGTACAAATGAATTTAAAAAACAAACTGAAATTTTGACAGAAGCTGGATTGAATCATATAAAACTTTCTATGTTAACTTTGGCACAAGAAAGATGCAAAGACTCTGTGATAAAAGATAATAATTTGCTAGTATTTTCCAAGCATTCCAAAGATTTTTCGGATACTTGGGGTTGTGTCGCTGGAGATGTAACGAATGATTTATGTGATGAGTCAACATTTATACCAAAATTTAAAAAGTCTTCCTAATTTAAGAATTATCAAAAATATTGTACTATTGATACAATTTTTTACTTTAATCAAAAACAAATTTATAGAACTGGAATTGGTAATTAAATGAAGTAATTTAAACATTATTCATGAAAAAAAAATCAATCTTAAATTAATGAGAAAAGATGTATGCAAATAAAATCTAACTCTTAAATAAAAAAAATGAAATCTTTTTTTAATATATGATTAATAATTATTTACCGATTATAAACAGAAAATTAACTGATTTAATAATAACTAATCTATAAAAAAGAATTTCAAAATTTAAGTGGTTTTCTTCACTATCTTTAGCAAGTAAAAACAAAATCTTCTAAATTTAATTATAATTTTTAAAAAAATAATTTCGGATTGTCTGAACTTTGTAAACTAGCAGTTTAGCCCTTGTGCGTGCAGCACTTATTATTAATTAAAAACAAATCAAACTAGTAGATAGAAGTATTCAGTTTAAATTTTTCATTTAATTTTAAAACTACAAAAAGTTACAATGTTCATAATTATATTTTGTGCTTTGATACTAACTACGAATTATTTGGCTCCAATTATGAAAGATGAGGATTTTCTTAAATATGTTCAGGATGTCCAGAGTCAAATTGATGAAACTGTTAAGCCTTGTGTAGATTTTAGTATACATGCTTGCGGTAATTTAAAAACTGGCAATAATTGGAATATGTCACATCTAATGGAACAATTAATAGAACAAAGTTTAATTAATTATAATAACAAAAAGTATGAGAGTGATATAGAAAAAATTATGACAACTTTCCCGTAAAAGAAGTAATGATAATTATAGAGCAACTTCAAAGCAGGTTAGTATTATAATCTAAATCACTCTCACATTTTTCGTTATCATAATTAATTAAACCTTGTTCTATTAATTGTTCCATAAAATATTAATTGTTGCCAGTTTTTAAGTTAAACAAGCATATTTGCCAAAATTTTCACAACCCTTAACAGTTTCATCAATTTGACTTTGCATAACCTGAACATATTTTCAAAAATCCTCATCTTCCGTTATTGGAGCCAAACAATTCGTAGTTAGTATCAAAACATAAAACAAAAGTATGAACATTGCAACTTTTTGTAACTTTAAAATGAAATGAAAAATTTATACTGAATAACTTTATCTATTACCAGATGAATTTTAGGGGTCATAATATTATAAATTATCTCGATTTATTAAATAAAATAAATTTGTTTTCTATTTCAAAACAAAATTAATCTAATAAAGTGTCATGGGATCAAGAATTCGGTACAATTTCTAATGGGTATTAATATTGCATAAATTATATAATTTTAGAGATGAGTAAATTGTGATATAGTGGTATTATGTAATCTGGCTTCTACTCTTTTAAGCTTTGTAATTTTATTATCGTACGACCAATGGTTCAATTTCATTATGAATATACTTCTGATATTTTCAAATATGGTTTATTGGTCTATAAATAAATATGCAAGTTAATTGGATGAATTATAAATCATTCTACAGTCACATTATTTTATTTTAAAGTGTATGTAAAATAAATTGAAACTGAAGGTAAGAAACTATTATTCTAATTCTAATATCTAATAGGCAATAATTTATTATAATTATAACTATGTTATACAAAATTCAGTTTGCATACTTTCAGGAGACTTAAAAAACAACTCTAGTAAGTACAGCTGTATGACAAATCTGCATTAAAACTCTAGTATTTTACTAAATTTGTTACTAATTTCTAAAGCTTTTGCTAGATTTTCATAACAAAATTATCATAAAACTAAAAATTATGCTTTTAATTCATATGCCATAATAGAAAATGTTTTGTAATATATAAATAAAGTAATTTTGAAACAAGGTTATATGCTGAATCGGAGGTTAGTTAGAAACTATTTAAGTCAAGGCACAAAACCATGATTGTTTTTCAAATAAAAAACAAACAAAAAACTGAAACCTTAACGATCTACAAATAACAAATTGTACTTCTCATATTTACTCGAGACAGCGGAGTTTAAGAAAATATAAAATTTACTCAGAATTTCAACTCGTCACAGTATTTATTTTCCTATCTCCATTTTATGGACACTGATTTATCTTGTAATGCAAATTTTATCAAAACTTTAAACATATCAACCTAACTATAATAGCTTTAAAAACTGCTGTACAAATTAAATAATTATTATTGTCGTCATCACTTTATGGATTGGTTAGTTTGTTGGATTGAAAGGCCGGGAGTTCGGTTAGTAACCCTTCCGCATTATGGATTGTTTAATTTGTTTTCCAATTTTTATTTTATTCGCATTTATTTCAATCATCCATTTTCATTTATATTCAACATAAACAAAATATAAATCACAAATATTCTTAAAAGGACTAGTTTTTGCTTCCTAAAAATTACTTTTTTAATATTTATTGCTGTATAACAGAATTCTATAATTTATGCGACAGTGAAAAAAAAATTATGATTATCCAAATTAGTATACCATAGAAAATTCATCTACATACAATATTTTCTATCACATATCAACGGATGGGACCATAAAATCTCAGTTAATGATTCTCCTTTAATATGAAATAATTTTGATTGGAATCAATTAATATTACGAGAGGATTGAAAAGATTTGAAGTTCGTAATATTTTATTTTGATTTATTATTCAATTTCTATTTTGACAAAGTTAAGCCGATAATTTTTCATTTCATTGCAGATATGAATTTTTGTATGTAGAATAAAATGTTTACATCAATACTATAAGTATAAATAAATCGAAATTATTTGAAAAATTGCTTTTACAATTTCCTTCCTTGGCTACTAATCATTTGAAATTTAATTTAATATAATCAATAATTTTTAACAATCGCTAAATATTTTCCTGCCTATAATTTTGAAGTTTTAATTTACTTTACTGTGGATGAAATAATTTTTATCCTACGAATGATAAAATTATATTTTATATAAACTAATAAATTATGTTTCAATTCTTTTCTTGTCAAAATAAGGATGCCATAGTCGTTTTACAGAAATATGTCCTTTATTCGTGACAGAATTTTGTTTTAGTTAATTATATGAATCCAAATCAGAAATTCATAATTTTACTGAAACATAATTTGTATCTGTAATTTCTGTGTCATTTTACAAACAAATATTAAAAGTCCAAAAAGGAATATTTAAATTTTAAAAATATTTTATAAATTTATTCACTAATTCTTTTTTGTTTTCATAATTTAATATTAGAATTAAAAATAATTTCAGTTTATCATATTTTAAATATTTGGAAATGTTACAACACTATCTTAAACAGATTATAGTGCAAAAATTAAATGCTCAAAAGGTATTTTACCCTAAATTTAGGTGTTATTCAATGCAGGAATATATTTAATGCTATATACTTTCGGTTATGTATATAAAATTTTCGTTTCAATCACTAACTACGCACTACTGCGAATGGTTTTGAATATGCATTTACATTAGCACACAAACTATTTTAATGGTCAACCAACTTCACTAAATTCACATCACCTTCATTATAATGGCCAGTGGATTTTATGAATAATTTCAATTTTGTTTATACCACGACACGTTAGAAGCAATAGTGCAGGATATGCAATACATTTATGCAACCAAAATATAATTTACCATAAAATATATCATTGACATTGAATAGATATGATAATTTGCATATGGGCATAATTTAAATCGAACTGGGCGTTATAATAGTTATAAAATAAATTATGAAATAAATTATTGAAGTTGTTGGTATTTTTATATAATGGAAGATTATGTATTAACTTATCTCAACATATTATCCCATAGTTTAATACGAAATGGTTAATGTATTAAAAATATAGTAAATTTATTCAAAGAGAATTGTAAAATCGAGAAAATACTGAATTTGATTCAACTATTAAATTGATTTGGTAAATTTTTAAAAATTATTTATAAGAAACAAATTAGCGTATTCAAGAATTTCAACTTACTCTAAAGGAATACATTTCGACTGATCAATTAATATGAAATTTCTTACTTATGCCAAATTATGACAAAACTCAAGCATTACGATATAATTATATTTATCAAACAACTCAACTTATAGTCAACCAATAGTGTAACCGATACAATTATTGACACCCTTAAGAAAAATTTGAGTTAATATACTTTAATCTAATCTAAATGCGTTTTTAGACTACTGTAGGTACATCAAGCTTTAGTTATTTATATATTAATAGCTATCAATTGCATAATAGGAAAAATTATGTTAATTCACAATTTAATATTTTATCTATAAAGTGGAAAAAATATAAATTGTAGCCTATTGTCACTGTGATATAGCCCTATTAATAGCTTACCAGTACCATAGTATTAATCGATATACTGATTGTTTAATATATCTATTTATATGGTTAGAAGGATAGCTATTGATGACATAGTAATAAATCATTAAGAAGAAAAAAAAACTCAATAATTATTTAACGCTGATTTGTTATAATTTATTTAAATTATAAAAATACTATACAAAGTGTATAGAGGTGTCAATAGCTATGCCGAAAATTGTGTGTCAATAATTGTATCGATTATGCTACTTAAACATTATTTGCAGTATATTACTACAAAAATTGAAGGATTATTTTAAAATTTAACTTGAGAGCTCACAAGGATTTTAAAAAAAAATTAGACATGTATGGCTTTATTGAAATAAAGAAATATTAATATAATAGAATTATGATTTCTCAATAAATTGCTGACAAATAATCAGATTTCACTTACTAAATTTGTAATTATATTATTTCTTCATACATGAACATGATATAAATTATAATTTTAACTTGTACTATAAAATATTTAAGCCTCAGGTTCATATTAAGGCCTCAGCGTGTTATCATTTCAATAATTTAAGTAAAACTCAATTTTTTTTAAATATATTTTAGAAATGTGCAAATTTTATACATAAATTTATAATTCATATAAAAACTTTCTCGTTTCAAATATTTTAAAGTACGATGTTTTTTATTTTATTTTTGCAAAATGCTAATCAGATGGAAGTGTCCGTACTTTGGTAATCTGTATTCTGATATTATTTACTATGCCTTCAGCACGAATCATATTGTTTTCGCTTACATTTTACGTTACTCTTTTTCTTATTGATTTTATTTTCTAGTTTTCTTTTAGTATAATATTATGATGGCCTTTTTTAAGTAATAATTTTTATTTAAATTGGTCCCTGTAGGCCAACGGGGCGGGTAATAATATTTTTTTTATATTTCTTTATTTTTTAACATATATATTTACAAAAAAATATTTCAGAATATTTAAGGCTATGAAATGAAAACTAACCTGTTTTTTATTCCAATAAAAAAGCCTCTGATTCGTTAAATTATATAAGGATACTTTCCTTCAAGGTATCTTTTTATATCTTAGATAAATGGTTATACTAAAATAAATAAAATTTTTGATTTTGTTAGATTTGATATTTAAAATATCAAGAAACATTTATAATATAAAAAGAGACCAAAATCGTTTCTGAAATTTTACATTATATTTTTATGTTAATTTCATTTTATTAGATTGTTTATGCTAAGTTAAATATTTGATTTCTACGTAACGTTTTTCATGAAATAATCTTCTATTAATTTCACGTTACACAACTAATCAGAATGAAGTTAGACATATCCAAATCAGTCACTAATATAATCCATTTACAACGGAGTACCTTTTTTCGATTCACATTGGAAGAGGATTCTTATAATTATGTAAACTATACTACATAAAACCATCAGCAGTTTTTCCAATTCAATGAATTCTTTAATAATATTATTTATGGTCAATGTACTGAACCACGTTCTACCAAAAAAAAACAACAACATATAAAACTTTATCTAATTAAAATTCGTTACCAAAATATGAATAACCAATATCATACCTGAAATTTTAAAATTAAAGATTAAATTGTGACTGGAATAACAAAAAGAGTAAAGTCTTGTTTTTTATATATACAAATAAATTGTAATAGAAACTTGTCATGTATCTTCCATCCTTTAAAAAAAAATGTTAGACACTATCACACTTTCAGGATAATTATTCACCGATATTACATAACATAAATGCAACTCGATAAAACATGATGTTATGTACATATACAAATTATTTGTTAATCTTATATCAGAATTTCCATCTGATGCCATTTGAAATTTGTATTCTTGTTTTGAACAAAATTATACAATTTCCTGGTTTTTGAATATCCTTGTTTTGGTAATTCATATTTTTAAATATATACACTAGAAACTATATAATAATTATCATAGCGATAGATATAATATAGCGTCCAAAATATATTAAAATAAATATTTATCAACATAAAATAGTAATATCCGTGGAATTGGTGAATTGTTAGACATTTAAATAAAGTATTCTGTGATAGTTAGCCACAATTTTTGAATATTTATATCTATAATAAAATTAACCTTGTTCCATGCAAAATCATTTATGATATCAAATGATTCAAAGAATCAATTTGAGCTTTGACTATCATAAATTACCATATGAAAACAAAGCTGTGAAATAAATTTGATAATTGCTTTATATTTAAGTCCTTTTAAATTCACGATTGAGTGCCACATTTTTAATTTACCTAAAACAAACAAACCATAAAGGTTTATCTGATTAGGTCTTTATCAAAATGTTTCTCAAATAAATAAATTATATCCCAATGTTTTTGTTGGTTGAATGATGTAAATAGACTATGAAAATTAATTAATTAACTATTTTCTTGTAAAATATAGAATTATAATAAATTTATATATTTTTGAGTCCGAAAATTATTTCCATATTAATTTGTGTTTATAATTGAATATGAATGATAAAAGTTAAAAAGAAATTACTTTTACTTTTGTCAATAACATCTGATTTATATACGATAACAGATATTCAATTGACATTTAAAGTGAGGATTAAACGTTTCTGTTGGTATCTATAAAATATTGTCAGTACAATATACTTTCTTCTAATTGTTATATTTTAACATAATTACTATGTTTTTTTAAAAAAAACATTTCGACATATTTTTTCCAGAAGGTTAAAAATTATTATCATATCAAAAATACGAATTTTTTAAAATAATTGTGACAATAATTGTAGCACATACTTCAATATTTGAAATCAATAAAATTTGCACTTTATTTTAAATGTATCTGACACAATTTCTGATCCATGCTTTAAATATGGGGAGATAAATTACGAAAATGATGTCAAGTATTTATTTATGAATGGAAAATATTCCATGTTACATTTTCAGCATTGAAAATAATTTTAATAAATATTTTATTTATACAATTTTTATGCTATATTTTACGCTACTACGATTGAAAACGTTTTTATTATCCTAAAATTAATATATTATGTAACAATATGCAAAGATCTAGAATATCATTTTAATTACTAGAAAGGGTCCATATAAATAATATAATAATTGAGCTAAACATCAATAAATGGCTGCCATTTATTCATTTAGAAAATTTAATAAACTTTATGCCGGCTTGCGGTAAGTACCGCACTAAACCGTTTTTATCATTGTCACTATATTACATACGTTAACGTTAGTCTAACAGTGTGTATATGAGTTTTGTTTGGAAATAATTAGATTAGATTAGATAAATGAGAGTGCTGGACAAATGTATTCCTTATGTAACCAATGAGGTCATTATTGACCTATTGCGGTACACTTTATCTTACAGATCTTCTACGAACTTTAGTTTATTAATAAATCTTACGATATTTATATGTCTAGGTCTGGTGAACAACAGATCTTACATAAGATGTGTTCGGCCATGAATTCCCCGCATATTCTGCAGAGGATTGAGATTTATATATCAAACTTATTTAGGTGCTACTAAATTTACTTTTGGAAATAATTAAGAGACAAATATGTTTTTTTTTTTGTATAATTATTAAAATTAATTCGTAATGCCAGAAATATAATATTGAAATCAATTTGAAAATTATATTATATAATTAAATATTTATAAAATATAGTTATAAAATACACAATTAAAATTCAATTTGCGTTCAGGTAATAAAATAAAAATTAAATTCATTGAATTCAATAATTTAATAATGATAAATTTAAACCATCAATAAATTAATAACTAATTAATAAAAAACCCCTGATGCATCAATTAATGGCGAATTACTTATAATAAATATAATTGAAAAATTAAATTTATTAATTTACCAAAAATTTATTAAAATAATATATATCAAAACTTTACCGAATAATTTTTATTAATATCGAAATCCTTATGGATAATTACAAATAAAAATATTTTTTAAATAATTAAAGTTTAATTCACAAAATTATAGATTAATTCAATAATTTAATAATTATTATCTTATTTTCAGCTAATATTTAAAATTTTACATTATTTTTAATTTTATAAGTAGATTTTCCAATTATCAATGATCTAAAATTATTTTCAAGGGAATTGCTTTAATTTTTTGATTAAAATGTAATTTACACAAAAAACTTATCAACAAAACATGAATAAAGCTTGAGTTACAATCAGGACGAAAGTCATAAGTCTCCTTACTGGTAAGTGAACGTTATGTTTACGTCGTATTTCCAGTGTACGATCTATTTAATTTGCAAATGTTATTAGAAATCTATATCCGGAATAAAAAACTGGATGGTAAGATCACAGTGAATCAATCCATTGAGATCTCTTGTCTTTTGGCGTAATCATTCAGTTCTTTAAAAACCTTCTTAAGCTAAAGCTAACCTACTATTTACTCTGATAAAAAAAAAATTATTTCCACAATTTAATATTTTTCTATAAAAATTATTTAAATATTACCAATAAATTGAGAACAATTTTTTATTATACGCACTAAATTTAACTTGCGACTCTGCAAATAATAAAAACAAAAGGACTTTCTTCATTTGTCAAGTTTATTTCATTAACTTTTTTCTGTAATTCGAGAAACGCAAACCTTGTAAGTGAATTTTGCTGAATTATCCAATTTTCTTATTAAAGCAATAATTTTTTATTATTATTATTTCTTTTTTTCTTTTCATATTAAACTTTTTTACTACAAAGATAGATGACTAAGCATTTTAATCATCAGTCAATAATTTGTTCAGATTTTTATTTCAGATGTACAGAAACTATAAGAAAAAAATTCGGTCAACACAAAAATGGTCCTAGTTGGTTAACATTTTTTTAGTATAGTCATGATCTAAAATTGGTTTTGATAATATTATTCGGTGTTGAATTTCTTTAATTATAATTGTGTCCTTATTTTAATCAGTTTCCGTCAAATGAAGTTATTTTTTAGCATTTTCATATAATTTATTATTATGACAACTTATAAAATTCAAAGTTGTAATTCTAAAAAATGTTAATTTTTAAAATTTATTTTAAAGAAGCAAAAACTGAGCCATAAAAATATTTCTATTAAAAACTACATTTTTTTTTTTTTTTTGCATATTATCTCAGTTGGAATTATGATTTAAACTGTCAAAATTAATTCAATTTTAAATCCAAGCTCTAGAAATATAAATATTTTTTATATTAAATAAAAACCTTTAATAGGTTTAGATATTATTTTACTAAATCAATTTCAATTTTATCGTTTTCTATTTTGATAACATTTTTAATATGGTTTCCATGATACTCTAAAAAAAATAATATTAATTTGAAAGGATTCACACAATTCAACTGTGAGTAATGGTATTGAACGTATGGTAACATAGTGTATAAATTACAGAATGATTTGCTAATGTATTTAATACCAAAACATTAAACAAATTGCTTTCTGTCAATCTCCTGTATTATTATGTTATATATATATATATATATATATTATCCTTATACTTTTATTTGTGGTAGTAAATGCAATTTATTTTAAATTCTTTTCAATGGTTTTTCTTTGGTTTCCAAAAAAAAAAAAACATAAATTTTCAAAATTGTGAATTGAATTGATTTCAATATAAAATTTATAGATTGTAGTGAAATTTCTTTATTTAATTTTTAATTACTACAATAAAAAAACAATGTAAATTTTATCATTGAAGATAAAGTTTCAGCGGTGTCCTAAATCAGTACGGTTGTGGTCACAATACTTTCAAAGAACTACAATTATGTTTTGAGTGAGTACGATGATAATTTGGTTGAATTTATAAAGTCGTCTCCAAAGTGATGAAGTCTGGATCAAGCTGCACATTCATACAAAATATGTTCAGCCGATTCTTTTTCGTATTCGCAATTCTATATAGATGTTTCTTCAAGTTACAGTATTTAGTAAGTAACCCGGTTTTGATTCGTACTACAAATTTGCTCATATCAAAGAACTCGTGTGTCAATCGAGCTAATTGATTAGATATGAATTGTTTGACAAGTAGAGTTCAAATGTTTTTGAATTTGTGAATTAATCCATTTTTTATTTCTAATTCTTTCGTGGCCTCATGATATGAGGTAAAATGGTATTGGGTTGGGGAATATTTGTTCTAATACTTTTCTTTCTATAGATAATCCGCTGCCGTATTTCTTCCAATGAGTATTAATCTGCTTGAGTTCACCACAACAATAGATTTGAGTTTTGAAAATTTATAGTTTCTTTTTATAGATTGCGGTTGGCAACCATAAATAAAAATGAATAATTTGTATTAGAATCAATGTCTTTTCGAATATTTATAGTGTAATTTTAGTGCCCTACAAAATTGTCTTCAACTGTATGGAAATTTATACTAAGCCACTAATCATATAATTTAGAGAACCGGATTTTTTAATTACACATAGCAACACTAACGACAAAATGTCTTAAATTTTTGGAATTGTACTAAAAAATCTTGTTAGAAAAATTCAATTCTAATCATGGAAAATGGAAAAACTATTCAAATATCTTTCTATATTTTACAAGATATTTAACATTTTATTAACAGATTATTTCATAAGTGTTAAAATCTGAAATTATTTATAGTAAGAAAATCTTTATTTAGTAAATTTTATATATTGTTATGTTCCGGCCTGGTACAGTACAAATTTATTAAATAAATGGTTGAAAATATAAATTTATTGGAATATTTTCATTAATATATTTAAGAATAAAAGCGAGAAGAAATTTATAAAATAAATTTATCAATTACGTAACTCATAAATATCAGAATCAGTTTCAAGGAAGAAGGTCATTTTGATCAGCTTTAATTTTAGGAAATTCTGTCAAAATCTTAAATTTCAATAAAAATATTTACTATAAACTTAAATTTCTTTGTGTTAAATACTTGCTAGATTTATTGAAACGAAACATGATATTAAGTAACACTTTGACGTTCACGTTTATATTATTAGTAGCTTAACATCGGCTCAACATCTAAATTACTCTACTCTAAGTTCTATCAGCTTTAAAAGTCCCAATAATAAAATTTATTATAATTAATACAAATACATTCCAAAGTAATGAGGTGTCAATAGCTGTTTCGCTATTAATTAATCAATAAATTTTTAAATATTTTAATTGTAATTTTTAATTTACACGGCGTAATACAAATAATCATTGTATAACTGGAAGCTTGTACTATTGATGTGGATAATTTTGATATATTTCAATGTTGTCTTTAATTACTTAATCAAAGCTGTTTTGACAACACTTTTTTCTATTTCATATATTCTCAAAATCATTTTTCAATTATATATTTGAAAAATATTGGAAAAATCAATTTGACATCGTAATTTATATACAACTCATTACAAAATTATTTATATTTTTATTAATGTTCTTATTAATTGAAAATGTTCACGAAAATAATCAAATTACTACAATTTTACCAAATTCTTTGGCAAATTTACACTTATTGAAATAAATATAAATTATTTCCTTTAATTATTTCATCCACTTAACACAAAGAACAAAAAAAAATCAACCCAACAATTTTCCAATTTATTTTACCCCAAATTTTATTGCATAAGTAAAAACCAATTTCGATTCTAATTTATTATTGTAATTCATTTAGATTCCAAATTCATTACTAAAAATTATATTTGATAATTATTTTATAACCATTTTTATAATATTCTTCACCGGAAACTGTTAAATGAACTTCATTTCTATTTTCTATTTCTTATTTTTACTATATTTATTGTTTAATCGTTTCTTCGTACCAATAAGAATAAAAGTCTGCGTTAATTGTAATTTAACAACAAAAATTCTTTCAGTTGGCCTTGAGGTTTGCTTACTAAACGATTCGTTGTAATCGAAAGATATGGGTTCGATATTTATTGTATTGAGCTATTAATATTTGAAGTAGGTTAATTAGTAATGTTTGCTGGTAGTATTTTCATTGAAACGATTAGTGAAGGAAAATAATTAATAAATTCAGACTAATAACATCAATAATTATAAGCTTTTTTATTGTTTTTGGTCCAAAATTTGCTATATAACTTCTGATTTTCTGATAATTATATACAAGTTTTGCAAATAAATTATTCGTAATGACATTTATGTATTTTTTGGTTATAAATTAATTAATAAATGTTTATAAATGTTAAGAAAAATTGTTTGAAATATGCAATATAATTATATGTAAAAATTAATTTTAAAGAAAATAATTAAATTATTTCATATAAAAAAGCAAATACTAATAAGTTAAGTACAAGTACATACTAAATAAAATTATTTAAGAGTACGTGCTGAAGAATTGAACGAAAGACGAGTTTAAGTTTCTGTAAAATCATTTCTACTTTCATATTTATTAACAAAGTTATATAATTGCTTTTTCTGCTTAAGATAAATGATATGTAAGCTAATATGCTTAAGTAAATCATAAATCATTAATCTTCCAGTGAATGTTTTCTATTAAATAAGAATTTATTTAACATCATAATCAATAACCAACCCTTTATTTATAGCAGAATAAAAATAATATGAAATAATGTAAGATTGTGAAAATAATTAATAATAATAAAATTTATAAATTAAATAAACATCAGACCATTTATGCTGTACTGGAGGGGGTATACACAGTGGTAAAAATAAAATATTCAATTAAGGCATGCAAGTTCTTTCATTGTCAATAGCAAGTCCTTTTATCGTTTCAATTATTTATTTATTTAAATATTGATAACAACTATAAATATTACAATGAATTTATGAATAACACATTTCAAATTAATGAAAGCTGCAGTAGTTTAATCTAAACCTAAAAACTTAAGGTGAAACATTAATAAAAACCGGCATCCAAAATATGTGAAAAAAGTAAATGAAAAATTGATTTCAATTTCTATTTCTTAAATTGATCTTTTCATTACATAATACTTTATAATTGTTTTGACATAGCTCCTCGTAAAAATTGGTTGAATATATTTTTAGTTTAAAGAAAATGAATTAACGTTTTTCTTAATAAATCTTAAGCTTCATATAATGTTATTCATTTACAGATTGAAAAATGAAAGAAAAATATATTTTCAAAGTCATTACAGCTAATTTTTCATTATTTTGGCGATTAATTAAAATCTATATTTCAAAATATCGTATAGTTAAATTCTTGGTAATAAATAATAGTATATATTAAAAATATTGAAATCTTATTTTTATTTCAATATTTCTCACTTAAGTTTATTTGGGACTACCACAATATTTAATATTTTTTTCAAAAATATAGAAATTTTTATAAGAGTTCTTAATAAAATTTTTAAAAATCTGCATTATATTATAATAAATGACTCTCGATAATAAATTTTACTTGACATATGCGATATCCGCAATAAAATTATATTATTATAAAAAAAATTTCTTTCCAGTCTAGCTAGATTTATAATAGAATAATCTGAAAGTGATAAAAATTGCATATTTCCAAAATTATAGATAAATTTATTAAACGATTTTGCATAAAAGTTGACAAATTCTTTTTTGACAGTACAAAATAGATTTGCCAATAAATTTCAATCACTTTTCAAATCAAAATCAAAATTTTTCTTGTATTTAATGAAAATTTGGATTAATAAAACGAAATTATACCAACAAAAAGTTCAAATAGGCAGAAATATATGACAACATTTAATTAGCGAGGGAATTCTGAAGTTTTACTTATAATTAAGTCAAAATTCATTGGATTAGATCCCCTATAATTATATCTATATATAGAAATTTATAGTCTACTTTACGTAAACCATTTTCTTTATTTGTAAATAAATCATTCAAATTTCCTAATACACCTAAGTCCTAAAATAATAACCCAATTATCTTTAGACGTGTCATTATTTCCTTACATATGATTCTATTTTTAAAAGAAGTCAATAATTGGTATTACATTTATATGAAAATAGACTTCCTGCTATTACGGTATTGTCAAACAATCAATATAATCTAATTGGATTCTGCTTAAGATTATTTATGTATTCAACATTTATTTTCTTTCATAAAAAAAAATGTAGATAAGACCATTTTTAGGCAATGTTTGAATAAGTTTATTTGAAGCAGAAGCTTTCATGTTTTATATATTATTATCTATTGAAATTGAAATTAAAAAGATTTTTTTTTTTCAAAAAGCAAATTAGCAAATTACATGATATTGTTTTGAACCATGGAGTCCTATTTGAATTTACGTTAATTAGATTAATTTTTTGAATCTTTTGTGTACGTAATTTTCTCAATAAATTATTTTTCTTTATTCAGACTGAATGAATGATGATTTTCTATGTAACAGCACAGTAAGTCATATAGAAAAAGTGATATTGGATCATAGAATATTTTTAATTACTAATATAAATACTAAATCTAAGATATTTGAAATGACTTTTGAGTTAAAATGTAAGGCATAATTTATAGTTAAAAGATTTAAATATGGAATTTAGTCAGCTGACTTTTAGCACGATTGTATTATTGGATATAGAAAAACATTAAAGAAGTTTCTGGAAATTTGATATGACCAATACTCTACTACCCCATCAAGAGAAGCAGATTTTTCTATTTTTGAATTCAAAAAGAATAAATTATGTAATGCAAACATTATTTCATAAATTGAATGTAAATTTTGAGAACTGAACCGTAAATCAAAAGGCATTGATGAATAGATTATTGATGCTACAATAAATCATACATTGTTCACAAGGACTTATAAAATTGTAAAAAAAATCAGACAATAAAAATTTATTTAACATCAAAGGACATTAACACATAAATATGAATCATAAAAACTTCAATAGTCGAAAAAATATCTAAAAAAAAAAGAATTATAAAAAAATCTGTGAAATATACAAAAATCCAAGAATTAAAAATACCCACATGAATAAAATTATTTTTTAAAAAAACTGTTTACCCCATAAATATTCAAGTTAAAAATTATCCTTGAAAGGAAAATAATTGAACTAAAAAATCTCAAATCCAATTAATAAAATTATTTATGTGAAAATAAATTTGTATAAGTGATTCAATTATAAATGAAAAATATAAAATTAAAATAATAATTGAAAAATCTAAAAATCTTAAATACGATTACAAAAACAGCCTGGAAAAATCATTTTTGAAAAAGAAAAGTGCTTAAATTTCCAATTGATTGAAAATTTTAAAATTCTCTATCATTAAAATTATGACTTTCAATTATAATTACTTTATAATTCTTTAAAATTAATTTTTTTTATTTTTAATTATTTCGTATAATTCATTTTTAATAATAATGATATTAAAATATAATTATCAATTTAATGAAATAAATTTATATAAAATGAAAGACCAATAATTAAGTTAAAATTATTAAAATTATTTTAAATATCGTATAAGGAAGACGTGTGAATGTGAAATATAATATTATTTTAATATCATTTTACGTCACTTTATTAAAATATATTACTTCCGAATTCCAATAAACTTTTATAGTTATTGCTTTTGATTATATTCAATTTAAATGCTGCCAGCAGATCGGAAAATATAGGAAATTATATTAATTCAAGGCAATAATTTATTTATTTAATATTTTATCGAAACATAATTTCTCATTATTTCCATTTTATAGATATTAAATGTACCAAATAAAGGATGTAATATTTATCTTATTTTTTAAATAACTTTATATTTTGTATATTTTCCTGGAAAGTTTCAATTCAATTTGTTTTAGAGCAATGTAAAATTATGAGTGTAAAGTCAATTTTGTTATTGACTTGGATTGAAGAAAAACGCTTTGTAATAAATTAATACTCAATTGTGCATTAAGTCACGGGTCTTCAGATGGACACATCAATATCACTCTAAATTTGGCTCAGCTTTATCAGTAATAAAATTTGCAATATATAATTGAGATTTTAAGGCTGGGGCAAATGGGAACGATTCGGTTATTAGCTGACAAGAAATATTTCACTATTAAAAGGAATTAGAATGTTGCAATTAATGTTGCTTCATTATAAACAAACTTACGATTTCGAAACTTTATAAAAAACTAGTAAGAATAACGTACATACAATAAAATATCACGAAACTTCTTTGAGGAGGCCAAGATTCGATTTCAACCATTACAAAATTCTATTTATATCAATTACATCAACACAGATTTTCTCAAATTATCTTTTAACTATTTTATTATTATTAATTCAAGCTTTAATATTCCTGCCTCCCCCAATGCCTTGAAAATTGCTCTATCCGATGCTTTCCTTTCCCATCTCTCATCAATTTAAACATTTAATCAATTTAAATTACATTTATCGAAAATGTTAAATTTAAACATTCATTCATAAAACTGATTTTGAATTGAATGTTAGAGTAAATACAAATGGCATAGAAAATATTCTGTAAATAAATTAAATATTTATCAAATCAAATAAATATAACAATTTTGTATATAATTAATTACCTTGCCTCTGTAAAACGAAAAATTATCTAAAAGTTATTTCTTTGTACATAATTATATTTACATGCTTCTATATTAAAATCTAAATAATAAAAAAATAAGTTTTCAGTTATTTAGTTGAAAATTATTGATCAATCAAGAATACTATCTAACATTATCCTTTTTCCAAACATATGTTACAACATAATATCTAAATATACCAGATGTTTCAGACATAAATTCAATTTCCAGAAAACTTACAAGATAATAACAATAAAGATAACTTCTTTAACTTTATGACTTAATACAAAACTGAAACCATAAACTGCATGGACTTTAGACAAAAATAATATAAGTTTAAATTTAGAAATTTAATACAGCAAAAAAAAAACATACTTTAAACTTTGTAATCATAAAACATGAGAAAATAGTTTTACTTCTATCTTTATTTGTTCGTTTAAAGCTTAAAAGTTTATTATGTTTATTGAATGCAATTTATAATTTACTTTTGCATTAAATTTCGTTTAGCTAAACGAGTGTACTACAAAAAAAATTTAAAATTATTTGCTACAAAATATTAACAGTGTACTACAGTTAACAGTTTGTAAGGATTTTTAAACTACAGAAATCTTATACTTTGGTATATCCATAAAAACAGGATTTTAAACTAATTTTTCATAACTCCTTGTAGCTGGGAATACTATTTAAAATTCCTTACAATTTAATATTATAATTTATCACATTATAGACTGGACCATTGTTCATCTGGATATTCTTATGCATCAATTTGTTTAATATAACTATTTTATAAGAAACACCTGAGATGTGGATAACATAAAGAATTTTCAAAATCATCTATAAAATTACAAAATTCTTGCCATATTTAAATATCTAACAGAACATACAAAAATTTAGTATTCACATTTTTTTTTTTCGAATTACTTCAAGGATGAATAGTAAACACCAATTTATTTATTATTTATTTATTAATAGAAACATCTAAAAAAAAATATGTTGGGTTATTTATACGGTTAAATAAAATGGGGGAAGAATGAAGTTAATATTTATTTTTCTACTAGTTTCGTCAACACGCTTGTAAAATTCTATTTAACGTTTACTTTTATTAAATGAAAGGATATCCTTTGAACGGAAAGGGAAAGAAGAAATTGATTATTTACAATGCCGGATGCTTATTAGAAATGATTTCTTTACTGTTTTCGTGATTGAAAAAAAATAATATTCATAAGGGGTTGTGAGTGATTCTACGTAAAAGTATACACAAATGAAAAGCCTGTTAATATTTTCATTGAACCATATTTTTTTACAAATCAAATCAGGTTTAAGTTCAAAATTTCATATGCTATGAGTAATGTATTTTGGAATTTTTGATAGCGACCTCACTAAATTTACTTATTTATCTGTTATCCATTTTTAGGCATCAACTAAATTACAAAACAGTATCCTAAATTCCATTAAATTCGAAGTATTAAGATAATGATTCTATCGCATTTTTGTGGGAAACGTAATACAAAAATTGTTTGAGAAATTTCCATTTTTCCAACCAACCTTTTCCATCACAACACATAATGTATTCCATAACTTCTCGTAATTTCTGAATTAGTTCCAAGTTATGGCAATTGTGTAGAATCATATTATTTTTTTTAAGTCTAAGTTGTAGTGTGAATAAAATAACAGAATTATTTATCCGGAAGAAGGGATGATATTTATTAAAGCCCTACTGGTAATTCTAAATATAAAAGTATCTCAATAAAATAAGCTTTATAATGATACTACTTGTCATATTTGATAATTTATTTATATAAATATTTGATCTTTTGGATAAATATAATTACAAGTTAGAATAATACAGAACGGAATTCTAAAAAAAAGGGAATAGTTTATTTAAGTATTTGGCTTATGTAATAAGTTTAGGATATTATTGTGTATATGAAAAATGGATGAAAATCAAGTCGTAAAATTCAATTTTAATTTTTTTATTTTGTACATACAATTTCACTTGACTTACCTGAAATATATAAATTAACTAGGATTCATGAACTAGGATTCATTTCAATAAATATAACTAAAAAGCATAGAAATTTTAAAAATTAATGATTTAGGTAATGTAACTTCGACCAATTGATTTATGAGTTGATTTGTAACTTCGAACAATTGATTTATTTATTTTCCCAAGTGTTTACGTCCTAATATGCCCTAACAAATTTCTTCTAAAAATTGTGTATAAAAATGTCCTTGTAATCTCAATCTTTTCAATTATTATCAACAGCCATCAAAGTTCTACTTTCCTGTCAGTACTGCTAGCAATATACTCATAATAATTTTAGTTATTAAATCTTTTCAAAAATTACAAGCTCCAAAAGTGTTTTCCAACACATCAAAGTTTTAATATACATTTTGATATCCGGTACTTCATTCGTTCAAATTAAATAATTGATGTAGATTTAATTAATTGGAAAATGAATTAAATATTATTTTAATGAAATACAAATTATTTTAAATATTTCATTACGGATCATATTTACTTAAATATATAGAATCAATATTCTTAATTTCATTTGCGCCCAGTTGCAGTTTCTATTTGATTTAAAAATTTTAAAATGCTTTTATTTTAATTGGAATATAAAAATTGAAATGTAAATTTACTCAAATTCTTTTTAATAATTTAATAAAGTAAATAAAATGAAATAAATATCAAATGAAAACTAAATTTTATGTTGAATTTATGTTATATCAAATATAATTGAAATTTTGAAAATTGCTTGAGGAAAATGTTTTCAAGAGTAATAATTTCAGGAAGGTTGAATTTCCGTTGTTATAGTTTTAAAATTGGCATTGTATAATTTGTTAGGTAAATATTATTTATAAATAGTTTTACTTAAAAATTGTATGCATTTGATTAATAGAAGCTGCAAAGTTTAGAGGCAATTTTGATTTTCCGGAATTAAAAATATTTTTTTTTACTCTAATAAACAATTAATTTTTAGTGATCTGCTTTTCGTATTTAATTGTTGTCAACAGTCTGTAATTGTTGTAGTAATATAACTGAAAAATTTACCATCCCTATAATTTTGAATAAAAAATTTTCAAGCTTCATTATTGTTTGGAAAGGAGTTTTTTATGTAAAAATTCTTAATAATTAAAACACGCTAATTTTTATTTAAAAACTTGATGAAAAAATAAAATTGGTATGCCAGCTAATAGAAAGTGCATTAAAAAACCATATTAAGAATATAAAATAAACTTTTTCAACCGAACCAATTATTTTTCTTCCATATTAGTGAAGTGATTTTAAGTTCAGCTACTCTCATATTTCGAATAACCAAAAAAAAACAATAAACAATGAAGCATTTAAAAAATACAATTATTTCAATCAGTATTAAAATATGTGTCCCAATCAAAATTTGGAACGGCTTTTTTTCAAAGCTGTCACATCCTTCAATCCATCATAACGAGTCTTAGTAATCTCTTTCCGATTAGCTTTGGTTTTTCTGCAATAAAACTGTTTTTAAATTTTATTTTCTTTAGAGTCTCTAAAATTATGCAGAATAGACATGATTTGATCAGTGTTGAGATCAGATAATGGTATTTAAAGAACTAACTCAGATAATAATGGTATGTAAAGCAACTAGCTACGTTCAAGCACAAACTAGTTTGTGGTTCAAGTCACTTATTAGTTTGTAGTTCAATTTCTTATGCTGTCAATAAACATTTTCACTTAAGTTAAATTGGGATTTAAATTAAAACTTAATCAAAAACTTACCAAATTAATAATTAAGTAATTGTACAAAAACTCCATCTTTAAGCTCAATTTTTCAATATTAGCGATTGTCATTTCAGTTGCTCTCATATTTCAAATATCTTTTAAAAAAATTAAACTATGCTGCATATAATTCTGTCCAGTAAAAACATTATTTTTTATTAATTTTCTAATTTATATATATTTTCTTATGTCTATACAATAATTTATCTTTCTATCAATTTGATTTTCACTTTCATACTTTGTTCCCCTCTTAGTTTTTTATTCTTCAGTGTCTAAATGATATTTAATTTTTATTTACTTTATTTCCTTTTTTTTTTGTTTTTTTCTTGTAAAAATATGAAACATTTCTAAACTAAAATAATTTTCTTACATAAATGTTGATAGAGATTCTGATTTTCGGCTATTTTAGCCTATTACACAGTCTTAACAGGGTCTACTTTCAAAATAATTGTAAGTTATTCCGAAAAGAACAAAAAAAGAAAAACTAAAAAACAGAAAAATTAAATTTAATATTATTTATTACTAGTTTCTGGTATTGATGTTATTTCGACTTGATTATTTATGGGAGACGTTACAGTACTTTGCCGATTTTCTAACCATTGTATTGATTGACTTGGAGCGCTATTATTACTATTATTATTATTATTATTACTATTACTATTATTATTAATATTATTATAAATATTAATATTATCATTATTATTATTATTAATTTGTGCTGATTCTCCACTAATATTCCAGTCACCATTATTAAGGTCACTATATGGCGGTGGTGGTGGTCCCCATATTCCAATTGGATAACCACCTATATATTGAGGGGGTCCCATAAAACCATTCCAACCTTGAAAATCTGATGTATTATTATTATTATTATTTCTAGATGATAATCGTGCATGTTGAAATGAATTTAAATCTAAATTACGTTGCCATGGCATACGTGGCCATCGCCAACCATTTCCATTATTTTGTGATAATTCATTATTATTATTATTATTTTCTGTATCACTACTACCACTCATACAATTAACATCTAAACGATTTAAATTTGGCCGGAAAAAATTACCATATTCATGTTGTCCAGCAATTGTTAAAAATTTATTTTCATCAGCTACACCATAACTATCCCTCCATGGATATTGGCTAGCAATTATATTAGCTGGCATATGTGTATATGGATAACCTGCTGTTGCAGTAGCCTGAACATGACAATGTTCACAATAACCACATACTCTATTATTACCGCGTAGATCATTAGATTGTAATTGGTGATGACAATTATTATGATGATGATAGTGTGAGTTTATTGATGGTGGCTGACCATTATAATGGCTTGCATGTAATAAACGAAAACGCATATCCAATTGCTCCCAATATAATTTCTTACGTTCGTGACTGCAATAATATGTTAAAAAAAAATAAAAAAATATTTTAATGAAAATTTTAAATATTAAATTTTTGTAGAAATATTTACCTGAATAGTAAATAAGATAACATACAACAGAACACAGCCACTAAAACTCCAGCTATTGAAAGACCAAAAATAGCTTGTAAACATGAATATAAATCACCTTGGGCAACACGACAATCATCCACAGCATCAAATAGAAATTTTCTACCTGCAAATTTTACCATAGAATGGATAAAATTAATTGAATTTTTTTTTTAAATATTTTTTTTTTATACCGTCGTCCTGCTGGTTTTCATAATGTGAATAACAAGTACATATCCTTGTGGTTATTTTGTATTCACAATTTAAATTAAGATCTTGTAATCTGCTCATATGAAGAATTTTTGTTGTTACAGTAACCGCAGCACAGGTTACAGCAGACACAGCACTGCTGATTCCAGAAAAATAAATCTATAAAAATAAAAAAAAAACAATTTAAATTTTTTATTACAGGACAATAACGACAAAATAAAAATAATAATGTTTATTTTTAGAATCATCCCTTCAAAATTCATGGTGGACATCAGAGGTTGGATTCGACAATTCTATGTCAAGAATACAATAAATAATTGGAAAATATGAATTTGTGTATTCATATTAAAACTTGTATATTAAATAATGAAAAATACAAGTTTTATTAACAAACTATTTGAATCAATTTAATGTAAAATTGAATTTTCTAGAAAATTTTGTAAGAGTTTATTGAAAATTTACATCTTTTAAAACTATTTTATTAAAATTTAAAGAAACTTTAAAAACAGAAAGGTGTAATTAATTTAATTTTAATTGACAATTTCCAAAAAAATAATTAATAAAGTGTCTTTTTTTAACAAAGTCTATTCAAGGATAGTCCAATCAAATATCAAAATATCCTTATCCTTCCTGGACAAGAAAGATACAAGATCTTTTAAGTTTTTAAATTTCATTACAAGTTTTAATTAATTAATTTTTAATAAAAATCAAAATTATTAAATTAATCATTATTATACTCACCATGCAACTGTAACGATTCCTCCTCTTTGCGAAGCTTAAAATACACATACCAGTCACAATAAGCTGAAAAAATAAATAAAAATAATTAAACGAAATTTGTATTTTTATTTAAATAAAAAATATAACAGATTTAAAGAAAATGGCATCATCATCAGCTAAAGAAAATTTAAAAGAAAATTTTCAAATAATTTATGCAAAATATTTAATTCCCCCCCCCCCTACTTAAGGGTGAGACATCTTCCCTTCATATTAAAATTCACAATTTACAATGAAATTAAATTGTCTACTTAACTTTGTCAAATTAAAAATTAGATAATAAATCAAAATAAAATCTCCTCAATCCACTCAAAATATTAATGGGTTCTAATCAAAATAAAATTATGCTGTATTCAACAAAAAAAAAAAAATCATTATAATGCTACCGCCCGTCGATATGGGAGGGATATAATAAATGTACGCCATTGTAATTTCTATTTGGAGATGGGTTTGTACTTTAGGGCTAATTTTGATCAGCGTGAGGTTAGCTATTCAGTATCGTATAAACAATTTCATTATAATACAGCAAAAAAATAACAAAAAAAAATATTTTTTTTTTGTGAACATTTTATTATGTTATCTTCTTAGATTCAAATGCAGATAAAATTTTCTTCTACCCAAAATTAAGGCCAGAAATGATTTTGTTAAAATTTATTTGGATTGGTACATCCATGATTTTCATTGTCTGGTTTTTAGATGATGAATTTATAATATAAATAGTTTCAGAATAAATTAAAAATTTACCAATAAAAAAGTTAATTTCTTGTTTTAAACCTCGTTTTAGTAAACTTTTTTTTTAATCTAAACTAGTATATTTAAAGAATAATGAGAACTAAGCGAAAAGAAATAGAAAATAATGTCAAAATATTCTTAATTTTGAGACCTTAGATAACTTGGACATGAATATTAAATGATTTTATTCTTCTTTTCACAATTTTACATATTATTATAAACCTTGGTAAAATGTTGATTTTCGAATTCAAATTTATTTATTGGTGTTTCATTAACATCAAATAATTATATGCCATCCAGGACAACGACACAATTACATTGATTTAAATCAAAACTACTGGGGTGAAAATATTATCCCAAATTATAAAAAGGAATATAAAAAAAATAAAAAAATTTATTTGATTAAATTACGTCTTTCAATATTAAATTGAACCCGTGAATTTAAAATTAGAATTTTTCTTTGCGTAGCCAAATATAAAATGTACATAACAAATTAAACAGAATTTTTTTTTTTTTTTTTGGCAACATAAATTTGAAATTCAAATTAATGTTCTTTTCAGAAACATATTCTAAAAATACCTCATTTAAATTAATAACTCAATTAATATAAAATTTAAATTATGACAATAATTTAATAATTTATTTACAAAAAAGCAAACCATCTGCAATTGATAAGATAAGAAAATTTCAATGTAGAAAACAATTATTGCATAATGATGTCGAGAGTAAAACGTTTACTAGTTAAAGATTCAACAAATGAAATATATTTTTTTTACAGTGTGACACTAATTCCTCAGAAACTGTAGCGATTTTAAATAATTAAAATAAAAGATTTGTCATTATAGGGTCATGATTTATATTAAAACTTGTTCAACCAAATGTATAATAGTAGAGTTAAACTCGACGGACGCAACGGACGGAATACTGATTGAAATGTCAAAAACGTAGAATCCCAAAATGAGGGTGGCAAACTAAATACGTTCTTCCGTCGTTGCTATTTATTTTGAACTTTTTGCTAACCTAACTTTTTCGAAGTTTAAAAAAAAAAAAATCGAAGTTTTTGTATCTAAGTTGGAAACATTAGAGCTAATTTATTGTACCCTGGTTACGTGTTACATAATTTTATTTCACAAATACACACAAAAATTACTTATTAAAAAAACGTTTCACATCTCAGCTGCTTATGACATTTTAGTCCGTTGTAAAATAAAAAATATTAAAATTAAATCAACTTTAATACGTCGGTTCCGTCGTTGCGTTGTTTTTCCGTCGAGTTTAATTACTTTCATATGTTTTCATATATTTTAACTTTTTTTTTGGTCATTTCAATCAGTCGTCCGTCGAGTTTAACTCCACTATAAAGATTTGTAGGAATGTGTATTATGCTGCCCATATAATGTACAACCTGATGGTTAATATGTTTTAAATTTTAAATACACAAATTAATTTGGTTCCCAACAGTCAAACATATAAAAATTAAAATATTTTAATATTTCTTCAACCGATCGTCAAAATGGTTGTCAACAGGTTAATGTTGTATAATGTATGGGCAGCTATACAGACTACATACCCAATAATTATCTAAATTAATATTGTAATTTATTACAGAGAATTGATAATTGAAAGTTTTGTATTTTAATTTTCTTCTTTCAAATTATTTTTTTACAAAACTATGAGTTTAATATTTTAACACCGTAACTCTAATTTCTTAGCACAAATAAATCTTAAATATTTCAATGTATTTTTAGTAAAAATCTTTACATTTCCATCTAATTTTTTATACTAGTACAATTTATATCACTTTTTAAAATCTACTTAAATTATTTTGTTAACTTCAAGCTGCCCAAATTTTATTTAAATTTAAATAATAAATTACGTTTCCCCACACTTTCAAGCCAAACAATTTTCTTAAATTGTTTCTTTACTAATAATATTTTATTCTCTACAAACATAAACACTACTAAAAAAATACAAAACTTAATAGGATAATAGAAGGATAATTTAAAAAGTAATTCGAAAAATAATAATTTTATCAAAATAAAAAGGGCAGACTAAAGAAAATTAATTTTTTAATCCAATTATTTCGAATTGTCGCCAAAAACTTTTATTTGGTTAAGTCCAGCAAAAAAAAAATCATTTTCGTCCTTGTACAAATAATTATAATAACTTTATTCTGCTCGTTATCATAGTCTGTTAAAGTAACTTTTATTTTTTCGTTAAACAAACCTTAAAGTAACACCAGTATAATAAAAATTTCATAATACAAATTTACATTTCCTATTTTCATTAGCTTTTTAGAAAATTTCTTTTAAGTTTTCCAACAAAAAATCGGTAAATTAATTTTTTTTTCTTCATGAGATAAAAATATCTAAATTAAATTTTCACCAAAAAAAAATTTTTTTTTTTTGCATTTCTAGATTTAAGGATATTTTTTAAATAGAAAATGTGTGAAAGGAAAAAAATTATTTAGATAATATATAAGTATAAGAAAATGAAAGAAACATTTTTCTTAAGAAAATTGTATCCTAAAATTGTTCAAATTTGTGTCAGTGTATTTCGTTTTGGAAAAAACATTAAATAAAAAATGGAAAATTCTCGTCGTATATAATACAAAATATCCTTGTAAATTGTTTTTGTAAAAATATACAGAAAAATTTCATATTATACAAACTGGGACAGAAATAATATATTCAATTATTTGTGTTTTTGTAAATATTATTAAATCTAGACGTCCTTCAAAATGAAATGCATATAAAGGAAAAATTATTTTGGTAAGAATATTTTTAAAATGTTTGAAATGTAAAATATAGAAAAATGACGGGATATTTTTATTTAGATTACAATTTGTTACAAACTTTATATAAAAATTTAATTAGCCAATGTAAATTTTATCTTATAAATTAATTTTGAAGCATATTTTACATAATATTTCAAGTAAAATATCACCAGTAAATTTAAAATATTAATAGTAAAAAGAGAAAATACTGACATAAAAATATTTTTAGTAAATGAAAATTCTTTAATTTATGATAAGAAATATGTCCATATAAATCTTTACAGTAAAAATTAAATATATTTAAGCAAATATTGATATCATCATCATTATCATTTAGCGCTACAACTCGGTGTGAGTTTTGGCTTTCTTTACAATTTGCTTCCATTCGTTTCTATCTTGAGCAACACTTTTCCAATTTAAGATACGTAACTTTGAAACATCACTATCTATATTGATATATAAAGCATAAATATCTGTAGTATATTTTGTATCCAATTCAATGTTAATTTAAATCTTACGAATATTTACTAAGAGCTGCGACTTTTTATAATTAACTTTGCTCTGATGTTTTCCAGTTTTTTTTAAATATCGTGAATAAGTAATTTAATTTTGATTATAAAACTTTGATTAAAAATAAAATAATTTTTTTTTTCATATATTTACATCACCAAAAATAAATCATTATTTTAATCGGAATAATTTTTATTTTAATTTTGCAATTGATATAGAAGAGGATTATTTGGTGTTTTCTACACTGTTTTCGAGAACCTCATAATATTTTAAACAGAAATTTATTACCATAGTTAAAGGAGTGGTAAAAAATCAAAAATCGATTTACATATTTTAATTGTATGCCTCTTACTTGCCACTTTATATAATGAATTTCGAATTTTATACATGAAATTGATAATGAGAAATTGCATCAAATAATATAAATAAGTTTCACATTTTCCTACTTAAAAATAAATAAAAATTACCTAATTAAGGTCCTTTCTATGAATATATGTGACCCTCAAATATTTAATTTTTTTTTTAATTTTCTATTGCAATTGACATTTACTAAAATACAATTTATATTTTAACAATAATGTCCCTAAAATTTACAGAATACTTTTGTTTCCTTGTTCCAAAGCAGTAAGTTTGGGATGTAAACCCCATGGGAACATATGCCTATGAGTTTTGTAACATTTTATTGCAATTTTTGAACTAATTAACTTTTTATAGTTGCAAAATTGACAGAAACTAATGGATTTTATATTGACATTTTGTTTCAACAAATTGTCTCCACTGCCTTACTTATTATCAATTTAATCAGTCTTGCAATTGTTGGAATCATTATAATTACGTACATAAAATCTACTTATTTTATTTTAAGTCAATTTAGAGCAGTATCAACACTTAGGTTAATATCGATGGTTGAACGCATCACAAAGTAATACACTACCACTACACCACTACAGCCCAAATTTATCGAATTATCCAGCTTTTTATAATGTATTATAACTTTATAAATTTAAAATCTTAAATTTAATTTCTTCTACAACTGAAACGAAGCTAATAAAAAAAAGATTTTAAAAATGGAAAAGTAATTATCCAACTGTCACTGTCATACTGCAGAGATTTTGTTTTTAAATATTTTATAATTAAATTTAATTACTTGCTATATAATATAATTAAAATGTGAGCAATGGATTGATTGACACACACTTTACATAAATAAATGTATACGAGTATCTCTAGTTATATTTGAAACATAAAAATTAAATGAAGCACTTAAATATTTTAAAAATTACTTAACTTCTTTGTTGTATATAATATTTATTTGCGAATAGTCAGATAGGTTAAACCCCAGACCCCAATTGAATATATAATTTTATTTAAAAATCAGTCGAAATGTTAATCAGTCAGTGTTAATTTATTATAGAGTTCAATTTTTATTTTGTCTGATAAATGGAATTCTTCAGAAATTTTCAAATCTAGGAGGAAGAATTAATGCTTTTACTGAAATATATTCAAAAATTTCGTAATTCTGCATTATTTATTTATGGTTTCATTACAATAATCCATTTTTTTATTCTTTAATGAAATACTTAAAATAGAAGCCCGTCTGCCTCTCCATGTTGTCCCGGAACAAATTTCCCAAAATAATTTTTGTTAGAGTGAGGGAGAATCGTACAGTAAGTGTTGTATGTTGAGTTAGTTGTCAGAAAGCTGGAAGGTACTTGCCATATAAAACTATCATCTAATAATAAGCTATTTAATATTATCTATTAAAATACTCATTTATATTTTTAAATTATTTTTAACTTCCGGCTAAAAATGTAAGAATTTAATTCCTATAAAAAGTCAACTTTATCTACAATGTCTAGACAAGTTGTCAGTTTAAATCGTGACACTTGTACAGCAATTATTCTAGAAATCTTTCGACTACCAAATAAATAATATTAAACTATTGTTTGTACAATGTATTAGGATTTGTGAATATCAAGTCAAAATTAAATTACATTTTTAACTTGTTTAAAAGAAAAACTAAATTTCCTACCCAAACAATTTTGTAATGAAATGACAAAAATTTTTGTAATTAAAGATTTGAAAGGTTCTAATATTATTTTTTCGTCAAAATATTTTCCATCTCATTGCATAGTGATATAAATTATACTATAATTACAATTTATTCTTTTATCTAATAGATTTAACTATTATAATATTTGAAACCTTACAAAGTACGAGTATTTAAAAATAAGTTATTTAGTGAAATAGTTATATAAATTTAATAACTTTGAATTGAAATTAAGGAATATGAGTCGAAAGCACTCATTTTTTGTAGCATATACATAAAAAAATCATAAAATACAAGATAGGAAAATGTACTTAAGAATCGACTTAGGTGGAATTTAGAGGTAGTAATATTTATCAGAATCTTTTTTGTGTATAATCATTTTAAAATGTAATTTACTTATTATAAATTGAATTTCAGAATTGTTAATCTTACACGATTTTATCTTGTAGACTTTTAAAAACATTTTTTTTAGATGGAATTGTGCAATTCGTTTTCAGAATTCTCATATATTGGAGTAATGTGAAATATTTAATATTGTTACCAATTTTAATATTAATTAAAACAAAATTTCTAACAAAACTTTAATAATAAGATTTTTAACGTAGGGCGAACGTTGTTCTACACCTTTTCCAATTGTAATTCAGAAAGTATTAATTTGAATTCAGAAAGTATCAATTGTAATTCAGAAAGTATCAGTTGTAATTCATAACATTTTAACATTTCAATTGGATCTTTCATTACGAAATAAACATCCACCTAACCGCAACAACTGTCGTTATCTGGTAAGTTGTGTTATCTGCTGCAATCTCTAAAAATTTACCAATTGATTACCCATTTTTTGCAAGTGATTTTACCTAACATCCGCTAACTATGAAGTAAATTAACATCTTCTTCGTTCCATACATAAAATTTTTGTTGTGGAAAATTCTACAATTCGACAAATGTTGAAATGTTCTGAATTACAATTGATACTTTCTGAACTACAATTGACTAATCTGAACTACAACTGATGATTTGTGAATTACAATTGGAAAAGATGTAGTTGTATAAAATAAATAAATGATTTTGTAATTACTATAGATTTTAAGATTCTTTACGATGTTTTCAAGTTATTTTATATATCAATTTCAAAGTTGATATCATAAAATTAACAAATATAAAAATAATCTTAAATTAATTATTATACGAGATGAAAAGACGCACTTTATTCCCTTGTGTCGTAATGTACAATTTTTATTTATTCCCAGACCGGACAAAATTGTATTACTTTACATTACTTTTTACTATATGAAATCCCAGTTCTCTTTTTATTAAATGTAAAACAAATTCAGATAAAAATATTATACTTAGAAGAATTATAAAATTAATATGAAAACAGTAGAAAATCTAATTAATTAATAACACATTATAACAAATTTTCATATTTAATTATTCATTCCGTTTCTTAATAAATGGAAAATTTCTTTAAAAGCATTTTCTGGATATGTTTTTTTTAATTAAATAAAGAGGAAAAATGAAAAGAAAAAATAATATATATAAAATTATACACTTTCAAAAAGTTAAAATCATTTTTTGTTTTTGCAATTCATTTTCCATTTTCTGTTCTTCTCTAAAGTATAAAACTAATCAATTATTAATCTTGATAATTTCCCCATCTACCCAGCAAAAAAAAAATGTTTTATTTCAAGAAAAATACTAAAACTCATGATAAATAATGTCATTATTTGGTAAAAGGAAAATATTACAAATTTTCTTCTTTTTTTTTTTGTTTAATGATTTTCTTACGGTGAAGATAAATGGAAAATGAAGAAAATTTTGAAAAAAATGTTTTAGTTGTTCTTTTACGGAGGATATAAAAAGTAACATAAATTTGAACTCTTTCGTTTTTGATTTTGATGGTAAAAATTATATAAAATTTATATATAAATAAATTATATAATCAACAAAATCATGAATGACTAATAAGTGGCAAAAAGTTGCTTTTTCCATAAAAAATTATCTTAACAAAATATTATAAATAATTAATTTTTTGTCTTGGATACCAACAAAATGGATTATACAAAATGTCGAGAAAGATAAAGTAATGAAAATCTGTAAATATAAATTTTATAAATATTACAGATTTATTAAGAAATATTAAACGTCATATTTTAATATTACTGCAGGCTATGGTAAAGAAGAGCGCATCACTAAGAAATAGACAATTAACAGAAATTTAAAAAAAAAATCAGGTCTAGGACTAATTTATACAGATAGGAAAACTAAATCTCATGGAACTGGAACACTGTTGATTAATTACAATAATTAATTACAATTAATTACAAAAAATGTTCATGATCGAATTAATTTGCCTTACTGTAAAGTGAAAACTTAAGAGTTGAATTTTAATGGAATTTATTAGTTTAGGTTAGATTACATTTAGTAAAGGGCTAGGAAGAAAATACTTATAAAACCATAGCGTCCAAAAGCCTACTGTAGAATTACAGCTCCCTGACAAATGCTAGTTTGTTGATAAACCGTAGAACGTTCGTCAGGAGACCGGATGCAATATACTAGAGTTCTAGGAATCAAATAGTCGAGTAAAAGTAATGGTAACACATTCGCATTCACATAGAATTTGTATAGACGTCTCGTCATCCTCATTACACATTCTACATCGGGATAGCTGTAACTAACTATTTTGTTGAGCTGAAAGTCCAGGGATCAGTGTCCCGAGAGAAAATTTGTTAGTAGGCTATTAGTGTCAAAATACAATTTATAATACAAAATAAAATCAATAAATCAATATAAAAGATACAATTCTATTAGGAAACATTTGTTTGTGACGAATATATTTATTCCTTTCGGTCGCCAACGTGTCTGAAATTTATAAGAAGTTTAATAGCAGATGACTACAATAGATCATATCCTGTCACCAGCAGAATTTTTGAATTTCTTGTGTGCAGGTCAAACGAATCTTATCTATTTGAATAAATTGGTAAACTAAATTGCTATAAAACAAAATTACTATCTAAAACTTTAAACTAAGAATGACTTTTACTTCTATAAATAAAAAAAGGATAATAAATTTATAAATTTTTATGGAATTTTCAATTATTTTCATATGATTTTTTTCATTTCCTATACATTCCACTTCTATTACAAAAAGCATAAAAAAAAATTATGATTTATGAAAAAACTACAAAAAATTGCTTACCAAAGTTGCAGGTACATAAGTTGGCACAGTTTCAAAGTATCCATTCAATGTATATGATCTGATTAGGTAATAAACTCCAAAGAACATTGCACCCAATAAAAATGAAAAACTTCCACAAATCAAACAACAAACTAAATATTTTTTCTGGCTTGTTGAACGTGGCGCTGCTGTTGAAAATTAAAGAGAATTGAAATTTTTTTTTTATTTGTATTATTACAATATTGCAATTTCAGCAAAAATATAAAAATATATATGAAAAAATTATTTCAATCGTCGATGCATTCATGTTGAAAAAGTATGAAAATTACACATAAAGATGAAAAAAAAAATATGAAATTATAGCAACTAAAAATAGATATGTTTTATTTTTAAAAGGTTTTACAATAAGGCTTAAAATTAATTGAAATTTAATGGATTTTTATTTATGTTTACATGAATAAAGTGAAAAACATTTTTGTTTTTTTACAACGAATAAATATTCAGAATTATAAAAACTGTGAATATTCTTGTGAAAATATAATCAATTTTTTTTTTAACATTTGAAACGCAAATAAAAAGGATTATTAATTAATTTATGTTTTAAACGTTTTTGATACAAAAACTGAAATTGTTTTCATTCTATTTAAATTTTATTAAGTTTTACATAGTTTTAATAAACCTTGTTAAAATAAATTTGGATAATTTTTACAATTTGAAATTCTTATTTAAGAACACTTTCTAAAATTATTTTGACAGCTCTACAAATTTCAATTAAGCTTTGGTTAACTCTTATCGGGGAAAATAGATATACTATACAGTTTCAATTTACGCTAAAATGGTATTTAACGCGATCACTGACGATGGTAAATGGCACTGATGTAAGTCATTTTAAAGAGTTTATAGTTAAATAGTGAATCGATTATAAAAAACCCATGTAAAAAAACTACTACACTCTATTTTGCATCGGAACTATTGTCTAAAACATTAAAATCCAGAAAAGAAAGATCATTATCAAATAAACATAATTAATAAATTGATATGAAAATAAAATCTAATTTATTGTTACTATCTAGACAAAATTGCCAATCATAAAATCAATTTTATCAAATATACTTAAAATTCAGATGGAATTCAATAGAAGATGAATAAGTCACATAAAATGATTTCAAAGATTTATGTTACCAATAATTACAAACTATAATAAAATTTATATAGTCTGCAAATTATGTATAATAATGTCATGTCATAACCTCATAATATGAAGTCATTGATATTTTAGTTACCATAGAATTTGTAACCAGGAAATGTCCTGATCAATAAACGTATTTTATATGATTAAAAATCATGTTTTTTTTTATTTGAAGTTAGATGACATAGTAAAATAGAATTTCAAAAAACGAATAAAATTATATAACATAAACTTATAAGAAACTATACAAGAATATCTTACAAATTATTAAAAATATAAAATTTCGAAACTTTATTAAATAATTACATAAATATCTTCATCTTTTTCTTCTTTCGATGGCACTACTGCTCATAGCAATCGGAGGCCATATAGGTTTTCGTTACATTATAATTGAAATTTGAACTTACTACATAATATTTAAGTTAAAAAAATTGTGTTTATTCCATTTATTCATTAGTTTCATTATAAAATATTAATATATATTTTTTTAGAATAATTGTAATTTAAATTTAATTAAAAACTTCACAGTTGAAAACTATGAAATTAATCAATAAAAGTTTTTGATTTGAATTCATATATTATCTGAATTTTTAAATCTACCTTAAATAATGAATATTCATTTTGCCATTTAATTTAAATAAACTTAAAAATTTATAAATCAAATTAAACATTTTTCGAAATTTACAAATTTCATTTCTTCAAATTACTTTAATGCTGAAACTAATAATATGCTTGATACACGTACTAGCCATACAAAAACTGTTGAATAATGATTAACTTAATTTGAATAATAAGTTATCTAATTTTTGAAAATAAATAATTTAAACCTTTCAATAAGGGATTTGGACACATGTACCAGTGATCATGACAGTTTCAGCTATAACTGAAATTTGTGAATAATAATCATGTAACGAAATTTTTAATCATATACAAAAGCCTTAATGATATATAACCTGCGACCGGCAGATGAAAAGACAAGTAACCACAATAGCATTCCCGAAAGATCTTTTGTATATTTTTATATTCAAAAAAGTAGACCAATAACTACTTGCCACCAGTATATAAGTACCTCCGAAGTTTTATAGTAAAACCCTCAGAAACGTAGTCCATGTCACCTAAGCAGCTGCATTGTTTTATCGACAGTACGGGTCTGATAAATTACGCATTATTAGAAAATTTAAATCACTATAACCCGTTTGACTGCATAGATTGGGGCTAGTAATGGTTGTCGTCCTTGTAAATCAAATTTTGTCTATATGTGTAGTACAAATTGAATATCGACAGCTTTAATTTATCTAATACTGCTTCTATTTATCCAATATTTAATTGTACATAGTTTAAAATAACTCTTGTGAAATTTAACAATTTAATTAAAAATAATAAAAGTATAAAACGAAAATATCAATTTAATTTTAAAGGATATAAATAGGAACGAAAAAAAAATTAAAACTGAAAATATATATAAAAACATTTACCAACCTGTTAACGGTGACATAAACAGATCAGCTGTTAATGGTGATTGTAAAGATGGCATTATTTGGCACGATGAAAATTCCATAAAAGGATTAACTCGCATTTCCAATTCAATTAATAATTTTTTTTTTTGTTACCACCACAAAAATTATTTTCATAAGATTAAATATTTATGATAAAATTCATTGAACAATTTTGGCACATTTTTCTTTTTTTCTTCTTGATTTAAAATCAAATTTCATGTGTTTTTATCACAGATTTCATAATTTTATGTTTATATTTATTCATAAACTCTTCGTTTATGTAATGTTTAAAAATTCGATATTAATTTTCTTTTTTCTGTATTATAAATATTTTTTACATAATCATTTGTAATGTTAAATATTTTATTTTAAATTTTTGTTAAAAAAAAAACATAAAATTTGCACTAAAATATTCATGATTTTTCCCAGTCCATGATGGTAAAAAACAAAATATTCTCAACAATAATAGAAGAAAATCCTTTTTCTTTTCTGTATGTATATAAATTTAAAGAAAATCTTTTCCACTTTGTTTAAAGCCTTTTTCTAAAAAAAAATATTTATAAATATTACAAGACTCCTTGATACAAAAAAAAAAAGGGATAATAACAATAATGCCCACTCTTTTAAGTATGTTGTCTCAAATATGTATATAAATATTACATATAGAATGTATCTTGTTATGTTCACTCATCTTTATTTTGTCATAATATCCAATGTTTTATGGGAAAATTTGAAAAATAAAGAAAAAAGAAAAATTTTGTATATAAAAAATAATGAAAATGAAAATAATCCTTTAGAGAGGATATAACAACAACAAAAACAAAATATTCTTTATCTTGTGTGTTATAAATTGTTCATAATAATTTCTTTATTTTTATATATACATAAATATTTAACCCTCCACGTTCCTTTTTGTTATCATATTCTATAACTGCGACTACTACTCCCTATATCCCAACCATCCCTTAAAATAGTCACTCTTTATATTTTATTTAGGTTCTGTCTGATAGAAAACTGAACTCTGTATTGTTTTTATTTAAGGATATTATTATATTCTATACAAAAAAAAACATCCTTAATTCATTCTATATAACCAAAATCTGTGATTGTGCGACTGTACGTGTATCGGGGAAACGTTACGTTTGAAAAACGAATCGAAATTGTCACTTCGGTATCGCTGAAAACGTTTCATTAAAAATGTTTCGATTTCCAATCGAATTGATGTATCATGTAACTTTTTTTTTTTTTAACGTTTTAATCGAAAATTTTAACGTTTTTAATACAACTTTTTCAAAATTAAATTTTTAAAAAATAAACAGCTGATTTATTATTTAAATGTGTCAAAAATTGCAATACTTTTGACATCGAAACTCAAGTCAAGATTTCTTTAGTTGTGATGGCAAAACTGTTTAACGTTTACGTTCGTCTTCCCCGATAAACTGTTTTCAAACGAACGTAAATCCAATTCGAAATGTTTTCAAAAACGTTACGTTTTCCCCGATACTGGCCCAGTTGTAAACATATATTTAAAATGTATTATATTTTTTATATTTTATTATATCATATTTTTATGTTATTTATTGCCTGTCTCTGTATATATTATAGTCTATTATTATATATACATAATATTTGTAAGTTACTTATTACAATTCTTATCTCTTAAAGGATATCTCTCATTTGAAATGTAAAAAAAAAAAAATTATTATGTGTTTACTTTATATTAAATGTTTTTTCTTTTTATTTTATTTAGATTTATGAATTATTTTATTAATTTTTCAAAGATTTACAATACAACAAACCAGCAGGATAAAAATTATTTTGTTAAATAATTTTTTCAACTTTAATGATTTAGAAATTTGTTAAGGATTATAATAATTTATTCATTATGAAGGTATAATAAATTTCAATCATTGTTGATATTTTTTTAATTATAATATGATTTTTTATTTAATTATTTAAATTTTCACATATTATTTCATAATTTTAAAATATTTGTCATAAATTTTTTAATTATTATTAATTTTTATTTTCTATTATATTTAATTTTTATTATATATCATGAAATTTAAATTGATTAAACGTAAATTTTGTATTCCAAGCAAACAACAATCTTTACCGTACCGTTTTAAAAGTTGATCTAACTTATAACAACAATTGAATCCTTATTTTATATCCTCTTTTTTTATATACAAAATAAAAAATTATTACTCTTTCAGGATAATAAAATATATATGTATAATTGTATATATAGGAAAAGTTTCTCTTCTGTTTGGTTCATTATAATCTTTTTGGAAAATGCATTCGTTTTCCATAGTACAAAAAAAAACAACAACAACAATAACAAATTGAATCATTTCCTTTTCCTTATATACAAAATTATATTCTCTAGCAACATAAACATTTCCCTTGTCATGCGCACAATTTATTATAAATGTTGATAGGCGCTTTTGTTGCAGAACAATTTTATATTAGATTTTTGTATAGAATTATGAAATTTTATGTTACTAATGTTATATAACAAAAAATATTGAATTAATAAATGCATTGTAAATGGGCAATATAAATTATATTAGAAAAATAAGTTTCTTGTGGAATGTATTTACACAGAAAATTTTATTTCAATAAAAAAATTTAAAAGTTTATTTGAATTTTATGCTTCAAAAAGTGAAGAATTTTATGCTTCAGTTTAAATTTCAAATAAATAAAATTTGAAATAAGAAATAAATTTACACTTTAATGAACTTTAAATGAAATTTAAAAATACATTTTTGTCAATCGGCAATATAGTTACAGCTAACATAGTAAAAATATATCAGTGGGTCGGAGGAAAAATATTTTGCAATTTATGATTTAAAGAACATTTTTGACATAAATAAATTTTATTATTACCAACTGAACCAATAAAAAAACTGTTGAGTATCCAGTGATACTTCGATAAAATTAGAAATAAATATTCTAATTTTTCAGTACAAATAATTCTGTGACTTTATTAATTTGACAATATTGTAATTACTTTCAATTCACTGAAAAATTCCAAGATTTTTCTTTAAAAATATTAAAAGCAATAATATAACAAAAAATGTTGTTCGTTTGGAAACGATAATTTTACATGATTAATTTCAGACTCAATTAAAATTACTTATGTAACTGAATTTAACTGAAATAGTTAAATTACTAGTACTTGTCTGTCAACCTATTCAACAAAGTCAACAAAAACATTTTCTATTTCCCATATGAATATTTACTAAATAAAACACTGGCTAGTGAACAAATGAAGTAAATTTACATCAGAAATAAACTCTAAATATAGATCCTTTTATTTTGATAAGTCATTTTTGGAAATTTTAAAATCTTTTGAATAATTCATTAAATTTTCACACATACTCCAGCCTTGAAACAATCCCAAAACTTGACTCTTATTAAATTTTTCCAATTTTTTTTTTACATTCTTTATCCTTAATACAAACACAAAAGATTCATCATCAACAGGACGAAAAAAAACATCAGTTTGCCTTAAATACACATAAATATACTGAATAAAAAATCATTTTTCTACAAACTGAAAAACTAACATTCGAAAATGAAACACACACCCTCGAAATATATCCTAAAAATTTTGAAGGACGAAATTATTTTTCATGAATATTATTTATATATTTGAAAGGGTGTGAGTCTGAGTGGTTTTTATTGTGGATAAATCGTCTTTTATTCACTTAAGCTTGATAAATAGAAATTATTCATTGTGAAAAAAATAAAATGTTGCTCCGTTTTTATCCTTTTTTATTCATTTAAATTTTGTTTGTTATAATGTTGCTTAAGTAAAAATAGTTTTTGTGTTTTTTTTTTTATGAAGAAAATTAATTAACTTTCAAGTGGTTTTCAGATAACAAAAGAGATTTTCATTTTTGTATAATTTAAAAAGAAATCCTTTAATATTATATATATATTTTTATTGTCCTTTATTTTCCCCGTTCATTACTAAATAATCAATTTAGGTATAACTTTCCATTCAACGTAGTACAAGAATAAAAAAAGAAAATTATGTGTGCGATAAATGATAAAGGACAATTTTCGAATTTACTTATTGAAAGTCCTTGTTTCTTTTTGTTCAAATTGTATACGAAAAGAAAATTTCAAGAATCTTTTATGTTATTGACAGTAAAGAAAAAGGTTGTTTTTTTGTCTGCTAGAGGCAACATTAATTAATAACAACAGCAGACAAAAATAAACTGAACTTGTTAAGTGGTAGCAGTTTTTTTATTAGAGATTACTAATCGTATATACAAAAAGGATGAGAATGTACAATAGCAAAATTAGTTATAATTAATAAATTTAATAATAATAAATTGATTTGTTTAGGGAATTTTAATAATTAAAACGAAATTAAATTTAATTGTGGAAAATCGAGAGATTAATTAAATTATTTCCAATAAGTTTGGAAAATACGATTAACTAAATTTATAAATATAATATCTAAAATTTAAATATGATAAATATTCAGTTTTCAGTGGTAGCTTAAATTAAAATTTTACTTAAAATCATAGTGTGATAAATTTGATTTTACATTATAAAATTCTTGAAAGCCCAAGTGAAACCAAGAGAAACTAAGTATATAAGATACGGAGACTGAAAATAGATAATATGTTGTAGCAATAGCATAAAATATTAGAATATCTTACAAAATTTTGTTTTACTATCAAAACTTTCAGATGGAATTACAGAAACAACTAATTTCAAACTATCTCAAATTCGATGTGAATTGAATAGTCGTAAAATATAAAATTCTTTTATTAGTGACAATGTTTTCCAAAGTACTGAACTCCGTAATTGTCAATTTTATTCAAGTATTTCTTATTTGTGTAAAAATTAAAAAAAAAACCTTATCATTCGCCCAACATTGTCTCCATCCATAGCAAATACAAGCCAACCAATAGCAAGTATATAAGTTTAAGGATTAGCTATAAAAGGAAATTAAAAATTAATAAAATATTAAGCAATTTCATTTTGTATTAAGAAAGTTATTCATTCTTTAATGGACAAATAAATATTAATAATATATGAAAATATTTACTGTCATAAAAAACTTTATTTTGCAAGTAGTAAGATCGTTTTTATATTTTCAGTATATTTTGTTTAATATTTTTATTTTTCACTTTTTTCTGATGTTGACATCGTTAAATTTTCATAACATAATAACATTTTCATTTCAAAGTTCCCATAATTTTTTATGTCATAAAAATTTTAATTTAATATTAATATCAGAAAAATGTTGTAATAATTTAATAATTATTTGTTACAAACATGAGTAATTTAATAATTTTATTAGTTTGCGAATAAAAAAAAATGTTTTTTTAATTAATTAAGTTTTCAATATTTTAATTATGTGGTAAGTAACTTAGAAAATGAAAAGTATTTTCCAAACACTAATTGTACGAATAGAATTTTCTTAAAATAATATTTCTTTACGTTCTCCAGGACAGAATTTTCTAAATATCAAATGCATCCGAAATGTGAATTTACACAAGTTAGTTTCGTGATCTAGCTGGTCTCCGTAGATTTTATTAGATAGGCAACTTCATTGGGTCCCTTTTTACGAATTATATTTGATATTTCAGATCATTTAGTAAATGTTTTTCGATTTTAATTAATCCACAATTTCACCAATTCTACAAATGTCAAATTTAAGCCACAAATTTTGGATTTCCAATGGTATTACTTTTTATATCACTATCATATTTTCGTTATAATCATACAGAAGAAAATTTTAAGATAAAATTGATTAAATTTTTGTTATAATTTATTATTATTAGACTCTATTTCGCAAGTTATGGATAATTTGTATTGTTGAATTTTGGCTAGACGACATTTATTATTAAAAAATTCCTAAATTATTTTTATTGCAATTAAATATAATAATAAAATTTTCTACAAAATTTTTTTACTCGGAAAAATTAAATTCATTAAACCAACCTAAAAGAAATTGATCATTTTATGTAAAAATCATTTATTTACGATATTTTTGCACAAGAGTGGAAAAATGATTTACTAATTTTATTCCACTTAATTTAATACTAAATGAAAATTTTTATTTTATTTCGTCCTTTTTTTCATTATTATTATTATTGTTGTTGGAATTATTCTAATCACAACGAATTTATAGTAAAAATAAAATATTTTGTTGTATTTTTATTATCTACAAAAAAATCAATTTTTATTTTTTGTTCTAATTTCACCATAAAACATAAGACATTTTTGCTCAGTTTGACATTGAAAGTTTATCGTTTAAATTAACATTTCACGTTTTGAACTAATTTTTTTTTAAACATTTCCATTTTTCTTATGCAGATTTATCTTTAACAAAAAATTCTTGTTATTATTATGAAGGAAAAGTGATGACATGCATTGAATGCCTGGAAAAATACTTGAAATTAGATAAATACTTGAAAACCTATTCAAATAATAACAATTTTAATTAAGGTTCTTTATTTACAATCTTATGTTTATGTTATCTTAAATTTACGTCTCATTTTAAGCAACAAGTTTTCCACCCGCATTAATAGAACCTTCTAAGATGGCATGGGATACAAACCTCTACATGTAGTGGTTGTAAAGAGGAATATGAATCCTTGGAGCATGATTTGTGTCATTGTTCCGCTATCAGAAATAAAAGATTGTCACTTTATGACTTATCGGAGTGAAACAGCTGTAGTAAAACTTGATACATTTTTGAACAAGAAGGCAAACGTCGACTGGAATCTAGAACGGGTCCTTGTGGCCTCAATACCTGGAGGTCCTTGTAATCTTTCTCCATTCAAACCAACCAATCTCTAAAGACGTGTACAACATTTCTTTTAAGATAGAAGTACGTCACTGCACAAGAATGAAAATTGCAACTAATTTTACTCTGTAACCTCTCAAAGAAAATAGTAAATTCAGTTTTCCTTAATTTTATCCTGATTTTATTTTTGGCTTTAATAAAATAAATTATGTTTTGTTAATATTCTTTCTCATCAAAATAAATTATCTATAGATCAAATCACTTGGGAAATTGAGACAGATGTCAGTCTCGATACAAGCTTTCTAATAATGATTTTAAAGCGTAACTTTTCTTATAAATATAAAATAACAACAACAAAAACTAAGTGGATTGTGTTAATAATTTTTGGGATTGAATATGTAATTTTTGATCCTTTCAATATTATTTTTTGCGTTGTGGTTGACATAACTATTTTATTATAATAAATTGCCAAGGATACAAATTCAATGCTTATTTTTTTTTATTATTATTATTTATTTCGAACCCACATTCGACAGATGTTTTGCATATTTCCTATTTCGATGTTATTCTTTTTTTGTATTTTTAGTACATATTTTTTTTTTTTTGGTTTGATTGGAATTTTTATTTATTTACGAAAAATAGAAAGAAATGAAAAGGATTTTGTTTTATAACATAGAAAAATATAGTAAATTGAAATTGACTGTAATTTTGTATATTTATTTCATTTTATGAGCTTGATTTGGTTGGCCATTGCCATTGTAAACAAAATAATAAAAATGAATAAATGAGCAAATTGTTGTTACTAGGAAAATTACGATGGAAAATCTTTATATCATTTTCTTCTATATATAAGAAAATAAGAAATAAGGAAATTATTTTTGTTTTATTGAGGTTAATATTGAAAATTTGTAATTGAGAAAGATTTTTTATTTAATGGAATGTTCTATGTATAATGGTTAGTCTTGCAGATGAGATAAAAGTTCAAGTAAAATTAACTTGTAATTTGAGGTTTCAAAGTATAAGATTATTGTAATAACTTTTTTAATCCATTAAGAGTGTAGCATTGCAATAAGTAGATCTGCTTAAACGTCTATGTAATAAATATATTATAAAACTTTTATCATTAATTTTCTAATTGATATTTTGCTCTGAACTCTATAGATAGTTAAATCTTAACATAAAAATTATCTAATTTATTTCACTTCCTTTCGTACGAAAACTTAAATTTTCATGTTTTTGTTTTACATTCTCTAAGTTAGTTAGAAAATAAAGAAATAAATTTATTTTTTTACAAAATAATTATTTATTCATAAGTATAATCCAGAAAATTATTATTTATAAATTTTTATTGGCTTCATAGAACTAAACTTCTTTAAATTTATTATTTTATACTGGAAAATCCACAAAATAACACCGCAATCAAAATTAGCAGCTATTTAAAGCAAAACTACACAATATAGTTTAATAAAATTGATTATCGTGGGTTAGTCATACAATTTTATTGACGGAAAACTGAAAATGGTACTGTTGTCGTTCTACCAAACATTATTATCGCTTCTATGGTCTGCCAAACTAGATATTAGTATTGAAATTTAAACAAACAAAGTTTATACAAAAATTGCGATCAATATTACAGAAATCAAAAGTTTAATATATTTTGCAAGTGATGAATTTATTGTTGGAAATTTCGGACAGAACAACAACAAATAAAATAGAGATTAGACAAAATTACCATATATAATTTTCTTTGGCATATACTCTACTTAAAATTACTAAAAGTAGTCGTATCAGTTCTTTTTCCAAAGCTCTCCAATAATGTAAACATTATTTAGCGTAATTTTTTTAAATTAAACTTTTTATTCTTTTGTATTGTTTCTTTGCTTTTAAAAATGAAAAACTTAAAAAATAAGTTTATATTAAAAGTAAATGACAATAGTAACGTTTATATCCATATTGTCCTTTTTACACAGTGAAAATTATCATGACCTGTGGTGACACTTAAGCTTAGAAGCGAATCTTTAACAATGTATTGAACTTAAAGTTATTAACTTTAAAGTTAAATGAATACAATTAAAAATTCAAACAAAAATTAGAAAACTTGTAAAAAATCATCAATAAAATTTATCATTAAACTATCAAAATGGAAACTCTCGCAATCATGAACTAATAAAACAGATAGTAAGCTAAAGGACATATAGTTTTTGAAATAAAATGGAAGAATATCATTCATTTGATTTTCCAAAATTATTTATCACTTTCTTAAATTGATTCTAACTCAAAAATTTATGTTTACCATTAATATAAAACTATTAAATCTTCTCAAAGAAAATGTAATTTTATATTTATTGGTAAAAAATAAATTTATCAAATTATATTACAATTTTGAAAACCAATTTCTTAAAAGATATTTTGTTTCTATTTTTGCCTTTACATATTTACAAAATTCGTAGCCTTTTAACAGAATATTTAAAGCCTAAGAAAATATAAACAATTTTCATAGGAATTCAATTTATTTATCAGTACAAAAACCTTGAAAAAACCAAAGAAATTTAATATACACAGAATAAAGACTGAGAATATTGAATAAACTATGGTAAAGGAAATTCAATCCTAAGGTTTACTAATACTAGTGCTTTCAATTTTCAGTAATTTTTTTTTTAAATTTCATCCTTAAAAAATAATATTTTTATTTTCGATATACCTGCCTACCTTATAAAAATCACAAAACCCACACAAAATATTCACAAAAAAACAAAAAATTGAGGGAATCCTAAAAGAATTTTCGTATCCTTTGAAATTGAAATTATTTGCCCAAAAGTATACAGAATTTTATTTTTAACTTTTTTACATCCATGACTTATTCTACTCGTGTGTAGGAGTTTCTACTACTTCAAAAGAATTGACTTTTGGTTAAATTTATTATATATATTTAGATAATTTGAAATTCTGGTAAAAATCTTTATTTTGTCATTCAAATTGAAAAATTAATCAAAATTAAATTATATTGGCTAGAATAAATTCTCGTATTTATAGTCAGGAAATACAAATAGTTTTTAAATTTATATGTCTCGCATTAACAGGTAACAAAACGTAGGGAAGTAGTAGCATTTTGGTAAGAACTGTGAAGTCTAAAGCTAATGGTAACAAATTTAGTTTTCATTTGCTTTTTTGTGTCATTTGAAACTACTATTTCCCTTGGAGACAGCTCTTTAAAACCTCTCATATTTTCGGAACTAGTTTAGTTCTAATAACTTCACTTGAATTACCAGTTAACAAAATAGGGAAGTATAGTAGCGATCTTGTCAGAACCGTAAACGTGATAATATTATCAATCTCTTATTATGCTTCTTTTGTCTGATCCAAAAATAATTCTTTATAAATTGAATTAATTTACATATTTTTTTATTTAAATACAAAAATTACAAAAATTATTTTTTTAATATTGTCTTATATTAAGTTCTAATAACTTCACTTGTTTATGTAACTCGAATATTACACTAATAATATACGGAAAATATGAAAGTTTTTGCTTTAATCTGCAAAATACTCAACTCAAAATGTCTAGTTATCGTTTGCCAAAAACAGAATCATAAGAAGTTTCATGCCAATTGATGTACACTGTAAATGGTTGATAAATAGTAACAATTATTATATTTTCATATAATAATTTTTCTTGTTCATTGCTTTAGAATTTTCCATTTTATATTTTTAAAGATTGTATTGAAAAGATTGATTTTCTTAAATTTTTGATTTAAAAATGATATTTGAGACAATTCTGGGCAATTTAATTTTAATCATTTTCATTAAAACATATTTATTTAATTTAAAACAAAATTATAGAATTTTGCAAAAGTACTAAAGTTTGTTGTAATTATGAAATCCTTCAATTTACTAGAAACCCTTTCAACACCGGTCAGAGTTAGTTATTCATAAAGTGGTACCACTATTGATATGTGTTCCTCTGCCACAATTAAAACCTAATAACCTAAGTACATTCATAAAATTTCTTAAGAATATTGACTAATATTTACATAAATATTTATTATTTAACTTCTAATTTATTAAGGATTATTTAAACTTAGTATTTTTCGGTATATTGCAATTCAGAATTAATGCTATTTTATGTTTAACTTGGTCTGATTCTGATAAAATTAACAAATTCTTCTAATTTTTATTTTATTTTTTAATTTTAATATTGTAATATTCGCTAAAACATATTTTCTACTTCAAAAGTGATTATCCTTTTTATCAATTTATAACAACAATGAGCAATCTGAATAGAAAATAATGTATTTATATCCTAAAAGGATTAATGTATATTCAATACGTCAGGTATAAAATGTTCATCCAGTTATCAGTTTAATGGAATACGTAACAATATTTTTAACAAACCAATTTCATATTCAACTTTACACATTTTCTATAATCCAATTTAGTATAATTTACTTTTAATTAAATTGTATTAATTGAAATGGAAAGTTAACAAAATTAATTTACAAAACATATTTTTAATATTGAAACTAACGAGAAAATTTTAGTATATTTGTTAAAAATAAATTTAATTTTTAAAAACGAGGAAAAATTGATAAGAACAAGTAAATTATTCTAAACTATTTCGTTAATGAAAAGGAAAATGATTGAAAATGACAAATTTTTTTTCCAGTCATATATTATTTAGTTCTATTATTAGCTAGAAAGAGTGCCCTTACTATTAATTTAGATAGTAAATTTAATGCTTTTCACAAGTCTGGCTTGGGCAAAGAATTATTTTTGATCTTACAAAAACGAAGTCACAATTATTTTATGATTGAATTAATTAGATTTATGAAATAGTACTTAAAAAAAATTATGTAATTATGATTTTTAATAATGTCAAACTTTTATTTTAATTTCTGTCAATCATCTTTGAAAATTCCATCTTTCTAATTTCGAAAAACTTAAAAATAAATTTATTATTAGTATACCCTTACTTGCAATTAATTAAACTTTATCAAGCGTACCGAATGGAAACTTAAAATATTTTCATCCTTCCACAAAAATAAATACACCTGATGGTTTTTCTTCTTGTAGGATCCTTTTTCCTTTTTACCAATTCACCAATTCACTTGTTTCAATGTTCATTTTTTTTTTCATTTTTTAATAGAAAAGGTTTTCTTTATTTTCTTTATTATATTCTTTTCCTTTTGTTCGGATTTTCCATATTCATGTGTCACAAATTTTTGATACTTCAGGTTTAGACAAAAAAAAACGTGCTCTGTAGACCGGAAGAGATAAAATCGTCCAAAGTGTACCCGAATCATTTTATTATAAAACATGAAGTCATTTACCAAGAATTTTACAATTTGTTAGCACAAACTACCGTAGTGTATCATTTCAGGACTTCAATAAAAAATGAAAAAAAGGAAAATCTTAAAGAATTCTTTTTTCACTTTTCAGTTTTATATGATGAAAGTTTTGGTGTTAAATATGTGCTAGTGTTAGCTTTTTTTTGTTTGTTGTTTTTGATATCCCTAAACATTCAATTTAAGTGAAAGAGTAAAAACAACACAAAGTTTTTCGCTTGAATATTTTTGTGTTAAGATTGAAAAGATTTTTCATCTTTCGTTACATTTTTTTTTTCTTCTTTTTTATAGCACCCAAGATCTTCCATTCTGCTGGTTTTTCTAAATTAAGTATTCAAGAAAATTCCTCATATATTAAGAAATGAAAATAAGGCCGAATAAAAGATAGAGAAAATTAAAGAGAAAAACTGATTAATCGACCGGGAAATTATGTTTTTTTGTTAAAAAAATAAAATCAGTTTTATTTTTTGTGTACCATTAATATAAATTAGGTTCATTGAGGTAAATATACTTTGCTCAAGAGAATTATTTTACAGAATAATTATACCCAGTTAAAGAATTGAAAGCTTCAAGATTTTAATTGTTCTATTTTTAAAGATAGACAATAATTAATGTAAAATTAATTAACTTATTTATGTTATTTTACTGTAATCATAAAAAATTTGAACCACTATAACCAAATACATAAATTATTTTTCAAACAGAACTACCTTTAATAGTTCTCCGCGTTGTTAGATGCGTTTCCATTTGCATCTAAGTTCTTTAAATTAAAAAAAGAACGATATTTTGCAGACATATCAATTTATGACTACTCAGTTTTTACGCAATTATTTTCAACCTTTTCTTAAAATATATAAAACTTTTACATCAGATAAGAAGCTATAAAAAAATTTAGAAAACTCTAGTAACTTCCTTAGTGGTTTATTTAAACAAAATCATTAAATTTTATGTTATGATTAATGTTGTTCATTTCACAGTAAACAAGAAAAAGGTGCAATTTTGAAAGGACGGATGAGTTTATCATTATTTATAAGAAATATTTGTACTATTATTAATTATTATGCTTTTAAAAGAGTTAAAAGATGTAGCATAAATTTTTACTTATTAAATAATTAATAGTACCAGCAGGTGTTAAAAAAAGTTATAATTCAGGACTTCTTTAAATGATTTAATTTGAATAATATTCAATTAATTTGTAATTAAAGATATAAATTATGTTTAATTAACAAAGTATAAATTAATTCAATCACTAGTGGTTAATAAACTTTTCTAACTTATAAAAAATTTAAACAATCCAAAAAAATTCAAAATCTAATAAAACTTAATCGTTTTTAATTCAGTTCGAATGGTCTTCAATCAACAGCTCAAATTTAATTTAGAAAGGTTGGGAATCATTTAAAATAGGTTTTCCATAAATTCTTTATTTTATCTTAAGAATGCATTAAACATCAAATCGATTGAAACAAATCATTCATTAGGCAAATAAAAATTTAAAATACTTTAAATTCATAAAAATTGTTCTCAAGTAAAAATTGTTCTTTACGAAACTGTTGCTTATGAAATTATTTTCTGTAGATAATTATTTGAAAGAACTATGCGAAAGAACAAAATTATTATAAAATCAACAAATTTGAATTTACTCGAAATATTTAAGATAATTTTATATGCTTTTTGAGGGAAGAAACATTGACTTATGCTAATTTTTCGGTCAGTCATGTGTAAACTTTTGAAATTTTTCGTAACGCAATTAGTGCCAATTAAATTTTGGATTGACATACAAAAAAATTGTGTCTCTGAAATCTATCATGCAAAATTCAAACTATGTGTTCAGAATAATTAAGTCTACATTTATAAATTATCACAATTAATTATATAATTAAGTCATAAACATATTCCAGAATTTTCGAATTATTATACAAGCAACAAATGAATAAAACTAATCTCCATGACGTAGTATCAACAGCAATATCATTAAAATGGCTAGGGTGGTCACATCACCAATGCAGAAGAGAACTGCTAAACCAAAAATAGCAAAGAATTGTCTCCAAGAAATTTATCGGGGACAAGGTGGGATGTCAAACTAAAAGAAGTATTGACAAATCTAATATTAAAAATTTTAGTTATTCTAAATATAAAAATATTGCTTGATTTATCATTAAAAAATATCTTGATTTATGGAGAAACTCGTCATGAAAATATTCCTTTTATTTTATCTTAAAAATTGTCGAATTTATAGGATATAATATTTATGACGACCTTTTAAGGACATAAATTTATATCTGAAACACAATTAGTAAACCATGAAATGGAACAATAATAATTCAAGAAATAAATTGACTTATTCATTCAATTTTGTTATCGTAAAACTAACAATACAAAAAACCCATAGTTTATTTAAATAAACTTTTCAACTAAATATATTCTAATATAGATATAGGTCAAAAGGACTTCTTCTATTTTTTTGCTATTTTGATGCAATTTTTTTTTCAGAATTAAATTTTTATTTTAAAGATAAGAAACATCGAAATTTTATCCATGGTAAATTTCAAAAAAAAATATAACATAAAAAGGATAACATTAAGGATACGGAATAATAGTCTTCATAGAATGATATATGCCCGGTTAAGAACAAATTGCTTTACGTGATCATGGATCTTAACTGTTTTGCAAAACCATCACACCCTAACATTAAAAATAGAATAATGAACCAACCACCCAACATTTTTGGAGTTGGAATAGTCTTTATCATAGTTTTATTTATTTATTTTTTATATATTCTTGCAGAAAAGTTCAGATATTATAAATTATAATGTAAGGCTATGTTCCATAGAGAAATAATTTTATTCGTTCTATACTTGAATAGGAAAATGTTAATCGTAAAAATTCTTTTTATTTAATTTATATTTTTCTTTTTATTGTTGTAAGTTTTTCTTAATTACTATTACAAAAATAAAATTTTATGTTGAAGTCCTAATTAATGTTTCTGCAATTAAATTAATTTCAAGATACAGTACTGGATATAGCATATTCCTAAAAATCGTCAATATTTAAATTGATAATTTTGGATCCATACTAAAAAAATTCTTCATCATATTATCTAAGTTTCACTGTTAAAATAAATATATTTAAGAACGGAAAAAAATTAAAAAAAAAGGTCAAATAAATAAATTTTTTCATTTTTGTTCGTTTCTTTTTCACTTTAGTAGCTATAATGAAAGGCTTCTAGCTACTTGTTTTTTTTTTTTTTTTTTTGCTTTTTAAATAACTAAATAATGTTTTCGTGCATGTCTTATGAATAGTTTATGGGATTCAAAGTTTTGTTGTATAAAAAATGTGTGTATAAAAATGGAATGAGTAGAAATATTTTTATGAAATATTTTTATTTTACCAAAAATAGAATATTCCAAAACGTTTAAGAATAATTTAAAGCAATTGTTTACGTGCTTTCAGAAACTTTTTAAATTAGATATGAAAATACAAAAAATTTTACACATTTTTTTTTTTTTTTAAATATAATTTATTTTAACAAATATAAAAATTTTTACTATCCGAACTTCATAGAAAGGAAAGGAAAACTTCATATATAAGAAATAGTGAAATAATGTCATTTAAACGAATTTTTTAAAGAAAATGTCTATTTTTTTTAATAAATCGGAAAACCATCTTAGTTTTTCCCCGGAAAAACTTAGTAAATTAGAAACATAGTTTTTGCCCGGTTTCGGCCCTAGATCCAGATTTAGATAGTATTTATTGTTAACGTCAGATTTTACAAAAACATCAAAAACTCACCATTTTATTTGCAATTCAATTTTTTTATCATCTCAATAATACAAATCCAAACATAAAAAATTATTATAAACATAAAATGTCTAAAACATATATAAAAAAAAATATTTTCTTTGTGATAAATTATGTAATAATATAAAAAAAAAACTGTTGAATCTAAGAAATTGCATGTTTTGTTATTCTTTTATCACAGTTTTTTATTTTTGAAATTTTTCATTTCATGTACAGAAAGTTTTTCAATTTCATAAATTTTTTCTTTTTTTATTTTCCTTTCTTTCTATTAAGCAATTTTTCAAAACAAGGTAAATGAAAATTGTGAACAAAAAAAAACAATTTTCTTTTTTACTTCTTGAACATCCTACAAATAAGAAAAAAAACCACCGAACCACAGAAAAAAAAACAATCAATTTTGAAACAGTGTTTTTGTCATACATTCAACATTATATTATTTTACAGGTAATACAAAAGGTTTGTTAAATTTCCAGCAATTCAGAAACCTTAAAAGTTAACATTAATCAATGTTTTTTTCATTCACCTTTTTGTTTTTCAAATTATATAAATAAAGTTGTACGTAAATAAAGTTTAAATTATCTTGAATTTCTTATGCTATAAAATTATGCATATATACAATTACGACTATATTATCACTCCATAAAACATCTTAGTTTTCGTAACGATGCCTACATAATTCTTATTATTTGTTCTATATTAAGTTTAAAACACAAGTCTGCAAAAGATTACCTCAGTTTATTTTTTTATTGAGATTGTTGTATGAAAAGTTTTTCAATTACGTTAAATGTTTGTGAATAAAATTGTTTTTTATTAAGATAGCTAGCATAATTGTTAAATGTTTCAATGGACTAAATTTTACAATTATGTTTTATGAATTACAAAAATTGATTTTATTATAAAAATGATTTCCATTAAGATTACTTACTTAGTTAACCTGCTCTAAAGAAACTGGCATGCGACGAATAGAACAAAATCTATACCACAAAATCTTACAGAAAGTGAAATAAACAATTATAAGCTAAATTTAAAAAATAGATTAGATACAATAGACATGTCATTGCCACTGCAAGAAAAATATAATCAACTGGAAACAGCGATAATCTCTTCAGCGACTAATACTATAATAAAATATAAATCTAAGAAGGACTCAAAAATATCAAGTGAAACAAAACAATTAATTGAAGAAAGAGAATTGCTGAGGACTATCGCAAGTAGAACTGATGGACAGCAAAACAGATTAAAATACCTAAAAAAAACCATCAAAAGAGAGATAAAAAATGATATTAAGAAATTCGATGAAAAAAATTTAACAAATATAATTGAAAATACAAAATCTATCAAAAAAGCAAAAATTAATCTTTCATTAGGAAAAAATTGGATACCGGAGTTAGATAGAAATGGTCACCATATTAAAAATAGAATTGCAATAAATAGAGAAGCTACTACCTTTTTTAAATGTTTATACACATCGCAAATACCAGAGTCTGTACAAAATGAAGAAAATATATTAAGCCATAGAAATGATAATACTCCAATATTCTTAAAATCTGAAGTAATAAAATCTATAGATGAGCTTAAAAATGAAAAAAGTGCTGGCAGCGATGGTCTATGGGCTGAAATGCTAAAAATGGCAAAAGATGAAATAGTACCAACTCTATTAAAACTTTTCAATGAAATCTTAAATGAAGAACATGTCCCTACGCAATGGTCAAAATCTACAATCATTTTATTGCACAAAAAAGGTAACAAAAATAATATCAATAATTACAGACCTATCAGTTTAATTTCAACAATCTACAAAATATTTTCGAAATGTGTATTAAGAAGAATTAACAATCAACTAAATGTAAATCAACCGAGAGATCAAGCAGGTTTTAGATCAGGCTTTTCGACTACAGACCATCTACATGTCATGAATCAGCTAATAGAGAAATGCAATGAATATAAAATTAAAATTTACTTTGCATTTATAGATTTCAGGAAAGCCTTCGATACAGTGGAACACTGTGCAATATGAAAAGCACTGAAAGAACAAGGTATTTCTCACAAATATATCAGAATTTTACAATCTTTATATAAAATAGCTGAAGCTACTATCTCTCTTGAATCAAAAGGTACTCCTTTTAAGATACAACGTGGCGTAAGACAAGGTGACCCTCTGTCAGCTGCACTATTTGTAGCAGTTTTAGAATCGATATTTAGATTACTCAATTGGGACAACAAAGGCATACTTATTGATGGTGAAAACCTAAACAACTTGATATTTGCTGATGATGTAACATTAATTTCGGAGTGTCCTGAAGAACTGAAAATTATGCTTAATGAATTAAAAATAAAATGTACAGAAGTTGGTCTAGATATAAATAACGAAAAACCGAAAATAATGACTAATAGCGACAATAAAGTTGATCTTGTAGTTGGCTCTGAAAAACTTGAATATGTAGATAGTTATATATATTTAGGTCAAAATCTAACATTCGAAAAGAGAGGTGAAAAAGAAGTAGATCGTAGGATTATAAGCGGCTGGAACAAATTTCGAAGTGTCAAAGAAATAATAGACTCAAACAAAGAATCGAAAAACAAAAAATACATTATGGACGTAGCAGTACTTCCAACATTAACATATGGGGCACAGACTTGGAGTATGACCGCAATTGAAAAGAAAAAACTGCAAGTTTGTCAACGCTCAATGGAAAGGTCTATATTGAACATCAGTCGCAGAGATAGGATTCGAAACGTACATGTTAGGCAAAGAACTGGAATACGCGATGTAATAGAGAAATCAAAAGAGTTAAAATGGAATTGGGCAGGACATGTTTGCAGATTGTCGGATAACAGGTGGACTCAACGCTTAACTAGCTGGATTCCAAGAGAGAATAAAAGAAGCGCAGGTAGGCAGCTAAAAAGATGGAAAGACGAGTTATATTCTTTCGATAATGAATGGATGAGAACAGCTAAAAACAAAGATGAATGGAAATTAAAGGGGGAGGCTTTTACTAACTTACATTGATATATATTGGAACTATTGTACACAAATTTAACAAATTTATAATTAATTAATGAAATTTTATCACAATTTAAATGAATTAAAATATGTAAATGTAATTAGTATGTATAGCTTTATAATAATAATAATAATAATAATAAACCCTCGTGGGGCATAGCGCGTCTACCATACCTACGCGCCATCGTTGTCGATTTCTGGCAATTCGTTTTAACTCTCCCCAACTTTTTCCAAGTTTGTCTTGTTCCTCCTTTACTGATCTGCGCCAAGTCTGCCTGGGACGCCCCACTCTTCTTCTTTCTTGAGTGTATTCCATTGCATCACATGGCCAGCAATGGTCTTGTTGTCCTTTCAGAGTGTGTGACCAAGCCATTGTCACTTCCGTCTCTTGATCAAGCTGTCTAGTCTTTCGTGATCTCTTCTATGTAGAAGTTCATCATTAGACATGAACTTGGCCAGTAGATTCTACGGATGTTCCGTAAACAGCGATTAACGAAAGTTTGCAATTTTCTGGTTATGGTCACGTTCACTTTCCACGTACTGCACCCATATAACACTACGGACTCTACATTGGAGCAGAAAAGTCTAAGCTTGGTCTTATTAACATTGGATAATATAATTATCAAGTAGAATACAAAATGGCATTTGACGTATTGACACTTTTTATGGGTAACTAAACTGGAAGCAAAATTAATAGATAACCGCGTACGTAGAGATAGCATCAACAAGAGAACGTGGTAAAATTTATAACTATTTTGACACTCCGAATAATCGCAATTTATGAAAAAATCAAATTTAATTAATCTTTTTCATTTTTAATATCAACTTTTACCATAAAAATTATTTTTTATCATAACAAAGGTGATACTACCATAAAATAGTTAACAATTTCGGAATAAAAGAACACAGCGACATCTATTGACTAATTTATCTCGTATTTAACCATTTTTTCGGAAATAAGATTTAAAATCGCTGATCCCTTCAATAGCAGTTGGCATTGCGTTAATTGTTTTGATTTTGTTCGTATTATTATCATATTTGATAGCTCGTCGTCGATCTAGTGCTAGAGGATATATGAATTTTTAATTAACCAATTTGTTTTATCGAATATAATGAAAATATTTCTTATTTGTTTGAAAAAGTCCTAAAGTCTGCTATAAAGTATACACAATTAACGTATTAGAAATAATATAAACAATTTATTTCCATTGTAATTTTAAAATGAAATTTTGTTAATTACTAAAATAGTATCCAATTTCAAAGTTTAAACCCATCAAAACATTTATAAATTCAATTAAATTTTAAACTCAATCATTATCTTCAATATTTATCCACTTTAACACGTCGTATTACAATGTCCTTTTATTGCTCTGCCTTCTATCTACAATAATACACACAAAAGTTACTATATAATTCAATTGTCGTATAAATTTGAAACCATTTACAATCATTTAAAAAACCAACCCTTTACGAAAACAATCCGTACTGTAACAAATTAAAATGTAATTAAAAATAAAATTTAATTGCATATACAAACTTGACTTCTGAACGTAAAAACTTCAAATTAGTATCATTTAAATATTTGTGATCCAAAAGTAGTTGATTTTTTTTTTCATAACCCAAAAGTCATAAATAAATAAATATAAATAAATTTTATTACAAAAACTTTTCATCACATCCTTCAGAAAATGCTACCACAGCAAAGAACATACATCTAAGAATTAAATCCTTTATTCTGACGTATTTAAACCACAAATTATGATATTCAAATTATTCTTGTATAATATAAACTCCTAAAAGATTATTAAATTTTGTATATCCTTAAAAAAGGATGTAAATGTTTCTACAAATATTTTACTACATAGACAAAAACAGAACCAAAAAATTGTAATAATAATTTAAAAATGACCATTTTAACATGGGAAATCTGTGTATATTTAAGGAAATTCTATCACCATCTCTTCACATCTGGGTGGTTAACCTCTTTTTTTGAATGGTATGTTTCATATAAATATAAAAACAAAACAAAAAACAATGCTGGCTTTTATATTTTAACTTGTAGCCCAAAGCATAACAATCCGAAATATGTTTCAAAAAAATTTATTATTGGGTAATCATAAAATATATTCTCTACAAACAAAACAAAAGGATAAAGGATATACATAACACATATAATTATAAATATTTATATTCATATAAAAAAAAATGTTTTAAGAGCAGTCACATTAATGGTAAAATCCAGAAATATATTACTGTTATTAAGATATAAAATATTAAATAATTTTATAAAATATAATCTTTTAAAATCTCATTAAAAAAAACCTTTTTACAGCTGCTGTCAAAAATATGAAAATTATTTACATGTCATTTTTATTTGAATTTTTAAATAATATAATATTTAATAACATATTTTTGGTAACATCCTTTTTAAGTTGTTTTTTTAACTCTGATGGATAGCCTTTTTAAAGCCTTTGATCTTTGTGTACATAATTTTTAAGGATTTCAAAATATAATCCAAAATTATTTTAAATTTAATCTTTTTCTTTTTTTTAATTTACGAGTAAAAATAATTATTTAAATGTGTTGTTTTGTGATTTCGAATCGCGCTATAGTCGAAATCGAACCTTGTATTTTTCAAAAAGGTTTCGTGACATTCTATTGTAATTTTGAGCTACTAATTTTGTATGGATTTCGAACTGGGTTGAGCTCATATGCATGCATTTCAGGCTTATATGTATGCCTGTAGCCCATAATTGTAATACAAATGCATGTCAAAAAAATTAATTGTTTTATTATTGTGTATTTATAAATATTGACATTAAATTTTTTGGCAGGCTTTTATATAAATAAATCAATAAAACATTAAATTCTTATATACAAGGTTTTATAGTTCATACTTTTATAGACTTTAGCATTTGACATTTAGTTGTAGACCTTCAGACAAGCAAGAAATACATATTATAAATATTTCAATTATGAAAATGATTATATTTATCATTTTGAGAGAAAAACTAAGGTAGAAAGATATAATTGGGCTTTTGAGAATGGGACCAATTCCTCATCGCGTCTCCCTCGCTATCATAAGTTAGGTTTTCTTTACCTTACACTTATATAAATATAGCATTTTGTAAATACAAGATTATGGCAATAAAGGAACACATGATTTAGAACACATGATTTTTCGGGTCTTCCGAACCATAACTTTATTTAGTGAAGAAATATTTAATCACAATAATAAAAACTAATAGCTTTTAATAATGAGATATTGGTTTTCATCATTTTTCCCAGTCTTAAAATCACAATTACATATTGCAAGTTTACTGGTAGTCATTTACAGCTGAGTCAATTTATAGTTACATTGATATTTCAGCCTGGAGTTGAACCCAGGACCTAATGAATCACAGCATATCACACTACCACCAATACATTACATCACCAATCACCTACGTGCTGTGTTGTTGATTAAAGCAATTTAAAATATTAAAATAATCAAGCAAGATAATTAATAGTCATAGACTAACCATAAAATTAAATCATTACATAATATTGAACACAGTTTTAACATTGTCACGAATATCAGACTTTTGATACACATACAATATCAATATTTCCAATACAGCTAATTAAATCAATATTGATATGTAATCAATATAATAAAAATTGTAATTTACTTTGCAAACATTAAATTATACAACTGTTACACATAAATAATAATTATTACCATCCATCAAAAACATGAATCCTAACATAAATATCATTTTAATGAGCCTTTTTCAAAGAATAATATACAACCATCAATTCTGAATACGTACATAACTCCGTAGCAAATGTTCCTTTAATAGAAACACACATGCAAAAAAAAAATGCTCGAAGCATTAATTACGAAATCATTAACTTAGTAAAAACTTTTTTTATGTGTTCAGTCACATACTAAACAAGGACATTCACATATATGTAACGAACGTTGGTATATCCAAGAAGATTTAAATTTTTATTAATGAAGTGAGTTTGTGAGAGGGTTAATAATTTCATTTTCTTTATATATAAATAATTTATTAAGAAATAATTAAACTTTTTATTGGAATATCTTAAGGAATAAAATATAAAACACCAATTACGTACGCCACGTGTGCGACAATAAAAAACACAAGTGTCTTTTCAAATCAAAATCTTAATAAAATTTATTTATTTTACACTTCAGTTACTCTCAACATAAGCAACAGCAACGCTCTACAACACAATGTCAAAAAAACGTAAACATTGACAAAGCAACTAGTTCGAAAAATTGAACTCCCAGAAATTTTCATAATTTGCTAAGTTATATCTTGTTTTCGTTTGAGATTCCACAACTAAAATAGAATATTCATTCACAATCATCATTTTTAATAAAATTACTTAATATATTAATATACAACGCATTAACGACATTTAAATGTTGCATTGTAGCTATTTCCGTTGCGTATGTTACGTGTAACTCCAACATTAATCAACATAAATATTTTTGTTACCCCTTTTTTAGGAATTTAATGATTTAATTATCACAATTTTTTTTTTTTTATGTATTTTTATGGTTTCTTTTGGGAGTCAAATTATGTAAATTGTATTATAAAAAGAAGGCAAATGTTTCCATAATTAGATAAACAAATCTGTTTAAGAAAATATAATTTTAATTTATAATGAGCAAATTAAGTTTAAAAAAGAAGAAAATTAAATTGTTATTATTAAATCATTTCAAAAGGATAACATAAATCAACTTTAAGACGACATTATTAAATTTTTCAGATGAATATATAATTAAAATAATCAAATATAATTTAACAATTTATAGATAATTGAATGGATAAGGATAGAAAAGGATCTGGAATTTGAAAACAGTAATTAAAGACAGGCTTTTGTGGAAACTTATGGTTAAAGAAGCTAAAGTTCACAGCAAACTATAGAGTTCTGCTTGTTGATAATTATATGAAGGAATTTTTGTAATTGATTAGAAGTAAGGTAAGACCTACTTAAATATGAAGTGAATGATAATTTTTAAATTTTTAAAATTTTGATGGCTCAGTTTTATTAACTTTAATTTCTTTAAAAACTATTTTATTTTGTCGTTTTTAAAAATGTGGCTCAAATTGAATTGATTCAAAATTATTTAGTCTACATCTGAGTCCTCCAACAATTAAATTATTATCATTTATTATAGAATTATTTATATAGAAAGTTGGTAACAATTCTTTGTTACCAACTCTAGTAAGCCTACAGAATTTATTTTTAATTTGAAATTCCGTGAATATTTGAAAGCAATTATTTTAATTTACATAAATACATAATTATACTTTCAAAATATTTTAATCTTTTTTTTTTTATAATTAAATTCCTTATCAAAATTCTATCACAAAATTTAAATTTGAATGGTGGAATTTTAAAATTGTTTGTAACAAAAAAATATCATATTTTTTGCTTAGAAAATCACTTTTATTAGATGGAATTTATTCATTTTCTAATTTTCTATATTTATTTTATGTCAAATCAGATTTAACTTCAATGAAGCCAAAACAATTAAGATTATATCGAAACTTTTTTGAAATTTTCTCAAAATTTATTATTCAAATATTTACATAAATTGTTTTTAATATTATATTTTGAAACTCTTAATTTTATTTTGAATTTGACAAGCAAAAAGAAGAAACATTTCGTTAAGAGTTTTATATTTATTATTTCTATCTTTTTTTATAAATATATATTAAAATTTAGATTAAGATTGAAATAATTTTTTTAAATTAATTTAAAATTTTGCTTATTTTGATTTAATTTTTCAATTCAGTAAAGTTATAAAGTTAAAACTTAAATTAATAAAAACGAAAGGAAAAATTGAGTAAGATTTTAATTTTTCAGTAGAAATTATATTGAAATTTAAAACTTATATACAATTTTAATGAAATTTTCTTTAAATTATAAAGAAATTTTCTTGGAAATTTTTTGAAAGTCTTTGCATAGTCTTTACGCTAGTGATATAATGAGAATTATATCAAAAATATTTATAGAAAAAATTTAAATATAATGATTAAGTTTAATGAATTTCGTAAATAAATTTATACATAAAGTTATTTTTTTCACCAAACACCAAATGAATTCAATTATTTATCTTATTCATATTTTAAATTTTAATAATTATAGATATTTTCTAAATACAAGGTGTCCCTATCCTTAAACAATTTTCCAATCAATAATCTTAATATCCATGTTTTTTATGTAAAACCATTGTATTTCTATTCCTTATAGTAGTGACACGGTAGATAGTAACTTACGAATGTAGATGACGCCACAGTGTTTTGAAACACTGTAACATCTACATTCGTAGTAAGTTACTATCTACCATGTCACTACTATAAGGAATAGAAATACAATGGTAACACTTATTTAAAGTTTTAAAATGGTACTGGAAGTCTCTTTATGTAGTTGTAATGGAAAGACAGTTTGTAATAAGAGATTTTCATATATTCGGTTTATATAGAGTTTAAAGTTTAACCAAGATGTGAACAAGTAGCCTTCAGGAAGATTTCAAATATTCAATTACTGTTTGCCTGGTAAATTACTGAACGTTTTCAATGAAATATGTTCGGAACTGACTCATAAGGCAAGAATTTTATAATCTATCGTCCATCCGATTTTGTATTCAAGGGAAATAAATATACCGAATGGATTCTGAAATATCTTAATGTAAAATAAGTAAAATTGTTTTACATCGGGACATCTTGTATATAAAACAAATCAAAAAACTCATCAAATTTTAATTAATTAAAATGTCGAAAACTTTTATATCTACTAAAACAGACCGCACATTTTAAATTAATCTAAAGAAGACAATGAAAATTTATAAGAAAAATATTTTCATTTCAAAATTATTTCACCTTTATTCATTGAAATTCAATGATGAGTTTTCCAATAACAAATAAAAAGTTGAAAATAAAATAAAAACGTTGTAATTTTTTCTGTTCAATATATAGTTAAAAAGATGAGAAACACTCCTGCAGAAAACAGGATCAAAATCAAAATATAAAGATAAATTGACTCCATTCGAGCGTTTACCAAAGTTTAATTAATTTTTCCGTAAGAAAAGATTCCAAATACTTAAAACAAAATTTTATCTCATTTTACTTTACTAATAATACAGGCATATAAAGTTTATCAGAAAATTTAATAAAATAATTGGAATTTTTATATTTGCAAGAAGATTTTCATACCTTAAATTAGTTTTACTACTCCAGTGCAGATAAAATTTTGAAAGTCTAAAAGATTTTGTGGATTTATTTGTAATTTATATATTTGAAAAGTTGATTTAAAGAGCTTACGTTATTTTAAACCACTTAATAAAGTTTTGTTGGTTACTATTGGATATATTTGTCAATTTTTCTAATCTTCTCTCGGGCCGAATTTTATTGATTTTCAACGTTTTAAAATATCACCAAATTAGCATTTCATAATTTTTGTTGCTACTTTGCATAAAATAAAAAGTGGCACGGTATTTTTTTTTGCATTTAGGAATACTTTTCATATATTTTTTAATGATTCTTGCTATTAAACTAGGGGTAAGCAAAAAATTTTAGTTTATTAGAAAAGTGATTGTAAAAAAAATCAAAATTGTATTATTCCAGGATTGGGCAACGAATTACTGATGATATCTAGAAAATCCAGGAAATTAGTTTATATAATTTGTAAATTTTCATTTTCACTCCTTATAAAATTTATAATTAGCTAAAATTTAACTTATTTGAAATAATGACATTCCAAATTTTAAATAATTTCATATTCTAAAAATGATTAATTAAATATTGTGCCTCGAAATTTATTTTTATAAGGACTTCTTTATTTTCATTAATAGAAAATTTCTTGAACCACAAATTTTCCTTAATACTTTCTTGAATCACAAATTTTCCTTTTAGTAGAAAGTTTTATCATCATTTATTTGTCATATCTCAATTATCAGTTTATTTTTTTAGGGAATTGGAACAAAATTGGTAAGGAATATCGTTATCGTCCTTATATATTCCAAATTATATTTATTTATAGTATAATTTATAAAAATAATATTTAATTTTAAATGTTATGAAAATTCACAATCTATTTTATTGATATGAAATGTTTACTTTTTAATTAAATATTTCTTTAAATTTTAATAATCATAATCAAAAATAAAAATAATCTATATTTATATTTACGAATTATCCAGATACTAAATTAAATTCAGTTTTTTTTATATTTATATAATATTATAATCCAAAATGACAGAAACTTTATAAATTTTTGGTAACATAAATAGAGATAACATAAAAAATGTTCTGTGATGTTTAAAATAATAAAATCTAGATAAAATAATACAAAAATTATTATAATTTTATAATTTGTTTGTTGTTTTTAAATACAAAAATTACCATAATTTCATAAATTTAAAATATAAATAAAATTAAATAATCTAGGGACGAACCAGACAACAAATCAAACAATGCAATTACAAAATTTTTAAAGGACAATAATCCTAAAAAACAAAAATTTATTATGTAAATTTGTATAAATTAAATGTTTATATTTCGCGACTATGTTACCAGTTTCATAAAACATGACACTTAATATTTTATGGTCTCATTGTCCTGAAACAACAACCTCCTAACTATTCTCTACATTTACTATTCCATATACATTTTTACTATATAGTAGTAGATCAAATTTTAGCAACAATTAGAAAATAGCTTGTAGATAAATAAAATATAAATAAAAAAAAAATTTGTTGATGTAATCGCGGTAATTTGATATTTTGTTTTATTATGTTATCCACAAAAAGGCTGTCTAGCATAACATATCTATTTAATATATTTAACAAAGCTAGACAAAATAGACAATAATAAGGGACCATAAATTATAATAAATGTAATTATATATATAAATTTAAAAAAAATTGTTAATCTAGGTGGAAAAGTTAGCTCGTAGTTATGTCCATTAGTGATTTCTAATAGTACTAAAATAGCATTTTAAAAAATATTGTTATTAAAAATTTCAGATATTTTAAGACACCAAATTTATATAATTCAGAATTTTGATACGTGCCAAATCAGGCTACCAACACCAAATTTAATAGTCACAAACTAGATGACAAAACTCATATGTGTACCAAATTTTATTGAAATAGCTAATTATTACATGTTGTAGAACCTAATTCCAATATTCTTCGGAAACTAAATTTCTTCAATATTAGTTTGCCATAAACCCATTAAAACTAATGGTTCAAAATTTCAGGAACATTAATGAGATGACAAAATCAATCTGTATGAAATGACAAAATTACTGTTTGATGTGGTATAAAGCATTTAACTTGTGAAATATTACTGATTTTGATATACAGCCACTGAAATACCAATTCAAATTTTGCAGGCACCAACTATACATAAGGAAAGTATAATGAATTCCAAATTTACTTCATACGGTATCAGATAATAATTATTATGAGCTTTAGATCTATAGAACTTAATGAAATATAATATATCGGAAATTTATAATATTTTAATAAGCTGTTCCTGAGTTTGAAGAAGGAGACACTGTCATGGATAAGACACTGATAAGACTTGTCATCTTTATACCAAATTCAGTGGAATTTTACCAGTTATCATAATCTAATCTAATCGTATGGCTTATGACAAGCTAAATTTTGTATCATAATCTTGAAGAAGTGGTACAGACCTTAAGCAAGCAATGAAAAACTTTTTGTAAAATTCGATTTGTAAAATTATCGAAAACCTTCCAAATTTAAGTATCCACAATTTATTGAAAATATACACAAAATTAAAGGATATCCTAAAAAAAATAAATCTAATTATTATTTGTCAAGTCCTTTCGACACATCATTTTATGATGAATTTTATCTCCATTATTTATGCAAATTATTCATATAATTTTATTAATTCAAATTATATTAATTTCGAAATTATTTATTATAATTTGAAATTTATCAATTTTATTATTGTATATGAAATATGAAATTTATATTTATTTTCTGACAGGAAATCACCTAATGGCATTTTACCAGATAAATATTAAATTAATTAAATCACTCATATTTCTATGTAGAAAACAAAATGTTTCCAGAATATCAAAATAATATTGATATTAATAAATCTTGTGCATAAAACATAACAAAAAAAAAAATAAAAAAAAATAATAAAAATTATATAATTAATACATAATAATTTTACAGACATTAGTACAAAAAAGGATATAGTCCTTTTTTCCTAATATCAAAATTTCGTAAAATTTGGTTTTGTTTTACCTCTGGAAAATGCATAAACCTAAATTAGAAGTTTTTCTGAAAATTCAATATTCTGAACATTTTCATTTGTATCAATGTCCTTCATTTGTTTGAAAAGTTCTATGTATATAATAATTATGGTGTATATACGTTTTCAATTTCTCCTTTTAACAACCAATTCATTTAACTCCCTTTAACAAGCAATCCAGAACAAATTTCTTATTATATAATTATAATAAAGGACATAAAATAATAAATGTTCCTTATTTTATTTGTTGTTTTTTTCTTGTTTTTTTTTTTACTTTTATGTTGTTAAGCATTAACAAAAAGTTTTCAATTAATAAAGCCCCATTAGCTTTTATCGTATAAAATCGCTACTGGCCAAATGTTTTTCTTTTTCTTAATATACAATTTTACCATAGAATTTATTTTGTTTTTTGTTTCATTATAATTTCAAATGATATTGATTATGATGTTGATTATGTTAGCTAATTAAATTTTCATCTTTCGATTTTCCGTATTCACAACCTAAGTAAAAAATTGTTTTTTTAAAGTTTTCTTTATTTTGTTTTATATTTCTTCAATTTTACGAAGTATAGAAATATTTATACAATAATAACATCAATCGATTTTAATTATAAGAATTTACACTTCAATTAAATTAATCCATAATTTTATTATAGTAAATTTAATATAAAATTTAATTTCTTAAGCCGGAAGTTAATTTTAATATTTTAATATCAGGCAATTTAACAACAAAAAATATATCATTAAAATTTATTATCGACAATGTATAAATTTTAATTATTATATTAAATGATTAATTAAAATATGAAAATAATCAAATAATTTTAAAAAAAATTGAATAATTTGTATTTATGTATAGTGTAGTAGTGCCTATATAAATATGATATTTCTGAATGGTATCCAGACTAAAAAAAGTTAGAAAAATAAATTCTAGAATACTTATTTAACACCGACCGGATGAATATTTTACATTCTTTTCCCTAGACGAAAAGCATTTCAAGTAAAAAAAAAGTGTTTAAATATACTAACTTAACAACTTGACACTTGATATTCAATTATTTTCGCTATAATCAGCCCATAAGTATAAGACTATTACAAAATAGTTCATCTGGATCAACTTTTTTTATATACTACTATATTTTAATTCAATTTTTCAGCTTCCTACAAAAGAATATTAAATTTCCACAAAGAAATATCATCTAACAAGGAAGTACGCCAATATTCAAAAAAAAACAGGATAAAAAATAAAAATTCTTTTATGTATAAATATAATAAAATTTACCTATTTCCTTTAAAAAAAATAAAAGGAAAGAAAATTATTTTTCCACTTTTCATAATATCGAAAATTATTATAATAAAATATAAGAACATCATTTTTAACAACATCCTGCCAAAACACGTTATTGTCATCAGCATCACAAAAATTCATAATTTTCAACTACACTACAATTCCAGATCCTGAAAAGAAATCCCTATTTTCAGCAAAAAAGTTAAAGAAAAAAAAGGACTATACAAATTAATGTACAAACAAATTTCATTTAACGTAGTTTCATAATATTTTATCATCATTTCTTAAATTGATAAGGTGGTTTTACCTGTCAACAAAATAAATTTGAAGGACATCATAAAATTGTTTTTGTTTTGAATTTTATTAAATATTTAATATTGAATTTGGAATTATAGCCTCAAGGTTTGTATATATAATAAATGAAATAAAATTAATTATCTTTCATGCTTACCGATTTTCTTTCGATAAAATTAAAATAAATGAAATTTATTCTTCATCAATTATAAATATATAAAATATAATTATAAGTGTTTTTCAGTCCTTTAGGATACTGTAGGCTGTACAAAATTGTTGAATTTTCTGTATACCTTCTATTAAATACGTACCTAAAATATTGGTTAAAAAAGCCTCGTTTTTATTGGTTAATTTGAATACATACTTGAATACATAATTGAAACTACTTTTTAACCTGGCTAAGTTTATCATAAATTTTGATGAATAATATTTCCAAAAAGGACTAATATTGTTGTTACTATAGCCAATTATTTCTATCAACGCTGTCAGATTTGAAATCCTTTGAGCTTTCAAATGTTTGACGTATCAACCAGTTAGTTGGACATTTTATTATGACAAATAATTTTTAAAAGTTTACTATACCCGGATGGATGATGACACAGGGAAGGATTTAGGTAATAACTAAGTTTTAAGGATTTTTCAAAAACAATATTTTTGCTATTACATCAAAATAGTTAATATAAATGTAATAGAAAACCATCAAAATTTGCTGTAAAAATGATGTATAAATAGGTAATAATTCCAAAATTTCCAATTATCATATCATTTCTATTAACTGAAACTTGTTAGTCCAATCCAAAAAGCAAAAAATGTAATTTTTAACCCATAAAATAAATTATAAATATGTACTAAATAAAATTAAATTCCTTATCAAACCAAAAAAAAAAATCGTAATTAAAATTAAATCTTTTTGTATAAACAATAATTAAATAATTTATCTTCTTTAATTTTTTTTTTTTAAAAAAAAAGTCAATTAATTGTTTATAAAGTATTTAAAAGCAAAAAGGATATAATGTCACCAAAAAACTAAACAAATCCTTTCTATTAAAAGTATACAAGCAAATAAAATATTTTATATGGTCAAACAATTTTGTGGTCGTAACTTTTCTTATAAAAACAATTCAAATACAAATATTTGAAGAAAAAAAAAACTAAGAATTAATATCAAGGATAACACATATTCCAAGGATATTTACCTCGAATAGAAAAATTGGAAAATTGCCAAAATTAAAACTTCTATCGGATATATTTCTGTTCCTGAATTGTCTTTTTTTTTTCAGTTTTTTTCATCCCAAATATATAAATTTTAAAATCCACTTTTCTATTTTTCCGATTTCTTTTCATCTGATGAAAAACACTAAAGAAAATTTTCAAAAAAATAAAATATTTATTTTTTGGTGATTTTGTATTTCTTTACAATAACTTTAAGAATATAATTTATTTATCCGAACATTTGGACCAAAGTAGTAACGATGTCCTGTTTTAACACACCCTTAAAAATCTTTAAAAAAAAAAAATTTTTAAACTTAACTTTAGACTTGAAGAGTTTCTGTTGTCTCTGTATAAATTCAATATTTTTTCAGCTGTCGTTTTCCTTTATAGTGCAGCAAAAAAAGTGTTTTTTCTTTATTATGTATAAGACTTTTTTTACTGCAAACACCATAAAAATATAAGTTGTTACGAAAAAAAGGATTGTTTTTTTACTATAGAGAAGTTAAAGATGGACACGGACATTAAAACATGTCGTTTATTTTATTCGCTAAAATCGTATAACAAAGTTCTTAAGATGCGATTAAATAAACTCATTAAAGAAATCTATTCCCAGTTTTTTTATTTTTTGTGTCTCGTTTTCCAAGAAAAAGTTAAATTTCGATTTCAGTAAAATAAGGATAATAAAATGCCATTATTGTTTTTTTTTTTGTATAATAAAAAACAGGATTTAAAAATGAATTAATTTTTTTGTTTTGTTTTCCAAGGAAAGATTTTTAAATGGAATCGCTATTATTAAATGAGAAACACAGTTTTCTGTTGCGATTTCTTAATTAATTAGGTAATATTGTTAAATGACCTGGGGATTTATAAAGTACCAATTTGTTAAGATTAAGTTTTTTTTCGTGCCTCGAGTAAAATTAAAAGGAATAATAAAAAAAAAGTACAAAGGATATGCCATTAAAAGAAAATAACATAATTGGAAATTGTGTTAAATATTAATTAGAAAGAATTCTTTTAAAATTTTCCTTTTTATACTTAATACTTTTCAAAGTTATATAATTATAGATAAATGGTTCATTAGTTAGGTTTTATATTGTAGAGGGAATTACGATGTAGTTTAAATTTCTTGTTGAATGGCTACCTTAAGCATTATAAAGGAATGGAAATCGGTATTGAACCAAAGAAAAAAATAAGACCGACCACTCAAATTTAAGGAAACAAAAATAAAATCAAAACCACATTTGTAATAGAACAGAAAACGAAACCAAAACCGAAGTCACCAAAACCGAAGAAATAATATTGGTTCAGTGGTCACATGAAAGTTATATTCAATTTTCAATAAAAAAAACTATTTCTGGAGTCCTGCATTTTACAGCTTAAGGTCATGAGAGTGTGCTTAATATAACTATAGTTTTATTATAATTATATTAAAAAGTATTTTATTCGTGGTACCATAAATATATTTTAAGCATAAGATAAGCTGGCGCTGAAACATATACATACATAGTTTTTTTTAAACCACAAAACTAAACCACCAGGAAATTTGTATACCTTCCATCTCTAACATAAACCTTCTTTGAATTAGTAATGTTCTTGTTAGAAGTGAAGCATATAGTACGAATTTGAAATTCTAATTTAAAAGACAAATCGGAAACGATTAGCTTTGAATTTCCGAATTCACTATTTTCTTAGAATATGAAAAAAAATTAATTTTAATTGAACATGAATATCTTAAAAATAATAAGTGGATCAAATTTAAACCTTTGAGTTAACAACTCTTTTAGTAGACTCCTTTTTCTTCATCAATTTTTTTTTATTATCAACATAAAAAATCTTTTTTATTATTCTGTTTTAGAACATAAATCTCAGAAAATAGATAGTCGAAAATCAAAAAAATGAATCCAGAATATTTTTCTATAATTACTCAATCTTAAAGCTTACTTTCCACCATAAAAACCGAATCTATATTTTTATGATTATGAGCGTTGTAGGTAGACCATATATTTTTATTAGTTTTTCTACAGAACTTTTTCTAATTTGTACAACAAATAATTGTTAATATTATTATTAAAATATATCATTTTATTAGCCTAAATCAAAAAGGACATTCCTATAAAGAAGACATTCAGAGAGATGATATATTTCTTTTTGTACATATGAAAACTGCACGGAATTCAAAATTTTTAAACCTTTCTTTTTTATGTTCATATAAATAATTCTTTCTCCCTCAGTTATTTTTTGTCTTAAGTGCAGTGTTTGTAGTAATAAAACCCAATAATTTTCTTCTACAAGCATAAAATAACATAAAATCCATAGAAAATTTTAAAATTGGCTTTGCACATTCCACCAACTACTAACACAAACAGAAAACAGTGGTTCAAGATCATGGAAAATGTTTAAGAATTTTAACCATTTTCTTTTATTGATTTTCTTTTTTGTTTTATGAATATTTCTAGCCATGTTAAAAATTATTTTTAGTGTATAAATTGTGATACCAAATTTATAGAAGTATCAGAGTTGTAAGAAAAGTGAGATTAATTAAGATTGAAAGTGAAAAATTCATTAAACCTATTAAGTGTTTTTCGTTGTTCATGTTGAACTTGATATTGGTATAGGCAGTGAAATAGATTTATTATTTAATACTGATTCAGTCACAAAACAAAACAGATTTTATCAATTAATTTTTTTTTTAAGAAAATTTCTCACATAAAATTGTAAAACATAAAATTTTTAGAAGCTTATAAAACTTGTCGGAACAATGAACAATGTGTAAATTACATAATTATATTACAACATAAAATATGTTTGTATCTATATATAAAAAGAAAATTAGTTTTGAAGCTTAAAATTTCATCAATAAAGAAAATTACTTTCATTTATTTTAAGTATAACTGACAAATCGTATTTAAAAAATTTATAAATATTTGAATTAATGATGGGAAAATGGTTTTAAATTTAAAGACAATTTTTTATGTTGCAGATTTATCTAAATTGAAACACATTAATTAAATATTTAATAGCGTACCGATGGTGTTATTTTAAATTAATTACATCACCAACTGAAAATATGTTATCGTATGGATTCTATTAAAATAATTGAACCTTAAGGTAATATTAAAACAGTTTTAATAAACTTATTTCAAAATAAAATTGCCCATGGCAGTAACTTTAAAAAAAACTAACTTATTGACTGAATTTTTTTATTAGTTATTAGATATTTTTAATAACTTTAACTCGTTTTAAATTAATAAATGAATTATGTTATTACACAGCTCCAGGAAACTAGCTTTTTCGTTTTGGAGGAGATTTAATTAATTTTCAATAATTTTCTTGTGACCGAAGAAATAAGTTTTCTTGGTTGGTTATAGTTTTAAAGGAGTGGTAATTCAAGAACCCTACGTTAATAGACTACATAATATTTGAGCCCATTGTACCTACCCTTCAGTCGAACGTTGCATTATTGTTACAAACTGTCGGCACATTCAATTTATTTAATAAATTAAATCATCTTAGCTGGCTTCAGTTTACCGGCGTCATTAAGGTTTGTTAGATAGAAATTTCATAAATCTTTTATAATGGGCCGACCAGCCATGGTTGTTTTCTGCACCATTCTGGGACTTTTTGTAATTAGCAATGCCCCAGATCGTTTTCGTATACGTACAACTGATCTGATCATTATATTTTAAAGTGATATTTATAATTGCCGATTGTCAAGAGAAGATTTACATTATTATGATTTGATAATAGGTTAAGATTAGTTTTATAGTAGCTTTGAGTATGTTGAGATATTCAGTAAATTCACTTAGGTTTGGCTATCATTAACATAATTTTAAATTCAAAGTTTAAGTGTATTTTCAAGCTATAAAGAAGCAGTGAAACAGTATAACAGTTACAATATAAATATCATAAATTATATTTTTAATAAAATGTAAATTAATGAAAGCTCATTATTCGAATCTGAAACAAAATATATTCGTCTGTAAACGTAATCTTTAATTTTAAATATTATTAAATTATCATATACGAACATCAAATATTCCATTCCTCATTTTCAACAGCCACAATTCTATTTCAATTTTCAATTTTTTGATGAATATCTTGAGTTATAATATTACATTTTGTATATATGTACATATATTAATATTCTACTTTTAACGACTACACTTGAAGAGCTCTTTTATCACAAAGCTCTGAGTAGTAGCAAAAAAAAAGGAAATATAAATATACATAAATATACCCAAATGATTGGCTCTTGATAGTCTATATACCTTCAACCAAAAGATAATTTTACTTTTCTTTTTTTTTTTTCATTTAATGAGCCTGCTAAAACGTAGGTTATGTCTCATCTTCGCAGTAATATCATTTTCTGTATTTTTTTTTTTTATCAGAAATCCAGGACTATGAAAAAAACCTATACTTTATGAAATAAAATGAAAATAAAAAAAAAAAAAGGAAAAATAGAAAAATCGAAATGGAAATAAAAAAAAAGTACGTCAGGTTTTTCATCTTTTTTACTATCCAGATAAAGCAAAATCATTGGTTAGGTAAGAAAAGGAAATATATTCGATAAAAGAAGCAGCAAAAAAAAAATTAGATTAGAGATGTTATTCAGGGATTATTTATCCATTTGGGGGAAATATTCTTTGTATTTTGTCTGTATATATTCCATTTTTTTATATCAATTTTTTGTGTTAAGATTGTTTGAAATAAAAAAAACAAAAAAATTGGTAAAATTTCATTTTGATGAGATATAATATTTTATATTACAGTCTGGTGGTTTTTCTGAATATAAAAAATATGGAAATTTCTTGGTATCAGCTAAAAAATTTATGGTATGATTATGTCTTAAAATATATTCTTATAATTCCTTCCAAACAAAATATAGAAAATTTTCATTTTGCCTTAAATAAATTTTCGCAATGTAATCAATTTCTTGTAATTTTTGAGTAATCTATTCACAAAATTTTTTTGTAAATGCAATTATTAATATATTAAAAATTTTGTGATTAAATTAAATTTTGATATTTCATCAAAAAAAAATTTTAAAATGAATAATTAAAAAAATTTTTTTTTTTTGAAAATTATGTTAAGAATATTAAGTTATTAAAAGTATTTATTTTAATTAATTAAAAATAATTGTATAATTAATTTATTTAAAAGAAAAATCTTTATATAAATACTGAGAAAAATAATCTGAAAATACTTGAAAATTATATTTATAATATTTCTCAGAACAAAAATCTTGAATAAAGGCCCAATCGTAATGTGGGCGCAAACCTTTAGCGGTAGATGTAGATTTTTTTCCCCGCCAAGACAAATCCAGTTCAAACGCAATGCTGGCGGTGGCGGTGTCGGTGGCTGAAAAAATTATATTTTATTATATTATTATATTTTTTGCTTGAAATCTTTATTATTTATTTAAAATGTTACTATGAAAAATTTCAGTCAAATTTAAAATTCGCCTCCATTATTAAAATTCTCTAGCGCTGGCGGTTAATATACAACATTGTTCAATCTTGGCTGTAGCTTTTTTTCCTTAGCATTATGTTTGCTTTCATTGATTTCCATTATGTTGAATAATTTTCAAAGTTTGCGCCCACATTATGATTGGGCCTTAATAATATAAATAAATATGATAAATCTAGAGACTTTAAACCCCAATCAGAATGTAAGCGCAAGCCGATAGCGCTGACTTAATAAAATGAACAATATATGGAAATCAATTAAAGCAAAAACAATATTCGCAGTCACCGCCAAAATAAATAAAAGCTACCGGTAAGATTAAACAATATTGAGTATTAACCACCAGCGCCAGATAATTTTAATACAGTAGTCAAATGTTTAACACTCTTGACTTCGCTCTAATGTATGAGGCAAAATATTAATACATTTAATTAAACCTAACTATAAATGAACATAGTTTCGATAATTTTAAGAATTTCTAATGTAAAATTCTTATTTTACAACAAAGATAAAATTTCATTAATTATACATTCAAAACTTATTTTGATAGTTTTACAATTATCTTCCGCCAGAATATATGCCAGCTTTATGTTTGGTGCAGGAAAAAAATATAAATCTGCCGCTGTCGGTTTACGCTCACATTCTATTTGGCCTTTATTGAATCATTGAATGAATAATTGACTAATCAATATTTTTACTTATAAATTCTGAATGATATTTCCGGAAAATGGATAATAAATATTATAAGAAAAATAATTATAATTTTGTAATACATACATTATTTTCCAGGGAAAACATAGACACATGAAATGGATTAATCACTGCTTAAATTTATAACAAAAATATGTTCTATTATTAATAATTAATATTTTAATATTTTCCAACCTTGTTTTGCTGAAATAAATAATTAAACATATAATTTTAATTTAAATATTGTAAATAATTTTTATTTACTAGGTAAATTTATTTAAATTTAAAAAAAAAACATTATTCCTTCTATATAATTTCACAGTGAATTTCTATTAAAATTTATTTTATTTTACTCACCTGTAAATAATAACATAACAGCAATAAAAATTATAATTTCTCAAATAAAATAAAAAACAAGTGAAATTATAATAAAACCTCATCGAAATAAGCCATTAAAATCAAAAAATTTACAAGAAGAAATTTTGATAAAATATAAAATTGTTACCTGTCTGCAACATTTCGATTATGCAGACAATTATTATAAAATGCTGAAACTTTAAGAGGTTATTAATGCCATACCAAGTAACGATTTTACAATAAAAATGCTTATTTTTGGTGTTGACAAAATGTTCAACATTTTATTTTTTGATAGCTTTTAAATGTGAATGGTGTCATTCATAATGTTTAAAATAATAATGTATTTATGTTTCATGGTGTTATCACTAAAGTATGTATCAAAAATTCTGAATCATAAGAGAGAATTTGTAAGAGTTTGTTGTAAAATATTATGTAGATTTTGATAAAACATGAGAAATTGTATAAAAGTTCTTACAAGCGCGAGAAACTTATTTTTGTGATGCCAGAAAGGTTTAATTAAAGGTCTAGCCATAGGAACAAAAGCCTCGTAGATTTAGAAGATCTACGTGAAAAATTATAAATTACTATTATAAATTCGATATATTTGAATTGTAATTGCACGGGGAAGTGAAAATATGGAAAAACTAAGAGTCACGCGTCGTAATTTTAATATTAAACTTCTATTCTAAGAGTAATTACTATTTTATTATGACTTATATAACTAGTACTTATCTATTTTTTATACTATTTTAAATCTTCTTACTATATTCGTGTTGACTAGAAGTTGATTAATTTCAACGTTCACATATTTTCATCGTTACTTTTTGCTAATTTTTTTATTTCATATTTCCAGATCCTACGATGTTCCTTAAAAATTTGTTCTGAAATCGTAGAATTATTTTTATATTGCTTTGTTTAGAGTAGCCCCTGAGCTGAATACTATAATTTTAAATAAGTCCAATTAGGTTTTCAATCTTTGAACTAAACTGACTGTTTGAATTTAATAAAACTGTTTTCCTTGTAATACAAAATAATTGTTAAATCTACTCATTTTCTCTCCCCAATTTTCTATTTTATTTGGAAAATCGCTACAGGTTGTATGTAATTTAATTTCACCGGAGTTAAAAATAAGTTTTTTTTTTATTATATTTTGTATTTTGAACATTTCATATTTGTTTTGTGTAAATTTGATGGACGTTAACCCATGGAAAACTGAAAATTATCAAATTGTTTAAACGTACACGTTCAGAAATAATAATAATAATAAAAAAAAATACATTTATTTTCTATCTGGTAGTACGTATACGTAATGATGATGGCTTATATTTTGGTAAAATATTCTTTGAAATTAACATGGGTTTCTATATTATCTAACATTATTGTCAGTTGTCATTTATGCAATTGAAACCAAAAGTATGAGTTTTAAATTGCATGTTTTTAAGTATAATTGTAATTTGGGATAAACGTAAAGTTATATATAATTTTATGTTACTGAGGGTGCCTTTTAACTGAAATGGTATAAATGTAGTGTAAATTACCAAAAGTGTCATTGCCATGAATTTGATATTTTTGTTTGTAAAACTTTTAGGTTGAAATGAATAAAAGATTTTAATATTTAATGAATGAATTTTATGTTTTGTTGAATATATAATATTGAATAGAAGAAGGTTTAAATATTTCATTTCAATTTGTAGACAAAATAGTAAATTTAAGATATTTCATTATTGATATTAACATGTTTGACAGTAATTATTTTATTTCATTTCTTAATAATACGAAATTCCATTTAAACATGGTAAATGCATGTACTTTATCTCAAATTGTAATGAATTTTGTAACAATGTTGTCTACGAATTTAAGAAAAAGATTACTTAAGGCATATTTATCAAAAAACATAATAGATTTCTTAAAATGCAATTAAATGCTATTAAACATATCAGAAAATTATTATTATTAACAATGGCGTTGCATTAGAGTGTGCCCCTGCATGACCATTTCGTTCTTTTATTTAATACATGAAAGATTAAAAATATTTTCAAAATTTTGAAAAAGTTGCCTTAGAATATATTTTTATTGAAAATTTATGAATGTAAAAACATATTTTATGTAAAATATTATCAAAGAACAAATAATTATATTACTTATATTCGAAATATTTACATAGTATAGCTATAGTAACGTTCAATTGTTGAACGTTAACGTAGAATTGCATTAAATGATAATGTTTATAATAAAGTACTATTTAATCTCATAACTGACCCGATTCATAATCTCTTGCCTTCTCTACTTTTAAGTAACATCATTTATGTATTACATAAATTCGTTTATGTATTACCAAGTAATGTATTACTTTAAGAAGGTATCATTTTTTTATTTTTTATTTCTTTCATATTTTACGTTGACGAAAAGTTAATTTGTAATGTATTAAATAAAAATATTAGATTTATAAAAGATATAAAATTATTGTAAACGATATAAAGATGTGTTCACGCCACTGATAATTAATAATAAATTAACATAGTATTTAGCAAATCCAGATTTATTTTCTCCAACCTTATTTAAAACCTTATTTTCTATATTTTTATTCAAAACTTACATAAATAATTTAAATTACTGCCGCCTTAATTTTTGTTTTAAAAACGTTGTAAAACATATTAAATTTATATAACTTTAAAAATAATATTTTCGATAAAATTTCAACAAAAAATTTACTATCAAAATTTCTGTTGTTATTATATACTTTAATTATTATTATAATCTGTATAAAAATTGATAATATAAAATTTAGGTCTATGTTATTAATAGGAAAATTCTGAATAACAAAATTTATAATGCAAATTATACTCTAAAGAACTGAACTGGAAAATCGGATAAAGTGAAAATGCAAACATTATTATTATTATTATTATTATCATGATTATACTTTAAAATATACAATTAAAATTATTATTATTATACCATGATTATGTTGATGTTAAAAATCCGTATTATATCCAAATAGTTATAAGTCTACAGCTTATTCACATTAAATGAAAGTTTTACTGGAATTTAGTTTACCAGTTTGCCTATTTACATGAACATGGACAATTATGATGTCGTTTATTCAATTATATCTGAAGCACAGAGTTGTACTAGGAAAATTGATATTTAAAGATCCCTAACCCGAGATTGATTCTCCTAAATATACTGTGTAAATCGAAATCCTGCAATTCGAATCCACGTCTTATATTGAAATCGAGTTAAACTGAAAAATAGTGTGGTTTAAATGGAACCGTACAAATTGTGAACCATATAAATGGAGGGTATTTAAAAAGTTACGATTAAATATATTGAAAATGATATAGAAACATTATTATTATTAAGCATATATCAATTAAGCTCATTTATTTGAAAATATTGAAATAACATTACACTTTAATCAGCTATAAAAACATCTATTAAGTTTCATCTTCAATCAAGATTTTCGAACCAACAATCTATTATAATGTGCTTCAAAAATTATAGATAGAATATAGAACAATTTTTTGCGAATTTGCATTATTCTAAATTTTTGTATTGATGATGTCCCAACTAATAAAATTTAATTCTATCCAATAAATTGTAAAACTGACAACCATAAAAATTATGTTTTATACTGAAGTACTTTTTTATGCTGACGTTAGTTATATATTTTAAAAATTATATTTAGATAAACCTGATAGCTATTTAATAATTTAAAATTGATTATTTCTTTGAATTTATTTTGTAAATTTAGATAAATTTCTAATTAAAATTAATTAATCTGCAAATTATTTTTTGTATGCTGAGTAAAATATTATAGTTAGAATAAATAACTATATAATTAGAAATTTCTTCTAATCCTTATCGAAATTGTTTTCTATATATTAAATTTATAAAATTTCTAATTATTTGCTTGAATAACCTTATAAGATTACCTTTTAATTACTTATTAATTCTAGAAAAAAATTTAAACTTATTACTCCTAGAATCTTTACATATCCTTTAAACCACACATAATAAAATTTTCGTTAGTGTTCATTTAAAAAAAATATAATTTTTGTTTTGTTAGTTTGTTTCCCTTATCCAAAACATAGGATTCAAAAAAACCTTCACTATTTTCAATTCTTGACAACAAATAATATTAAAAACAAACAGAATATTCTAAGATTGTTTAGTCAAAGCACGACTTTGTGACTCATAATAGAAAAAGAAATAATCCAGACACAACAGATTCATCATTGAAGATTCATCATTGCGGTGATGACATTGCCAACCAACCCTCCCCCCACTAAAACACTGTTGCTAATATCCTTAAAATATATTTTATAGAAGTTTGTATTTATGTGTATGGCGGATGATTGTTTGCCTCATGACTAAGCTAATATAATTTTTCAGGTTTTTGGTGTTTGTTTTATTTTTATTTTATTTATTTTTTGTTGTATTATCCTTTGCTGACAGATTTGGTGGCTATAGTGAGGTTTTGGAGATTCGTATACACATTTAATGTGTTGATTTGTTTTTATACACACTATCAAACTAATACTTTTAAAATATTCTCGTGTATATAAATTTATGTCGACAGAAAGGATATTTTTTTTATTACTATTATTTTAATTTCAGTTTTTCAGATTTTGTGTTTTTTCTTTATTTTTCCTGGTTATCCTATTCTTTATATTTTTAATGATTCCTTTTAAATCCTTGCTGTATTTAAAATGATTCTGAGAATTTGATAGATTTTACTTTCAAAAAGAACTGAAAATTTGTATAGAGATATTTTTGTATTATAAATGTTTATACGAAACGATTTTGACTGATGGTCTTCAATTTTTTTTTTTTTTTTCGTGCTGATTTTGGTATACCCATGAGTCCTTTTAATGGCTGGATTTTTGGTATTTGTGATTTTCTTTATTTTCTTTATTTATATTTGAATGTTTTTATGTTTTTATTTGGATAAGATTAATTAATTTAAAATTAAAGTTAATTGGTCCAGTTCTGAGAATTCATTTAATAAAATTGTTTATTTGAAAAAATATTTTTTGAAAAGTACAAAATTAATTTTTGTTATTTATTAGATTTAATATGACCAATTTATTACTTATATTTATCTGTTGACAACCGATTTGATGATAAACCTTCATAATAATTTAGCGTGTTTTCATACAATTTGGAAGCAGCTTTAAGATAGTCACTAAAATTTTGATTTATTTATATGGTATAATATAATGGGGGATACTGTTTAAGTAAAAGAAGTGTGTTTTTCTCAGTACCTGGATTAAAAACTTCATTTTAATGTAATCTTTAAATATAGTGAAGCTACAAGCAAAATCAATGTTTAATTTTTTTCGTTTTTTGTTAAATATTGACTAAACATTCTTTCCAAAAACCATTTAATTTAAATATATCCTTAATAATTGTAATTTATTAAATTCATCACAAATAATATGAATTTAATTAGTCTTCATCTTCAATAAGAATTATATTTCAATTAATATTATTGAAATAGAATTTGTCTTTATTATTACAAACAAAATTTTAAACATATTATTTGTAAGGAATAGTTTAAATACTTTGTTATCCAAAAATGTTTTTGGTTACGATACCAGGCAACAAAATGTACAACTATTGTACCAGGAAAATTAATATTTACCTTAGAGAAACATTTATTTATTTACTTTCTCCCATCATCATAGAACAATTTCTTTTGGTTATCTAAAAAACAATTTTATAAATCAAATTCATGTAAAATGTATTTATATACATTTAGGAAATACCTTTCAATATCTTCAAATAACATTTGAAATTTAGAAGGGAATCATCAAAACAAACTTATAAATAAACCTAATTTGTGTACTTACTTTACTCTTTATTAGAAAACCAAGACAAAAATTCCTTTTGCAATCAATGTGATATTAATATTTACTTTAAAGAGGTTGACATCAAATAATACTTTAATTGTAATTTTGTGGTATGTGGAATAGTAAAAGTCTTTCTGAGTTAAATATTACCAAAAAAAATCATTTCACATTAAAAATGTGTAATAATAATAATAGAGTAATAATAATAGAGTAGAGTATCTAATCCAACTTAATTCACAACGTAAGCCTCATTAACCCTTTCAGGATGATGGGGACTTATGAAAGAATTGTATTATTTGTTTGGATCAGCGAAAACAAGCATATAGAGAGATATTGTTAGTAGGTACATATACTAAGAACGTTGAAAACAGAATATCTTTATCAATATGCTTGTATTCTTGCACTTTCTCCACATGCTGAGAAAAAATTTACTGTCCGCAATGGATTAAGCTCTGGTGCTTAGCTGTTACCATCACCAAAACAAATAAATGTTAGTATAGATTAAACACGATCTGCTTAATACAAGCAGTAAAAATAAATAGTTAAAAATATAACTACTAAAAAATAAGATATAAAAAAAAAACACTCGAGTTAGCAAGTTACCACCAGCATCAGGCTTCGCTATTCTAAAAAGAACGCTACTACCTCCTTCCGATGTCACCCACCAATTCGAGCTAGTCTAATTAAAAAAAAAAAAAAAAAATATGAAAAATATAAAAATAAAATAATATTACAAGTCACGACTTGAATTAACAGGTTACCACCTAGCATCAGGCTTCGCTATTCTGAAAAGAACGCTACATACTTCCCGCTGATATCGCCTGCGAATTCAAGGTCACCCGTCATCAAAAATTATTGAAATATTGAAAAATGAATGAAAAATATTAAAATTCTTTAAAAAAATTAAAAAAAAAATTAAATCAAATTAAAAGTTATCATGCAAAAGGCAATCGTCACGAAAAACAAATAAAAATAAAATTAAGGCATACATCCATACACAGCATACATACAATTAGAAATACGAAGCTAAATAGCAACGAGCAAAACAACACACATAAAGGCTGGCATTTATATATTATTGTACAGTAATTTTTTCAAAGTGACTTTGCTACAGTTAAAATCGAAGTGGTTTGCAACGACATTAACTTTACGTAGCATTCTTGTGTACGGTTCGTTATTTCCGTAGTCTGTACGATGGTTATTGACACGGAAAAGCGGGATAGATCTTAGAGAGTGCGCATTTATGTTTATAAAGATCTTATCTAAAAATGCAGGGCACTCGATTATTCCCGAAAGGACCTGTTGCACAAACAAAATGTCAGCTACCTCACGACGTTTTTCGAGGGATTGCATGTCAATGAGCTTCAGACGATCCTGATATGGGGGTAAGTTGAAGTTGTCTACCCATGGTAGACCCCGTAAAGCAAACCGAACAAATCTGCGTTGAACTGTTTCAATTCGGTTAATATGGACCGCGTGGTACGGTGACCATACCTGACTCGCATATTCAAGCAGAGGTCTAACTAAGGTCGTGTAAAGTAATTTTGTAACATATGGGTCCGAGAATTCCTTAGACCACCGCTTTACAAAACCTAGCGTTGAGTTAGCCCTGTTTACAATTCTGTCGTAATGGGATCTGAAATTAAGCTCATTGTCGCAGACGACACCTAAATCCCGAATGGACGTTACACGACAAACGACTTCATTATTAATGAAGTAATCTCGAGGTGGAGACCGAGAACGTTTTCGCGAGTATGTGATAGACTGACATTTACTAACGTTAAGTTCTAAGTGGTTTTTCGCACACCAAGTAGCAAATTTTTTTACGTCACTTTGAAGTTTATTATAATCGAGAGTTGATGAAATTACCTTAAATAATTTCATGTCATCGGCATATATCGAGACATCCGAATCAACTATTACAAATTCCACGTCGTTAATAGACAGCACAAAAATCAAAGGGCCTAGATGGCTGCCCTGCGGTACACCGGATTTTGCAGTAAAAGGATCGGAAGTAGTGGATCTAAATAAGACACGATATTGACGATCATTTAGATATGATTCCAGCCAAAGAATAAACCCTGGATGAAAACCGAGTGCCTTAAGCTTGAACGATATTAGTTTATGTGATATTTTATCAAAAGCTTTGGAGAAATCGGTGCAGATTACATCTACTTCTTTTCCCTTTTCAATATTAATTAAAGTTTTAGAAACAAAATCAGTTAAATTGGTAGTTGTAGATCTTCCTTTAAGAAACCCGTGCTGTTTAGGTGAGAACAACGGTTTGCAATGAAAGTATAAAGAATCGTACACAATACTTTCAAAGAGTTTTGGGATGCTGGAAAGCTTCGCAATGGGCCTGTAATTCAATATATCAGCTTTACAACCCTTTTTATGAATTGGAATAATAAAGGATTTCTTCCACAGGGTGGGAAAAATACCTTCAGAAAGTGATAATTGAAAAATAGATGTTAACGGGCGCGCTAAGGTGTCACAGCATTTTTTTAAAACTATTGGTGGCAGACCGTCGGGGCCGGAAGAGTAATCATCTTTAAGATTATGGATCTTGCTAACTACGTCATTTAAATTTATGTGTACATGACCGATACTAGTTTGTTGGCCATTATTTAAATATGAAAAATAGTGTTCATCAGGATGAAAGTTACTATCGTTAAAAGCCCGACTAAAGAAATTGGCAAACATATTAGTTATTACTTTAGATTCATTAGAGGAGTTGTCTAAGTACTTCAAAGTACATGGATAACCATCTGATTTCTTTTTTGTATTGACAAACTGCCAGAATTTTTTAGGATTTGATAGAATCTCAGTTTGCATTTTATTTAAATATTCATCGTAAAGTAATTGTGATAAATCAGAAAATTCTACATATGTACAAATATACTCGTTATAATCGGCGTTCGTTTCCGACTTTAAAAATTTTTGCCATAACTTATTTCTGCGATTACGCAGTGTACGTAGTTCCTTGTTATACCATGGTGGAGATGGTGACCCACTGTGCCCCGGTGAGACTGGAACAGACAAAACGAAGCATTCGAAAAGAGTCGTATAAAAGTTGGCAGTTAAAATATCAATATTATTATTAGAATTGGCTAAAATTTCATCAAAGTTAATATTACTGAGTAAATTATTTAGTAAATCAAAATCTGCTTTACGAAAATTAAAAGAATAAGTTGTTTCTGAATCTACGTTAATGATACCATTCTCATAAGAAAAATTTAATGCTAAAGGAGGATGGTAGAGATCAATAGTGGAGAGAGTGAGGCTGCTTTCCACTACTACACAATTTTCACTATTAGTTGTAAAAACAAGGTCGAGTTGTCTGTTGAGATTGTTTTTAACATCACTGACCTGCCAGAGACCATTGTCAGAGAGATTATCGGTAAATAATACCTCCTTTTGAGTTGTTGCGTTTGCAGCAACAAAATGTAAATCATCATCTAACTGTGTCCACACCAGATCAGGTAGGTTAAAATCACCCAAAACCAATAAATCATCAGCCGGAGCCATGGCATTAGACAAGAAATCAACTGCGTCGACTAGGAGCTGGTATGTCTCTATCGGACTGCATGGCCTAATGTAACAGCATAAAATAAAAAAACATCTTTTGGCTAAATTAATTTTGACGCAAATTAATTCGATACCCTCAGTATTAGGAATTTCAAAGACCGAGCTATCAAAATTAAGACGCACTGCCAAAAGGACACCGCGACCAGAAGAGTCTGAACCGTCAATAAGACAATCTTTTCGAAAAACATTAAAATCAGAGTTAAAAATTTCATTATTATTAAAGCTAGCGTTTAAATTAGTCTCGGTTAACGCAAACACATCATACGGAAGTGCGTGCGATTTCAGAAAAACTTCACGCGTTTTTGTACGGAGTCCCCTTACGTTTTGATAGTAGAGGGACAAGCATTTTAGTTTTTTGGAGCCGCATTTAAATTAATGCCCACGGTGGATTTAGGCTTATCAATAAATTCCTGCACGAAGGTGTTAATCGGCCAGATACTTGGTGATAACAATAATTGAAACATAGCTTCAGGCACCGATATTTTAAAAGAAGCTACTATACGACTTGAATTAGAAATATTTTTAATATTTATTAAGTCAAGGTCGTCAGTTATATTTGCAGCAACTAGCTTGGATTTTATAAAGTTAAGAACATCTCTATTAGATGTTGTGATATTAAGACGAGACACAAATATTGATTTTTGCCTCGGTACAGCTCTGATTACTGGGAGCTCGGTAACAGATTTATTATGTGTGACGTTTTCGGCGATTTCAGATAGCTCTACCAGTAGTGACGTGTTGTTTGTACCCGAATTACTAGTTAACGGTGTCTCAGACGCTGGGACATCATTACTAGCTATCTCGCCAACTGGTTCAGGGATAGGTTGAGTATCCGTGCGATCACTACCGTAAACCGAACAGCAGTTAATTAAATCATTAAAGTTACTTTCGCAAATTAAGTTCAGGCTATTAATGTCACTCGTAAGCTTTATAACTAATTGTGAAATATCACCGGAGGTCTTACAAAATTTATCATCTAAATTAGATATGCATGCGTTATTCGCTGCAGAAAGTGCGTTTATCGACTTAATTTCGTACGTTGTTTTCAAAAGCTCTACTTTAATTTGGTTAATTTTAACATTGACATCATCCATTAAGGTAGAGTCATTAATATTGTTAAGCAAATCGAACGCTTTAGAAAAATTATTCTTATAGTCAGTACTATTACTGATGATTGAACGAGTATTGGCTTCAACGTTCTTGTCAATTTGTTCCACAGTGGAAGAAATATCAATTACGTTGTTAGACAACAAAATAACTTTATTTTCTATATTAAAAATACGCTCACCAAAAGAATCTACATTATTTTTTATTACTTCAATTGTGGGAGTAAGACTCTCCATCAATTCATTATTGCGTTTGAGTAAAGAAAAGATGTTGCCATCTTTACAAACTTCACAAATAATGGAAAAACTTTTCAAAAAATCCGAACGCAATCTAGTTGAGCTATTAATTATTAGCCCACAACAACAGCATTTCGCATTCATACTTATAAAAGAAGAGAAATACGAATAAAAATGAAATTAATACTAGAAAATTAAATTAAATTAAATTAAATTAAATTAAATTAGGTCAATTGTCTAATCCGGAGAAAAAGACGGAAAAAAAATCGAGAAATTGACCTGACCCAAATGATAAAAAATAATAATAAGTAAATATGAAAACAAAAGTTGTACTTAACTTAAATATATAAAAACCAGCTGGAAACACACACACTCACAATTGAAATATAAGATATGATAACGCACAAAAAAAAACAATAACAATTAAATTATAATTATTATTCGCTCGAGAGATTCAAATTTATTTGAAAATATAATATTAAATGTAAAATTAAATGCACACAATTACGGCCGAGAAATTTTGATTTTAATTGTGTGAGCAACAATGATATACAAAAAAAAACTAATAATTTTGTTATACGGTATAACCAAACCACTATATGTATATATATATATATATTTATATATATATACCAATAATAACAACTAAAAATGGAAATTATAATTTTGTATTCCCGTACTTTTTTTTTTTATTTTTTTTTTTTTATTAAATGATTATTTGCCCTTTAATTTTGTAAATAAATTATTAGTAAGTTACACTTTTATATTAGGATTTTGATTGGAAAAAAAAAAAAGATATTTAAACTGATTTAAACTAATTAACTTTAATATAAATAATTAGTGGAATTAAAAAGTTAAAAAATTAGACAATGCACCGAACAGAAAAAAAAAAACACGTCCGACCAATTCAAAACTCTCGAGAGAATGTAGTAACAATGAATATTATTATCCAAGGTATACAGCAAATCCAAGTCTGATAAATAGAATTCCAATAGAAAACACGAATACTTTGTCCTTTTAATATTATGCTATTTACATTATAATGTAAATTTACATTATAATGTCAACTGATATGTTGGTGTAATCAGCAGCTATTTTACTTGGACATTTTGAAGTTGGAAATTTCCAATTAGTCAAGTAACCTATGGTATAATGAAACATTATGGATATACAGCTGCACTTTAATAAATATATTTTACTGAATATTAATGAATTTGTTGGGTAAAATCAATTTTGTACTTACAATTTTTGATCTATATTAGTTTATTACTTGGTAGGTTTCAAATGGACGAAAATAATCACTCTGTACCTACGACTAATACAAATATAATATCAAATATTGAAAAATCAATTACAGAAAGGACATACACAATTTCTATGGACAATTATTTTTAGTTCAATTTATGTTGACTTTATAGTTATATAAATTATTCAAATATCCACATACACGATGTAGTTACAAAAAAATATCCTGAAAAGGATATAATAAACTTGCTGACATCATTCTGTTAAAATAGAATATGAAATTATATTTTACCATAGAGATTTATATCTCAAATACTTTATCAGAACATTGCACTCAACTAAAAAGGTTTTTGTTTCAATTTTCTATGTAGTTTATAATCCTAACCTGATATTTTCCGTATTTAAAAAAAAGATTAAAATTATAGAAATATAATATTAAAAAACCAGGAAACTAAAATGAAAAACTTTTAAATTTAAAATTAGTTTAGAAAATTTTATTTCTGGTTGTCTGGTTGTAAAAATATTCAAAATAATAATCTAGAATTTTAAATTATTAAATTATTTTCTCAATTGGAAAATTAGAATAATGAAAACTATATTATATATTTCCAATTTTACTTAATTTATTTATTTCCAATTTTACTTAATATTTCCAAATATTCTGAGAATGATTAAAAATAAAATCATTTCTATTTTAAATGGTTTGGGAATACGTGATAGAAAAATATGTTAAAAAACTAATAAAAGAATTTAAAAAAATATTTTCGATCAAACTTCTTAAAGAAGTAATCCAGGCCATCTCAATAGAATTTCTCGTACTGCTAAATAAGATGTTTGAGAGTGTGAACGCGGCGTGGAACATTGGAATAGAAGAATGTACTTACTAAGTAACGATTGAACCTATTGAAACATTCACATAAATGTGATATTTATGAGTTGTACAATATAATTCAAGTAAATGCGAATAATGATTAATCAGGAATATAACTAAAAAGAATATAAATATAAATTTTCTAAATTAATGAGAGCCTAAAAGCTGATTTGAATAAACATTTTTCATTTTAATATTTAATATCATTATTCTATTGTCCTTCTGAAAAAAGGACCAGATGTTCTATCAATATTTGAGACAGCTGTCAATAAATCAAATTATTATTTTTTTTGTTAAAAAAAATATCAATAAATTATATTTAAATTATTTAGATAGGATGAACAAATGTTGCGACAATTTTATTTATTTATTTATTTTTTTAATAAAGAAGGATATTTCAAATTATATCATAATAATCCTTAAATATATCCCTTTTCATTTTAAATTTGACAAACAAAAAAATATTGGATCAAAATAAAAAATAAATTTCTTTCTATATTATAGCCTAAACCCTAAATAATAAGGATAAAAGTATAATTCCATGAATAAATAAGTTTAAAATCAATCACATAATTATTTAATTAAATTAATTGCTGGCTATTTAAATCTCAGTTTATCTTGACATTATTTATACATCCTTAAATTTGAAATACAATTTAATAATAGATATACATATGTATATAAATACAAGTGAACTGGAAAAACCACAATTGAGGAGTTATAAATTATATATTATGAATGACAAAAAAAAAATAGAGATAATATAGTGGAAATCAATAAATTAAATACACATTTTATTGATGACAGACATTCTATGCTTGTAATAGATCTAGTTCAAAATTAATCTTATAATGCCCATGCATTATACAACCTACTTATATCAACGTGTTCGTGTTGTCAACCGGGTTGTAAAATTTCAATTCAATGACATATTTCAACCTTAACAAAAAAAAAAATTTTGTAAGAAAAGGACATACGTTATTTTGGTTTTACAACTTGCAACATAATTTTGTTTGTAGTAAAAACATAAAAACACTTCCCCAAACACTAAAACTTACAACCATCAATCAACAATTTTGGCAATTAACAAATAAGTTAAAGAAATTTTAAAATATTTTAATTTTGTGTTGACGATTTGTCAAACGTCAAAATGTTTGTGAACAAAAGATACAACTACAAATGATAAAACTTGCCACGCGCTAACAACCATTCTGACAATTGACAAATCCATTAAAGAAATACCTATAAGTTGTATAGTGTATGGGGAATTTGTACAACCAAAATGATGTTTCTTGACGTTTAATGTCAAAACACGGTTATAAAATGTATGTGTTTTTTTATTGAAAAAATATTAATTAATGTTTTATTAGAGTATTTTGTTTGACATTTGACACTATCCTGAAAAAAAAAGTTTTTTCGATCTTTATGTGACGAAAACTTTCAGGAAAATTAATTTAAAGAAAAATTTATAATTAATTTAAAGAATTTTATAATTTATAAAGCTGCTAAATTACAATTTTCCAAAAATATCCATCCGTTCGTGAAAATTGCATATGAAATGATTATGTTTTCATGTAAAAATATAATTTCAAAAAATTCAAATCAGTTTTTCACCGAATAATAGAATATATAATATAAAAAAATAATAAAAAAAAAATATTACATACAAATCCACAAATCATAATAATATGTGCATAATGGGGGACGTTGAGATTTCAAAAAAAAATGTACCTTTTTCGATGGTAAAGTACATCGATTTGAATTTCTAATAAGATTCATCCTTAATACGAATATATTTCAATTTATATATACACAATCGACTCATAAAAATTGAAATATACGAATAAATAAAAGGATATTTTTACGGGTGAAAATAACAGGAAAATGACAAGAAAAAATATTGAAATAAAATATTAAAGGAAATATTTACATAGGAAATATTTACATTGACAAGTTGTCCCAGAAGGTATTACATTACTGGACGTAGAAACTAACGAAAAGTAGAAAATTTAACGAACAGTTTAAAAAAATATTAGAAAATTCTTAATTTTTAAAGTTATAAGAGTGAACGATGTAACGAACGAACAAACCTTTAAGTCAGAACGATATTGTTGCGAGCTACAACTTTTAGTTTTGAGGTTGTTAAGAATTTTGCATAGCTCGGTTGTTTTGTGTAAGTAGAAAAAAAAACAGAACCAACCTCGACTCTATATCCAATGCTCATTATACCTCAGTGCTGACATGATCCACAATTTTGGATTATATCAAAAACCAGGTTTTATGTAAGTTTTTTAGTACGATAATATGTTTGGTATATAAAGTATGTATAACAAGGTAAAAATCGCGAGATATGTGAGTTAGCTTTATAGCGACGACTTTGCGTTGGTAAGGTTTATGAAGCATTGGTTTTTTATTTAAAAAAAAAAAAGTTTATAAAAAAGTTTAGCCGATCTCTTTTCTCTTCCATATGGAAAAATTAGGAATACTGACTAGAACTCGAAGCTGATGATGACACAGATTTTGATATAAAGTCTTAGACCGGTCAAAGCATAATAATTTTGTAGCGCCGATAAAATAATGTAGTTTTCAGAAAAAATGTTGATTCAAAATTCTTAATATTCTTAATAATTGGAACACCGTGTATTACACAAACATATATGAACACTCTGTTTATATATGAGGACTGTAAAATCTATTAAAATCTATTACTTGTCATTTCTCTTTTATCCTTTTGCCAATTTCCTTTATTCAACATGTTTTATTTTCAACATTTCATTTCAACAAAAATATATAGAAAATTTATGTTTTTTAATAACATGGGTTTTTTTTCTAAATTTACTGAACAAAAAATGGCTGTAAATCGTCTGCGTTCTTACCTATTATAAATACATGTATTATTTCAAAAAATTCAGTACACCTGATGCTACTAAATTTCTATAAACATATATCATGTCTACAAGGATATATGCCACACTTATTGAAAATATAATACATAAAGGTCATATGGAGAATATCGGAATAATCAATTTTATTTATTTATTTATTTTTAGAATAAAGTGAAAAAAAATATCCAATTTAAATAAATAAAAAAGATAAATAAAAATTGATTTGAAATTCTGCCTATGATTTTGAATTTCTAAATTGATTTTCGTCAGTCAATAAATTCATGTAATACCAATAATCATATTTATCAATGAATATATTAAAAATGTTATTAATTTATAACTAACATTTTATATATATTAAAATTTTTATTATTTATTTAGTTAAATTTCAAAATTAAATGGAAAAACACATTATTTTCAATTTTCATATATATTAGTAGCGTTTTTAATAAATCGAACAATTCCTGTTAATAAATACTTAAATTTTTTATTTAATTTCATTAATTTTATATAATATTTGAGATTAGAACTAATTAAAATTAATTAAACTATGAAAATGAAAATTCATAAAAGATTTTTTTTTTCTTAGACATTATAGATTAAGGATTTATGAAAACACTTCCTTTCTAATTGTTTTCAAATATTAAGCCTGATTTATAACTAACGTAAAACACATAATAATAATTGTATAAATTGTCAAAGTTATTAAATCGTATTGGAAGATTTATAACAAATGTAAGAACGTTGGAATTTTCGAAAGATAAATTAACTTTAATTGTTAAATTAACATTTTTCATTTTAAAAAATAATTTATTTTTTCGAAAAATGGAAAATAAATTTAATATTATTATAAAAATTCAGCAAAAACAATTTTTTTCATATTTTTATAAATAATATTTTAATGACATTGAGAAAACATGTCAAAACTTTCTTACGTTTCTTACATTAGTTATAAAATCCCATCTACATTTCTTAACATAAAACGTTCTTAATATTTCTACGTTAGTTATAAATTAGACTTTAATGAATCCTAATATTAATTTTAAACAAACATTTTATATAAAGTTTAAAATAAAATTAAAACCATAATAAATATGAGAAAATTCCACTATAAATTTTATTAAAAAATGTTATCTCATGAAGAAAGATAATTAGAACTTTATGAATTTTACACTTTTTCATGCGAAATTATTTATATTTATTTTAAGTATGTACTTATAGTATTAAAGTAGTGGCTTAAGAATTTATAAAACTTTTATATACTAAAAATAGTTTTTAATTTAACTTAGTATTAAATATAATTAGTTTTAAAATTTATTATCATGTTTATATTAATTATAAAGAAGAACAAATAACAAACTAAACTAGTTAATAAATAACGAAGATATCATTCAATTTGGAAAAACACAGCTGGTGAAGTTGGTTAGTCATTTTGCAAAAATGAAAATGGGCAGCCTATAGTGTAAGATATTGAACAGAAGACCTGATAGTAACATACCATGACAACTACATCACAATTCTACATACACTTAATTCTGTTTTTACGCGAACTTTTTTTACGCGAATTTGATATAACGCGATTCAATAAAAACATTACGTTCTGTTTTTACGCGATTTGATTTAATTTAACGCGATTCAAAAAATTAAAAAATTAAATTTTTGGGAAGGAAAAAGCATGTATGTACATAGTTTTTAACTGCCACCCACCTTTTCTTTTAAAATTTAAAGTTTCATGTTATGAAAATATATTGCGTGGAAATTAATGACGATGACGTAGAGGATCCTACATTCACTGCCAACCTAATTAACGAAGGACACCACCTAGCTACTACATTGAGAAATCATTTTGGCAAGCAAGATGCTATTGAGGAAAGAGCTGGGAGTTTAATTTACTAATGGATAATTATCGAGAGGTTACATAAAGGTTTTACTAAAACAGGAACAGACATTGTTATCAGATTTTTTTAATAAAACTACTGAAACAGCAGCACAACTTCTAGAGACTGAGAATGTCGTAGAAAGTGTGGTAGAAATTATTTCTAGTGACGAAAGTGACGTTCCATTATTGCAAAAATGAATACGAATTCTTTCAAGCACTGATATGAATTAAAAATTATATTTTATGTTATATTTTGCCATTTTTTGATTCATTAAAATGATCTTTTTTTAGTTGATTTTTCAAATGTAGAACCAATCATCTACTTTAATATGGATACCGTATCTTTTTTTACGCGATTTTTTTTTACGCGGGTTTTCTGGGAACGTATCTATCGCGTAAAAACAGAATTAGGTGTATACGATTTTGGAATTAGCAGCTCAAATTCGTTGTAAGGAAGAACAAAGCTTAGTCAAAGTTGTAGTGCAGTCAAATATTTTTTAAATACATAATTAAAAATTTAAAAAACAAATTCAAACTTTCATTTTTTCACATAACTTCAATCACTTTTACTTAATTGCTATTTATACAAAAATACCAAATCGCAGCATTATTAAAAATGAAGTTTTATAAAGGTTCAAGCTATAATTAATTGAATTTCAAATCTGCTGTCCAAACTTTTGGAATTACAAACTCAAATATTTTATATAAAATAAAAGTGTTTTTTTTTTTTAAATTACGAAACCTCAAAAACAATTGCTCAAATGAAATGGTTGTTAAATAGACCATAGAGGAATGTTTAAATCATCTCAAATTGTTAAAAAAAATATTACTAATTTATAGTAATACATAATATAATTCAATAGCTACATAATATACTAACAATAATATAAATATTTACAAAATAACTAAATTAAGGACAACCATCTTTGGTTGATTTTTCTATCACCTCCATAATTTTAAACAGGGCCCCACATACAAGGGATAAATTTGGGTAGAACCTTTTTCTATACTTGGTATTTAAGAACCCAAAAATTAAACAATGTAAAAAACCGCATATGATTTCAAATAAAAAACATAGAAAAATCCCAAAAAACATTTTTTTATTTCGAAATTTGTCTGAAAAGGGTTCATTTTATTCATTTTTTAATGCTGGTCTTTCGTCTATAGACAATGAAATAAAAAAAATTTGATATAAACTCTAAGGAATTATATTAAAATATATTCCAGTCAAATCATAAATCAAGCATTTGAACATCTTGTAGTAAAGATTTTCTATTGAGTTTGTTTTTCAAAATTTTATAAATTCACAATTAGGAATATATAGAAAGTTTAGAGGTTTGTTGGAAAATACATTTTATTTTTCAAGAATTTTATAATTTTGAAAAAAAAATGTAAGTAGACGAAGCCTTTTCAATTAAAAATCAGTTTGAGAATTGAAAATAATCAATTGAACATAAAAATTTCGTTATTTAATATTTATTTTCTATAAATTTATCAGAAATTATATTTTTTCCACCTTTTTCAACATTATTTAAAATAAATAAAATATGATTTTTTCTAAAAAGCCAACAATGTAACAAATAAACTCATCATCCCTTAAATTGTGGTTAAAGAACCACTAAAACAGTTTATTTTTGGGGTCGATTGTATATATTCCAGATTTATTAGTTAAGAGAAGACGTAACGTAACCAAATACATTTTATTATAAAATTACAATCGAAAAACAAATAGGATAAACATTCAATTCTCAAAAGTATTGAATTATTATACCATTATTCCTTGAAGGAAATTAATGAAATATTTATTTAAATAAATACAAAATTTAAACACATTTAATTCGTATAAAAATTAATTTACATTGAATCAATTTTATTCTTTATTTGTTATGGGGGAAAATATTTCAGTTTAAATATATTTAGAAAGTTTTAGAAAATTTGGAAAATTTATCACAAAATTTCATTTGTTAATATAATTTAAATATAAATTGTTTTGTAAAAATAAAAGTTTTTTTTTTACAATTTACTCTATATTTGAACTAAATATTGTTCAAAAAATTAAAAAGTTTTTAGTAAAAAGTTTCATTTGAAATATATGAGAAATAATATTAATTAAATATTTTGTGGAAAAGAATTATTCATTAGAACTAATTGCTATACAAAAGTTTTATCTTTTATTATATAAAATTTATATAGCTTTGACATTTAAAAACTAAACTTTAAAATAATAATAATTTTACTACTCATCTTCAAATTGTCATAATAATTAGCAACATTTCATTCATATAGTAACTATAGCAACTGCGGAGATTGATATTGGTCAACTACTAAAGTCACAAAGTACCTGGTCAAATTAATCTTATTATCATATAATACAACAAAATCAATTGTCTCTGGACTGGAGTAGTTAGTGTTAATAACATTTTATAATGTGACCAGAAATTGCAGAGCAAATTCCAATTAATTGTCGAAATCATTTCTTACAGCAAGTTACTCAAATACACTAAAAGAATGCATTTAACAGACAGACTTAATAGAAAAAATAGAAAAATAAATAACAAACTTATTAAGAGTTAAAACTGTTAAGGTTTCTATGGACCACCAGTACCAAGGTCCATCTGTAATAAATTTCAGAGCATCGAAAATATTTGCATTAAAGAATTTCGTTAGAATATAAGTTTATAGGTACATAATTATATGCACAATATATAACTATATTAAATTAGTTAAAATTAATTAGATAATTGACTAATAAAGGACGAGATAATTCACACTTTCTCTAATGTTCCTTGTACACAGTCAATTACTAGCAACTTAGACAAAAATTAAAATACAAAATAGTGTTAATGAATCATTTACCCATTTTCCAACCGATTTTGGTGAAATAAATATTTCCACTTGTGTGCTTTGGCTTAAGCTTTGCTATCTACCGCGATAAATTAACCACGACCTACTTTTAAATATTAGATTCGAATTGGAATATATTAAATGGAATCTAATATTCCAAATATTAAAAATAATATTTGATTTTTGAACATTGAACATTGAATAGAAAAACGTGAGACCTAGCCCCTTAAAATTTACGAATCGTGTAATACAATTGCTATAGAATTATCGATTTATCCGTTCACGTAATCACATATTCATTTTTAAATACAGTAAATGTATCTGCAATAATACTGTATAAATTATGTCTAAAGCAGTTTTATTTATAGCCATATTATTTCTTAGTAACTTACTTATAAATAATAAATCTTCATTAAATTCTTAATATTCGTCATATTTATCTTAATTCATAAATTTAAAATTACGTTGATAATCAAATTAATTTCTAAATTATGTAAATCAATACCTAAAAATATTAAATATTTGAAATAAACTACGTAGGACGTATACGTAAATATACTACGTAGGACGTAAATATACGGAATCATTATAAAAAAAAATTATTTCCAATACGAAAATTATTATTGTTATTTTTCCAAAAAAACAAAAAAAAAATTAATGAAGCCAAAATTACAAATAACAAAAATTAATAAATTAAAAATTCTCGTTATTTAATTTTGTTTAACAATATTACGAAACGTAATTTTATTTTACTATTTAAATACGTTTTTAAGTACTAGGACTCCATTATTTGTTTAAAGGAATCCAATGCAGATAAAAGTACGTCTATTTTAAATAAAATAAAAATAAAATAGATTATATAATTCAAAAAGATTACCAAGCCATTTTGTATTGTTATAGTTTTGTATCTGGTTACAAAAATGTTGCCAATTCAATTGATTTGTTGTACTGATTATAAAGTAAATGAAATAAATTCGATTATCATTTTATCAGCAACAAAATATATAATAAAAAGTGATAATGATTTTAACTATCCTTATTTTTTTTTAGAAATTTAACAAAACATTTTATTTTTATTGCCAAACATAATTTTGTACTCGTTTTTAGATAATATTTGAATAAAATTTGAAAATGTATTTCCTTTTTTTCATGAATAATTTTTTTATTTTATTGGAAAGGTTTTTATTTTGTTACTCTCTAGAGTCTAAAGATATTATTTTTTAAAATCTGTCACCAAATTTTCTTATTTTGAAAAATTAAAATATTAAATATAAAAATGTTGCCAATAGTAAGTAAAATTTATTCGATAATCAATTTTTATCTTTAATAATTTATGGTCAGTTGTCATGACAATTTATGCTCTGTATGATAAAATTTAAATAGTTAATTTCCATTTTTAATGATTAATACTGCGATACATTAGTTCACTGGTTAAATTACTTTGTAGATACACGAATTTATTAATAAATAAATATAAATATGATTTGAAATTTACCAACAAATTCGCCATTAACTATCAAAAAGCGCGATTAACATGTTTCTATAAACAGCTTCTTCAATATAAAGAAACTTATAAACTATGTTCAAATTTTAAAATTCTCGTTTTTGATAGTTTTTCAAAATATTTTAATCATTTTTCGAAAATTTTGACTCGTTTTCCAAATAGAATTAATCTGTATTCACTATTCATATAGAAAAATACTTTGAAAACTGATTAAAAAAATTTGAAAACTGTTTAATTTAATCTGAAAAATGTTTAATTCAATCTGAAAATGGTATAGAAAGAAGAAACAATTGCTCATATTTGGCTACTATGGACCAATTATTAGTATGGTATCATTAATTATTGTACGATTGAATTAAATTGAATTAATTCTTAAAGTTTATATTCTTAATATTTAAATAAATACAAAAATGTTGAATACCAACTAAATAAAACTTATTTAAAGAATCTTTACAAAAAAAACTTAATTATTTTTCCTCAATTTATAACAAAAAACAATTAAAGTATATTAAATTTATAAAAAACTTATGTAATTATAAAAAAAAAAATTAAATTCATTTTCCATACATTCATAATACAAATTTACAAAAATAGTCTCGGATGTAATTAAAAATGCTACATAAAAATAATGTTACTGAAACAAATATATAACAAAAATAATTATTGTAAAACATGTAATTTTCTTTCTTCAAAAATATAATTTCAAAAAATAAACAAATAACAAAAGAAAAATCCATTTAAAATTTAAATTTGTTCATTTAAAATTTGAACTATAAAAAGAAAAATTGAGAAAATGAGGAAAAACAACGAATACAAGTAAAAAATTAACTATTCTGTAAGTTGCATTCTCATATTATAGTTTATTATTCTTCTCTGACAAGAAAATGAATTGAGGTGGATTTATGCGAAAACAAAAACATCGTTTTTCTTCTGTACGCGAAATAACATGACCTCATTAGGCTTTTGGTTTTAATGTTTTTTATGCTGCTTTTTTTTTTACAATTTTAAATCATCAAAATGGCAAACAAACTACAAATAGAAAAAAAACTAAAACCATTTCGTACGTGTAGTCAAGAATTAAAATGTTTTAAACTGTATGATATTTCCCTATTCATGGTACATACAGCATTTCTACATACGAAAAGGATATACAGCGTAAAGATTATATTTTAGAACAGTGGTAGTCAACCTCTATGAATCGAAGTATATGTGGCAACCGAAGTAACTAGTTATGATAATTTACAATATTTACAGAATTATATTAACAAGAACATATTTATTACAAAATTAGCTAATTTTAGGGAATTGAACTTTCTGAATATTTAATTGGAATTGGAAATGATAAAAACTTAAATTATTCAATGCAACTTAAATTAGATAGATTAGATTAGAGTTACAGAACTGGGCACAGTGTTCCCAAATGTCACTGCGGAAATTACTGACCTAATGTGATGTTCTGTTGTCTTATAGCTCTTTAACAAAGTTCAGTTTGTAGAAGATCCAGAGGGCGAAGGATTGGTGTTGAACTGTCCAGCTTATTCACATAGTAGTTATGCAGGCACTGGCCTATTAAAAAGCCAGTTATTAGACGGATTTGGTTGATTTTGAGTTTTAGGAGTAGCAAATTATGTGCTTGAATATAATCAAATGTCAGATATTGAATTATTTTTATAGTTTTTATTAACTAAACTTAATCTCAATTAATTGCGATTTGTGTATTGCTTTCTCAATGTTGATCATCGCTGCTTTCAAAACATAAAAATGATTTTTTTGCAGTACATTTTCACCAAATGATTTTTTTTCGGAATTTTACATGTCTTACATATAAAACGGATGTGAGTATATTTTAAATAACTATGTGTACGTAGTAATTATCTTTCCAGCTCAAAATGTTAAGCTTAAATATTTTCCTGCAAACGTAAAAAATGTTTAAATTGTAAAAATGTGCACATTGTTAATATAGATAAGATTAGAACGTAGATTGATAACTTAAGTCAGAATCGTTTACGTTTAAATTTAAATTTACATCATTTTTAAGTTGGTCTTTAAAATGTATCAAAAACAAAAATTTATTTCATATTCAAGGCTGTGAGAACCCTGGAATTATATAATCGTATTAGTCAACCAGTTTTTCAGTCTATTTTTGAATTATTATTTTAAAAAAACGCTGGACCGAAGTTATTTACTAACATTTTTATCATTTGAATACTATAAGATTCCATTTGGGTTTTCCTAGATTTTAATAGTCTATTCAAATTTTCAATTTATGGAGGCTTTTAGTTATGGCGGAGCTACTTATTAGCTATTTTTTACTTTATGTAGCATATGAAAATATATTTTAAGAATCAATATGAAAAATTCGAAATTATTATACTCCAGAACGTCTACAAACACAATTCTGGTTCACAGCTATTGAGCTGTCAGTAGTTTGCGTTGCGTTAAAATAGCATTCCGAAAGTTACATAATAATTATAATCAAAGTGTCTGAATTGGAAATTTAAAACAATATAAACTTTAAACCGCGACAAATTACGTCGAATTTTGTAATGTTATTTCTTACATTATTCAACAGTTTTGAAGTAATTATAATATTATGTTTCACAAATATTTATCAATATACTTAATTGCTAATTAATTCGTTTTTGTTTTTATTTTATCTTAATCAGAAGTATTGTTTATCAAAACCAAAGCCTCTAATTGGCATTAATAAATTTTGTAATAAATAAATAAATTTCGACAAATTTTATTCATTTTGATTTTAAATTCCATTAACATTTTGTACCACAACATTTTTTTTGTATACATTAATTCATTGAAAATATCGTAAATTGAGCAATTTTTTGTATATTTTATGAAAGTAATTTCTATAAAAAACAAAAATTATTCATTGAATAATTTTATTAATTCAAAATAGATTTATTCAAATTTATACAATAATAATTTTTTCTGATCGATTCTTTTAGATCAATATTTTGAAAAAAATAAACTTGATAATTTTAATAGTACATTATCGAATAAAAGGGACTAAAGTGCCACTTTTCATTCCGAGTGTGGTTTGTTAAAACCCATGGGTTTAAAAGCTAGTTTGGTTCCACTATGGGCTATATTTTGCACTCTCCAAGATTAAAATGGCTAGTTCAGTAGTTCTTTTTCTAGAAATAATTGTAAATTATTTGTAAAAGTGGAAATAATTGTAAAATAAATTTAAAAAAAATTAATTAATTTTGAATCACTAAGTATTAACCCCTAGAAACAAAATTTTCCACTTTAGTACCTGAAAAAATGGACTAAAGTAGCATTTTTACTCCTTGGAGTACAAAAAATATTTTAGTACTCATTGAATAATTATTTTAGATATTGTATAATTTATTGCCAATAAAACATTTTACTGTGAAAATTGATTGAAAAATCGTTTTGATAATTGTAATTTTGCATAATATTTATTACCACTAAATTACAATTTGATATTCTTTTTGCAAAATAATCTAACGAATTATTGACATTAATCTTTTTAACGAAAATTATTTAAAATTAAAATTGTTAATAAATTATAAGACCATAATTAAAATATTAAATATAAATTTATATATTTCAATGTTTTAATATTATTTTGGTTTTACATTTTCCAAAATTATTTTTCTATAATCAGTTAAATATTGATAAATTAATGATTATTATCATAGATTTATTACTTTTATGCTTTTGAAATAAATAAATTATTATATCAATTATTGATGGTATTATAAAGTTATAAATTCAAATTATATTCAACAACTATGAAAGCGGTTTTCAAATTTAATTGCATATTTTGTGAGGTATTAAGAATTGCTCATTACTGTAATATCTATAGAAAATATGAATTGATTAAAGTGAAAAAGGAATCCATTAATCAATTTAATTTTAAAATAAAAACCATTTTTAATTATATTTGTTGTAAAAGGAAATTTAATAAAAAAAATAACATATTTTAAACTCTTTTTAAAACATTTTGTAAATATGTATCTTAAATACTAAATCTGGATTACTATTTACATGAAAACTACATTTACAACAAAAGTGGAAATTGTACAGAATTCCATTAATATGTACAAAGTTCTGATCTATAATGCATCAACAATGAATTTTATATAATTCCGGAAATTTAATGGGGACTTAGAGAAGTGAGACATCAACTAAAGATTATATTAAAAGGCTGTGCACCAAATTTCATTCAAATCAGGATATCAATTAGAATTCAATATTATTGATTGCTACGAACAGAAACGCAGACAAGTACGCGTAATTTTGATTTTGGTGTTCTAGGACTCACAGAAACTATGAATAAAATTAATTTCATTAAATTTCCATTTTTCTTTCCAGCACAATACACTTTATACTTATTCCATAACTCCTCGTAATAAAAACAAAAGTTAAAAATTATATTTAACTTTTAAGTTAACATTTTTTTATTTCATTTAATTCCTAATCCTCATCATCATCAATATATCATTTGTATAAGAATTGAAAACTTTCTGTCTCGCAAAAAAAAAATACTTTAATAAAGTTTTATTTTTACTATACCGTATTTATAATAAATATTTTATTTAACAAGTCAAACGTTTATTTCGTATTTACAAACGTTATAAGCTGTTTCCTCTTTAAATCCATTCCATTTTTCTTTACCAAGCAACAAAACTCTTTATGTATATATTAAAGTCGACCACGTTTGGTAGTTTAGAGAAGCAAAAAAAAAAAAAAAATAAACGTGACTTGAAAACAAAAATATAAAATTATTTAATCTTTCGAAGGATATTTTTTCTACATATCGATATAAATTTTATTCTTTCTTCTTTTTCAATGATTTTTAGTAAATAATATAAAGATGACCTTTTTAACACTTCATTGGATCTTTACAAAATCATATATTTTTAGTTCGTATGTTTATATTTATTTATATTAAACGTTACACATTTTAGTATAAATGTGATTGAATTTGAGTTTGTTGATTATCAAAATAAAACTTTTTGAACTTTTACTATATAGCTAGCTAAACAAACATTGAATAATATGGAAACAATATTTATTGACCTTTTTTATAAAAAAAAGTTTTTAAGGAAAGTCAATTTCTTAAAGAAACAAAATATTATTAAAAAGATACGGAAATAAAATAATCAGGAATTTTTTAACTTAGTACAAAATTTATATTTATAACTGGTGGTTACAAATAAAAAGCAATGGGGCACTCGTCAACCCAAACTCTTAAAAAATTATAGTATTATATCAAATTATTATTTACTTTATCAAGAAATATGAGTTTATTTGATATTTTGAACGTAATTGTTGGATGCGACACTGGACAATTCGTAATAATGATTAAACTATCAATTAAATATCAAATTTCGAGTACATTCGTAGTAATGGTTAAACCTTCGACTAAATTTCAAACATTTACATATTTTAATATTTGTTTTCACATTGTATTAAGCTATTTAATTAAAATAATTTAGTTATTTAAAAAAGAATTACTTTAAATTTAACTTTGGACACTGTTACAAAACTATTTTAAATTGCTTCTCTGCCATACTAAATTGATAGTAGTTTATCAGACAATATTAAAAACACTTTAAAAATCCTTAAATAGCTATGTATTTCTCTGTCTACATAGCTCTTTATCTCATACCACAATTATCCTATTTTGTATTGTACATAATTAAATATATTATATAGAAAAGAGAAAATATATATTTAAAACATATAAATAAGTACATAAATATTTACGTACACATTTATCTAAAAGATTTTTGTTTGCACAATGCTAATATTTCACATGTCTGGCTGGCAACATTTGTCACTAGAGAAATCCCAAGTGTTAAATTTACACTTTTACCTAATCGAAATTTTAGAAAATAATTACATATATTCGAAATGTTAGCATAATTCTTAAAGTATTTTTCAGATTGTTATATTTTATTATAAAGAATATAAATGATTTAAGATTGATTTAGGATTTGTGATGTAATAGCGTAACTTACTCAGCCGCTGTAAAATGATTGATATAATTTTTACAATATATAACTTAAAATTCATTATATAATTTCTTATCTATTGAGATCAATTCATTTTTTATACATATATAAAAATAATTTTAATGATTATTCAAAAGAATTTTTTGTATTTTTATATGGTATTTTAAAACGTATTTTCTGAGAAAATTAAAAATAATTTCATTAATTTTTAAAAATTGTAATTTCCTTTGGAATCTTTTATTTTGCAAAGTTTATATATATTCTTTTTGGTTTATCTACTTAATGTTTCTCTTCACTACGTTAGATATTATTATATAATGTTTATATATCAGTATCCAGACGTAAGTCCAAGTAGAAATTTCAATCCCAAAAGTTTTCATTTTCTCAATATATTTAATAGAACTTATTTCAATTATTTTATAATTCTTCTATTGAAAATTCAAATTCATTTTTTAAATAAATGATTATGTAGTTGTTAATTAAATATAATTAATTACGTTAAATAAATATATTTATACTTTAATTAAACATTTTATTTAATTTAAAGAAACTCGAAATATTTAGTTTCAAATAAATTAACATTAATATTTAAAAATTATAATTTTATAATTAAACTCTACTATTTGATCAATTCGAAATTGTTTATAGATAAGGCTTGGGCTACAATGTATCGATCAGTCCAGTAAAGTTAAAATTTGACGTTTTCATATATTTTGAATGAAAAGTCGATTGAGTGATTAAAATCTATTCGGAACGAATCAAATGTTTGAAATAAAATTTGACAGTCAAGAGAAATGATATTTAAAAGTTTGAAATAAAAAAAATATTCGATAGCAATCTATAACTATGTGTTCAATCCACTTAACCAATTAAAGTTAACTGTGTTCAATCTATTTAACTGTACAAATCGATTCAAAACTAAACGATTCATCGTAGCTTAAATTCATTCGAAATTTTTTACAATTACTGGAAGTTAATTATCAGTAGTGTACTACTCTTGAACATCTCGTTTAAACTTTTCATATTTTATTTGGGTCATATGATAAAAATACTTTATTCCACCAACGAAATTTAATTCAATCAATTTACTTAGCAAGCAGATACTAGATACAAACATGAGTTTCAACTTTGAAGTAATTTTGTTAGATATTATCGTGTAATTACTTAACGCCACTTACACTTAAAAATCAAAAAACAAGAAAAATATCCTTTGAATATGATCAGAGGCAGAGGTCCCAGTGTAATTTTTCTGGACAACAATTCTTTCCTTCCTGAGTAGTTCAGCTAAAAGTGTTCGAAAAATGTAATATAATATTTTAATATAAGTGAAATTATTTTATGTATATTATGATATTATATTGCATTAAACATTAATATATATGATTAAAAAATGTCATTGTCAAAATATTATATAAAAAAAAGATTTTCTATACGATGAAAAATATTTTCATTATATAGTAAACGTGTCAATAAAAGTGATTATTTTTTTAATTTTACCTGTTTTCTGTCACTTTTTTTTACTTTTATATAATAGTAATTTAATATTTCATAATTAAAAGTCCTTTATATTTAAATTTGTGTATATAAGTCGATAAAGGATAATGTATCACCTTTGTTAATTTTATTGGTTTCATTGGGTCGAGAATAATTGGCGCCATTTCAAAATTTAAAAAAATGTAAATTGATATTATTAATTTAATTTTAATTTTTAATTTATACAATGTTAATTTACAGAGAATGCTTATCATTATATTAGTCTATATATAAAATATAAAACAATATTTCACATTATATTTCTTTACTCAATTTAATCAAAAATATTATTATGTAAAAATAATTATATTACAAAATTTTTAAGGAACCTTTTAAAATGTTAAAATATTTATTGGAAAAAATAATTTATATAATATATTAAAAGAATATTAAGGAACTATAAGTATTTTGTTTTTATAACTCTGGATGTTATATTTCCTCTATAAAATATAGCAATCCTTTTACCCTTTTACTTTAATAGTCTATAAAAGAATTTTGCGGACAATAAATTTAATGGAACACAAGAGACTTACAAAAATATATAGAATTTTAATGTGATTTTAAACCAACACGTTAAAATATTTAAAAATCATGTTGTGTTTTTTAGGTCGAACTTTCAAAAACTTACAGAAGATACCTAAATAAATGCAATTAGGGCTACTCATTTCCTTCATTTTTGTAATTATTATTATTAGTTATATACTAAGATAAACTTTAAAATGAAGTATTTTCTAATATATCATTAAAATATTTCATAAATATAATTGTATGAAATCAGCCAATCTAAGATGGAAGAATCTAACCACGTGCAGAACTGCCAAGAAAACATGGCCGTCTTACGAAAAAAGAAAAATAGACCACCTTCTATAGCTACCCCGCAAGGACATAGCTAGAACCATAGCTACATATACGGGGCACTGGCCAATTGGTGAACATGCGGCCAGAATAGGCATCCCATTCAACCAATCATGCCGCAGCTGTAAAATACCGCATGAGAAAGATACCATAATGCACTTCATTTGCAAGTGACCTGCACTGGCTAGAGCCTGGCACAACTCTTTCAGCAGTCCATTCCTCATCGATCTCAACGACATAGCCACGAAACAACCCAAAGACACGGTTCGCTTCTTGAATAACACGAGGTGGATCTAAACCCTCTCCACCGCGTAAACAAGCCGGTTTCATGAGTATGAGTGATAACTAAAACGGTATTAAATCAGAAAATTTGTATTAAATCAGAGTGGAACTGGGACTCGCCACTTAAACCAACCAACCACCATAATTGTATGACTGTATCTTTCTAAAGAAACATTTTATCATCTGTTTTTTATTTTCTTAATAGATATTTAAATATTTTTCACTAAATAGAAAGTATGTAATATTTTTGCAGAAGAAATTATATTAAGAATATTATGATATTTAATGCTGAGACAAATAGACATAATTATGCGAAATGTAAAACGAACTATCTGTCATTATTCGTTGTTTATTACTACATATTTATGTTTTCCATTAATTATATTAATTTTACACAACAACAAAAAATTAATGTAATTTTACAATTATTATAAAAGGCACGATTTTAGCTTTTTTAATAGTAGCAAAATTAAACTATCAAAAAATTAGTGTAAAACTATACCTAGATTACTTTAAAATTTACATAAATTATGTTTAATTTTGCTTTATTGAAGTTATAGCTGAATTACCACATTCAGCTATAGATATGTAATTTTACAACTCTATTATGTAAAATGATATGAATTACAACTTCAGTTGTTTAAATTTACACGTTTGTGTAAATTTAATTCATAATAAATTGATTTTACATATTCTTTAGATGAAAACTACTCAAATTTATATGTAAAATTTCATATATATACAAAAACTGTGTAATTTCTTAATTTTTCAAATGATTTATGATTTAAACGTTTAATTCATATAGAAAAAGTATTTCATAAAATGATAAATTTTAAAAATTGGATCTGGAGATTTTATCAAACTAAATAATTTAATTAAAAAAATCTTACAATTGATTTTCTAATGGGTTCGAAACCTAATTATTATTTTGAAAGTCAGAAACTGATAAATATACTAAGTCTAATTTTATGATTTTTAAGGTAAATCCATTAAAATAATTTTATTTCAAGTTAATAAGCAAACGTAAAATAATTTTGTAATCTATATTCTTTGTAGAGTTTTAATTAAATCAAATTATATTAAATATTTTTTATTTTATTATTGAATATTTATAATTATATATATAAAGTAAAAGTATACAAACATAAAAAACCTTGTAACTATTATTACAAAAATAGGCAGATTTAATTAAATTTTTAAATGTTGATATTTGACCTGTTTGCATAGGAAATTAAATAGGAAATTAAATATTTTTGTTGCTATCTATCACTATAATAAATGATGTCACTGTAGATAGAGGTCATATACAAATTTAATTTACATAATATTAAAAACGAAAATGTTGTATGTAAAATATGAACACATTTCATATAAACTTTAGAGAAAATAAATTACCTTTTTTGATAAAAATTTAATGTTATGTCTGTAACTGTTGATTTATATATGAATAAATATAACAAACAAAAACATCCACTAGCTGGCTACCTGTGACACTAAGTATTTCAAAGTCTCTAAATAGCAATAAACGAATAATTTTGTTTTAATACTTAGTGTTAAGCCATTATAATAACATAATAAATAATGTAGTAGCAAGTTATTCAAAAATTACATTACGAATTCATTTAAATAATGTTCATATAATAATTAAATTTTATCAACATTTACTCGAATATTTTCCACTCGGAAACTTCAACGATATTGTAAATTTAACTCCATCATTTTTAATTACTTAATTCCATCATTTTTAATTACTTTTGAAAATAAAGTACAAGGTGACAATTATATTGATATAGGTTTTATAGATGCACTGTAAATCATGAACAGCTTCAACGAATGTAAAATAATTAATATTTAAAATGTTGCTATAAATTTGATAAACAAAAATGAATTAAATTTAGTTCTTATACTGCCCCTACACTATCCAATTAAGTTGTAGGATTTGTTGGCAACATGACAATTTTCAAAAAAGTGTTTTGAAAAAGTGTTAAAAGTCTAGCGAATTTAAATTTTAAAGTTAAATTGTCATTTATAATCGTTAACTCGAACCGATCAATATTTTTATTCATTTCTTTTTATTTATAAAATTATTAATTTTTATTAAAAAATTATTTCACACTCAAATAATTATAAATTTTAATGAAATTATTACATATCTATATAATACCAATAATTAAATTAAATATTCAATTTCGTTAATGATGTAAAATAAATATTTGGTTAATACCACACCAGAGTTAAATGCATTAAAATAAATCAATGTTGTATTATTGAATATTACTATATAATATTTTGATAAAGCCAAACCTCAGTACATCAATAAATTAAAGAAAATAAGTTTCAGGATATTGGAAAAATAATGAAAAAGGAAATTTATAATACGTTAACTGGTAATACCATATCACAATATCAGTATTATTATTAGTATAAGCTGAAGCTATGACATTACTTATAAAAATAGTAAATTAATTCCTTAAATACACTTTACACTTCCCATTGAATCTGTTAATATATTATCGGCTGTAGGATAACGTTGGTATTTTAATTGCAAGCAAATATTTGGTAGAATCAGTGCAAAATTTAATATATTACATACTTTAAGAATTCCAAATTTGAAATTAAGATTCAATAGTTTAAAGAGTTTGTTCTTAATATGACAAAAAGAGAATTACAACATAATTCAACGTAATATACTTTCAGTTACTTCAGTTAATTCGAAATAAATCATAAATAGACCAATAATCTTTTTCCGAACATTTACTACAAAATATGATATATAAATTCTAGATGTTCCACACAAATTTCCATGATTGTACAACACTCCTTCATGATAGAAAGGCTTCTTCTTTTGTTCATTCGAAAGATAGCTACATTGATTTCTTCTTTTTTCCTTGTCTGGAACAGACAATTTAACTTATCTGTTGCAATTGAACAAATGATTTTACTTAAATTTCGGACACTTTAATAAAGAATATTTAATTATAAAACAAGCGAATGGCTTTTCATAATTTTTTCAATCTTAAGATGACAGTATACATACTGAAAACTTTAATTGCTCGTTTCAAATGTAATTTTAAAATAATAGCGATAAAATTTTGCTTTACTAAGTCTAAAATAATTCTGTTTTGCAAAGCACTTTCACAAATCTTTCAACTAAACAGTATCCGTACATTAATATTGTATACATCCAGGGTAAAGGACCTAAATATCAATTTATTTAGCAGGTGACAAATGGCACCTGATAAGATTTATTAATATTTATTTTTTGTATACGTTAAGTGTTAACGAGTTGGGCGGTAAAAAAATTTTATCTTCCAGATCAAATTTTGGAATTTGATTAATCAAGAGTTATTTCAAAAAGTATCCGGTTGTACTGAGTATAAGTTTTCACTTAATTTCAATAAACGCAATGTTATTTAAAGACAATTTTAAAATTTTGTAGCACATTTTGTAAATTTATATAAAATTATGTAAATAATATTCCCCAAACTTCGTGTATCACTTCTCAAATTCAAATTCATTGTCCAATTGATTTAAAATAATATAACATTTCTTTCCGACTAAACATTATGATACCATCTTCTGTAATACGCCAGAGTAAAGTAATCCTTTCAAAAATTCTTCCAAAATCTAATCTTAGTTGATTAGAACAATAGTTCTGAACCATGTCAGCATTCGTACGATTAGATAGTATACATAATTCTGTAAAGAGTTATATTTAAGTTGTTACTTATTATTTTCGATGTAATGAAATCAATTTAATAAATAATTATTTCAACTAGTAATGTCTATAAAAAAGCTATCATGTAAAGAAGCATTTTTATTATTTCATAACTAGCAATCTCTGGTCTCTTTTGAGTCTAACTTAAATAATTTCTGATATATCATGTCAACATTATATAGACAATCTTTATAAATAAAAAATAACCTGTAAATATAGCCAATTAACCTACTACAAATAAAATACTGAACAAAATATATCCAATATCCTCCAATTATAAAAATCATTTATAGGTGAATTCAAGCCAATTATAATACTTTCGTATGACTATAAGAAAAACTATACGTTCTCATTAAAAGCCACCACATTTTACGACCAGAAATACAAAACAAAAAGTAAATATAAATAAATAAAATTCATTTAATAAATTCCAAGAAATTTATATACAGAACTGATTTAGGATTTGAATCGAATACCTTGAAACAAATTCCAGCAATAAATTAGAATCGAAATTGGTTTTATTATCATACAAATTTGTTATAGTGGGAATTGTGAGGTAATACATTAGAATTGCTGGGGTGGCTTTGCTTTTTTTTATTTCATTCAATTGATCAATAATTAATGAAAACACTTAATTTTTATTCTAGCAAGTTTAGAACATATTTAATTGTAATGATTTATCGTAAAAATAAATATATGTTTATCACATTATAGGGTGAAATAACGAACAAGATTTTTTTTAAATAATTTATAGCTTAACTTTAAATCGATTCGTTCCAGCATTTTTTTTACTAAATTTTTGTATTTATTTTCAGTATAATCTCTTGAAAGACTACCTCAAATCTTACTTGAAAAAATCTTACTTGAATTACTGGAAAATATAAATTGGACTAAAGCAATCGTAATTGAGAGGTTCTTCCAGAAGAATATCTGAAAGCATAACATTCGAATTCGACACTTACAACTTTCAAAACAATCATTATTTCAGTACCTTGGCTCCGTTGTCACCCCCAATAATAACTGCAGTATAGAAATAGCTGATAAAAGCTGAAAACAAATGTCACTTTGCAATGACCAAAATATTGCGATCAATGTAGACTTCAAAAATCACAATATTATACAAAACATTTATCAGACCTATTATTATGAATGCCAGTGAAATATAGACCTTAAAAAAAATATAGACGAAAATAAATTGAACTCTTTTCAACGCAAAATACTTACAAAAACTGTTGGTCCAAAAATGAATGATGATGGTAAATATAAAATAAGAACAAGTTCAAAATACTTATAACTTTATGAGGATTGCAGTGTGTGCACATGGAACAAAACTCAACGTTTGCATTGGCTTGGTCATAAGGTCAGATCGGAACAGTTTTCATTAATTTACAAATGGTCAACCAGTAGGACACTGACATGTATCAAGACTTAGATCAAGATAGTAAGATGATGCCCGGAAATATGTAAGATATCTGAACCTATCGAACGAGAAGGAAACAGTCCGAACATCGTCATCTCTGGAAAAAGATTATAAGGGAGACCAAAACCATTAATTACTGTTACACCCGGATTAAGTAAGTAAACGAATCGAGCTTATAATAATTAATATAAAACTAAAAATCATTTTAAAGTTTCCATCAAGAAACTAAATTAAATTCATATAATTATTTTTATACTTATAGACTGACTACAAAACGCTGATTCCACTGATTAAATAAAGTAATTTAAAATAAATTTTTTAGGCTAACATAATTTTTTATATTTAATTTGCCTTTTTATTCATAAATTTACATAGCATAATGAGACAATTTAATTTACAGGAAAGCTAAATGAACTTCTTTATTTACTAATATAAATTCAAAAGCAAGTTTTGTAATAAATATTAAAGTTATAGAAAGAAGTCTTTTTAAGAAAGAAATCTACATAATTTTTACATTTTCCAACAAAAGTGTCGTTACAAGGAAATTCGTTTTTGTGTCTCTATGTTTATTGAGCAAAGTTTTGGTTGAATATCATAAAAAGTAAAGACATAATTTTTATTTAATGTTATGATTTATGTTAATTTACAATTAATCGGCTTTGGCTTAAATATGGAAACAAATCATATTAGTAGTATGTAATATGCGATATTCTTTATGTATAAATATAAAATAATTTAACATAAAACAACTATAACTATAACTAACAAGGAGGTGTTTCGCCCTTGTATACAATTACAAAGTTATAGAAATTCCGCTTGCACGTCTTTTTGGGTAGCTTAAGTCGGAAAATAGGGGGGGTTGACAAACAAAAAAATTGCGGAATAGACATACAGAAAAATTTGCCTGCAAAATTGATAATAAATAAATCTTGAAATAAATAAATAAATGGACGAATAAACTGAAACTACGATAAGGACTTAGTTTAGACAGATAAAGGACAAGATCTTTAAAATTCGGTGGTAGATTTAAATAAATTTTTATATAAATATGATTTATATAAATAAACGCCAAAATACAAATAAATTCGTGAAACATGGATGGTGTGTTCCAACTATTGCCCTCCCGACCATGATTGACCATATGTACCAAAAAAAAACATTTTTAGATCAATCCCTTTATTAATTAATGAATTATAATAATTTACATTATTATGTCATCATCACCACTCTGCAAGCATGGGTAAATTAGAAGATTTTACCACATCTTCATTTTACAAAATACACTAAACTAAACATTTTCCCCTAACTATAACAAAAAGAATATCACTCAAAAAAAAATATTAGGTATTAATAAATAATTAATAAATGAGTATAAATTTAACATATGTTTTTCGACCGAATTACTCTTAATTTCTTATAATTTTAATTGGAGTTCGATGACCGAAAAACTTTGACTAGAGAGATTTAAAAAAAACTTAATTGTCGACTATCGATACAAAAAAAAACAAATCGATTAATTTTGCGCAACTTAACCAATTTTCTTATATGTACAATAAATAAATTTAATAAGATTCAAACAAAAAAAATAAATATAGATTTAGACATAAGCTTTACATAAAAAAAAATATAAATACATAAATTTTTGGTGATGATGGTCCATCGATGATATGTTGAATTTGGCAGATTTCAGTTGTTGCTGCACTATGATGTTCTTACTGATTTGGTGCTAGAGATTTGGATCAAGGATCAAATAAAACGCCAATATTTATCTCCACTTTCATATGTATATTTTAATTTTTATATAGGTATGAATGTAATTAATAATTTTGCATTTAATGCGTTATAAATTTTAGTTATCAAATTTTTTTTTTTTTTTTTTGTTTATTTAATTATAATATAACCTATGTAAATAGGTGATTTTATGTGAAAATGTTATATATTGTCTTTATTTTATGTTTTTTTTTTTTTATTATAAAAATAGTGTATTAGTACAACACTTTTTATTTAAATATTTAATACAAATAAGTTAACACTTTTAAATACATTGTATCTTGTAATATAGTAAAATTCAAATTTTTTTTAATGTTTAAATGTTATATATTTTTATATTTGTGTATTCCAAAATTATAAATTAAGTAATTGTGGTTTTATTATAAATATTCATCTTTCAATTTTAACTATTTTTAAATATTTCCTTTTTTTTTTATGTCTATAATTTAGTTTTAAGTTATTTTATTTTTCACATAAACTAATTTTTTTATTTTAGACAATATTTATATATTTAATATCCAATTTTACACAATTTTTTTTTTTATTATTTATTAATTTTAACATAATATATTTAATAAAATAACATACATATATAAAAAAACTTATATTTAATCAAAAAAATTGGTTAACTTGAAAAAAAATTATTCAAAAAAACAAGATACAAAAAAAATAACGACTATCGCGTATCAGAGTTTTCAACATTCTCCTCTTATCAAAATTTTTCTCCAACTCTTTAACTCATCATTCGACTATCAAAATTAATCACGCGAAATTACCAACAAATCAGAATTAATTTTGATATCGAACGATATTTGAAATCAAGAGTAAATAATAGATCAATTATTATAATTAATAATTGACATATTAAAATTAAAATAACAAAAAAAAATCGTGTGACCGCTCTGTGGTCTCTCGCGAAATTATATAGTATATTATATCGAATATCAATGTGTGTGTGTTATACGTATAACACTTTTAATAAATTGATGTAATATATACTATATAAATTTTTTAAATAATATTGGAATTTTCAAATTACATATGTTAAATTTATAACTATAATTTAACAAAAAAAAATGTTAAATTTATGCTACCATTACAAGTATTAAATTAAATGAAACTAAGTTGTTCATTTCAGCAGAACTTTAAGAAAGCAATTCTTCATAACTAAAGAAGTAACTAAATTCTGGAAGAATTTTAAAAGATACTTTTAAAAAACTATTACTGAGAACAATCTAATATATTAATAATGCTGGTGATATATAATAAAAGAAGTAATAATTTCTTCAAGGCAGGCAGTCAGTATCAGTAATATTTTTAAAATAAAGTTTTTGAATGTAAGTAAATCTCATAATTAAATTCTTTAAAAATAAAAACAAATAATTTTCTACATACTTTCGAAGAATCAATGATGTGAACAAGAGTAGTAGCGGTAGCGTAGTATTACTGTGATGCATTAGACTTACCTATAGAACGAAACGTCGATGGCCCTCTAAATTGAAACAGATGAATACTCAGTAATAAATTTTGCAATATGTGATTTTAAATGCTAACGGTTGAGACAATTTGTTGACAACAAATATTTCACTATCAACAGACTTTTTCTTCAACGACCTCAACGCTCTTGCCGCGATGTGGCCTACGGAAACCGAAAAGTTTCTGGATGCCACTAGGTATATCTAAAACTACCCCACAGCTATTTAATAACAATACCTGTAGTCATGGGAGTGAGTGGTTTCAAAACGACGCAAACCCGCTAATTGGGACTCCATGTCAGATGATGTGTGGATCGCGATCGCCACATTTACCAACCAACCATCAAAAGACATTAGGTTGTTCTAATTAAATCTTTCCTCACTATAAATATAAATATGATATAAAATCCACATAAGATTAGTAGGCTAAGGCTGTAGCGTTATTGTAAAGTTAAGAATAGTGAATTTGAAATCCACAAATTTAATAAATAATTACTTATTAAATATATTAAAGTAGAATTTTATTTTAATTGTAGCTATTGATATTTAAATAATTGTGTTACTCCTTGCTGTATAAATATTCGTGAGTACTATTTGGTTCATAAATATATTATTAATATAATACTGAAAATTAATTATTGAAAACAAGAATTATAATTCTTAGGCATTACATGATTAATTATACATTAAATAAACTTATTAAGTTTAATTCTATCATTATCTTTAAGTTCTTCTAGTCTAGTACATATATAATTAAATATTTGAAATCTAAAATGTTCAATCTCAAATACACAATTATTTTCCTGTTTTACCAAAACAATTATCGCAGTTTCTGGTATCCTGGCATCCTGGCAATAACAATTATGTAATTTAGCCATAATAATTTCCATTGAATTCCCTTTTGTGTTTTACAATTAAATAATTTCAAGAATTTTGGAGTTTTCCATTTTTATGTAAAAAGCTCATATGAAATTTCAAAGAAAATTTCATAATTTATAAAACAGTTTACAACCAAAAAGCGGTAAGTCTTTAAAATCTTTATAAAGTTTTCAATTTCAATTATTTTATATATTCTCTGACATAAAATGAATATAATAATATAATTTGTAATTATAACTATAACTTCGATAAAATGACATGTACTGAGTTGAGTATGAAATGTAACCTCCAAAAAATATAGATGGACTAACAATTTAATAGTCTATCCAAATCATTAATAAATTAGAACATAAAACTGGAAAAATTGATTATTGCTAACAGTTTTTACTAAAAACAAACCTTAAAAATTATATTTTAACTAAATTTTCTAATTTAGTTGAAATGGAATAGTTTTTCCAATATTGGCAAAGGATAATAGCTTGAAGATGTAAAGGTAAGTATATAAAATATTAATTCAAAAATCTGTAGAAAATATAAATTCATTCAAAAATTTTATGTTATGGTTAAACTTTGCTAGTTAACTTTAATTTTACACTCTTAATAGAAAAATATCCTTTGAGAATTTCAATATTTAAATTTTGAAAAAATCATTTTGTTTATTCACTTCGTGTGATATAATGGCATATAATTATATGCATTTTCAAGAATTTGTATATCTTTTAATATATATCAATACATAGTTTCAACATGATAATTCTTACTAACATCCTAGTTTCTAGTGAACACTCAAAGGGACCGATTACCATATAATGATAAATGTTTATTAAAATTATGGTCACAACAAGGAACCAAAACATAAATTGACTTTAGATAACATTTTGATAGGATAAAAAATAAATGTTATTAAAATTATACACAAATTCATGCATAAACATTTTATCGTCTGGCATGTTTATTACGTGTATCTAACATAAAACGTATATAAATATTAGATGCTCTTTCTATTTGCAAATAATATTCGGGAAATATAAATGAAAATGTCAAGTATCTATTACAATATTTTTCATGTATAAAAAACAGTCTAATTTATCTATACAAAAATTCATTCTACATTAGCTTCTTCTGTAATCGTTATTTAGGCATTCATAAGCGAAATAATTAGTTTAGCTTTAATAAAATCATGTATAGTTTCGATATTTATGCTCATTGGGATTGCAGATTTAAAATTTAGTTAAAGGTTTATAAATAAATTAATCCGACTAGTTAGTACTTGAGAAATTATTTAACTGGAGAAAATATTTGCAAATGTAATTTACATAGTTTTAAAGCTATAATTTTGGTTCTATATTTCGTATTAAGACCATAACTTTCTGGAATAAAAACAAAATACATAAAAGGAGCAAATAATGTTCTAAATAAATGTAAGTATTTTAATATTAATTCAAAACTGACATTCAACTAGGCACTAAACTGACACACTATACAATTTTAATAATACTGAAGACTAAATTGGCTCTCAAATGAGTACAATGCTGGCGGAAAAAAGCTAAAGGTCGAATGTCAGCTTTAGAGAATGAAATAAAATAGGAGTAGAGTTTTTATAGTTCTACAATATGACTTGAAGTGTATTACAGGTAACATAAGTTCTGGTACTTTAAAATTATGAGAAAATACTTTTGTGTGCAGAAAACATTTTTTTTTTTAAATCAACAGGTTTGAGAGGATTGGAAATTGTAATAATAGTGTCCACATTTGAAGAAGTTTTGCTGTTATTGAAAAAATAATCAAAATTACAACTGACAGCTACACGCTCTCATTGTTATTCTTGAGTAAGAATAACTCTTATTATTTTAGTAATAATTAAAGTTTTTAATCCTAAAAACAATATAAATCTTAAAATAATCCAAAAATTCTAAAAAAAAATCAATTTAATATTTAGCACATAGAGATTTCACATATTAAAAAAATTGTCAAAAGCACGTATGTTAATATACTATAAAGTCTAAAGAATAAAATATACCTTACCTTGAACAGCAATATCTACAATATGGTACACAAATTTAATATTACTGGCCAAATTTTAAAAAAATATATAAAAAGTATTTTTGGAACCAAAAACGAAACTTCGATATTATACCATATATCCTAATACTGTAGACACATACAAACTATCTATAAAATTTTAAAGGGTTTGTTAGCAAGTTCTTCTATAAATATTAAAAGGGTTTACAAATTTTATAATCTATAAAGGAAACAAATTTTCAATATAATTCTGGTATTTATAACAATGCCAACTAGACGAACTTCTAAAAGCCTGAAAAATTCTGCAAAATTCCATTACCAAAAAAAAAATTTAACTCACCAAAAACAAAAACACTAAAAACAATGGACTTTTCGGCACAGGTATATAAATAATTCATTTTCCTGAAAAAAAAAAATTATTTAGATACTGAATCCTTTTATGAATATACAAATAAGTGTCCTTAAAAGCAGCTTTTAAAAATGATTTAGTATCATTTTATGACAGAATGCATTTAAAAAAAAAAATTTTTTTTTTTTTGCAAATAATTTTTGTCACTAGAAATTTATCATCTTGGAAAATTAAGTAATTTTATTTTTTTGAAAAATTATATTAAAGTTTTGTCAGAAGGACAAAATATTTTATCTTATAGTTTGCTTTATACAATTTATCAGAAATTTTTTTTTTATGAGTTTTAGTTTAGTATATGAAATTTTAAAACTGTTGCTATATTTATGAAATAAATTTTTTAAGATACAAAAGTAATCCATTAAAATTCATGACATTCAATAAAATGATTTATATGATTTTGAAAAATTGTTTTAAAATAAATTATTAATTTTTCTAGATTTCGTATAGACCTTCCACCAATGAAAATTTGACAGATCAACTCATTTTTTTAGGAAGCCGCAGTCCAAAAAAAACTCAAGTTTAGTCCAATAAACTTAAGTTTAGTATCGAGTACGTAATGAAGTGTTATTTTTATACAAATTATAATATCCACGTTTTATTAAACCACTTTTTAAAAAAACAGAAGCTTCGAATTTCACAATTTTTTACGGTGAGCTACAGCGTTAATTCAGAATGTTTCACTTAAAATTTCATAATCTTAAAATTGTATAAAAAATTTACTTCATCGCGTACTCGATACTAAGCTTAAGTTTTTTGGCCTGCGGCTTCGTTTGATTTTGTTTTCAATACAATTTTAGTTCTTAACAAAATTTAAATTAGAATAAAATGCCTAACATTTGAGAGCCGATAGTTCCATCTGACAATTCAGTTACTTTTTTATATTATTTTCTAAAATCTAAAGTAAATATTTAAAAAAAAAAATCTCACAGATCACAGCGCCTAGTAAGAGTTTCTGTCACGTTAAATAACAATTTTAAAAACTTTACATTACAAAAACTTAAACTGCTCCCGGATTATAGCAAAAAGTATTAAATAAAAGATTTTTTGTTTCTCTAAAAATAGGTTCTCGTTGTAGCTTTAAACTGTCTTCATGATTTCGTGAATATGTTTTTTTTTTAAATAAAGAAATATAAAAAATTGTTATTACCCGTCCGCAGGGAGCTATTTAAACAAAAATTATTAAGGTAATTTCACCGAAAGTAAATTTGAAAAACCAAAAAAAAAGAAGAAAAAAAAAAAAAACTAAATACGAAAAAAGGGTAAAAGAATAAAAACGAAAAATTCATGCTAGAGGCGTAAGCAGTAAAATAGTAAAAGAACAGATATTTTTTTTATATTACCAACATTTTAGATTCAAAAAAAAAAAGGACACCATCTGATTAGCATTTTGAAAAACATACGCAAATGCAAATTTTAAGACGTAACAAAAAAAAAATTATTATACATATATGAATTATAAATTTTTATATTAAATATGCACATTTAAAAAATATATTTTTCCATAAATTATTCAACTGATAAGCCATGTGACGCCCAAAGCTCCAGTTTAAATATTTCATTTAATTTTCTTTAAAACAAAAATATATAATTTCTTAACATTTCTATTGCGAATGATAAATCGGTTTTTTTTTCTTCTGGTATAATATACATTTAAAATAGAACGATTAACAAAAATAAAACATAAATTTGTTTTATGTCCACCATTTTTATTCTAATGTGATTTAGTAATAAAAAAAAAATTTCATATAACAAAAAATATAGAGAATTTTAATTAGTAATTTTCAACCTATTCAAATTATAATAAATCTTTGAAAATTTCAAAGGAACAGTCAGAGTATAACATATTTTCAATTATGCGAACAGTATAACAGTTAAACAATTACCGTATAATGGTTAAAATATAACAGTTACAGTAAAACAGGCATAGTATAACAGTTACAGTATAATAGCAACTATAACGGTGTAATGTAACAGTAACAGTATAACAATAACAGTATAACCGTAACAGTAAAACAGTTAAATTATAACAGTTACACTAAAACTGTCAGAGTATAAAATTTACAGTATAAAAGCAACTATAACGGTGTAACGTATCAGTAACAGTATAACAGTAACAGTAAAACAGTTAAATAATAACAGTTACAGTATAATAGCAAATGTAACACTATAACGTAAAAGTATAACAATAACTTTATAACAGTAACAGTAAAACAGTCACATTGTAACAGTTACATTGTTTTTATAATATAAAGAACTGTAACAATATAACAGTTAGAGTAGTAAATTATAGTTTTTGTTTATGGAATCGACAGCAAACCGAAATTATGTTATACTAGATTTCGAAGCATTCTCCCGATTTTATCATAATCAATTTCTAACTATGATAAATCTGAATTAAAGTCAAGTCACATTTTTGTAACTAATTTTAATTAAATATACTGAAGACAGTAGTTATGCTTTACCAAATATCTTTTGTACTTTGATCATTAGTTTATTTTTATTTTACAAATTAAATACCTTTCTAAATACGATACTTAAGATAAGATTTTACTTTTATTTAATTTGAACAAAACTCAGATGAATTTCAATTAGTTTTACAATGAACTGAAAATGATCTGGCTTAGTTTATTCACAGAATTATAAATGACAGTTTGTATTTTGAATTATTATTAATTATTGTTTCTTAAAAATATGTATCGCAATTTTACAAAATTTTGCAAGGATAATATCCTCAAAATTTCTTCTGAAAACATAAACTCTTTTGCCAGTGTAATTAAATTGTCTACATAACTTTGGCAAATTTGAAATTGAATAATAAATCAAAATAAAATATTACATTGTAAAAAAATCTACTCAATCCACTCGAAATTCTAATGGGTTCCAATCAAAATATAATATTATCTGTCATATTATAAGAAAATCATTAACTGTTTTTTTATGTTCCTTCCCTGTTGACATGGGCGGGAAAATAATGTACAGGGTTGAATTTTCTATATATGCAAGAGGGTGTGATTACTTGGCTGATTTTTTTTTTTCGTTAGATCAACGATATTTTTATATTTCATTTACAAAGAAGGAATTATACAATAAAAACGAAAATATAAAATAAATTTATTTTGGGGTTGGAAAGATATTCTTTTCATAAATGTTATACTTTAGTTGAATATTATGATTTTTATATTGATTTATTATATTATAATATGAGCAAGAATGAATTAACAAAAAAATAAATATACAAATAAAAATTACTACCCACAAAGTTGAGAGGAAATAAATGAGGGCTCACTACAAAAAAAAAATAATAATACGAATTTAAGTTGACAATTATGTGACAATTTTGATACGTTGTTATAATTATTCATCGTTTCGTTTTTATGACCTGAATTATTATTAAAATTAATAATATTATCATTTATTATTAATTTATATTAAATTTTTTATTAGATTAAAGTTTAAATTTAGTAGAAATTCATTATTTAGATGACATTTCTGAATCTTCTCATTGGTATATTAATAATTATCTTGTTCATTAAATAGCATTCAGAAATCGTTCGAAATCACACAATTTATTGTAAGTAATTTGAATCAATTCATTTGGTCTAATCATAGTTAAAAGGCTTAAAGTAATATTTATGAATAGTTCAATCCAATTTTTTTCATTTTAAAACACTGGAAAAACTTGCTAAGTTTTACTCTATAAAACATAAAAATATTATTAGGACAATGCTTTTCAAATAAATTTCATGATTTAAATGGAGGCTAAGTAACAATTTGTAATCTTTAATTAATACAATCTTTTCAAATAATAAGCAAATTGAGAAAAACCTTCTTTGTCAAACTATTTTCAAGAAAAACCTTGAACTTCAATTCAGAAGTTTGTACTTTTATATATCCTTAATTTGATCTGATCTTTGTAAAAATCATTTCATTATGCATGAATGATTTTGACATTAAATAAAAGTTTTTAGTTAAATAATCTCAAAATAATAAAATTAAATAAAATTTACAAATTACAAATTTTCTATATTTATAGTTTTTTTTTATTTTTCATTTCCTGTGAAGTTTATCCTTAAAAAATATTGTCTTTAGAGACAAGAATACAAAAATTAAATTTTCACATTTTCGTCCTTTAAAGATATACAATTTAATATTTTTCATCATTTTTTTGCAACAGAAAATTTGTGAAACGAAGAAGTCCAATAAAAAACATATTATGTATTTAAACATAAAAAAAATATATTGCCTTAAGTTTATTCATTGTCAACGATATCCTTTTGCCACAAAAAAATATATACATATAAACAAATTTTCCTTGAAAACTGTAATCGTATTACTTACAAAATCTCATATTATTATAAACAAGAAAAAAAATTCATAGATTAAATTGTTCTTTGTATTTTCTATATTTATTATTTAATCTAGACGTCCTTGAACTTGTATTTTATGGATACGTAACATCAGAAATAATATCTTCAAAATGGATCAATATTAAAATTAACATAAAAATGACTTTGTACTGATTTAGATCAGTTATTTGTTAAGCATAATTCGTTTTACTAAGAAAACTTTAGATCGATTTTAGACTGTTTCAATTTATGCTTAGAAATAAGAAGCAGTGGAGTTTGACATATTTTTATTTAATAGTTTAGTTAGACTGTGACAAATACGATAGACATAGAATAGGCAAGCATAAATGGCAAAATAATTATTTATTTCATAGTCAAAAATTAGCTATACATAAAGATCCTTTTACAAAGAGTATCCAGTTTATTAAAATATGTAATTATTATGTAACGACCTATTTATGTCATGTAGCTATTAAGTAATAAGCTTTTTAAATACATCTTGAAGTAAATTAATTTTAAAAGTTGGTGTTGTGTATCTGTACTAAATATGAATATGATTCTAGAGAAAAAGGTTCATAAATTTGGCCTTAGAATCAATTGTGATAAAACAAAACATATCAAAATATCGAGATCATTGACGACGTCTGAAAGTTTTAGAAGTAACAGGAAAAATCTTTGAAGTAGTAGAAAAAGTTGAAAATTGAAGGCCATTAATTTCAAACAATAATTACATATGCGGACCGGTGGAACAAATAATACAAGCGTGTAGTAGATGCTTCTATGCTAAATCAAAACAACTAACTAATAGTATTACATTAAGAATCTGTAAATCACTAATTAGACCAAATTATGAGTGACATATTCATCTGTAGTCATGTAGCAAAAATCGATATAAGACAAAAATATTAAGAAAAATTTATGGTCCGGTAATTGACAGAGAAAACATTATCATAGCTCAAAGATTAATGCAGTATGAATGCCGTATATTACACAAAAAAAATTGTTTGTGGTACAAAAGAAAGAGGTAAGCTTAAGAACTTGATACGTGATGGCTGAATGAATGGAAAATGATCTAAGGAGAATAAATGTTATTAATTGGAAAACCCTAGTATATTAAAAACAGAAAAAAATTATGAAGATGACTAAAGTTCACCTCAGAATAGCAAGTGTTGAGGAGTAAATATGAAGAATATTATTAGGATAATATTTTGTTAATCCTTTAACGATTCAAATTTAATTTTTTTGGTAATCTCCGCCATTAATATTGCGATAATCACAGAATTTGATTGAAAATACAAATTACAATTTTTTATAAACTTAAATGAATAATTTACGTTGTTGTTTTAATTATTTATTAATTTTTATTTTCATTTTTATTTTACAAGTTGATTAAAAATATTTTATGCTATATACAGAAAATGCAGAAAATTCATATTGAAAAGGAAAATTTATTAACATGGTTAATGGAGTGGTAAAAATTAAAACCGATTTACATAAAATATTTTATACTATGCTTTTACTACATATTTGCTAATTTAAACATAATAAATTCTCAGTTTTTTTATAAATTTAATGAAAATATGAATGAGAAATTGTTTTATTGGGAAAATATAAAAATAATTAAAAAAATATATATGTACAGTAATAATTTCATGGATTAATAATGATTTTGTAAAGTTTTAAAATTACTTTCAGTTAAAAAAGAGTAACTAAATTGTTTTGTAGTGGCTTAAAATTTAATTAAATTAATGTAACCGGTTCACATTTCTCCTCCTTCAAGATGAAAAGCTTCATGTAAATTTTAAATTAATACTTAAAGTAACTTAAAATATCGCAAAAAAAAGATAGCTCAAAACTCCGAGTTTCTTAAAATTACATGCTACTTTTAACTATAACCAAATAGCAAATAGTTAAAGCAATCTCGGAATCTCAACTCTTAGCAAAACCTTAAGAAATTTGAACCATTTTAAATGATAAATTCATTTACTGACAAATTTTCTGTATATTGACATTTTCATTAGTTTTATAATTATTATTTTGTAACTTTATAGTTGAATACAAAACAAAATTTGTTTTTGTAACTAAAAATATAACTAATTTTCATGTTAAATATGTTTTTTTTTTTATAATTACAACACGTTGTCCCAGACATTTTAAATTGAAAATTGATGTTTTTTGTTTAAAAGTTAGACATTTCATGCTAATTGAACAGTTGATTTGCATTTTAACTAATAATTTAAATCCGGAAAAACGAATTAAGAACTTTTTAGTTTTTATATAGAATTAAATTTTTATATAAATCAAGAATTCGTGTTCGAACAACGTGTAAAAAAGACTATAACTTTATTTAGTTACTTTATTTGTCAATTAAAATATATATGTAATATTTAATGTATAATATGTAATACATGTTATAAAGTATATTTTCCATTTTTCCTTTTCATATTTTTAAGTGTGTACATAAAAATTTTCATCAACTTATCCACGAACACTTAAAACAAAAGCATATTATTATAATACTTTGAAATTGTTGTAGCCTTGATGTATTTAATGTATACGTACATAATTTTCCAAGCATACATTATATCAGAATTTCTATGTACTTTATATATAATTGATTTTAAAATATAGTTTTAAATTAAATAGTTTAAAAACCACTAATTGGAATCGCAACAAAAGCATGGAATTTAAAAGAAATACCATGAATTTGAACGAATGAAAAATGAAAAATACCAAGAAGAAACTATATAAAAATTTTAATGAACCAATATATTATGATAGTAGTTGATAAGGGTTTGAAATAAAAGCAAAAAACTAATTAATCTTTTTGTAAATATAGTAGTATAGCTGGTTTTTGGAAGCCTGGAAGAAACAAAATTTTAAAAATCAAATTTAAAATTATTTTACCTTAACTTGTTAGAAAACTAATTAAAATTCGAATTTTTACTAAGTAATTCTTCTTTTTTTAAATTTTGAAGTATAAAATTCGAGGCATTTGTTATATTAAACACTACGATTACTTTATAAATTAGTTATTAATTTAATTTTTTGAGTGAATACATACTTAATTTATAATAATTATTATTCGAAACTGAATGAAGCTTCTTATTTGTCTGGCATCTCACTTATTTTTATCCCAAGTTACAAGTAGTGTTAAATTTACTAAAATGAGATGGAAATGTTTAACCATTTATATTTTTGGTGGCTTATAACATATCAAGAACGTTTTGAAACTTATATCAAAGAAGTAGTGACTAAAATCTGATACGATCAACTAAAGACTTTTAACTTTCAAATTATTATGTGGTTAGCTTGAAGTTTCTAGCCAGTTAATATTTGGATAAAAATTGATAGACGAACAGACAGAAAAAGGCAAACCTTAAGGCATTTTGTAACTAGCATTACAAAACTACCAAATCGACTACTAAATAATATTGAAATCGAAATAACCTGGAAATTTCAGGCCTGTAACATTTATAATTTTAATACTTTACAAAAAAAAACTTGTAAAAACTTAAACACCACCTTTTCATCCATTATATTAAGGTGATAACAAAAATGTAATTTAATTTTTAAGAGCTATAATATTCCATTTTGCCAAAATATTTCACATCTTTTGAAAAAACGAAAATTTAATTTTATATTAAATTGCTCTTAATTACAATTTAATTATGATATCCTTTTTCTATTAAGGATATATGAAAAATATAGACGTCAAGATAAATATATAATAAATTGTAATGTGCTCCTATATTTAAATTGTATAATCATAGAATTTGTGTGGCAAATATAAGTGATAGCATAAAAGGTAGCAATAAATTTAACAAACTTGCAAAGATGGAATTTAATTTGAAATAGTTTTTCGAAAACTACAAAAATTATAATGATTATATCTTATATGTAATCATGTAAATTTAAAATGTAATTTATTTAATATGGAATTGAATTTATGCATTTTTAATGTTATACGATATCTTTTTTAAAAAAATATTTTAAAAATATAAATGTAATTTGCTTGAGTAGGTTTTAAATATATTTTTAATATGAATTATATTTAAAAATAGATGTACTTTTAATAGCTCAGTATAGTTAAAGAACAAAATGTAAACTACACGAAATATAAACCGAACAAAGATAAATTGTAAAATTTAAATATGAAGAGTCCATAGAATGAAAATATGAATTAATTTATTAGGAAATTATGAGATTTTGAATACAATATTTAATTAAATGAATCAACAGAAACAATTTATTAATGTAGAATTAAGAAATTTCCAAAAATTAACGAATATTAACATCATTAACATGCAGAAACTCGGGATTAAGGTAACAAAAGTAACAAAAGTAACAAAGGTAATAAAGGGAGTAAGGTAACAAATCCTAAGATCTGGTAGGCTCTAAGTTTATTACTTCGAAGAGTTTAAACATTTTAGATAAAGTAAAATTCGCGTATGTTAAACTGGTGAACGTTAATCGACAATCTTACAATTTTCGAAAACTTACCATATTATTTAAACTTATATTTTAAAACATTAATTTCCTCTTGATTAAAAAAATTGGATAAGAAAATATAAAAGAAAATGTATTCAATAAATTGCAATGAATTGAAAATGAGAAATTTTTATGAAAAACATTTTAATAATTCAACAAGTATAAATTTAGTTTTTCACTAAAATTGCATTATTATTTTAATTCAATTATTCTTCCAAATTTTATGAACCAAAACGTGACTCAATGTTATTTCTTTAGCTTCATAAAAATACACCATAAAAATCCAATCAAATAAAACTTTTATTAAATTCAAAAAATAAATATGTCTAAAAAAAAAAAATTTCTTATGTTTTTTTCTTATAAAATTTTCTATATTTATAGTTTATAGGAACGAATAGCTGCATCTTTTATTAGCAATAAAAAAAAAACGAATTTTTTTACAATTTTAAAATACAAAAATATTAACAAAGTTACAGGTACATATAAAAGTTGGCACAGTTTCAAAATATCTATTCAATGTACAATTTTATCTGAGCAGGTAATAAACTGAAATGAATATTACACCCAATATGAAAGTTCTGGCATTTTTGAACGTGATGTCGGTGTTAAAAATTAAAGAAAATTGAATATAAAATATTTAACATTATTCTTCATAGTATTGCAATTTCATCGGAAAATTCTTCTTTTTTTTTTTTGTATAAAGTTAAAATATGTTTTAACTATTTGGAATAACTTTCAATTATATTTTATTTTTCAAAATTTTATTATGAAATGTTTTAAAAATTTTACGAAATGTTGTAAAATAATTGAGATATACAGATACAATGAACAACAAAACTAATTACCCATTAACTTGTGTTACTGTACCTGTGTCCTTGTGTTTATTGTCCCTTCGTGTCACGATTATTTTCTAAATTTACACCACTGGTAATTATCATTCTAATTACCTAGGTTTAGTCCATGTAGTTGTATTAACAGTATACTTTTTAAAAAGCGGTGTAAATTAAGGTCGTAAACTGAACATACGACCTTAATTTTCGAAGTAATAAAAGAGACCACGAAAGAAAGTTATGTGATAAATTTGAATAAAATCGAATAGCAATTAATATGCTCTAACATGAAATATAATTCGGTAGTTTTAGCATGGATCCACTGAAGCTATCTTAAATTTTAGGGTCAGCAACTTGATTACATCTTAATTTCATCTAATTATTTCTTACTTAACAGATAAATATATTTTAGATTAGTTTTCTATTCAATCTAATTTCATTTAACTGAAAGGATCTGGAAAACTTAATTGATAGTAGCAATTATTATACTCAGAGTATGTAATTACATCTCTTGTAAAACTTTCTATGATTAGTAATATTAAAGGGAGATTAGAAAAGTACTAATTCTAAACACCTAAGTCTAAAAATCAGTAATATATCCAAATATAATGTTAAAGGTGATTTAAGACGAGCGTTAAAAAATTCAATAAATAAATTACCATAGCATTTCAAATTAAATTAACTTCGGCGGTCAACCATGAAATATGAAAATTGTCATAAGGTTAAATTTTATCAAATTTATTTTGATTCTAATAAAAATTTAGAAATGATTACGGATTATACAAAATCTTGTAATTTCATTATGCTTCAAGTATTTATCATAATATTTATATTTTCGGCACACTTCTTAAAAAATCCTTGTTTTTTTCATATAAGTAAGTTAGTTTTGGTTTGTTTAAAAGTAAAGCAAATCTTTTCCACTTCGTTTAAAGCCTCTCTAAAATATTTATATTCAAAAGACTCTTGAAAAAAAGGATAATAATAATAATAATGCCCACTATTTTAAGTATGTTGTCTCAAATATGTATAAGTTGTTCACATTCATATTCACTCATCCTTTATTTTGTTATAATATACAATTTTCTTTTTAGGGAAATTTGAAAATATTATATATAAGAAAAATATCCTTATCTTAACTGTTGTAAATTGTTCATAATAATTTTTATATTGTATATGAATACATGATATATTTATCTTCCAAATTTTATACTATCATATCCCCTCGAAAATGTTTTTTGTCTCTGAACTCTGGTATTGTTTCACATTTATATATTTTTATTTAAGGATTAAATTTTATTCTATATTCAAAATCCCTCAGTCATAATAAAAATTTCTGGTGTGTTATTTTTATATCTTTAATGTATATATTTTTATATCATTGTAAATTTATTGTCTGTCTGTATTATATTATTGTCTATGGAACATTCTTGTAACATACTAATAAAAATTCTTATCCTTTTTCAGGATATCGACTCTACAAATCGCTTTTATATAGAATTCCGATATACAAATTATTAATCAATCAATTTTTAATTGGGTTCATAAATTGTTTTATTAAATAATATTAAATTTAATCTTGAATGGTGGTAGAATTATTTTTACAATTTTCCATATTTTTATTTAAATTTAAAATTGCATAAAAACTTATAATTTTTTAAAATAGAGAACAACAATTTTCAATGTAGCGTTTTGAAAGTTGATATAATAATAACACTTGTATCCTTATTTAATAATCTCTTCTTATATACACTGGAAAAATTCCATTCCATTTAATTTTCTTTCCAATAAAAAAACTAGTATACGATTTCATTTTCCTAAGACAATGTTCTAAATAGTAACTCTAAGCACAATATAAAAAATTTCCCTTGTCATGCGCAAAATTAATAATTATTATAAACATTTGTTGCCGAAAACTTTGTTGCAAAAAAGATTTTATTTACTTGTAATAATACTGATTTATAGATTATTAGTTGAATTTACATAAATATTAAATACAATAGACTACAAATTTAATGTAATTGATATCAATAAATATAATAAATAAATAAAATTAAATAGTTAACATAACTATTCAAAAATTGAATCATTTTAAATTGTAACAAAATTATTATCTATTTTAGATGAAAAATTGTGATTAAATTATGTGATAATTTTTATAGTCTTTATAGTTCAATTAAATGAAAATTTCAAAATAAAACGCTTAGTGAAAAATTCATCCATATTGTTTTAAAAAATACGTTAAGGTTGGGATACAATGTATCGATCAGTTCAATTTCGAATCAATTCATACTGTAGCCAATCGACTGGTTAAATATGATTGAAATTATAATTAAATTTGTCAGTTTGAAATATTCTGGTGTTAATGTAATTTCTATTTTGGTTATTGTACCGAATTGTTTTTAATGTACTTATAAAATATTCCTCCGCAATGTAACACACATATAATTTTTTTTCAAACTCTCAACTATTATTTATCTTGACATTTACTTCACTTTGGTTTCGTAAAAGTTCAATCATTCCAAACTCTTTCGATTCCATTTTTCCGAATCAATTTCAATCGCATCTATTTATCTACACAATTGATTTTGCATATAAAATTATAAAACGTCAAATTTTAACTTTACTGTATGATTCAATATTGACCAGATCGATACATTGTAGCCCAAGCTTTACTCATAATTCAAAACAAACAAAAAAATTATAAAATAAAAATAAATAAAATTAATTAAAATTAATGCCTGAATTTTATTTAAATTTTATATTCTTATAAAAATGGATTAATTTCAGACTCAATTTAAATCATTTATATACCTCCCAGCTACCTCTAGTAGCCCCAAAATAATTTAAATTAATTGCCCCAAAAGAAAAAACTCTATTCAACAAAATCAAGAAAAACATTTTTCAATTTATCATTTCTATTTACCAAAAAAAAAAAAAGCATATTGAAAGCCGCAAAGCAGTAAACTCCATCCACAAAAACACACTATTATATCCTTTTTTAATAGGTCTTTTTGGGGATATTAAAAACTTTTGAATAATTCATTAAATTTTCACACATATTCAAGTTTCGAAACAATCCCTGAACTTGACTAATATTAGATTTTTCCAAATATTTTATTATTTTTCACACTTTTCACCCTCTATACACACAACAACAAAAAAATTGAAAAAAAAAAAAAACTTTTCCTTACATTCGCATTGAATCATTTTTTCTATTAACCAAACACAAACCCTCAAAATAAAATAGAAAAGTTTTATCCAAAAATATTTCGAGGACGAACTGGTTTTTCGTGAATATTTATATTTGATAGGTGTGAGAGTCTGAGTGGTTTTATTTATTGTAGATAAATGGTCCTTTATTCACTTAAGCTTGATAAATAGAAATTATTCATTGAAAAATGTTGCTCCTTTTTTTCCATTCAATTTTGTTTGTATAAATTTCCAAAAGATTTTTTTTTTAGATTTTTCTTGGTTATAGAAATGTGAAGAAAATTAATTAACTTTCAAGTGGTTTTGAGATAACAAAAGAGATTTTCATTTTTCTATTTAATTTTCTAAATATTATTTTGTCCATTATTTCATATTTTTTTTTTATCCATTTATTGTTATTAAATATCAATTTCATTTAGGTACTTTTCATTCAACGTCAACAAAGTATAGAAATAAAATTATGTGTGCACTAAATGATAAAGGACTATAATTTACGAACTTTTTTTTGAAAGGTTATTTTTTCCACATTCAACTCAAGAATGTTTCCAAGGATATTTTATATTATAGTAAAAGAGAAGTGTCTGTATTGACGACAAAAGCAACAGTAACTAACAACAACAGCAGATAAATATTAAATCTGTTTTGAAGGATTTACTAAATATAGAAAACAATGTTAATACAGTAATGGCCAAATAAAATATACCACCTACAAATTATTAAACATTTTAACAAATTGTATGTTTCATAAACTTTTTATTTAAGTGTCACAAAATGTATAATGTTGGCGTTACTCTCAACATACACACCGGGAACGAGATACAACGCAACAATTACAAACGCTTTATATAAACTCTCGAAGTTCTGTTAATACGTTAATGATTTAAAATAGCTAATTTTAATAAGCTGTTTTATATTATTATAAAAAATTGTTACTACTTGTTATTAAAATGAATTTTAGTTGTCAACTAAGACAACTAATTGCGTTTGATTTTTCAACTTATCGAAATTTCTACATTGTGAATGAGTTTATTTACGCATACATTTTATATGGATTTAACTTTTTTTATATTTAATTGCGTTGTGACGCCTTGTCATTGCGGAAGTTGAAAGTAACTGGAGTGTAATAGTTTTTTACAAATATATAGTTACAAAGCTTTCGAAATATAAACCTTTGGTATCATTTTGTCATTAGATTACGTGTTCCATTTCAAATTTAATCATGTATGTCGCTTTAATCTTATTTAAATTAAAATTAGTATCGATATTTGCATTTTTTTTATTTTAGAACTGAGTAAAAATGTTAATTGTGGCCGGTTAATGTTAATCATTAAACATAGACCAATCTAAAAATACTGGTAATAATAATTATGAGTTACATAAAATGTATTATTAATAATTATAAAATCAAAATTTCAAAAATATCTTCGGTAGTAATTTGTCATATGGCCACTACTGTATAGAAAAAGCCAAGACTGTATCATAGAAAATAAATTTTAATTAATAAATTTAAGAATATTCTGATATAATAATTAATTGATTTTTTTTATTGTATATAAATTGTTGTATTATTCTGATAAAATCATAAAATGAAATACATTGAAAATTCATAGTTTCATAGTAGACCGAAGGATGATAAATTATGAAATATAATATATAATTAAATTTGAAATAATTAAAATTATTTTCAAATAAAAAATTGTATTTTATTTGATTGATTTTAAAAATAGAATATCCAGAATAACATAATTAAATTATAGAATGAAATTTTATTTGCTTCAAGACATTATGTTATAAAATTTATAGTTAATTTTGAATTGTTTAAGAGCTACGTCTTATTTTAGATACACTACACTATCACTTGTTTAAAAGAATATTTTTTGTAAGTAATTTATTGATAATTCATGTAATACAAATTTGTTGAAATACCTTTAAGTGTAGAACTTAATTTACACACCTTAGTACATCAAATTTTCTTTGAAATATACTTTTTTGTATATTTCGAAAAATTTCTTCATAATTACTTCCAACAATTTTTGATATTCGGTTAATGCCATGACAGTATTAACATTAATTTAAAAATTTATAAAAAATTAAATTATAAAAATTGTTATTAAGAAAGTTAGTCATTTTATGTTGGACAAATATAATAAAGATTAATATATGAAAGAAATAACATAAAACTTTATAACTTTACTTTAATTTTTGATATGTTTCTTTATTATATTCTCAGTACTTAGGCTCTTTAATATTTAATTTTCAATTTAACTAATGGTGATAATAAAAAAACTCTTTAACTTTAAAGAGTTTTAATTGCAAATATTTTACTGAACTTAAACTATTGAAATTTATCGCAATATTTTGTTAAACTTGACTTCGGAATATTATTTTGAAGTTGCCACCAATAATATCGAAAAAATCAAAGAATGAAATCGCAGTAGCATTTATTTATATCTAAGAAGTTGTTCTAAACTACCTAATGGAATTCAATCATATTTTAAATTTTAGGCTGTTTTTGATATTCATCTATAATCTTATCAATGTTACTTGGTTAATTTGTAATTTGATATAAATGGATTTTAAATTTCTAGATTTCGTAGCTGCAAATTGATCAGAATTAATTAGTTAAATAGTTATTCACAAAGTATTGATAAACTTTCAAAATAAGAATCTACAATCAAAATATTTCATATTAAATAAAGTTATTATCAGATCAAAAATATTGAATTACAGCTAGGACTCGAAAAAGTTGAACGATGGTTTACCATGCTATTTGTAGTAGAAAAAAAATGTATAGACACTTTTCCTGATTCAGTCTGTATTTCCAATTACTTAATATTCTTTTTTGCGGTCCTCATTTTCGAATCAACTTTGCGGGCTTGTTAGTGTCCAAACAATGTAAAAATTCTAAAGTTACATGTTTTTAAGATCGATCCCAAAAATTGGCTGAAAATTACTTGTTTTTAATATTCTGAAGTTACTTGTTTTAAGACTGAATCCAAAAATGGTCTGTAACTCGAATTGGAGGCCGAATCTAGAAAGTTTCCTATAAGTTTTGTTTTAATTCGAATACTACCACAAAAAGCATGGGATACCATTAACTATTTCGTGTTCACTGTGAATTTATTAGTAATTGTTTGATAAAATTTCTCATTTTGAAATTTAACTCTTTCCGGGGCAGGGTTGGAATTTAAATTAAAAGTACAAATTTTTCGGTTAAACCTTATTTATTTAACTAATTTAAAACTAAAAATAACAAAAATATAAATGTATCCTTGGTGAATCCTGAGCAAGGACATGGTATAAAAACTATACCACCGCCAAATAAAGAACACTTATTAATATGAAAATCATTAAAGCAGTTTTTTGTTTTTCTTAAAAACAATGGTATTTGGGGTATTTCACATGATGAACATATACAATCAGTTGCTCTTTAGTGTCTGAAGTGGCCACAGCGTCGGATAGTGCTACTTTTTTTACCCCATTACCATAAAATTTAGACATGATGCAAGCGTGCACTATCATGATGCGTGAGTGATGTACTTGGCATAAATCAAGAAAATGAAAGTAAATTCGCTACCACAACTTTTTACTATTCTTGTCAATCTCATAATATTAGAATTTATTTATATTTTCATATGTTGATTATAATCAGATACTATCTGGGGTATGCAATTTCTTCATGGCTTCCATGAATTTTTCGCCTAATGAGTGATGTAACATTTTATGAATTATGAAATTTCGATAATATAGTTACTGCTCTCTTGTTTTTTACTACTTCCCTTTGATATACTATAAAAATAATAATTTTAAAATTTAGATCATACGCATACGTGGTATGTAATATGCGCGGTGGTATGAATTTGTTACCACTACATTGAAACACTTATATTTTATTTATATATAAAAAAAACTTAACAAATATTAAATTAAATACTTCTTATAACTTTAAATAATGTAATTTATTTACATTTGCACACATTTGAAAAAAGAAAACCAAAAGTATATCAAAAACAACCTACCAAGCTCACAAGAATTTTTTTGGTGGTTTTTTTATCTACCAAACGACCATATGAAAGGGAGGGGGGGGGGAATAATTTTTTTTTTTAAAGAGTACATATTAGACATTATATTGAAAAGGTATTAAATATATACCATCGCCCAGAAACGCCAACAAAAATTAGAAACTTTAGTGGTATAAATCTTATACCACTGCCCCGGAAAGAGTTAACAAATCCTTAAAATAAAATTAAACTAATAAATTTCTTATTTATTTAAAGTAAAATTATCTCTATACCTCAGTAAAACTACAATTTAAGTAGATTTATTTATTTAAGTCCTTTCAAATTTATTACAGAGACAAAATATAATAAGAATATTAAGTTACAATTGTTTAAATATCTTTCTATGTACTTAAAGCTTTAACAACCCAAAAAAAAAAATTTTTGTATTTATTAGATTTATCAGCATTTTTTGTGAAGGTGTTTAGTATTTTCAAAATTTAATACCATCTTGTAGTATTTCAGTATTTGATACGTGTACGGAATCATTTTTTTTTTTTAACTTGCTAAATAAATATATACATAAGGACTATATATTTTAATAGATAGATAAAAATTGAGATATTCCCTTTATCTATTATCAACAAAAAGGAAATATTATATCCTAGCTAATACAGTTATTGGTAATGTTCAGTTTTTTTTTTTATAATATATAAATTCCATTTTCCAAACTGAAATTTCTGTATTAGATAGAATTAGGTTAAAAAATATTTAACTTGAAGAAATAGTGGACGAATCGTCAATAAATTATAAAATTGATTTTATAAAGTTGGTTGGTTGATTGGTTTGAGAAGGGGGGAATGGAAGCCACTAAACCACGTACCTAGACCGTACGGCCCGTTGTACCCCCTTACGAAACGTTGACCATTTTCACCACGAATCGTGCCATACCACTTCCTTTATAAAGTTTGTCAACTTCGCAGGTTTTACACTGCTTAATTCTATTAAATCCCCTATAAAATAGGAACCGAAAAACTTTAACCTTTTATTACACAGATAAGGACAATGACATGACGTACCTAGACCGTACGGCCCGTTGTACCCCCTTACGAAACGTTGACCATTTTCACCACGAATCGTGCCATACCACTTCCTTTATAAAGTTTGTCAACTTCGCAGGTTTTACACTGCTTAATTCTATTAAATCCCCTATAAAATAGGAACCGAAAAACTTTAACCTTTTATTACACAGATAAGGACAATGACATAAAAGATGCTCAACTGTATCGTCATCCTCAAAACAACCTCTACAAGCTGTTACAGTTGTCATTCTGAGTCGCCCGGCATGTTTACGTAATAGTAAATGTCCCGTGACCATTCCTGTGTACAGTCTGAGAATGGGTTTGGTCATGTTCAGAATACTTCTTGATTGTTTAGCATTGTGGTTACTCCAGAACAGTTTGGTGTGAAGACAACTGTTCAGCGTAACCCATTTTAACGTGTTTTGTTCTAAAAGCCATAGTTTAAACAGTCTTTTAATCGAGCTAGTAAATTACACGTAATCAATTTTAAGGACATTCAGAAATAAAAACTTTACACTTTCAATAAGTTAGATAGAAATAAAATTCTACGAAAAGTTATGTCTTGCCCAGTACCACTAATACTAAAAATCAATCTTTTAAATTTATGAGTAATTTTCCAGTTCCAATATTTCCTTACACTACCCTATAAAATAATATTATTTGTATAATTTTATAAAATAGATAACTTATTTAAAGAATATATATCGATAGAAATTCCCATAGGGTGCAACCAAATATTATATACATACTCGTCCTTGTTATATAGTGCACCTGATACTCAACAAGAATTTTGATAACACAAAATTTCAGTTTTGTTTATTTTTTCTTCGAAATCGTTTGCTCCAACAAAAAAAATAAAAAGGATATTCGACTAAGAAATCTATATATACATACATATAGTAAATATATATTTTATCACATATGTTTAGGAATTTTCACGTTTCAATTTAGAACATGTTCGACACATATGTGACATTTTATTATTATTATATGATATTTTCCAAGGATATGTTTTCATAGAAATTTACCTCAGTATCTTTGAATTTGGCAGATTCTAAAAAAATATTTAGATATTTTTTATAAACATAAAAAATAATATCTGCAAAATTTAAGAAAAAAAAACAAATCTTGATTGTATAAAACTATGCCAAAAAAAAAACTGACTATAACAAACATAAATTTGAAAAATATGTTGTTTTCATAGCAGTAATTTCATTTATGATTTAGTCAATCAAATCAATTGAAAAATAAGGAAATTAGAGAGAAAGGTTACTAGTTATATAAAAAAATTGATTCTTTTGATAATAAAAAAGGAATTTTAATTGAACGAATTTGATTAACAATTTTAAATTGAACGCTATGTTACTAATTATTAGTCCTAGACGCTTTCATCCATTATCAATAACAATGCGTTTTAACGCTTAATTACTTTCTAGCGTTTGGTGGTAACATTTTCAAAATTATTACATATTCTAAACATTTTAAACATCATTGACGTTTTCTTCCAATCGCGGTAAGTAATTTGGATCATCTATAATGTAATCATCCGAAAAAATCTTCTTCACTTTTCAATAATGGAGCCAATTTATTGCTCTTCGAAAAACCAGTAAAGCGTTGTCGTGTTATTCTACAAGTTCAACAAACTTCAAATTAATGCTCAAAATTACTAAACTAATTAAAATTTCTGAAAACAAAATATAGTATTTACACAAAGCTAATGTACTTATCTTTAAATTGATAGTAAACTTTTATTTACACACCAGAAAATATATTTGTAATTTTACTAACTATGCGTCGGTTTACAATTTGCATAGGTAAAATATACGCCTATTGTTATGCAATATATTTGAATTTTTGCAATACGAGGATTGTTGCAGCGCAAAGCATCAAATAGAACCAAAGTCTTTAATAGTTTTACACGTAATTTAAATTAAGTTTATTCGTAGATATGTAATAGTGTTAACTATAGCTACATGTTAAATATTGGAAATTCATTGTCAGAAGTTATGCTAAATGCCCAGCTATAACATTTACAAAGGAATATTTTGTCCACTGTCCAAATAAAATATGATATTCGAAATTAGTGATACTCTTTGAATAATCTGATTATACCTTGACCGTACAATTTTATAGTGTCCATTAAAGCACTGGTGTCAATTGATCTGTTAATGGCATACAATTTACCTTTTTTTTCATGATTTTGTTATTTCAATTCAATCACACCAGCAAAACCAATTACTATTAGACTTTTTAGGCAAATGCAATTAAAGGAAAATAAAATATTTATTTAGGATCTTTTAGAGCTAATTGGGGTACGTAAGATTTAAAATATTTAACCCAAAATATTGGAAATGTTAAGAGAAATAATTATATCAATGAAATTGAATTTAAAATATTCAATTTATTTGTATTTTAATAATTTAGAATTTAAATAACTCATGAATATATAATTGAAAGATTTTTATTTCTGTAACCTCTCGAAGGACAAAAGTGACATTTTTATTTTTAAATATAATTTACTCCTTTTTTCATCATGATTTTATGTTAGTTTGTTAGTTGGTTCGTTGGTTTGAAATGGGAATGATACAAAAGACCCCTACACACACCTAGAGAGTCCATTGTACACTCCGTAAGACGGATTTTTCTTCCTAGGGAACATCATTCCAATTCACATCTCTCATGAAACCAATTATTCTAGTATGTCAAAAAATTACGTTCAATGTGTTTAAATCTTTTATATCTTGCTGAAGGGCAGTGACAGTGACTGAAGGGCAGTGAAGGAAAGTGCCTCTAGGGTTTCCTCATCTTCCCCACATCATCTACATGTTGAGGTTTTCATTAAACCTAATCTTCTTGCGCTTCCTTAGTAGAATATGAACAGTGGCTATCAAGATGACTAATAAAATTTTTACATTTTTCTTATATAATTTCAATAATTTTATAAAATCTTTATCAATTTCTATAGTGTCATATTTAATAATCATTATTTCAAACCATTTTCATATTATCCTTAAATAATTATACATTTCAGACAATTTTATGATAAATAATAAATAACGTATAATTAAATTTAATTTATGATTTTTTGAATTTTCCTATTATTGTACATATAACAAAAATAGACAATGAATTTGATCCAACTTTTGGCTAGACTATCTAGGACTAGACTCTAGACAATATGTAATTTGAGAAAATATTTGATTAAATAAATTATTTATTTTACTCTTAATAAATTTTATAAATATAAACATATTTTTGCTCAGCAAAAATGAAAATTTGTTGTGTATAAAAATCATTAATTTAGTAATTTTCTTCCACTTAATTTAATACGAAAAAATTCATTATTATTTTTATTTCATTTTATATTCTATTTTTTATTATTTTTATTATTATTCTGTTTGTTAGAATTATTTTAACACTAAAATCTAATAAAAAAAGTTAAAACATATTTTTTATATATATTTTATTTTCATATTATTTTTCTTCTTAATTTTCCGAGAAAATGTATTTTTTATACAAAAAGTCTTTGACATTCAAAGTTAATGGTTTAAATTAACATTTCACATCTTGATCTCGATTTTTCTGAAAATGTTAACAATATATAAGGAAAAATTGTTTCGAATAATGAAAACGTGTAAAATGAGTGGACAAAATGATTGAAGGATGAATATTGTACATATACAAGTTATCATTGATTAATTCCGTTCTGTGACCTCTCAGAAAATGATATAGTGTTAAGTAAATAGTTTTTCATTTCATTTAATATTTTGATATCAGTTAAATCATTTCTTTTTGTGTCCTTATAAATATCCTTTCTCATCAAACTGATATTTCTGTAGATCAAATCACTTGGGAAATTGCGACAGATGTCATTCTCAGCATCAAGAATAACCGTAGAAATGATAATTTTTATAGTATAGCTTCTTCTATCTTTATATCAAATAAATTAAGTGGATTTCTTTTTTTGGACAATTTTTTTGGGTTGTATATGTAATTTGATCCTTTCAATCTATATTTTTTTTTTGTTTTCCTTTTTTTTTATGAGTTGTTATTAGTTTGTTGTATTATGGTTGACTTAACTATTTTGGATTTTATTATAATAAATTGTTAAGGATACAAATTCATTGTATATTTTTTATTATCATTTATTCGAAAGCCACATTCGACAGATGTTTTGCATAAATTTTATATTATTTTCAGTTTGTTTTAGAATTTTTATTTATTTAAAAGAAAATGGACGAAATGAAAATTGTAATTTTATAACAAAATAGAAACAGAGAAAATTAAAATTGTTTATTTGTGATTGGTGTGATTTATCTAACTTTATTAGGTCATTAAAGTTAAACAAAATAATAAAAATAAAAAAAATTATGATTTATAAAATTGAAATGTCAATTTTTTCTAAAAAAAATAAGATTTTATTGAAAATTTTGGTATATTAAATTGAAATTTTGAAATATTGTGGCTAATATCAAAAATTTTAGATAGTACAAATAATTAATGTTCTAAGTATTTCAGTTAGATAAAAATACTTACAACAAATATCAATATACAATAAATACTAACAACTTTTTATGAAAGTTTGAATATGAACTATTGATTATCATCGAAATTATGGACATAAATAGAAACGATATCATTTTCTTGAATGGGTTGTGATAATGATCCAGTTCAATAAGTATTTAAGGAAAATTTGTAGTAGATAATGCAAATAATTCAATTATTATTTACATTTCAAATAATTCACTTCATATTTCATAATCAAATATGATCTAGTAAACTCCGGGAGATATTTAGGGACCTCCGGGAGATATGTAACCTCCGGGAGATATGTAGTAAATTTAACCTATACATCCAATCATCAGTATTTCAAGTATTTTAATATTCAAAATCAGCACCAGATCTTACCAATCTAGAAGCTACAAAGCATTTTTTAATTAGCCTTCAAATTAAGACTAAACAATTTGAAATATCAATCAAGAATTGATTACTATTTATTGGAACCAATTAAGAATGCAATAATAATTTTATAGTTTCAATGTTTAATTGAATTGAAACTGCTTGGTAACAATAAATATCTGGTTATTATTTTCAGTATTCAAATAATTGAAATCCTACTAATTAGATTTATAGCTAAAAAAATTCTTAAAAACTACATAAATTCTTCATATCATTCGACCATTTATTAATAATTAATTTAATTTCTCATTTTTGGTGTCCAAAGACTCGTAACTTGTAAATACAAGGTTCAATGAATTTAAATAAACCATTCATAAAAATCATTTTTAATATCTAAATTTCATACTCAAACCTTCACATTGTTGAAATAATTATATATTCATAAACCACGACCCAAAAAAGTAAAAAAAAAAATTATCATTTATAATAAGATAAAATTTTTTGTCAAACCAAAATTCTTTTAAGTTATTAAATATTATACTATCAAAGGTACATGCCCAACATAATAACAAAGTTCTCACTTAAAATATCATTAATATCATTCCTCAAAAAAATTTAAACATGAAAAACACCAAATCGAGCAAAATGAAATCTACAACCTTTTTTTCCTTAGTATCCTTTAGAGTTTCGAGTATTTAAAATATTTCATTTTGTTATATTATGGTATCATTTACTGGGCGAGAATATTTTCCTTTTTCCTTACAAAAAAAAACAATGTATATTAAACGTACACATAAACAAAGAAATAAATGCGATAAAAATGAAGGTCCTTAAGATATTCTATAAAAAAATTAAATCTTTTATACTAAATTTTCTAGTTAAATACATTAAATAAAGCATAAATTTATAAATATTTGTGTTTTTTTTTTTAATTAAATGTTATGTTAGTCAATTTTCTGGCACTACTAAAATCATTGATTTGATTTGTAATGCAGTAAAATTGTTGTCTTATCAAACTAGCCAACAAATTTTTATCGAAATTTTTAAATTGATTTACAAAAATTTATGTAAACTTTCGAATCAAATTATTCTTTTAAAATTTTATGATTTGTGTGTTCTTTATACAAACCCCACATAATGTTTTTTTAGTAACAATTTTTATATACACTTTTCCTGTAAATTTATCTTTTCTCTTTATTCAAAATGAAACCTTCTGTAAAGATAATGAAATACACAAAATGTCTTTTGACAATCTATCTTCACAAAAAAAAAATTACGAAAAAAAAAACTTTGCAGTTTTCTTTTTCAAAATTATTTTACCTTTGGCCATAAGGGTGGAAGGATAACACATTTATACAGGGTTCAAAATAAAGTAATAATAATTTTTTTTATTCCTTTTTTGGTTTTTTTTTTTTTTTTTTGTCTTGATTTATTTAAAATGTTTGAATAACAACAGCAAAAAAAGCTCATTAAAATGAAAAGATACTCCCAGTCAATCATCTACTCCTGGAAAAATATGGAAATTTATATAAAGTTTTTTATAATGTTACAAAATTAAAGAATGACAAAAAACAAAATCCAACATAAAATAATCAAGATATAAGATAAGATTGTACTTTTTTTTATGTTGTTAATGTTAAACAATTAAGTTTGTTATTTTTTTGTAAACGTGATTATTATAAAGTGGAGGAAAAAGATTTGAATTTAATTGGATTTCAAATGATTTTGCTATTGAAGTGGAATGAATTGACATGTTTTTTGTAAAGAAAAAAAAAATATTTGAAAACAATTTAAAATTGTAAATTTGAGATATTTTAAATAAATATTAATATTAGTGGGTCCTTGTACTATATAATAAGTGGTTGGACATTGGATTGAACATTTAAATAGTCTTGGAAACTGTGATTGAATAGTTTTAGTATATGATTTGTATTGTACCATTACATTACTCTGCATTTAGTTAATATAGTATACATCCAATATAAAGTCTTCTTTTATCTTCTAGGAATAAATTAATCGCTCCTTACACCACATTTTTCAACTTAGGAACATTTTTCGTTAACTGAGACACATTTCTAGTAAATTTAACATATACAATTAGTCACCAGGTCTTCAGGCATTTGAATACTCAAAATCAGTTGCATCTTAACCGTTCCAAGTAATTTCAATTCACTTTTAAACAAATATTTTAAATATGGTCTTAATTATTAACCAATTATATTAAGTTACGTTTAATCTTTTTATCGCGTTTTCTATTTCTTCCAATAGTAATCAATTCTTAATTGACATTTGAAATTGTTTAATCTTAATTAATTAACTCGAACCGTTTAAAACCCATCAGTTCTTATTAAAATCTTTAAAAAATTTATTATAGTTGTTTAATATTAAAATTATTGTATATTACTAAAGATTCGTTTTTCTATTTGCTATTTCTATAAAATCTTACAAATGACATATTTGTTATTTGACAAATATAAATTTCTCCGACAAGGTTAAGGTCCAATATTTACACGAAGTTAGTTGGAAATATCTACTAATTTTGTCAATATTTGTTTATCAAATAAAGTTACTTTAAGAGGACGTAGTAATATAAGATTTATAAATTGTAAACCTGTACAAATCAAAAATAATTAGTAGAATTACAAAAAATACATGACATTAATAAGACCAATTGCAGTATACGGAGCAGAAACGTCTTTCATGAGTCAAAATCTTGAAAACGATTTACTAATTTTTGAAAGTAAAATAATGACGAAAATTTTAGACTAACAATCACTGAAATTAGAAAATGGCTCATAAGAACAAACCTGAAACTAGAAGAACTAAATAATGGTAAAAATATAGTTAAATATATTAAATCGCTAAGCTTAACTTGGACATAACATAGTTACCGAATATAAACTGGCAAACAAAAATTATAAAACAAAATGATTTGTAGTCATTAATTGGAAACCAAAGGCCAGATCGTTTGCCGGAATATAGTAGAGGAAGCTAAAGTTCTTCCAAGACTGATAAATTGTACCGAATTTAAATTTATATTATTATCATCTATAATTATTTCATATTTAATTATAATGAATTTGGATAATTTAGAAATCTCATCATATTTTACATAAGTTAACTATTTCCTCAACATCTAGAATTATAAATAATTATAAATAACCTTTACAGAAAATATTTATTTAAAATTAAATTAATAATTTTATATAAAATTCATCCAAACTTTCAAATCATAAAATTTTTTATTGTCCAGTTGTTTTTTATTTCATATTTTTCCATACTTCAATAAAAATTTATGAGATATTTTTTTATTAAAAAACTTTTTTATACTCTTATCCTTTCAAAGGACTCTTCATATAAATTTACCAAAAAAATTGATTAATATTACATAAATTTAATTTAATTTTTATTTTCTGTCTTTTTATAAAAAATATAACTTCAAATATTTATTTTCATAATTTTTAAAATCATTTTTCTAGAATCTTTAACATTTTCAATAACAAAATTCTAGAAATATTTCCATATGACAAAAAAAAAAAATATAAAAAATTTTGGTATTTACTTAACCACTAACATAAAATTATTAAATTTAACTAAAAATACCATAAAAGTTTTTTGAAGAAGAAAATAAAAAACAAAAAACACCACAAAATAAAAAATTTTATTGAAATTCTTTACCTTCTAAAATTTAATTTAAAATTAAATAAATTTCTGGGAAAATAATATTTCATAAAATTATTACGTTTTGATAAACAATTTACCAAAAAAAAAAAAAAAAAAAACAAAAAAAAAATTGTTTTTTTTTTTACATTTTGCACATTCCCAAGTAAAAGTTGAGCCTTCCTTAACTGAATATTGAAAGACTTGAAAGATATTCAATTTTCATGGAAATTCAATTTTTTTTTACCACCCTAAAGTTTTTTTGAAATTATTTGAAGAATAAAATACAAAAAAAAAACCTTCAAAACCAAAGAAATGTAAACAATTTATTTATAAGGGTGAGAAATATATAAAACTAAAAGAAAGGAAATTCAATCCTGAGGTTTACTAATATTAGTGTTTTCATTTTTCAGTAACTTTCAATATTTATTATTTCATGAAATATATGAAAAAAAAAAGAATTTCTGGTACATGACAAAAATCACAATCCAAAATTTTACTAACAAATTCATAATATTTACAAAAAAAAAAAAAATTATATATTTTAAGGAGGAATCCAAAAACAATTTTCACATCCTTTACAATTGAAATTATTTTCCTAAAAGTATACAGAAACCGAATGACTTTTGTACTTGTTTAAGGGTTATTTTGCTACTTTAAAATGGGGTGACTTATGTCAGTGTTGTATATCTACATGTAGACTTCCATATTATCTAAATTGTATAGTAATCAATAGCGTAGACAAATATATTTAATATAAACAATATTGACAATGTTGGCTAATGTTTCTAGAATGTCGAAAGACTATGAATTCTATAATAATAATTTTGTTAATTCACTCAATTAGAAATCAGTTTAAAGTTTAAACCTTAGTAAACTTGTTAAATAAAGTATCCAGCTTTTTCTTCATTATCTTGATCTCCTGTCATATATAAAAATCTTACGTATTCAGGTTCTCCGTTATCTTGATCTACTGTCATATAAAAACATCTTACGTATCCAGCTTCTTCTTCGTCTTCTTGATATCCTGTCATGTAAAAACATCTTACGTATCCAGCTTCTTCTCCGTCTTCTTGATCTCCTGTCATGTAAGAACATCTTACGTATTCTTCTTCTCCGTCTTCTTGATCTACTGTCATCTAAAAATATCTTACATATCTAGATTCTTCTCCGTCTTGTTGATCTCCTGTCATGTAAAAACATCTTACATATCCAGCTTCTTCTCCCTCTTCTTAATATCCTGTCATGTAAAATCATCTTACGTATCCAGATTCTTCTCCGTCTTCTTGATCTCCTGTCATGTAAGAACATCTTACGTATTCTTCTTCTCCGTCTTCTTGATCTAAAAACATCTTACATATCTAGATTCTTCTCCGTCTTCTTGATCTCCTGTCATGTAATAACATCTTACGTGTCCAGCTTCTTCTCATTCTTCTTGATCTCTTTAAGCAATGTAAGACCATCTCACATATTCAGTGGTAAGAACTTACAGTTCCAGATTAATATAATTCAGGTTGAGTAATTTATGACTACTTGAAGACTACGTTATGTAAAATGTTATGAATAGTAATTACTTTGGAAAAGTTGTTCCAGAAAAGTCGTTCTTATAATCCACGTAGATAATGTAATAAACAATAGTTACAAAAAGTTAAACGTCGTGATAATGACAAAGCCTACACTAAATCAGTATACGACGACCAATACAACAATAATAATGATTTCATATTCTGTTTATTTTAGCTTTGTGTAACGGAGAACAAAAGAAAGTGATGAAAATTGAAAATGAAGTCATACAACAAAAAAAAAATCTGTTATTATCAGTCAAAGGTTCATAGAAAATTCTTGTATAATAAGGAAGAATATTTAGTCTAAGGATGTATTAAAAAAAATGCGATAAACAAAAGAATTCATAAGTTGAGTACAAATTCTGAGGTTTATATATTAAAATGCTACATACTATAATCAAAATATATATGTACATTCATTATTTACAAACTAATTTTAGTAAAAATAATAATATTATTTGAAATATTAGAGTAAATCGATTTTGTGGTCAAAACTTATGAAGCTGTAGAAGAATTTGTATCAGAAATATCCGAAAATATTTAATTAATTAATTGCCAGTAAGAAATTTGGTTTCACAATGTTTATTTGTATATACCAGACAAATCCATCACAAAATATTCAGATAGTCAGGTTGTGTTTAAGGCTCTGGACAGTCTGGACTCATAATTAAATCAAAGTTTCAGCCCCTTCCGCTTTATAAGGGGCTGATAAGACATTCACAGGATCAAAGGACCAACATGTTCTACGGAATTTCATCTTGTAACCTCAAGTCGTATTAAAAACATTAAACGGTGCGATCTCAACCAAATTATTAGGGTAGTCGTTTATGTATGAGAAATTCGAAAAATTCATACCTGAGCTGCAGAAATGCTTGACATGAATAGGAAGAAAGTCAGGACAATTTGATAAGCTTCTCTACAGGGTACTGGAAAGGTAAGAAATATCTACACAGACTTGGACTATCAGAAAAGCATAAGTGTGCAGATTTTTTGATTTATATTAAAAAAATGCAAATTCTTTAAATCACCTTGTAATGTTAGGTTCCTCGAAAATTTCCATATATTTTATGCACAAAGAAATGATAAGCTTATTTATGTTGTAATACTCATACTGAACCTGTCTGTTATCGTTTGCCAAAACAAAATCATAAAGAAGTTCTTTACCAGTTTTATTATCACTCACTCATATAGACATATACATATATTCATTACACACACACATAAATACATATATAATACTTAAAGTATACAATTTTCCATAATAATACGTACTGCCAGGAAGGAAATTGGTACAAAATACATTTTTATAAAATATATATAATATGAAAAAAAGAAAAACGGTAACAAAATATTTTCAAATTTTCCTTTTGTTTATTTGTGGCTTTGTCATTTTCCATTTTATATTTTCCTGAAGTAACTTTCATATTATTTGTATATATAGCTAGCTATACAGTTGAGCTTTTAACATTATAGTGTTTTCCATTATTTTTCAGGAAATTTTAAAGAGGATTTTCTATGCCATTGCTTTGTCTTTTATGATTTAAAGCTGATTTATTTTGCCAACAATTCTGTAGAATTTAATTTTATATTTATAAAAACGATTTTATAATATATTATTTTTTTGTATTTTTTAAAGGATTTCGATATTTAAAATAAAATAAATGTCATGAAATTTTGTATATATATATATTTCAATTACAGAAGAAGGATTTGATTGCAACTAAATTTTGTAATAATATTATAAATTTATACAGAATTTTACTAAATAAAGATATAGAAAATAATTTAGCTAAATAAGTTAGAGTTATAATAAATTAATTTAGATTGGCTTATTATCGAAAATTAGCTTAAATTTTTTGTATATACAGAAACTAAAGATTTTCGACTTATAATATTTATTATTTTCGATTTTAATTGCTTAAGATATTCCTTTATTAAACTTTATTATTATTCAACTTTATATGAACATAATAGAAAATTATGACATTAAAGTTGAAAATTTAACTTCGATGTAATTAATTAATTTTCTGATTTCTCAGAACAAGCTTTAAGATGAGCCTTTCTTAAAAAAATGAAGTTTAACTAAAGCCGAAAATGGCTAGAATTTATATTTTTCACTTCTGATATTTTATATATTTGGTGAATGTACACTAATACAAATTTAAATAGTTATCATTCACAATCATTCACAGATTTCAGGCTGAAGCCACACAGCTTAAGGAGCACTGTATGAAATCCTCTTTTCGAAAATAATTTATATAGTGAAAAAATGTACTGAATAATACAATAAAATAATGAATTGGTTTCATTTGAAGGAATTCTGTTTCTCGAATATTACATGTTCCAGGTATGAATAGCTACAAATGTCCTAGTTCTTTTCACATAATCCAGTGCGTTTCTTGAAATTACAGTCTTTTTTTTATAGCGTATTGAAGTAGCAGTATGAAGCTTCTTCATTATATTCGAATCCCTGATTAGACTTAAATACAGTATTCGTGTAATTATTAAATATTGAATACTTCAATCTGTAATTTGTAAATATTTAAAATTTTCTAGATAGTATAACTAATTTTTTACAAACTGATTTCTTATTTTGAAATTATTGATTGAAAATTCTTATTAATATTTTTTTAATTAACTAAGTTAAGGGTAAATTCTACTTAAATCCTGTGCAAAACGTACAACTATTTTTTAAGGCTATCAACTATAAATAAATCGACAAAAAATGGATATTTGAAAAACTTCCTTTTTATGACAAAAAATAATAATATTAACAGGCCAACAACAATTTCTTTTTTATAACAAGTTGTTATCATTTTTTAACATTTTATATCAATGATTTTTATAGAATTTTTCAATAACAACAACAAAAATCGTGTGCTACTTTTAAAAAAAAAAATCGCTTAACAACAATAAAGAATATCATCAGAAATAAAATTTATTATTAAGCTATTGACAAGCAAAATCTCTGACAAAATCTATATAAAATGTACCAGAAAAATAACTGAAATCAAGTGAATTTCTATATACAAAATATTTTTTTTGAAGATTTTTAATAGTTGATTTTATATTTTTTTTTTGTACAAACTTTAGTGACTAACATGAAAAGATGACGTCCATTGTTCGTAGATGACGATAGTTAGAAAAATAGCATCATGATATCAAGGGTAATAATCCAAAAAAAAAAAAAAGGAGAAAGATGAAATGATTGTAAAAGTTAGCAAAATGATGGATAGTTTTATAAAAAAAAATATAATATAATATGAAAAAAAAAATAAGTTGGATAAAAAGCTTTATCAAAGTTGCTGTCAATAAAACGATAAATTACTGAAACACTTTAATAGAAGCAAGTTATACTATATTTTTTTATTAAGGGACAACAGAATAAGGAAAATATTATGAAAAAAGGATCAATTTCAAAACATAAATTTTCAACTTTAATGTCATAATTTTCTATTATGTTCATATAAAATTGATTAATTGTAATTTTTATATATTTAACAAAGCAATTATGTTAAGCAAGTTAAATTGAAAATAAAATAAATATTATAAATATTCATGGAAGTAGAAAAGACCGAGCAGTTGAACTATTGCTTTCTAAACACTTATAAAAATAAAATTACAAAATTAAGTTCTACTGCCACAGTTAAATATGTATATCATTTTTATTTCCTTTCCAACACGTAGTCGAATTACATTTTAGGTACCTACTTCAATATATAACGCCTTTTTAGCAGCAGAACCTTTTATAAATTAGTTTAAATACAGTTCAATATACAGACCAAGCTAGTGATAGAAACTTTACAGAAATTATAGATTAGCTAGATGTATCATAAAAAATTACATTTATAAGTGACTCAGGAAAATCTATTTTGAGTTTATGGTTTTATTCTGCTTGTCATTTACCTTTCCAAACATGACAGCGTAGTCCGGTACGCAATTACTATTTTAAATACATCCGCCAATACCTAATGTTGGTTTTAGAATCTTAAAGCTTTAAAATGTAAAATTTACGAAGCATTTTCGAAAATATTTAATATTTAAAATGTTCTTTTCTAAAATACCAAATTATCTAAGCATGAAGTAAAAAAATCTGTCAATTTTCCAACACATTAATATTACAAAATAATTGGCATACCCTTCTTACTTGGGAATAATTAAACTTTTTCAAGTTTACAAAAAGGATACTTACACCTGATGTATATCCTTTAAATTACGATCCTTTCCTTTTCACCAAAATTACTTGTTTCACTTCAATGTTTAACATTTAACTATATAGAAAAGGTTTCCTTTTTTTTCATTCATTTTCTTTTGTTGGGAAATTCCATATACCTATACATGTGTCACAAAACGTGCTTCGTAGACCGGAAAAGATAAAATTATTATTCAACGGACTTATTATAAAATATGAAGTCATTGAATTTGTAATTTTTTTTTAGTTTAAATACACTAAACTTTAAAAAAAAAAAGGATTTTTTCAATATCCTTTACAGTTTTCGAGTGAAATGCGTGTTGTTGTTTCTTATTTATATTAGTAGTTAGGAAATCCCTAAATAGTCAATTAAATGCAAAAAAGAGAATAGAATACATAAACTTTTTCACTTCAAAATCTGTGGTAGCTGAAAAGATTTTATTTTTATCTTCTTCTTTTTTTATGATTCTTTTATAGAACTAGATTTTCCATTTTCTTCATTTTCTTAGAATATTTTTTGTGTATATATCAGAGAAAAATATCTAAATGAATATTTAGATAAAAATAAGGCCAAGTGTAAGATGTAATTAGTAAAGTGAAAACTAAAATCATTTAAAAATTATCTAACTGATCTCAGATGACATGAAATTCTGTTAAGAAAGACGAGTCCAAAATATATTTCTTTATGAAATTAAAGAAAAATTAAACTAAATCATCGACCAGAAGGAAATTATATTGTTATTTTGAAAAAAGAAGTTTTTTATTATTTTTTAAACAAAGAGGTTTGTTTTTATGTAAAAGATCCAGACTGGGTATCCCATTTAACCAATCATGACGCAGCTGTAAAGAACCGAATGAGAAAGAGACAATTGTGCACTTCATTTGCAAGTACCCTGCACTGCCCAGGGCATGATACAACTTTTTCGGCAATCTATACCTTAGCGAACTCAACGATCTAGCCACGAAGCAACCCAGTGACATGATATGCTTCTTGAATAGCACGATCTAAACTGCCTCTTTCCACCGCGTAACCTAGCCTGGTTTCATGAGTATGAGTGGTAGCACAACGGTGCATGTTGCTGGGGACTCGCCACTTAAACCAACCAACTAACCAACCCTGTAAAAGATATCATGTTTTGCTGAAAACTAAAGCTACCATAATTATAATAGTAAATATGATAATTTTATATATATACCATAAAAATATATACCATAAAGAATATATCCAAAGAATAAAATTCCATTTATTTAAATGTCACTTTATTTGCTATTTTTCAGCCTATCTATAAAACTTGTAAAATTTGAAAGCCAAATTACATCTACCAAAAAAATATAACATTTAGAAAGTAATTTATCACTGTCAAAATTATTTTATTTACAAACACCTTTAACTATACTTCCATTTACCAAAACCACAAAAAAAAATTATTCTGAAACTATTCTTCTATATTATCATAGCTATCAAATATTTCATACTAAAGAAAGGCACTCCTTTTTTGCTAAGAACTCATAGAATTTCTTAAATATCTACTATGCAGAAAAAATTTTATAACCATAAATTTAATACATCTTATTATTATATATAAAAATTTAACATAAAAAGAAGGTGTAAAAATAAAAATAATGGTAAAAATGCCAATGACTTCTTTAGTGGTTTTTTTGCAAAAATGGAAACCATTAAAATTTGTATAATGATGAATGCCGTTCCCTACAAATTTAAGTATAAGAAAAAGGTGCGATATTGAATAGAAAGATTGTATATAAATCATAATAGTTTTTTTTATGGTTTACTATTTTAGTATCATGGAACTTCCTTAATGTACTTTTATGTTTTTGAAAAGATTAAAAGTTTTATGTAGTAAATTTTAATTATATACATAATAGTGTTAAGCTAGTTTTGAATAATTTTATTTGACAGGACAGTTTATTTAACTTTTTTTTTACATAATTTAAATTCAAAAACATTATAAATAAATTGTATAACATAATTTGTCATAAAAAATTGAAAATAAATACATAAATATGTAATCATATTTTAAATTTAATGTTAATATTAAAATTAAAAGGATAAAACTGTGCAAAGTCAGCTGTATTTTCTTCATATCTGAACACCTAGATCAGTGTTTCTCAAAGTGGGGTACGCCTAAAAATATTATGGGTACTTCAATAAAATATTGTTGGTGAGAAAATTGTGAATTCATGCAAAAACGGCACAATTAAATGACATTACGCTGAATGTTTTTTAATATGCAATGCCTAGGTGCAATGTGATGGGAAGGTTGTCATTGAACATTTTAGCAAGGTTGAGTTACAACCTATTTCTAAAATAAGACATAGGATGTGTCTCGAAAATAATTTAATTCTAGCTTGCAGCAACATTAAGCCAAGAATAGACCTTTTAGTTGCAGCCAAGCGGGCTCATTGCACCAAATAATATTTTTATTTTTTTATTATATAACAAAAACTAATATAAACTTATTGTTACCTGTCAAAATTATTATTTTAATTACATTTGCATATTTAAAATTTTACTGGGGTACTTAAAAATTAAATAAATAACGAAAGGGTACTTTACGCAAAAAGTTTGAGAAACACTGGCCTAGATAAAGCTAACTCCATCAAAAAAACGCTTAAAATGAAGGGTCAAATACAATCTTACCAGAAAAACACTATTCCGATAGACTTTGATTGTCCAGTGATCTTGATTGTCCAGTGATTTCGAAAACAAAATAAAAATTCATTAATTTAAGAAATATTAATTTAATAGTTTAATTCCATTTCAATTTCTTTAAATAACTTGGTCATAATTCAAACTGTATCAGTATAATAATTTCATATCAAATTCATATAAAGAATCAAAATTGAATTGTACTAAATTCATTTAGTAACACAAAATCAATTTTTCTATTTTTATTTATTTTTTCTTCTTAGCTATATAAAACTTTCTTAAAATAAAATAAAATTTTAAAATGAAATTAGTATTATCCAAGTTGTCTGGCACATTTACCAATTCGATTGAGAAACGTGATCAGGATTTATGAATAGATGTCGTCTCACTATTTACAGATTACTATTCATTTTATATAATAATTTCACTTTTATTATAAGTAAAAATATTGTTATTAAAATAACTAAAGAAAAATTTTAATTTTCAATTTTATAAATTATTACATTGTATAATTGGAAATTTACATAATTATTATGTAAAAACACACAAAATAATATCAGAATTTACAATTTTTTAATTTTTTATTACAAATTACAATATTTTTTCCGAAAGTTCCTTAAACTAAAATGGATTTTTAATACATAATCTAAGACTACAAGTTTTAAGTCCATTAAGGAATTTCCTTTTTTTAAAAAAAATAAGGAATGTAAAAAATTCTGTTGTTTCCAAGAGATAAAACTGTAATAAATAATATCAAAAAAATGGAACATTTTTCTGTAAGTTCTGAATAGAAAAGATTTCTACAAAGATTCTTATACGCGAAATGCATTTTTTGTTGAATATAAATAGGGCACTGAAATTATTTTCATTAGAAAACTACTTTAAAAGCATATAAAATTTGCAATTCATTCGAAATAATGAAGCTAAAAGGTTTTTTTTTTGTTGAGACAAATAAAGAATAGCTAAAAAATCATAATTTTTTTTATCCAATATTGAATTGGTAATAACTGTAATGGGTACCATTAAAAATTTCTTTTTGATAAACTTTTTTTTAGCATTGTAAACAGTTTCATTATTCAGAACTTTGAGTGCAAAAAACAAAAAATTTTCCTTCTCAAAACCTACTAAGCTTAACAATTTTTGGAAGAGTAAACATTAAGTTCATGGAAACTAAGTGTAACGAAAATAATATGCAGTTTATAATATTAATTAATATAAGACCGTGCACAACAATTTGACAATACGGTTGAATGGTGTAGAAAGCCCGAATTGATGTGTTACAAGAGATCTTTCGTCGAAGTATTAATTTCTTAATGACTTTTCCATTTTATGATTTTTGGCATTTCAATGTTGCAAGTCTTACAGAAAGTAGCATCATTTGACATTGCAAACCTTCAACGGCAACAGCACGAGCTGCGAGACTGTCTGTGGCATATAAGGAAAAATGATATTCTTAGTATCATAGGTCAGAAAAATTATAATTATAATTAATAGAAGTTAATAAACTTTCATCATTAAATTAAGTCAAAAATAATAAGAACTTTGCCTTAAAATCATAATTGTTATCAATATTCATTCATTAACATTTCTTTGTCACTACTAAACTTTCTATATGTTCAAAACTTTTTTTCCAAAAAGAAAATTGAATTAAATAAATTCCTCAAAAACTGATAATCATTCCTTCTATTTTATCCATAAAATAATAGAATTCTATATCAAATAAATATTTATGATCATCATTTCAAAACATAAATTTGTATATGAAACAAGATTATTAGACCATGAAATGAAACAATAACAATTCAAAAAAAACATATTGACTTATTCATTTCGTTCTCTATCCAAAAACTAGTTTATTTGAAATACTTTTTAACTAATAGATATAGGTCAAAAGGACTTTTTTCTTTTTAAATTTAATTTTTTCAGAGTTCAGTTTTTTAAAAGATGATAAAAAAAACATAGAAATTTTATTCAAACTAAATTTCAATAATAAAACAAAAAGGATAATATTAAGGATACCGAATAATAGTCCCCAGAATGATATATGCCCGGTTAAGAACAAATTTCTATACGTGATCATGGATCTTATGTGTTTAACCACCCCAAAAAAGAAAATAGAAAAATTCAGTGAACTAAAAGAAACATTCAATAGTTTTTGGGTTAGAATAGTCAGTCCATCATAAATTTTTTTTATCAAATTTTTTTATATTTCTTGTACAGAAATTCAGTTTTTCTCTAATAAATTTTTAGTTATGGATTATTCTTCAGTAATGGTCATAATTAAAGTGCAGGGATAGCAGTACCAAATATTCTGCAGCAAAAATTATTGATTCTAAATGGTGCTCAAAATTATATATTCGAATTATTTTAGTTTTTTGATTAACAAATTTACATAATTCTATCAAAACTTAACTATTAAAATAATGTTAAAAAATCGTACTATTATGGCTACCAAAATATTTAATAAAATTGTATAATTTTTTCATATTTCTGTGATTTTTTTTTTTAAGTTAGTTGCTTTAATGACAGGCTTCTACTTTACTGTGTTATCGTGACTATCTACTGAATAGTGTAAGCATAAAAACTTTTGTTAGCCATCATCTTAAAAACAAAACTATCTAAAATATCACATTATCTATTACTCAAATATTTTTAAATTTTGAAGACAATTTATCAAAAACAATGTAAATAAATAATTATCTTGAACACTAATACCAAATTCTTATCACTACATAAAAAGTGCACATTCAAATACCATGGGATGAAATATCACCAAATACAATCTGTCTAAATTTGTTGCTCTTGTAACAACAATAATAAAGAAAATGTACTGATATTCATTAAAGCACAAAGAAAACCGTGAGCAAGTCATCTAGCTCGTATGTCAGATAGTAGAATGTAAAAAAGATAATGCATCGTTCTTTAATTGCAACAAGATGTAGATAAAGACCAAGAATCAGAGATGAAAATATGACGTTGATGTAGATCTATAAAGTATGGTCATACAAAAAAAGAATAGTTCAAGGCCGTGTTAAATGGGGGAAACGTCTTGATGAGGCAAAAACTCGAATAAGGTTGGAAAGCCACGAAGAAGAAGAAGAAGGAATGTAACAACAATTTTTGTTTGTATTCTACATATGACCAAACCCATTCACAGGCTGTACATAGAAATAGTTACGGGGCATTTACTATTACGTAAACATGCCGTGCGACTAAGACTGCCAACGAAAACCGCTTTTAAAGGCTGTACTGAAAATGACGAGACAATTGAACACCTTTTATCTCACTGTCCTTCTCTGTATAATAAAATATTAAAATTTTTCGGTTTTTATTTTGCAGGAGATTTGATTGATATAAGCAAGGAGAAGCATTAAAGTATCGTCAAATATAAGGTATGATCTAAAAAAAATGTATATTGTCATCTGATAACTTTTATTAAACTTTTTATTGAAAAGAATTTCATATCAGATAGACACAATTAACTACAAAACTCATATCAGCTTCAAAATTTAATTTAAGTAAATGGTAAATAAAAAATTTACTCTGTTTTTCATAAAAATATACTTAACATTGATATCAGAATCATGTTAAAAGTTGTTATCAATATGTTATAACGTTACGAGTTTAGATAAGAATTTCCAGTTATTAAAAATATTCCATTTTATTAATTAAATTGAAAATATAACAACATATTTTACATGGTTGAATTACAAATATTTCATAGATAAAAAACAAATATTTTGAACATACCTTCGAAAAATTGTATATGATTAATTTTCTAAATTTTATACGATTTCTGTTTTTATATCGTATTGGAGTTCATGACGAATTATGTAGTCTTAATTCCGAACTAATTTTCAATATCTATTTTTATGTAGGGAAACCTGTTTAACACTGAAAAGGCTTTGACGACCAAGAATTGGCGGTATAACTATAGCAAAACGAACTTGATTTAATTGAAACAGAGGATGACCGAGAACCAGATGAAAAGATAACATAGAAAGTGGGAATAATAAACTCTTTTGACGAAAGATCGAAAAATATGTAGGCAAATATTTAAGAAGTCCAAAGATTACCGACAGCTGTAAAGTAAATACGAAAAAGAAGTATCTTTTGCATAAAATATGTAAAATCATCTATTAAATTCAATTTTTTTTAAAAAAAAATTATATTATAATAAAATAAAAAACTGTTGAATTTAACATCTTTGTTATTATATTATTTTTTTTTTATTTCATTTATTTTTATAACATTTATTTTTCATTGCTTTTCCGCAAAGTTTTTCAATTTCACGTAATTTTTTGTTGTTATCGTTTTCTTTTTTTTTTTTTTTTACTTCCCATTAAACAATGTTTCTGAACAATGTAAATGAAATTGTGAACAAAAATAAATTCACTTCCTTTTTTTTATATATTTATATATTATACAAAAAAGAAAACCTCACAAAAAAATAATCAATTTTAAAGCAGTGTCTTTGCCAGTGTCTTTACCATGCATTTTATATTTCAGGTAATATCTTCGGTATATTAAATTTCTTACAATTTCTAAAACATCTTAAAAGATAACATTAATCATTTTGGAATGAGCAAAAGAAAAATACTTTGAAATTGAAATTATAACAACAATAAAGAAAAACCACATTGAAAATTTGGTGGGTGAATGCGAAAAGAAAGTTAAATTATCTTTAATTTTTCATTTTATCGTTTTTTTATATAAAATACGTGCATGTGTCATGCTTTTTAATACAATCACTTTAAGGAGATATCCTTATTTTTAAAATTGCTTACATAATTGTATATTTGTTTCGAATATGGCAAAAAAATGCTTGTCAAAGGTTACCCGTCAACATAATTGTGATATAACTTATGTAACATTTTTTAATTTTTTTAAATTTTGAAGTTCTAATTCCATAATGATGTGTGCAAGAAACTATATGTGAATAATATTTGTTAGTGTCAATAGTGGTTTTGCTATAGTTTACGTATGTCAATTATGTAGTTGACGTATTTAACAGAAAGCTATTATATGTATTATGTAACGGTGCAAAGTGAAACTATGATAAAACTATTACATATATTATTGTATGAACAAATGATAAAATTTCTATAATTATTTCCCATAATGCATTTTACATTTCCTGTAAAATCAAGTTTTTCGAGTTAAGTTATATCATTTTTAGGAAATTTATTATTTTATCGATAATGTTCTCAATAACTTTTTCAATTATGTTTAACTATGCGAAACGTTAATTTTTCTCCAGATTATCAATCTTTTATATTAAATGTTTGTAAATTTTTATCTAGGATATTAACAATTACATAAATTTTACATAGATTTTAGTAAGATTGAAATCAGATTATATTTTATTTCATAGATTAAATAATTATTTTACAACTAATTGATCACTATACTAAATTATTGTATTCTGGCTTCAATAATACGCTATTAAGGTCCATATGTCTTCTTCTATAGGAGTTTAATATATATAAATTCTGAAACTGGTTTTGTTCTATCAGTTCCAGTTTCAATCACAATTACATAATTTAAATTACATATTGAAAATATATCTTCTCCAATGATTCCATAGTAAAAAACTTTATATTTCTGACTGTAAATGATAATACAACATGACAAATTGGTCTCCGGCTTGTTCATTACTTGATCTTCGACTTGAACTAAACATAAAATAATTCTAAAAATATAACAAGACGTAATTTCTATAATTATTTACTATAGTCATATTAACAAAATATCACATAAAACAGTATTTTAATCGAATCAGGAAATAATATTACATTTTATTAAGATAAAAAAAACTAAAAACAATATTTATATAAATAGCAAATATTTAAAAATTAATTTATCATTTCAATTTTATCAATTCAATTAAAAAGTTCAAGTAAAAAACCGAAGATATAATAATGAAAATTTGTAAGATTATTCAATTTTCATATTTTTAATATAATAAAACTAATAAATTATAATTTCAGTGTACCAACTATTAATTTTGTGTATTGTAATTATCAGTACAAATACCGAATATTTAGAAGGACATAATGGACGTCCTCATTGTAAAACCGACACAGAAATAAAATTATTTTATTGGCGGAACAATAATGATCCTACACTTTATTGGGCATGTAAAAAATCCCATTTTCCAGCTGAACTATTCAATTGTCCAAAAGGTAAAGCATTTTCAACACGTACAAGAAATTGTATTGGTTGGGATCAATGGGAATGGGAAGAACCAATAAATCCTCCTAGTATGGCTTGATTGTGCTATTAAACATAAAGTGTTTAATTATAAATGAAATGTAAAAAGAAAATCTCAAATATAAAATATTTTTTTAGTGGATTTTATAATTGTTTTTAATATTATATAAAAGTGAAAAGTTATAAGTTTAATACATGAAATTGAAATCTCCTAGATCAATTTGTTAATCTATACTAAATATTAATATAAATAATTTAATCAATTTCATTTCTATTAATCTTATTCTTCGAAAAATTCATTAATTATCATAAAAACAATCAAATTATAAAGTCACAAACAATGAATAAATTTTATTAAATTCAATTAAAATGTTAATCTCAAATATATCCTTAAATAATAATCCATTTTAACGTTTATTATACTCCTTTTTGTTTTTGATTTAATTCATTTAAACTTCATCTACGTTTTATACTGCAATAAATAAAAATTCATTATATATTTTCAAAAAAAATAAAAATGAACCATTTTCTATAATTTTTGTCGTTTAAATAAATTCAACTCTTTTACAATTATTTAAAACCAACTCATACCAATCAGAACTATGGAAACAAATAAAATTGTAATTAAATATAAAATTTAATTTTATACAAACTTTTGAATTGTGTACGTAAAAAACTTTGAAATTAAGGAAATTTAAATATTTATATAAAGGGAGTAGAACTTTTTTAGAGTTGATTGTCACCATAGTTAAATTTATTTTAAAAACAAGAATTTAACTTTTTATCGAAAATAAAATAACGTTTATCCTTCTAATAAAATACAACACAAAGGATAAATATATTTTAGTTAAGGAAAATATTCGAAATTTAAATTTAATAAACTTGCACAAAATTTCACAACAGCAAAATAAATACATCGAAGATCATAATCCTAAAAAGCATTTAGTTGAGACAAAATTATTACATGTCCAAATTACAAGATCCTACCTGGAAGTCGATCTTTATCAAAGAGTGCTTCTTTCAGGCATGTTGAATATAGATCATCGATTAAGAAAAACTATTTGTGGACTTAGTACAGAAAGGACAAAGAACTAAATTTATAGATATAGACCCTTCAACGCATTGAAACACAAAAACTCGTAAATATAATTCGATATTTAAACTTCACCATAAACTTTTATATAATCTATAATATTTTCGAAATTTACGAAAATTGTAAATCTTTGTGTAAATATTTTAACAACATAAATTAAATAAACATTAACATTATAATAATTTAAAAATGACCATAAAATATTGGTAGTACCAGTCAGTTAGTTACCTTATATAATTTCCTCTTGATTATGGCTATTTTATAATAAAAAAATATGTTTCCTTTTATGTTTTAATTTGTAGCCCTGAGCATAAACAATCCGAAACATGTTTCCAAAAAATGTTATTATTGGGTATAATCATAAAATGTTCTCTCAACAAAAAACAAAAGTTATAAGAAATAATTATCAAAAAATTTAAAAATACTGGGTAAGGGCAGAAAACAGAAGGTATGGTAAAAAAAACCATAAATGTAAACCATTTTATTAATGTAATCTTTTAAAATATCATAAAAACATTTTTACATCTGCTGTCAACATTTTACAAAAAAAAAAAAATTTTAAATTATCATTTTATTTCAGTTTTTTTTTAGTCTTTCTGTAATGTATATTTTTAATTTTTTGGTAACATTCCTTTTAAGTTTTTAAACTGGAAGTTGTGACTTTTTATAACCTTTGATCTGCACTGTAATATTATTTAAGCGTTGTTTTTTTTAATATAAAATTAAGCCAAAAATTAGTTAAATTATTTTTAAAGTTAGTGAATTATACGATGTAACATAAAATTTTCGTTATAAATCTATAAGATATTTATCCAACAACCAAAGCCCACAGAAATCTGTAATTTTTTTAGCTGTACAAACAAATTGTACACTCGGAAACTCAATCATCAAGTATTTTAAATTTAATTTCGCCACTTCTAATAAGTGAACCAATTTCCAGAAAGTTCATTTGTCAAAAAATGATTATTTGTTCGGCTGATTTTACCTCGTACTTTTAGCTAGTCCCATTTTGTCATATAGATGTTGCTTCATGGTACTGTGTCCGGAAAGTATCCCAGTTGTTATTTGTACTGTATATCATCGATTAATATCAAAGAGTCGCGTGTTCACTGAGCTGAGTGAAAAATTATAAATTGTTTGGCAATCTTGTTACCTTCTGTAGAGTTCCAGTGTTTTTTCATTTTTGAATTCATCCATTATATTGCAAATTAATTAAAATTCAATAATTGATATTATAATTAAATTTAACCATATTTCAAATAAATATAAAAGAAAAAACACTTTTCATCTTTCACCTTTCACCTTAGGTTAAAGTTAAGAAAATTTCCAACAATATCAAATTAAATCAATATTGATGTGTAATCAATATAATAAAAGATTGTAATTTACTTTGCAAACATAAAATTATACAACTGTTACACATAAATAATAATTATTACCATCCATCAAAAACATGAATCCTAACATAAATATCATTTTAATGAGCCTTTTTCAAAGAATAATATACAATCATAAATACTGAATACGTACATAACTCCGTAGCAAATGTTCCTTTAATAGAAACACACATGCAAAAAAAAAATGCTCGAAGCATTAATTACGAAATCATTAACTTAGTAAAAACTTTTTTTTATGTGTTCAGTCATATACTAAACAAGGACATTCACATATGTAACGAACATTCGTATATCCAACAAGTTTTCAATTTTTATTAATGAAGTGAGTTTGTGAGCGGGTTAATAATTTCATTTTCTTTATATATAAATAATTTATTAAGAAATAATTAAACTTTTTATTGGAATATCTTAAGGAATAAAATATAAAACACCAATTACGCCACGTGTGTGACCATAAAAAGCATAAGTATCTTTTGAAATCAAATTCTTAATGAAATTTATTCAGTTTACTACATAGAATTTTATATACAATTTAATCAAAATATTTTTTCTATGTATATTTAATGATTTAATTATCACAATATTTGTCGTTTTCGTGAAGTTAAATTTTATGTAAATTATATTATAAAAAGAAGGCAAATGTTTTCATAATTAGGTAAATAAATCTGTTTAAGAAAATGTAATTTTATTTTATAATTAGCAAATAAAATAATTTTATGTTTTATTTCTTATATATATAAATATAGTAAGTTAGAAATCTTTGTGGTAAAGTTAAAATTTATAAAAAAAAAAACGAGATCAAATTCGTCTTCAATTGTTGGAACTCAGAGAGCACTTCGTGAATTTTATGGTTCAGCACACTTTTGGTTGAATGGAATACGTTAATAAACAAAATTTCCATATTTGGGATAAAAATAATCCTCATACATTTGAAGAAGTTCCTATACATCCAGAAAATTTAACTGTTTGGTGTGCGTTTTATGCTGGTGGTGTCATTTGGACCTGTCAGTTGACCAGCAATATCGTCGTATTTTAAGACCTTTAGACTATTTTTTGTTGGCGTATGCTAACTCATTAGTTTATGCAGGTAAACCACGAACGCTTGAAGAACTAGACGTCAACTTCGAACGAATTATTAATGATATTCGTCCAGTTTTATGTGAAGAAGTTTAATCTTTTCCTTTTCTGGGAGGTTAAGGTGTGCTTTTGTATATGAAATTGTAATCATTTAATAAAATTATTTTTAAAAGTACTATCGAAAAATTAAAGAAATGGAAATCCTAGCGGAAGGAATTGTATCTTATTAAATTATTTTAAAGGATAACATAAATGAATGTTAAATATTTCTTCATTTAGTTTTTAATAAACATTCGTGAACAGTATCATAGTATTTCTTTAGCTCCAGTAATTTGTATAAGTCATATCCACAAGTCGTTCATAAAAAACACAAACTATTTAAAATTTTGTAATACAAAAGTTTGGTAAATCATCATTCAATGACCGTAGTTCATAAAGGCGTTGAACTTCATGAATCGGATTTAAAAACTATTTTGTCTACTTTGAAATTGTCTTTAAACTGGGATAACAATTTATTCTGATTATAATGATGACAAACCAACTAAAAAAGGGCAAAGATTTCACAAAATTTCATCCATTTAAATAGACTTTTAAATATTTTCTTTAATGTTTACTAAAGACTTTAATTTCAATATTTTAAGTAATTTTTTTATAGGTATCACAATCATTTTCATTATTTATTGCATAGATTTACATAATTTATGTTTCTCATTCCAATTTTTAATTAATAATTTAAATCAAATTAAATTTATATATAAATACATAATTATAATTCCAAGAATATTTCAATATTCTTCTTTCATTTTGTTGTAATTAAATTCCTAATCGAAATTCTACCCTCAAAATTCCCATTTGAATTGTCTTGAAATATGAAAATTTCGTATTTATAAAAAAAAAAATCTTTTTTGATGGAAATTATTGTCTTTTGTTATAATTTCATTTTATTTTTTGTCAATTTTACTTTTCAATTAAGCGAAAATAATGAAAATCATCTAAACTTTTGAAGTTGTTTTAAATTTATATTTTCTTTAAACTCTTAACAAAGAAGAAAATCTTTTGTTATGAATCATATTTTTATTTCATTTTCCGGATTTTTTTAGGACAAAGTTCCTTTGCTTGAAAATCTGTTTTAAATTAATTTAAACTTTGATTGTTTAAACTCAATTTTCCAAATAGTATAACAAAATTTTAACGATAAATAATTTAAATGAAAAATAAAATAAATTTATCAAATTTGGAGACCTGGAAAGGTAAATTATTTCTTGATACAAACTTGCTGTAAGGATGGACCACTAAGAGTCCTAATCAATGCAACCATTTTGGCTTAGCCTTCGATGTGTCTAGACATCAACTCTTCACAGCGACGTTTCGTCCTCGTATTGGCAGAACCTACAATTTTTGGTCCGCTGGCAGACCGGTTGTGTGTAAGTTCATTTAAAGCCTACAGTGACTTGTAAGGAATTGAGCTGGCTTTCTGCCTATTGATTTGAAGGAGCTCTGTTGCTCATTTTGTTATGGTCCAGGAATTTTTGATTCCAAAAAACTGTTATATAATTACAAAATTAAAATCATTTAGTTTCTAACATTCCCCGTAATTTCAAATACAAATAATATTTTTTAAGTATTTACATGTCAAAGGTATCATCAAATTTAAATTAATTAAAATATCCACTCTACTATGAGCAGAAACTTATCTTCTAAAAACAAAACCGCATATTTTTAATTAACCTAAAGACGACTATGCAAAAATTTATAAGAAAATCTTTTCGTTTAAAGTTTTCACCTCCATTCATTGAATTTCCACGATGAATTTTCAAAAGAACAAAACTTTGAAAAAAAACGATATAATTTTTGGTTTTTTCAGATATAATAGTGGGTAGTAATCAAGATCAAAATCAAAAAATAAATTGCCTTCATTGAAGCGTTCAGTAAAACTTTAATTAATTTTGTCTGCAAAAAGGATTCAAAATATTTAAATTTTATATTTATAATATAATTTGATTTATTCTTAGCTATATACTTTATATATAAATAATGGAAGTTTAATTTTTAATAGGAAATTTAGTAAAATATAATTTAAGTTTTCTATTGAAAAGTCAATAGCTTTAACAGAAAAAATTTTATTTATAGAAATATATTTAAAAAAAAAAAATTTCATTAAAACTTTTTTCACTACAACTTTCTGTTGATGATAGCTCAGAAATTTGTAAGGAAGTAAAATTTTTTGTGAACTTATTTTGTAATTTATAACCCAATTTAAGATTAAAAAATTGCATTTATATTCTTTTTCACATGCATTTACAATGCAAAGTATAAAAATTGGCTTGTTAAATGCATTTACGCTGGAATAGAATTGATTATTTGCCATCAATCATTCAGTAACTTCATTAAAAAATAAAGTTAATTTAACAAATTACAAAGTAAATGAAGACCGGAAACCTAGAAGGATATTTGATGTAAAATGAAATTAAGAATGGTTTGTAACGTAAGGATCGTCTGTATTGGAACTCATTTAATATGACATCAATCAATTAGATTTAGTTCACAGAAAATACATCAGCGGAAACACTTTGATCTAAGAAGGTAAGCTAGCAAGTAAGAAAATTCAACTTTCACCAATTATAGGGTGTTGCTCACTGAAACATCATTTAAATATTAAAGAAATTGAAAAATATGAGGACGTTAAATGTCAGTTTGACACAAAAGTGGAAAAATCACATTTTTTTAGTTAGTTAATCCTTGAAGTTATTTTGTTTAAAGAAGTTCTAATTTTATTGCTCGTAATCAATTTCCGTTGATTACAGAAAATTACTCTATAAAAATAATGAAAATCGTTTTAATAATTTTCCAAAACAATTTCCAAAATTTAATAATTTGCAATTCTAAAACAAAAAAGATTAATAATTTTTCATATTTTCCACCGACGACAACATAATTAAAATTAATAAAATTTATTATTTATTTTTTGCTAAATTGTCAAAATATGCCACAATGAAAAATTATTTGCTAAAAATTTAAATTTAATTCAGTTTATATAAATGTCATTTAAGCAAAAAAAACTTTTTGTCTATTTTAGGTTTTTTATTAAATATTTAAATTTTATAAACATTTTAAATTAAAAACTATAAATTTTTGGTATTGTATTTAATAAAGGCATAATAAAGAGATAATATAAATTAAATTTAATAAAGATAATAATATAAGAAATGTCTGTATATAATATAAAATAATAAAAATCTATAATAAATATAAAAATTTATATAATTTTTGCAACATAAAATTACCATAATTCCATAAATATACAAAACATAAATAAACTAGACAACATAAAAAATAAATCAGACAACAAATTGAACAATGCAAAACAAATTATTAAAGGGAAATAGTCCCCAAAAAAAAAATTATTATTATTATTATTATGTATTCACAATTCACATAAATAAAATGTTTATCTTTCGCGACTATGTGACCATTTTCATAAAACATGACACCCAATATTTTGTGGTCTCATTGTGTCGAGCATTTTTGTATTTCCTCCTAACAGTTTTCCACTAAGTCTACACTTGATATTATGCTTTAGTTAAAAAATTTCGAAAATGGCAAATATAGACACATAAAATAAAAATGAAATTTTGTGATAATATAATCGAGTTAAATTGGTTATTTTGTTATCTATAAAAAGGATGTCAAGGATAATAAATCTATTTTCCATTTAACTAAACTATATAGACAAAATTAAATTGGACAGTAATTAAACCTAAAAATGACAAGAAAAAAATGTAAAATTAAATATGTAAAGAATGTGAACATGAATTAAGAATTGATTTAAATTGAGTTATACTTTGAAGCTGCTTCTTCAACAATTTTTAAAAATAGAAAATTACCCAAAAATTACACTAGAACAAGCTTAACAGTCTAAGACACGTAAGATATTCATGCATAGAACATTAAAAAGATAAGAAATACAACTCTTCAAATGAATAGAAAGGAACCCAGACCAATGCCAGGTTTTGTTAAACGTCACTGTAATTTTAAAAAGAATTTACACACCGACTGTCAGCTAACCTCAAGTGCAGGAATCCATCAACACGTGGACGAAATGACGGAACACAAACTAAATGGCTGTATAAGGTGTTGATATCTATACGATTTCGACATTAAATCAGCTGTACTGTTTCATTAACAATTCGGGCTTGGGTAATGATAAATAATGAGACAGGATATTACATAATGACAACAATGATTACTGTAGCCCACCCTCACTCGTGTTTTAAATAGTACAAACAAAACTAACAATTATTGTTAATCAAAACACTTTTATTAAAACAGGATAATACTGGAAATACTCTAACCGTCTCGCTACCATTGACGCTGCCGCTTTGGTCAAAAAAAAATTAGAAACATAAAAATATCAATGAAAGAAAAAAATTGTATATAAAATTATTAGACATTTCGAGCTCCAGAACTAAGCGCAGAACTAAGCGCTGAATTTAACAAAGTTTCGTGCGACAGCTTAGCACAATAGCGCGGTAAGTTTATCTCCAGGGTAACTCCACCATAAATTAACTATTTCCTGGTTATTTTATTTAATTGCAAACATATAAAATGGCAAATTAAATTTTTTTAACATTAAATCTTATCATGAAATACAAATTTCAATTAATTTATTATCTTTATGCCATATTTTAATAATATTAAATTAATTATTTTATTCGTTATATAATTCATTTCAAATATAATTTATATTTTTTTTAAACAATTTGTTTAAAAAATGTTAATAATCTTATAATTATGCGTAGATTCCTAGAAAATTATCATTTTGTTTATGGCCAGATTCAGATTTATCTTAACTATGAAAATTTATATTGTTTTAAAAACTACAAGGATTTCTTCAATGTATAAGGAAAATTCTCAACATTAAGTTCAATATTTTTTAGTAATTTCACTAAAAAAATGTGAATTAGTGTATTTTTTTTTGCTGATTGAAAAAATTTAATTATATAAGTTTTCAATTTCACGTCATTTAACAAGAGTGTACAAAATATGAAATCAAACCAATCTTGATTTAACAAAGACTATGTACAACACAAATATCTTATAATCATAATAAGGACATAAAATAATAATAAAAAAAAACTTTTATCTTACGCTCTGTTAAGCATAACGAAAAGTTTTCAATTAATAAAGCTCCATTAGATTTTATCGTATACAAAACGCTAGTGGCCAAATAAAATGTTCCTCTCTATGCTTCTAAAATACAAGTTTTTGCGCACAAAATTCATGTTTTTTGTATTGTTTTCATTAAGATGAGATGCTGATGATAATTTCAAATGATGATGATGTTTATTATTTTGGCTAATTAGATTTTCATCACTCATTTTCATCCCTTATTTTCGTATTCAAAGTGTAAACGATTTTTTTTTTTTTATTCTATCGAATTTTCTTTAATTTTCATTCCAATTATAATGGGTGAAAAAAAAAAGTTTATTTTTCTTTTATATTATTTAGTTACATTGATCGATATTCATTAAAAGATTTTACATTCCAATTAAGTTAATCGATAATTTTATGAGGGCATTTTTAATATGATATTAAAACTTATATATCCTTTTTTTGAATAAAGGACATACTTTAGAAAATGGCTGCCATATGATTGTTGATATTTAATATATTTTAATTATTTGTTAATTTAACGATTAATATAAATTTTTATTATTATTTTATTATTGGAATAATGTGAAAATAAAATTTTTATTACTAGATCAAATTCAATATAATTTAGAATGTCTGCAATCATAAACAAAAATGAAATCTAATCTGAAATTTTATTTACTATTATACTAAATTTTTTTAAAATATTTGCAATTTTTAAAAACTCTATATGAAATATCACTCAAGGGCTTAATTTTATTATTTTTTTTTAAATAAAGTCTACAAAAAATGTTCTATGTATTTCCGAAAACATGAAATTCATATATAAATTTATAATATTATGTTATGTTAAACATAATATTCAAGCCTATAAAACTATACATGTAATTTTCTAATATTAAAGTTCTTTTATACATAATAAAAATCATATCTTTATCTAAATGATTTTCGAAAATAAGGTGAACACAGGGTGTTTTATACGAAATAGTTTTACAGAATGTGGTCTTTAAAAATACTGATTGGAATGCAATATTTTATATTTTCCTTATATTGTTTGTTATTAACAATATTTAAATGATTCTGTGGAAACCTGGAATATAACTCATCACTTTGATGAGTTATATAATTTTACAGGAAACAACACAATCTCATGTGAATTTACACATTTTAGTGTGTAAAAATACACTTTTATTGTGTAAAAATACACTTTTGAGAATTTGAATAGGAAATAACCTGATTTTGAATAGGAAATAACTTCACAAAATGATTTTTTTTAATAGATATTAAATATGTTAGTTAAATCTATTTTTTGTAAAGTTAGCATACTTTGTTTTATTTCCTTAATGGATAAATAAAATTCCTTATGAAATTATTGTTCTGTTTATCGAGAATTTACTACACTTTAATTAATCTTACCAGTACCAGTGTAATAACACCAAATTCTCAGTGGGATTTATTCCCACTTTCTTTGAGAAATAATTCTATTTTGATTTTATGGAATTTTTCCTAACTCTTTCCTGATGTGGAGTTATTTTACACCGTACCGTTTTAACCAGGAAAAATTAACTACTCAAAATATTTTCAGTTTTCTTTTTCTTTTGAACATATTTATTTACAGTACTTCGTTAAATAAATTTATACAATTATACATGGTCTAAATAGAAAGGTCAATTCCATTTTTGATAAAATATAGCTGAAAAAATGTCCTTGCCTATTTTATAAAGACATTTAACTTATTTAGTTTAAAAGTTATTTTTCACGACTTTTCTAAAATGTAGAAACAATCATGAATCACCAAATATTTCTTTCTCAAATAACAAATTTTATTTTATATAAAATCTAAAACACCCTGTATAAAAAGTTTTACTTCTATTACATATAAGAGCATAAAAAAAGAAAATTTAAAAACTATACATTATTATGTAGCTATATAGGTCAACGATTCAATAGCATAATAAAATGTTAGAATTAGGAACATTCTCTATAGGGTTAAAACTTTCAATAAAAAAAAAAAAATATTTACCACATACAGTTTATATTTCGAAAAAAGGACATAGGTGGTTGGCCCCAAAGTACGATTTTTTTTTATTTTGTTGGTCAATGTATAGTTTTGGAATTCTAAAGAGATGTGAAAAAAAAAATCAGGATAATATAGATTTCTGTATTTAAGATATTAGCTATTTTTGGTTTCGATAAATTGGTATTATTCCATCTATATAAATGATTGTTGTTTTAATAGGAATAGATATGATAAATTATATTCAATAAAATTAATAATGTTTTGTAAAAATGAAAATAAATTGGCTATAATTTGTTTGTGGTATTATGAAAATAAACTAATTTAAACATTGATCTTGTCTTGAGTAATGAATATTCGTTTACAAAATATAGTGCAAAATAATATAACTTTCCTATAGCACTGATAATAAATTATGCAGTCCTATAGAATTCACGAATAAAATAGTTGCCTTGGCGGAAAATCAGACTAGTTAACGAAATATGGCAACATTGTCATCAAATTAAAACTTTCTGATGAACATAGTCTAAGACACAAGATCGGTCCAGAAAAGTTATAGATCTTATAAAATGTCATTGGACGCTTGGTAATCATAATTCTTAACTTTCAGTCGCTGTGGTTACCCTGGAACATTTGTTTTGTGAATGTGACAGTCTTCAGGTACAAACACTCGGGTAGTGTATTACTCACTTGCGGAACTATTGTATTAATTGTTAAAAATCGGAACGCGTTGTATAATTCATTGAAAAATCTGGTATTGTGGCGTGCCCATTCTTAACCTAACCTAACATAGATAAACAAAAAAATATTTATAACAAAAATATTTGTTTTTTAAATATATTAAACTTGCTTTAAATTAAATACTGCAACATGAATATAAATAATATTGCTGGTTAAATTTCAATAACATTAAAAATACTCAACTAAAATATTAGAAACATTTATTCCTAATAAAACGACTCATACAATTTTCCTGGCAACAAATTCATTTTAAGAGAAAATTTTACTATAAAGAGAAATTAACGTAAATTTTCTTTCCACATATATCAAAACCATTTCAATTTACATAACATAAATTTTCCTATGACTTATAAGAAAAATAAAGGACATTTCTAATTTAATGTTTTCATTATTTGTGCAGCAACAATTACGTCTTTAGTATAGTTGCAAATTAAAATAATTAAATTGAAGGATTAATTTAATATTTAATGATAATAATTTTAAATTCCTAATATTTTAAATAGATTTAGGTGGTCAGCAATCATTTTATTTAGAGCTCAGATAAATAATATTATGAAATTAATATTACAAAACGTCACCTAATTTTTTAGCCCATAACTAAAGATAGTCTTAAGATAGTCAGTTCTGTGAACTGTCAAGAATATTTTAAATGGAATCAATTATAAAAGTTATATTGATTTCTACTTCTTCTACGGTGTCATTGTAAAATGTCATATCGGCATTGAAACTATCTCCAATTTATAAATAACATATATTTCTTGTCTGAGATTTTGCAAAAAAAAATATAAAAGAAAAAATCAAAATGAATAATATCCTTACGTATATAAGGATAATAAAACTGAAACAATATCCTTAGGTAATATTATGGTCGTTGGTTAGCATAGCAAAGTTAAAATATAATATTTAATTTTATACAAAATTATATTATTTTGTATGACTAACTGGCAATTCCCATGAAATTTTGGAAATTTCTATTTTATGTTGAATAAATATGACAAAATATCTAAAAATATTTCAAAAGAATTTTATTATTAACATAAAGAAATTGTATTTTTATGTTTAGATAATATTTTATCATAAAATTTATTAACAAAATTAAATAAATTTCCAAAAAAATTGAAAGTAAACTTTATTTTACCGTCAATAAATATTTTTTTTTATAAAATATCCTTTTTTCGAAAACGTACAATTATTTATATAACTATCAATATTGACATACACATTATATACTAAGATCTTTGTTTATTATATGTATAAATATGTATATATCTTTTTAAGGACTCTCCATTTTCTGTCAATGAAAAACCTTTTCGTAATGAAATTCAAATATTATATTTTATTTAAAATTTAAATGCCACACAACAACAAAAAAAAAGGTTTTTTTCTTTAATATCCTTGTCACTATCCTACATATTTATACGTATATATTTTTATAACACGTATATAAAATTCAACAGTTTACCCTTAAAAAGACTTAATAGTGTATATTAAATTTTATCCTTAAAAATGGACGAAACAAGAAATTTCATTTATATATTTATTTGAAGGAAAACTGTACGAGGGAGTAAAAATTATTTCGATTATTTACAAGAATCCTGCGGCGATATGCCATATACTATTAAATATTTTAATAAAATTCAACAAGAAGTCGTAAAAAAATATATACATATAGACAAAATATATTAATGATGTCCTTTGAAATTTATTCAGGTATAAATTTTAAAAAAATTTTGATTATATTTTTGGACGGAAAAGGCAAAATATTTTATATATTTTCTCTATCTCTAAAGAAATGGAAAATTATATGAAAATATTATACGTAAATATTTATATTAAATTTGTTTGTTCAATAATTCGTCGTCCTATTTTCTATACATTTTTTTTATATTTAGTTAGCTAGTCATATTTATTAAGGATACGAAATAATATAAACTTCTGGTAGGAAATTAATAAATTTTCTTTTTTTGTGATGACAATAATATATTTTGGTTTGGCAAGATGTTGTGTTGTATTTTCATTAAAATAATTTTCAATTTTATGAAAAGTGGAAGTAATAATTTACTTTCAAAATTTTACCTATAAAGGAAATTGGTAAATTTTTATAATAATATACAATAAAATTAATTTCTTTTATATATTTATATCCTTTGTACTTCCTTCTTAGGTAAATATTTCAATAAGGAAATTTAAATTTTCTTTGCTAGCAGTTAGACAAAAAAAAATTAAATAGAATGAAATTATATATTGAAAATGTTGTGATTTTTGAAAATTAAATGGAAAAGGAAATACAAATTCCGATAAAAACTTTATAATGGAGTTAAACTCGACGGACGCAACGGACGGACGACTGATTGAAAGACTACACTCACCCTTAGTTCTTTGAAGTTAACTTATGGAAATATAGTAGAAAGTAACTTGAAATAGTTTGAAATATTCCGAAGTTGTTAATTATTGTAAACACATTTTAAATCCTTTTTTTTCACTAAATATTTATTCATTTTACCAATACAGAAACGTACAATGAACATGGACATTAATGTAGCCTTTTTTTATATCCTACTGTAATTGTATACACAAAGGTTCTTAAGAAGCGATTAAATAAACTCATTACAGAAATCTTTCTTGTTTTTTTTTTGTGATATTGTTTCCCAAAAAAGAAAACTAATGTTTAATTAAGACGATAAAAAAAAAATAAGGATAATAAAATGTAATCATCAGGGTATATTTTTTTTTATTGAGAAAAACAGGATTTAAATACGAATTTATTTTTTGTTATGCCGAAAAAAAGGAATGAATTTTAATGGAAACGTCATTATTAAAACAAAAAAAAATACCAGGTTTCTATTGTGCTTTTTTTAATTAATTAAGTAATATTGTTTAATGAGCTGGGATCTAAAAGGTACCAATTTGTTTGGATTAAGCTTTTCGTGTCTTGCGTAATATTAATAGGTATCCAAAAAAAATGTTAAGGATTTCGTTGAACAAAAAATAAAAAACAGATTTAAATTGGCAAAAGCGTTAAGAATAAAACAATTTTTAAAAAGTATTTTCAAGATACATTAAACAGTTTTTATTTTCATTATAGAAAGGATTGAAAAATAATTGAAATTTTTTTTTATAATGTGGTAGTTTAAAGATTAGTTTGATTTAAATGTCATATATTTACAATGAAATCTATCGATTACCTTCAATAACAAATATTAAAAGTTTATTCAGACTTTGAATATGCAATTAAACATTTAATTATCAGAATGTCAAAAAACTTTATTCGAAAAAAAATTATTTTTCAGAATCTATGAAAATTATAACCGTTGAAAATTATAACTGATTGTGACAACCTAACAAAAAGGGAATCACAAATTCGGCCCAACGATTTTCAGCCCAATTATATAATAATAAAATAATTCGACCCAAAACAAAGTAAAATTATTGGAAATATTGCCTAGAATTCGAAAATGAAGTTTAAGTCAAATTATGCAATATAAAAACGAATTTTGGGCAAAAATCTTTTAATCTGAATTTCCTTTTGCTCCTTTTACATTGGGCTAAATTTCCTAATGTTGTTTTTCTGAAACCCCATTTAAAAGTTTGACATGAGTAATTGTATAATTTCTTACACTTTTAAAATGTTTCGTCAAATTACTTTAAATTCATAATTTTCTAATAGTAATCAGTAGATTTTTATTAATGAAAATTAAATTTTTTAAACTATATTATTATAATTATAATCATTTACGTTTTTAATCATAATAAAATATTTCGTTTTTATTTTGAAAAAAAAAACATCGATTTTATTAAAATCATATTACAATCTTTTTCATTTAACAAAGTCTATTGCAACATTAAAATGAAATAAAATGCTGATTCGTACACAAAAAAAGGCAATCTTTTTACTGGTAGCATTAAAGAAAATGTCTTCTTAGAGACTAAGCATTTTTTCTTCGTCATTTTTATCAATATGAAGAGGATTTTTCTACTATCTTCTTCATTTTTTTTGTCATTCTGAACATAAATACTTGAACATAAAATAATCTGTTCATGTATGTAATAAAATAACAAAAGCTGAACACAAAAAAAAAATATTTCTATAATTCCCAATAAAAGGCTTCTTTTTCTGCATAAACAAAATCTATTTTCATGTTAAACCATAATATTTGTGATGTCTATACAATTTTTTTATTTTCCGGAGGAATAATTTCCTTGATCCTTATAAATCACATAGATTTTGAGTCTGAATGAATTCTCAAAAAGGTTTATAGTCTGTACAGAATAGGATAAATGTGTAATTACTAAAAAGTTTGATATAATATATAATAACTAAAGAAGTTTCAAATCAAGTTAAACCTTTCTGAAATAAAAAAAAAACATATTTAAGTAATGAATTAATGAAATTTATCGCAATTTTTATCCTTTATTTGTCATTTATGATTAAATAACAATTCCATCTGTAATACATTTTTTACATGTAACATCAAATTATTAGAAGTAATAAAATTACGAATTTTATAACTCAATTATTTCCATCTAAAAACAATAAAATAAAATGACAATTACGTAAAACTATAAATAAAAAATCGTTTATTCGAAACTAAGAATATTACCTAATCATATTAAATTTTTGCATAGCTTTCTTCATCCCAACGCTAAAACAGTGTTAACAGGATCATAAAAATGTTAAAGAATTTTAATTATCTTATTTTATTGATTTACTATTTCTTTTATTCCTTTCATTTTATGTTATTTATTTCCATCACACAGAAAATCCTTAAAAAAGATTCTTATAACATAAAAAAAAACACTGAGAAATCAGAATGAAGAATTGCTGTTTAAATTATGGCAAAAATTTATATAGTATCACAAATTCTAGAATGAGATTAATTAAGAATGAAAGTAACAAAAATTTATTAAAGCATTTTATGTGCGTTCCTTTTTACGTTGTTCTCTGACACTTTTGTAAATGAATGGATACCAGGCCTATTTTTAACATTGAATCAGAGTGTAACTATATAGAAAATGCTATAAAAATGTTTTTGGGAATATAAACTTAAAAAACATAAATTTTTAGAGGATTATAAAACTTGTCAGAATGAACGACGTGTAAATTACTTACTTATAAAATAGAAAATTTTTAATGTATACAAAATATTTATATTATAAATATAAAAACAAATTAGTTTTTAAGCTTCAAATTTCATCAATAAAGAAAATTATGTTAATTTATTTTAAGGATAACTGACAGTATTTAGAATATTTTTTTTTTAGTACCTATTCGAATTAATGTACAAAAAAGAAAATTATTGTAAGTTTAAGAACAATTTTCACGTAAAATATATTTAAATAGAAGATCATTAATTTAACATTTAACAGAGTCTTAAGATTGAATTTATTAATTAATTAAATGAAATTAAATGTAATATTTTTTTGTAAAGATTATTTTATAATATGTTAAATATTGGGGTAATTTTTAATTAGATTATTTTAATGTAATAAATATTATTTTGTGAAATGGATTCAATAAATAAATATTCTATTTATTTTACTCTTAAAAAATCAATTACATTGTATTTTATTAAACCTTAAAGCTAGTGCCACAATATTTCGCTGTCGTCATGTTTGGTATCGCTGCCACTCCTTAACTAAACACAATACATCGCCGCGAAATGCAGAGTCAACTACAACGACGAACAACATAATTGTCGGTCGTTGACTTTTGATTTTTCTTTTGACATTTCACGGCGTCATCAGCGAAACGTATTCTAGCACCAGCTTTAATAATATAAGACATTTCCAAACCGCTTTTTCACCACATTACATTACTTTATAAAAATTTCTATGTGCAAATCTTTGATGAATTTTTTTTAAATAATTTTTACATTAATTTAATTTCAATTTTAACGAAGCTCCTTTATCAAAAAAATTGTTAGCAAATAAAAAAGGACACAATAAAAAATACTACTCGTAAAAATATATAAATATAAATAAATGATTAGCTCTGATAATCATTTTACCTTCTTCTAACCAAAAAAAAATAAATAAATTTACTTTATTTTTTCCATTTAATGAGCTTCCTAAAAAGTAACGTCTCATCTTCTCTATAGTATCTGGTACTTCTAGAAATTCACAAATAGTAAAAAACTGAAAAATCTGTACATTGATAAAAAGAAATCATATAAAAAAGAAATCGGGATGGAAATAGCAAAAAAAAAACGAAGGTTTTTCTATTTTTTATGAGACTATCAGATAAAGAAAATCTTTTGGTAATGTAAAGGTAAAAAAAAAATGAAAATAATTATATTTTTTTCGAATAAACATAGATAAATATTTGAAGTCTGAACATATAAAGATGTAATTCAGGGATTATTTATCTATTTGAGGGAAATAAAAGTTTTTTTTTTATAAAATTTTATTTATTTTCTTTTACATTTTATCTGTAATTTTCTGTATTTTTATATATTTATGAAAATAAGTAGTGAAATTTAATTTGATGAAAAATAATATTTTATTGGTACAGTCTGGTAATTTTCCAAAAAAAAAATGATTGATAACATGAAATTATAAAATTAATATTGAAAATTTGTTGAATTGATTAAAAATTTGACGAAACTTATATCATTGAGACGCTATCCTGCCAAGTGCAGTGAACAGAGGAAAAAACAGAAACTTCAGTCTTTACAGACAACGTACAAACACACTTCAAAAATATGTTAAAGTGCTCTCAAAAGAATATCTCAAAATACTAAAATGTTCTAAAAAAAATATTGGGTTGTGAAAATTTGTCTGATTACTTTCCGAAATCTGAAAGAACAAAATTCTGAATATATTTATTAAATCGTATATTGAAAATATATAAAAATAGTAATATCAAAATGATAGAAAAAATATAGATAAATAAAATTTCATCTTAAATAATTAGTAAAAATAATAATCTAAAAATAAATCTAGTCATTAATGATTTTATATATTTTCTATTAATGAATTCAGGATAAACTTTATTAAATCGATAATAATAACTTTCAAGTGCGTATCTTATGAAAAGGAAAAATTATCTTAGTTAAATAAGTATATAAACTTTTGAAGTATATACTACAAATTATAACTTTTAATAGTATATTATGTTAATACAATAAATTATATTCAATCCGCTTTAAGGCAATAAAATTAGTTATTATACTAATTAAATTTTATACATATTTCAATTATAATTATATAAATAATAAAAGTTAAATTAAATTTTCTAAAAAGGAAGAAAAATCAATTCAAAATTTTCGAAAAAGAATTTTTATTTAAAAAAATTTTTATTATTTATTATGAGTTTTAAATTTTTTATTAACTACATAAAATAAAATTTTTTTTTTTTATTTTTTTCCAAACCATGTAATAATAAGAATATGTAAATATACATAAAAAAAAATTCCTAAACAATTTAAAAATTCATTAAATTTAACCGAAACATAATTACCCATTCAAATAAAAAAAAAATCACGATAAATTTATTTATTTACATAATTTTGCACGTCTTCCAGCACAACATTTCTGATATTAGCACTTTTTATTAATATCACTTTTTTGTATACTATTACGTTACACAAATGTTTATATGACTGTATCATTTTCAAAAAAAAACATTACCAGCAAAATAACACATCCTAAATACACCATTAAAATCAAAAATTCCCACCTATAATTTTATTTTGTCTACCGCGCACAACCAATTTACGCTAACAATTCTTTAAAATCCTTGGAACTCGCTAAACATGGTAAGATATTTGCTATATAACAAGCATAAAACATAATAATATTAAAAAATAATGTATAATTTTTGTATTGAGTATTTGGGTGCAAAAATGTTGTGGGAATTTAACATTTCTTATTTTTCATAATCTTTAAATGAAAGGAGAAACTTGTGGTGTCTATAAAATTATTGTATGGTATCATCACGAAAATAACATCAAAATTTTATATAAAATGATCAGTCATTTGTAAGAGTTTGTTGTTAAATCATAAAAATTGGATGACCAGAAGATACAATCCTATCAAGATCTTAGAGTTTGTGGAAACAAAAATAAAATTATTAATCGATTCGGAACAATCCACATTTCCTAGCCTTATTTGGAATTATTATCATCTATTAAAAATATCTCCTCATCTATCGATTTTTTCCTTTGCTCATCTCTTAGGCAATATAGTGCTTCTCACTCTATTCGGTGCAATTCTCTTTATGACTCATGTGACGCAATAAATTGCACAGGAGAAATTTATTCCCCGAAACATTATTCTTCACTGTCTTCGAGAATAATACGAATGAAAAGAAGCTAGCGATTGTGATATATTGGTTAAACTTAATGAGTTGAATCCTGTATTTCACAGTCGCTAGTTTTTTTGGTGTTGATTATTATGTAATTAAAATTCAGAATCAGTTTACATTCTCCAAGTGTTTCCTATTCTTGATATAATTTTATTTACAGTTCTCATTCAGGTCTCCTTTGCCTTGCTTACTCTTCTCCTACCTTGTGGACCCCATCAATGCCCTATCTTGGTCTAGATCTGTCTGGCCTTCTCAGTATGTATGGAATCCTCGCTATTTTCCATAACTTCTGTCACATCATTAACCCTTTTACAAATAGTGAATTTATTACATGACAGTATCAGTTATTTCTACTACATATCAATTAATATCAGTTAAAGGTTTAGTTGTGATTGGACTTGTTAAATTAAACTATAAAATCAATTTTAGGATTCTTAATATTTAATATTATTTTACAGGATTTTTAATATTTAATTTTTATTATTATATTTCCATTTCAAATATTCGAATATTTTGGGTGTGAATTTGATGGACATTAACCTATGGAAAATGAAAATTATATCAAAATTGTGCAAACTTATCATGTTCTAGGTATAATAATAAAACAAAATTAGAATATTTCTAGCTATATGAATTTACTGTAAATAATACTGATAATGTGTTATGTTTTGGTGAAATGTAAAATGTCATTTAAAGATATAATGTTTATCTATATTCTGACATTTGTATACATTATAATATAGATATAAGATATGCATATTAAATTACATATGTTTATGCTACGGAGATAGATTTTGATCAGGGCTGGAAACTAGTTTTTCAAAACCACAAAAACCATAAAACCTTAACAAATCATAGAAGCCATAACCAAACCATAGTTTTAAAATCACCAAAACCAAAACGAAATAATAAAACCAATAAAAACCAAAATCCAAAAATTGTAGGTCCCAAAAATAATGAAAATAAGATAATTTTCATTATAAAATTGAATTTATTTTGATTTTGTTTAATAAAATTTTCTACAGTATTTCTGCAGTTTTTCTTGAATGTTCGTTGAAAACGCAAAACCTACTCATTTTTATGAAACCAACACCAAAACAATTTAAAAATGTAGGTTAAAATCCAAAACCTAAACCAAGAGCTTATCAGTTAGAAAAACTAAAAAAACAAATTAAAATACAATTTGGTTTCCAGCTCTTATTTTGATATTTTCAAATTGCCAAAAGGGTAAAATTGCAAAAATGTCATTGCTTTGAGTTTGATATTTTTATTTGTTATAATGTGTAATATTTTTGGGTAAATGAACAAAAAGCATTAAATATTTCAATTTTCAATGCTGAATTTGCAAAATATAAATTATTTCTAATTTAATTTCTTGATAGTTTTGTTAAATATTGAATATAAAATAATAATGCAATAATGCTTGAAATATGTCATTTAAGATTTTACTGTGTCTGACAATATATTTAATTTAAAAAAAATATATATTGAAATTTAAAAATTAATTTTAAAAAAAACTTAGGAAACTGATATTTTCTATTCATTCACTAAGTGGAAAATTGAACATTGTTCAATATTCTATAAAATAAAACCAATCCAGCTTGTTACCATAGGCTACGGTTATATAATTTTGGCTTTGTTCATTATATCAAATTAATTGCATCGCAAAATTTTGAAACTATTAAAGCATAAATATTGTACTATAATTATACACGGTACGGCAAACCCTCAAATTCCTCACCAACGCTAATTGCACCCGCTAAAATGTACAAAATTGTTGCGCATTGACATAAAAAAGGATTATCGGGCACTACTATTTAGAAACTGGAGTTAACAATGCAGTGACGGTGAATGGGACAGTTATATGATAAATAATATTGTACGCGATATGACAGACAACATGAGGTTCCACGTGGATAGCGCCACTGCAAACACGGCATGTAACAGAATCTCCTGCCAAATAAAATGTTTTATAAACGAATTATTTTATAAAATTCAGAATTTAATTTCCCCGAATTAACCGCGCTTGTTTATATGCTATGGAGTTTCATCAAAGAGCGAGTGTATGCAGACAAGTCTCGGATCATAGAACAGGTAAAGTCAGCCATAAATAAAAAAATCATATGCATAACTTTTGCTACACCCTGTAAATATTATTTTCCTAAAACTTTTATATAATAATAATAATAAATAATATAAATATAAAAATCTAGGATGCCATTATGAAAAATTTTCAAAAACAAATTTATAATGAAAATTATTATAATATAAAGAACTGAACTGGAAAATCGGATAAAGTGAAAATGCAAACATTATTATTATAATCATGATATACTTTACATATACAATTAAAGTTATTATTATTACTATAATAATGATATGATAATAAAAAAAGGACTTATACGTATTATATATGAAAAATTTCCTATCGTCAAAGTATTTGCGTATATTTATATAGAAAATTTTTATTATGATATTGTTCATTTAAAAGATGTTAAGAGCGTTTAGTGGATGTAAAGTAAAATTTAATAATAAATATTTAATCTATACAAGTAGAGTAAATAATTTTCATATAAAGGTTCATACGCTGCTTTACACTAAAGATAAGAATAACATATAGAATTTTAGCTTGGCTTACGATATTATTATGATAAATTTCAAAACTTGGCAGAAATGGTACGCTGTTAAAGATTACTTGAAGTAGTCGTATCGGCGCCTTTTCCAAAAGTCTCTATAATAAATATCACGCAATTATCACGTTAACGCCATTTTGACGTTTGATAGTTTTTTTGCTTTATTAATAATAAAACGAAATAACAATGTCAACGTATATCTTTACGGTGTCATATGTACGATGTAGAGCTTTGGAAATCCTTAGGCTGAGAAGCTTATCTGAAGAAACACATGAGACTTAACTTTAATAAATGAATAGTAAAGTGACATTAAAGTACTTGTCAAACAAATATCCTTCGTTGTGTATTCGAGCATAAAAATATATACACTTATCCTCTTTCTTATTTAAATAATTATTAATTTTCAATTGCTACACTATAAGAGCTTGTATTGCAGAAACTACAAGAAACTAAGATAATGAAAGAAAAATAATCCTGAGAATCGGAAAGCACCTACGCACTTTCAGTACTTCTTCCGTACTCCACATTTCTTTTATAATTCCAAAATTTTATCTTCCATTTAAGCAGATCTTATTTATTTATTATATTATGAATTGCTAAATAATTCCTTTCGTGAGCTGGGTCAAATATTTCTCCAGTTTGTTTGTTTATTACATTATTTATGTTGTGTTTGGCAATTGATTAGGCCAAGTGCTAGTTTTAATAATTAAAAAATTCTTACTTATCATCCAAGTACATAATCAGATAATATTTCAATTAAGTTTCCCCTCAAACTATATAAAATATTTTGTGTTAAAGAAATAAATACTTGAATAACTTGAATAACAAATTGGTTCTTTCTAACGCTGTTAAAATCTTTTCCTATTAAACCAACAAAAAAAAATTCTAATTATTCGCTTCACTAACCCTATAACCAGATAACCTTTTTAATTACTTATTTGCTCTCCAGATATAATACAGAAAAAAAATTAACTTACTAACAGAATGTTGATGAATTTCTTAAAGCTTCCACATATACAACCAATTTCGTTGGTACAAAATCCTACAATAACGAGGAGCTATTGAATAACTATGATGTGATGAGATTGAATGATCGGTTGAAAAATTCAAATTATTCAAATCTGTATGTAAGCAGCAATATCTCATAGTAATTAATGGCCGATTTGAATGAAATTTTACACACAGCTCTGTTTCATGAACTAGTACAATTAATGTTCAGTAAGATTAACGCGTCGGCGTCCCTGCAAATTATATAATAAAAATTCCTGATGTCATATAAAGATCTAAATTTTTGTACAAAATCCTTAAATTACATAGCACCTGTTTTAACAAACTTCCAGTTTTCGGTTGCCCCTAATAGGTTAACAGATTTTTTTTTTATATTTGTGTTTGTTCATTTAAAGTCTTTATATTCTCGGGCTATCAGATGTGACGGGTTGGTTTTATTTTATTTTTTGTCTGATAGTGTCCAATGTTTGTTCCAATTTTATTTTTTTCTATCACTATTTTCAATTCTTGAACATAGTACAAACAAAATAGAAAACATAACAAAAAGATTCAAAGATTGTTGAGTCAAAGCACGACCTTTTTACCCGTAATGGAAAATAAATAATCCTGACACAACAGATTCATCATTCTAGATACGATCATCTTTTAACCAAAGGACATTGTTGTTATATTTTGCCTTCTAAAATATCCTTTATAACAGTTTTTATATATACATATATATATTTGTGAATATTTGTTTTTGTCTCATGACTTTAGCTTTTGTATAATGTTTCAGCTTTTGGTGTTTGTTTTGTTTTTATATTTATTTTTTTATTATTATCCTTTGCTGACGGATTTGATGGCTAGTGAGGTTTAAAGATTCATGCAATTTTTCTGTGTTGGTTTGGTTTTATAAAACAAAAAAAAAACTATTTTGTCTATTGTACACTATCAAACATCACACACTACTACATTAAAACTATTTTGATATAGAATTGTTTCGACAGGATGATGAAATGAATGAAAATGAATGTAATTTTTTTTAAATTTTTTTTTTCTTTTTTGTAATTTTTCATTTAATTTCACTTTTTTTAGTTTGTTATTTTTTTTTCAATGTTTCCTTTTAAATCCTTGCTATAAATGATTTTAAGAATTTGGTAGTAACCATTTTTTTTTTATTATTATATAGAGAAACATTTATTTGTATTACATACATAACGACTTTGACGGATGGTCTTCAATTTTATGTATTGTTATATTTTTTTTTTTTGCCGGATATAGAATGCCCATGAGTCCTGTTAATGGCCGGATTTTGGTGTTTTTAGTATAGGGTATTATTTTTTTTGTTTTGTTTTATTTGGTTAGGATTTATCAATTTGAAATTAAAGTAATTTGATGCTGTAATTCAATAAAATTATGGGATTTGATTTGTTGTAGAATGATTGAAATATAATTAAATTTTGTTATGTTAAAATTTATATTCTTAAAAGAGAGTTTTAACAGGATTATTTATTGATAGTTTTCAATTACTAAAATTGATTTTTATGATTTATTTATTAATAGAATTTTTAAAAACATCAATTGAATGACAAATTAATGTAATTTCATTACAATTATAACATTTTTACTATAACCTTTTTTACCATATTTTTATTTAAAATCATACTCTTAATTATTAAATCAGAAACAATATGAAAATATTATTAATTACTCTTCATAAACTAATCAAAAATATTTAATTAAATAAATTGTTCAATTCTATTTGTTACTCTAACTACCCAAGATGAGCAACATTAGCAAAATTCACAAATTTATTATATTTACCATTATCATAAAATAATCAATTATTTTTGCACATACTATATGTAAATTAAAATTTTGTGAAAATATCTTTTAATATCTTCAAACAACAATAGAAATTCTGGATTTTACCTTATTCCGGATAGAATCATCAAAACCAATTCATAAATAAACCCAATTTGTATACTTTACTCAATGCTATTGAGATATATAGAACCATACACCAGAGAAATAATCTCTTCTTTAGTTAAGAATTGATTTTTGAATAATTTATTTATTGAAGATATGGAGCATTATGAGTTGAAATGAAATAATATTAGTAGTAAAATCCTGTCAGGACGTAAATTCAATATAATCTTGTCATCAAGAAATTTAATCTGACTTTGAAATGTATTTTTTTTATATGCATACGCAAGTGGACTTGATAGCAACATTAAATAATGAATATAGAATTTGTGAGTTTATATTGGAAATAAGTAAAATGAAATTTTAATTTCTCAAAAAAATTATTTTGACTGTACAATTTTAAGAAATAAATTGAACATAAATTTTAGTAAATACAATATGTCAAATTTAGAATTTGTAATGAAACTGGGTGCTTTAAAGGTTTCAAATCAACTCATATTGAATTTGAATTATTATATTTTTATATTGAGTACATATTCTGTGGTGAACCATTGCTTCTGTAACCAGATTGACTTTAATTTAGCTACATTTATTCAACTATTTATACGGATTTTGCTGAATAAGTGGTTCTACCGCTGCGAACTAGCTTTTTCGCAGTCGATTTCTCCTTCTTTTAATTTCAGGATTTAAAAAATTAAAAACCATTCTCTCTTCCGGTATTCTTATCACTTAACCTAGCCTTCTTACCCTTAGCAATTTAAAGAAACGTATAACATTTTGATGTTCCATTATTTTCTGTGTCATTAACATGAAAATGATTGATAATTTAATGAACTATATCAGCCAATTTCACGTAGACAAAATTTACCAATGACAAATTTTGAACAATTAAAAGTTTAAGTTTCCATTAAATTTTCACTAATTTTTTGTTAATCAATTGCAGTTTTTAAATAAAGTGGTTAACGTTATTAGAAAATGATTTTATTTCGATTTTATTAATCACTCTGTATAGTCACAATATAAATATATATAAAAAAAATGTCATCATAATCAAAAACCAAACATTTTCAATAATCACTTACAAAAAAAGGACATATCTACATTTTCCCTGAACAATTGCTAGTTCAATTTTTTGTTAGCCATATTCATGTATAAATTATTCAAATATATATTGGCATTAGAATATCCTGAAGAGAGTATATAATAGACCCTGGTATCATACTGCTAAAATATATTTACATAGAATAAGAAAATAGATTAATACCATAGAAATTTATATTCTGTGAAATATTTTATCAGCACATTGCACTCTACTGAAAAGTTTAATGGCAACTTTTTACATTTATATTCAGGTTTTTATAGTATGAAATTTTGTATGTCCTTACTGTTTTTATAGTTGGTCTTTTCCGGGATTACGGAAAAAAGGATTTTATAATACAAATGTTAGAAATATAGTAAGTGAAATTGAAAAATTTTAAATAAAATATTCAATAAAATTAGTTCTAATGAAAAATACAAATTATAATTTTCAATATTTGATACAATTTTACATATAAAATAATAAAGGATATAAGAATAATTTGAATTGAAATAGCACTTTTTTATGTAAGAAATTATTAAGCAATCTTCAAACCATAATCAAAGAAAGAAAAATATATTATAAAACTAGAAAATTTGAAGATTAGCTATACTTTTATGTATATTACATGAACAATCTGATACTTTAATACTTTTCGAAAGTAAGTATATAAAGAAAAACTTTCAAAATAGAACACTAAAAACATTCAACTTTCTTAAATATTCAAACAAGATTTTCTCTATTTTCAAGTTGTTCTTTTTTCTTTTAATATAAAGTTTCTTTTAATATATCATTCTGACTTATCACTTATAATAAACTTCATATCGACATAAAAGAAATTTATATTATATAAAAGATTAAGAGCACCTGCTAGAAAAAAATATTAACTTTTCAAGACTATAAAAATTGTGAATTCTGACAACAAAAAAATTTTATTCCCGGCAATCCTAAAAGCAAATAAAAGTTAAAATAGAAATGAAACAAAAAATAAACAAATAAAAAAATTGTATAAATAAAAATCGCCTCACAATTTCGCCATCCTACAATGATTAAAAAAGTTTAGAGGAAATGGATAAAAAAAAATATAATATCACAAGATATACTGAGAAAAATCACACTATACATCACCAAAGAAGCTAAAAGAATATATTTGAACAACGAACTCTGGACTTTGTTACCAAACAACACATAAAAAACAAATTATATTTTTAAAAATATAAACAAAAACGATGACTTATAAGTGATTTCTATGTGAAACAACAAAAACACTATAAAGTTTGCCACAAGGATTCGGAATTATATACACTAATATTTTTTTTTCTATAAATCTTTTTGGATGAAAGACTTTTAGTTGTTGTTGAAGATGTACAAATAAAAATCAAGTGTGGGCAACACTAAACTTTCCAAAATATCAGTGGTAAAAATTATTCTTTATCCTTTGAGCGATTTAATTCATTTTCAATGCATATTTGCAGAAGTTTGGAAGCATTGCGTTGCTTTGTATACACGCTATCGTTCATTAATAGACAGCATTTGAAGTTGAAGTTAATCATTGCAATGATTAGAGAAGATAAGGCAATGTTCTTCAACGAGTATTCCGTAAAACACTTGGGTTCCACAAAAAGTTTAAAAGGTTTCTCGAGAACATACCATCAGCTAGAAGGATTCCAAAGACCACGAAAGATTGAACACCATCGAATTAAAATATTAGACAAGTTCGTGGTCATATTCACATAGAAAAAAGTACAATAATTTTTCCCAAAATTATAAAAACGGGGTCAATGGATCTCAAGTCAAAACATAAAATTTGTACAACAAAATAAAGAATACTTAAATTTTCTATAAAGTTCGAAGTTGTTTCAAATAAAAGAAAATTATACAATGTTCTAAAAAGTCGAAAGTTTTATGTTTTCCGTTTTATTTATCTTTTTTAATTTTATAAAATATTAAATTGCTGAAAGGATTAAATGTTGTACTGTAAATAATATGCAAAAGGAAATAATTGTAAAATTATGAAATTTATTTTTTCAATATTATATAAACTACCAAATTTTCTTATGTCTCCCTCATTTGACAGTCTAACATTTTAGAGCGTCAACTTACTTTAAATCGTACTGCAAAGAATTTAAATCATAACGTAGACAAGACCAAGCCTTATCCACATTTTATAATAAAGAAAAGAATATAATTTTTCAGGACGCCAATAAATAACTCTAAAGTGTCAATCCCACCAAAAACAGAAACAGAAACTTTTTTTTGTTTTTTTACTTTTCTGTTCAAGTTTTAACATTGCACACCCACCAAAAACCGAAACAGAAACAGAAAAACTATCTTTTTTGACAACCAAAACAGCAAATTTTTTTCATAATGTCATGGCTGCAAACGAAATTTGATAGAAATGTGCGTCTGCAAACTTCTGCAAACAGAAATTGAAGCTTTGAAAAAAAAAGTTTCATTTTCTGTCCGATAAATTGAAAAACAGAAAAATGAAATGATTGACCCTTAAAAAACGGATCCTAAATGTATGAGTCTAAAAGACTTTTCAGTTTTTTAATACATTTTCGAAATTAATCACAGTGTATTTCATAAAATACAAATAATTGAACTAATATTAAAAAAAACATTTCTCATATCATCTCATTTTGTAGTAAATAATGGACAACAGGTGTTATTTCAATATTTGTGACAGCTGTCAATATTTAATTTATTTTGGATGGATCAACAAAATGCTACAATATCGAAGTATTTTTACCTTTCTATTTCTATATTTTAGATTTCATCAAATTAAATTCAGTATTTAATTTTTATATTTTTAAGAAATTTCCTATTATTTTCATTTATTATTATATTCACTACAAAAGTTGGCCATATTTTATTCCATTTGGTATCCTCTGGATCTGGAGCTAATATATCTCAAATTTCTTAATGAACTAAATTTTTTATTCATTAATTTCCATTACGAATATTGCAGTAAGAATTTCACATTGCTCAGATTTTCAATCCTCATTCCATACTTCGAAAATCTGTATTATAATAGTATTTGTGTTCGAAGAATTCATTTTAATTTAGAGAAATTTTAACTTAACTTTTGTTTTAAAGGACTAATAATTTGAATTTAATAAACTTAATAAAAGTACAAGTCTAAATCCGAAATGAAATATATCATGTCTCTTTAGTCCACTTTAGAATATTTGTATTTAATGTCTGCTTTTATGACTAATTTTATCACATTTTATCATCCATACTAAAACATCATTATCAACAAATTTAATTGATTGTATAACAATGTAGAACATGATTTTAAAATCAATTATATAATTATTTAGTAATTATTAATATGCATTTAAATTATAATTTATCTTGGCATTATATTAAATTAGATGCAATAAATAATTAAATAATACAAAACAAAATATTTAAAATTAAGTGATAAACACGTAATCGAAATTTAATGATAATGACTAAAATAAAGAGAATCCTTAAATATAATTGAATATTTAAGGATTCATTGAAGAATCATTGAAACTTCATTCTTAAATAAATCTAGTTCAGGTGTTCGTTCTTTATTGAGATGCTCAGTAGTTCTTATACGTCATTTTGATATGACAAAATTATTTTTTAAATCGTATTTTTACAATAGTGGAGTATAACTTAAGCTTTGTGACACTACTAAAATAAATTGATCGTATTACAGAAATTTGTAATACGATCAATTTCGATCAAATTCCTTATTAAGGTCAGAGTTTACGAAATTTTGATCAGACATTATTTTTTACAGCAAGGACCTTTAATAAATAACCATTAAACAAGAAGAAATTATAAATTATTCATCTTATATTTAATATTTTAATTAAATGATAAATAAAGAATTGATAATTATAGTTTTAACTAAGTAAGGAAGGGTTATGAGAAGTTTTTATGGATGCATTGTGGTCCATAATTTTAACTAATGAATTTTTATAATTTTCCTATAAAATTAAAATTAATATATTTTTTACTTAAATTTAAATTATACATCAACTTTAAAATAAATCTTATTATTTTCTTTAAAGCATTTTTTTTTTACTATATAATTTATGACGGCACAAAACAGGATTTTCCAAAAAATCCTTTCATTCGTAAAAAATGCATATAAATCGGTTTTTTTTTTGCCGGAAAATATAATTTCATGTATTCACAAACACTTTTTCATCGAACAATCGAATAAATTATATCGAAAATATTAATAAAAAAAAAAATTATACATACAAATCATAATAATATGTGCAAAATTGGGACGTAGGGATTTACATATAGATAGATATATGTATATACATAAATCGTCTTCAACACGATGTTAAACTACATCGATTTGAATTTCTAATACCATCCAGCCTTAATATATTTCAATTCATACACAATCGACACATAAAAATGAAATATACGATTAAATAAAAAGGATATTTTTACGGGTGAAAATAAACGGAAAAATAGGAAAAAAATATTGTAGTAAATTTTGAAAGGAAATATGTGTATATGTAATTCACCACAAGGTGTACCAAAATTATACAAAATTATATGCAAACAAACTGAATTTCGTTATTATATTGAATAGGGACATTTTATATAGGACGATTGTAGAGTAATTATTCGATATTTTACTTAATACCACTTAAAAGTGTCAAACTTATCAAATTTATGTAACAGCAAACTTGATATTAATCTTCTGCCACAAAAAAATCCTGGAATGGCGGTCGTTCTTCAGTTTTAATGAGATACTGTCTTCACTTCAATTTTCGGTTGAGTTTAGTTGTTTAGTGATATAATTTCCCGGAGCCAGATTTCTATGCAAACTAAATCCTTCAAAACAAAATATGAAAAACATACAAACAAAAATAGATGAAATTAGTGAAAAGGATGACTAATGAAATTCCGGTGACTCCTCACTCCCATTATGACTAATTTGCCTGAACATATTAGAAATATTAAAATATTTTTCTGTAAAATTGTAATTTTAGAAATTATTAACATATTTTCGTAAATGGATCACCTTGTATTAAATAAACATTTATATATGAACAATTTAAAATATGAGAGTTATAAAATCTATTACTTGTCGTTGCTCTTATATCCTTTGCCAATTTCCTTTATTCAACACACTATCGAAATATATAGATTTTTTTTTTTATTTATTTGTTTTAATAGAATTTTTTTGTATAACGCTCCAAATTCAAATCGTCCTTCTAAAGGAAATTTGAAAAATGAAAATTGAATTTCAGTTCACATAATAATTTACCTTTACATTATAAACGTAGTTTAAAATTGTGTACACCTGATTGTACTAAATCTCTATTAATATAATCATATCTATATATAAAAAAATGGTAAAAAAAGGTAAAATTGAGTTAAAAATTATGATAAAAAAGGATTTATTCATCATAATAGAAAGTAAATTTTATATTTTTGTAAATAAGTTAAAAAGAAATTTATAAAAAATCAATTAAATAATATAATAAATAACAAATGTTAATGCAAAAATAACGAAATCAATTAAATTTTGTTTTTAGTTTAACACCATTTTCCTTAATTTTCTGAAACTCAATTTCAAATCCTATTCATACCAAAATCAATCATTTTCCAAAATAATAACAACAGATCCTGCTAAGGATTTGTTTATACGAAAACAAATATAAATGAAAATTGATTTTAAATTCTGCCTATCATTTTATATTACATTTTCAAAAATTGATTTTCATCTTTTAATAAATTGATGTAATAATAATAACAACACATTTGAAATAATAAAATTTTCATCAGTTTCAATAGTGTAAAATGTCAAATTCATTGATTTTCTTTATACTTGTTATAAATATTGATCAATTCTTTAGTTTTACATATACACCTATCCCCCGATTTACACGGAAGATTGGTTCCTCAGAAAACCGTGTAAATCGAAATTTTTGTTTTTAATATGAAAAACCGTGTAAATCGAAAAAACAAACAAATGTGTATAATTTAGATATTTATTTACACAGAAATTAAAATGATTCATTTATTTCATGGTAAATGAAAAAATCATTTGTTAAAACGGAAATTAAAAATGAATATTAAAACATCATAAACCTATTAAACGTTTACATCGAATTTATAAAAGTGGTTCAAAAATTATGATTTATTACTTACGCTTAATATGTATGCAAGTAATTATTCCAAATTTCAAAATTGTAATAAAAATAATTTTTTTTAACACTACTGATTGTGTAAATAAACTAATATTTAATTATTTTGAAAAAGTATTTTGAAAAATTATAAGAAAAAAACTCAACGATTTGCACGCTTTTGCTTCCGACCATAGACTGAACTAATTATGTAATATGAAAGCTATTGTGAAATGTATACTCAATGTGTATGCTGCATTTTTGGGAATTCCCCGTTTTTGTTATTTTTTATAGTCATGTCACAATATATAAATTTTGTTACCGTTTTTTTTTTTAAACCGTGTAAAAAAAGTACCGTGTAAATCGGGGGATAGGTGTAGTTCAATTTATTCAAAATTTATACTAGATTTGTTTTTGTTGTTATTGTTTTTTGGAAAATTGGAAAATTTATTACAAAAAAAATATATGAAATGCTAATATTGCTAACAATACACGATAATAAACAACGTGATTTTAGAAAATTGAGTAATGTTTTGTTCAGACAGTAATGGTAAATATTGTTAAAGTATGTTTAAGAAATTGCAGTTGGCACTAACCAAAGTTTTATATAGGCTGTCAGATAGAAAACACCCAGAAAAATTATGAAAAAATATAAAAATATGTAAAACTTTATGTAAATAGATAGAAATATAATAATAATAATAACTTTATATTTAAATAGGTAATCGAAATGAACTATTCAAATAATCTTGTAAATAATGTAAAAAAAAAATAATTCAAATGACACCATTTGTTAATTATTTTGTAAAACTATCAAATTTTAATGAAATTTGACAGATAATATCGAAAAACACCGAAATTTTGCCAGTTCAGCACGCGAATGATTGGACGCTTATTATATTCCGAGGAAACCAAATCGGGTGAAAACGATGAATGCCAAAGAAATTCGTACTTCAATTCGTTGATTTTTGACATGTTCAAAACACTTTTGGAGCTGGTGCATTGTTTTGATGAAAAATGATTTAAATTAAATTTGTTTTATATTCTTTAGGTAGAATTTTTTATTTTACTACAGCTTTTTCCATGTAGCCTTCAATAGATATCGATTAGCCCTCAACTTGTTTGAATATTCTGTAATAATTCAAATATTGTTAATTTAGGATTAACAATTAATACGTCGAAGCAAAAAATCAATTTCTAAACCAAAAAAAATATTTTTTGAAACATTTTTTATTATCAGTTAAATTTGATTTGGAAAAGGATGAATTTGAAGTGCAAATCCTGTAGTTTTAGTTTTATTAATGCTTGCTAATATTCATAATTTAAATTCAACAAAAAAGAAATTTTATAAAATATTTTATTTAACAACAATTTATAACAAAAATAAACATTATTAAATTATTTACAATATAAATTTTTTGAAATTCCTTTATCATGGACAAGGATAATTAAAAAAATTTTTTTTTTGTTCATTTTCAATTTTCCAGGTATAAACAATTATTTTAAATCCAAAGTATTAAAGGATTAACCCACAATATCGAAATATACTTTAATATATATAAAAAGAAAAATTTAAATAGAATTAATATAATTAGTTTTAAAGTTTTATTGAAATTGTTTTTTATATAAATATAAATATATAATTTAAAAGTTTTGAAAACTAATTTGAATTTACTTAACATTTTAAGTGTAAAATATTTTGGATTCGAAATTTATTACAAATTTCTCAAAATTTGAAGAGCTTAACAATAAAATAATTTAAATATTTTTATTAAATTAAATTGATTATTATATTATTATGTTTCATATCACAAAATCCATTTAACCTAATTATGTTAGCTGTATTGTTGTTATTTATTGGTTAGTTGGTTTAACTGGCAATACGACATTAGTACGTTAGCACAGTTAGCATGCAACAGGTTAGCACTGTTTGTCTATCAAACACTCACGTGACCACCTGGCTTAGCTAAGTTATTTATTACTTTAAATCCACCTCGTGACGTTCAGAAACCGTCCAATATATGTAGTTTACTTATCCCTTATATCGCTAAGGTTTTACAATTCGTACCTTCAAAGTGTATCCTTTTTTGTGGTATTATGAAATTTCAGAGCAACTATAAGAATTTTAGTTTGTGAATAACTTTCAATTTTTTTACAACAAAATCACTTCCAATTGAGTAAGAATGCCAACAAACTAGGAAATAGAAATAGATCTGCATTAAGGATACCAATGATTGTGGCAATATAGGATATTACTTTCATATGTTATGTAGAAAGACTATATAAAATCATCAATTCGATTAAACGTAAAGATAATACCAAATAATGGAAATACTTTTTATTTAATGAGTATGACGAAAAGTGACTTTGTATAGAGGGGCGAAGGATAACCAGTTTCTATACTATATAATCTTAATCACAATACAACAAACTAGAGTTTTAAAAGCCTTAAAAATATTTAAAAAATAATTAACTTTTCAAATCTATTTAACCCAATTATGTCAATTCTAAACAACAAATCATTTATTCTTAATATATATTTTAAATAAAATAAGATAAATTGTATTCCAAAATAATAAAATAAATAAATAACAAAAAAAAACTATTTCAAATAAAATGATTGTTAAACTGACCATAGACGACTTTTTAAATTATATATCTCAAAAATGAAAAACATAAATAACATAAAATATAAATATATACACAATAACTAAATTAAGGATAACCAAAATTTTGGTCTTTTTTTTTTTTTGTTACTCCATCGCATCCACAAAAATTCTATGTTTAACAATCCAAACATATAATAATGGGTTGTAGATATCTGCAGCCTTGTACATATCTTTTTATAAATAAAAAAAAATCCTTTTTTTCCCCAAAAAAATTAAAATAAGGAAAAAAAACATAAAAAAAAAAACCACATATAAATTAAAAATACGTAAAAAAGCCAAAATTATATTTATTTATATTTTCATTTTACAAAAAAAAAAGGAAAATGGAAAAAGGGTTTTCCATTGTGTTTTGATGCTGGTTTTCATTTTTTTCAGATAGAGAAAAATTGGGGTAAAAAACTCTAAGGAATAATATTAAAATATCCTAGTTAAATCGTAAATCAAGCATTTGAAAAGGAGTCAGAAAAGGAGATTTTCTGTTGAGTTTTTTACAAAATACAACTAGAAAATTTAAAGGTTTGTTTGGAAATACATTTCAGAATTTTCCTAATTTTCGGAATAATTTTATCTATGTTGTGTATATTTTAATATAACCTGATCTTTATGCTATTTATTAGCTTGAAATCTGAAAAGTATGACGAAATATTGTAATTTGTTTTTCAATAAAATCGTACTTTTTCAATAAATTTCTTGATAGACAAAATGAAAATGATGAAAATTTACTAGTAAATTTTTGAAAATTGACTAACAAAATTTTCTATTTTCTATATATATTAACTGTTTTTCCCCTTTCCATAATATTTTCTATATTGTTGATTGTCTGGCATGACAGAAACAATAACAACAAATAAACATCATCCTTTAAATGTGGTTACAAAACCACTAAAGCAGTTTATTTTTGCGGTCGCTTGAGTATTCAAATTGCAGATTTATTAATGGGTAAGGAAAAGGAAAAATATATAAAAAAAAAAAAAAATTATTCATAGACATACACAAATTTTATACAATTATAATCAAAAAAAAAAAAATGAAATATAGAAACAGTACTAAACCAGGATAGATATTTAATTCTCAAAAGTATTGAGGTATATCCTTTTCTCTGTTAAAAATGAAATATATATTCCTTCAAGGAAAATGAATATAATTTAAACATATAAATGTAAAAAAAAAAAAAACCACAAAATTTATTTAATTTTTTTTTTATTTAATCTCCATTGGAAAATTTATTATGCTAGAGAAATAAGATATTTTACATATTTATTAGCAAATTGTATCTATGTCACTTATAGAATTTGATTCTGATGTAATTTTGAATTAAAGAGAAATTTGTGTTACTAATAAATTGTTAATGTTAAATTAAATACTGAAATTTAGAGAATTTTGTAATTATAAAAATTTCAATATAAATAAAATTTATATAAAATTGTAATCACAGTGCAGCCGTCACAGTTCCGTTGACAGCTGCTGTTAAAATACAAACCTTTATACCTAAATCATTACAATCGACAACGTTGACGGTGATGGTATAGTAGAAAAATGTCTACTATTAAAGCTGAAATGCAAGTTTGACACGTATTTGCACCGTTGCTAAAAATATTACAATAACAGTTTTTTTAAATTAAAAAGTAGAATCAATTTCACAAAAAAAAGGTAAAGAAACAAGTAACTTTAAAAAGTTACTTTCAACGCATACAATGTAATTTAAAATTTAAGGTAATCTTCAACGCACGCTAACGATGATGTTGACGGTCCAAAACCTCGGGCTTCTCAAAGAGGTTTCGTGACATTTTGTTGTAATTTGGAGCTACTAATTTTATATGGATTCCAAACCATAAGTTTCTTTAATTTCAACAAGCTAATGGCTTTTAACAGAAAAACATTTGTTGTCAGCATTTTTCCAAAGTCTTCAAATTGCAATTATATATTGTAAAGTTTATTATACTGGTAATCATTTAAAGCTAAGTCAATTTTGATCAACAACGATGTTTCGGTCTGGAGTTGAACGCCTTGGACTTAATAGCATACTACCACCATGCCGCTGCCTCTACAGGTCTTATACAATATCATTTAGATCCACATTTGTTGGATAGACCATTTTCTTTTAAGAATTAACTCCAGGATCGTTTTCCTTCCCTGAACTTTTGAATTGACGAGAATTAATATTCTTAATAGGCTAATTCGTAAATGAATTACATCAAATGTAAGATAAAAATAGTTTGATATTTCGATTGATTTTGTTATTTTGCATTTCCTGAATATATTTTAAGAAACATGTCAGTTCGTAAAGCTGTTAATTTAAATAATATTAAATTACTGTAAACTTTGAATTAAGTAGGTTTTCGTCTGTCCCGGTAGCAGCAATAGCTATTTTATTTCATCAATTGGAAATTCAGGGAAATTGTTAAAACTAATAAATAAAGTTTAGGAAGTCTGGGTGAAATTAGATAAGAAATTTGATATATAAAATTCAATGTGGAGGTACTTCTATTTTGTATAAAACAAGAATGGAATTAAGAATATTATTTAAAAAGATATTCAAATATATTTTATTCATTTTAGAATATTTTTGTTTCAGGAAAATCTATTTTTTCCATTTTTTCATTAAATTTATTAAATTAAAATTTTATAAAATAATTTCTTTATTGTACAGTCTTTAATTTCAAACAATTATTTAGCTTTTTAGATAATATAAATTCATTGCACTTTGGATTAAATTTTAATATATATTTTGTTTCCCGGATTCCTATCGTAATTTATGTTATTCCCAAATTGGAACAATTATAAATCAGCAATTCAGCTTTCAATAATTATGTGGAAATTTATAAAAATGTCTATTTGCTTTTGAAGATCTTAAAATTCAATTTCCATTTTCTAATAGAAAGTATTTTTACTTTTATATTTTCTAATAAATTAAATTATTACCATTCACAAACATAAAAGAATCTTTACTTTGATCAATTTCCGTAACAATTTTTTTATATCTTATAGATCCGTTGATGTTGATAAATGATGAATTGTTGCTAAACATAATATACAAAAATAAAAAAATCCGATTGCATAGACTGCGGAATTATAAAGATTTTCATAAATTCATAAAAAAAGAAAAATAATGAAAATAGAAAAATCTAATTTAATTTTCTCTTTGATGGTAGATTATAAATAATCTATTCATTTTTCTTCATCAAATAAATCATTTTTAACTATCGTAGATAATTAAGTTTTTTTCAAAAATAAAAATGAAAAATGAATTGAAATAATTTTCCGTGTATTGTTTCTAGTAGTACATCGTTTTTCATTAATTATTTGTTGGGAAAATTATAAAATAAATTAAAAATGTCCTATAAACAATTCTTTGATTTTTATATATTTTTATATATTAATATAAGTGTCAGTCACTATTTGAAAAATTCCAGACTTTTCAAAATTATTAATGCCCATAAAATCCAATAGAAATACCAATCTTGTAACTTGGAGGTTAGAAGGCTACAGTCTTTAGAAATCAACTCTTTTTATTCCTATACCAAGGACGACGAGGAGTGAATTTTTGTATATCAAATTGTAATCTTTTCATAAAAGTACTTCCTAAAAGTAATGACGAACATTTTTATTTTTCTAAAGACTGTCAATCCTTGTAAATATTATTATAATTCCTTCGCTTCAGTAATTCCTTCGCTTGCTATTTTATTTCTTCAGCAAAAGTTTTGAAACATTATAAATCAAAATCTATTTATATATTAATTTTTCACATATTAACACATTCGCGGAACGGTATGTAACGATTCTTTCAATAGGAGTGATACATTGTCCAATAGGGATTGCGTCCAATAACTATGTCTGACATATGTTAATTTGTGTTTTCTATATTCATTACAGACATACAAATCGAAATCACCATGGATCGCTATACAATCACCATGGATCGTTTACAAATTGTTCAATTATTTTAGCAAAATTCGTCTTCAATTGTTAGAACTCAAAGAACGCTTCGTGAATTATTTATGTTTCATTTAATCGGTTGTAATTATACGTTAATAAACCAAATAATCCACATACATTTGAAGAACTTCAATTATAGTTGGTGTGTATTATATGCTGGTGGTGTTATCGGACCATATTTTTGCATGGTAAATTTAATGATTCGTTTATTTCACGTTTTTGTTACCTATAAATTGGATAGCAATATCGTTTGATTTAACACCTTTAGACTATTTTTTATGGGGGTACGCTAAGTCATTAGTTTATGCAGATAAATCACGAACACTTAATGCCCTCGAAGTCAACATCGAACGATTTATTAATGATATTCGTCCAACTATATGTGAAAAAGTATGAAAAAATTGGTTTGATTGAATTAGCTTTGTCATATGAAATATGATCATATAAATTAAATATTGTTTAAAAAGTAATGTATAGGAAAATAATATTCTATTAAAATAGTTTATTATTCTTCCGACAAGAAAATGAATTGCGGTGAAGTTTTACGAAAACAAAAATGTCCTTTTTTATGTACATGACTTTTGGTTTTTATTTTTATTTTATTTATTTTTTTACAATATTCTAATCATGAAACTGGCAAGTAATATAAAGAAATAAACAAAAACCATCCTGTAAATATACTCCAGGATTAAAATGTTTTAAATTACGATCTTCCCTTTACTGAATACATAAAAAAGGATATGCAATAGCTTTAAGTTGTTATAATATCAGGAAGCGAAATGAATTTTTTCAGAATTAATTTTCACTAAACATTTTTGTTACTTAATTTTATTTGTCTAACATTTAAAACAATTGCAAGTCTATTTAAAAAATTATTATTCTATGTACAGAGTAAAATTAACTTCAGAAATAAAGTTTAAATATTTTTATGTAAAGGTAAAAATATGTTAAAAAACATATATTTAAACAATGTTTTATATTATATAAGAATAAAGTATGTAATTACAAAAACATAATAAGAAAAATGTAACGATAAAATTATTTTGGTGTAAATTTAAAATTGCATAAAGAATTAATGTTTTCCAGAATTTTAGTTCAGCAAAAAGATATAAAAATTGTGGTATTAATAAATTCATAAACTTACGAATTGTATGTTATGTAGGAGAACTTTAACAACTCTAATTTATACTCCAATATTTCAAATTACTACCTACTACAATAAACTAACTATATAAGCTAACAAATTTTCTAGCCTTGGAATTTTTCTCAATAAGAATGATAAATGAAATGTGACTAAATATTATATATTAGCCAGCAAATGAAGAAGCTAAACAAATAAAAAATCCTCATCCATGTCATTAAAACTCTAAAGAGCCTTTGCTTTCCTCATCACCCTCTTTTCCATGCATGCGTTACGATCTTTAGCAGAAGACATCCAGTTTCCAGCTGAGAGGTTTGATGAATTATACAAAGTTAATGTCCTTATAATCGTGCTGACATTCTTCATTAGTTTCAAGTCTATTTAGAAACTAGAATTATTATTAAAAGTTTTCTCTCAGCAATACCTAACAATATTTGATTTTTTATTGTCCAGGTTTCACACACGTGGGATAATACTAGTCTTACTACTTTTACTTAATCTTTGATTTTTTTTTGTCAGCCAGCTCGATTTTAATAGTTTTTATGGCAATTTTATTAAATTATTTCATCCTTTTTCTGATTATTTTATACTTCTTCTCACTGAAGTTATTGGCTTCAATTATTATCGAACCCAGATACTTAAAAGTGTTAACTTTTTCAAAGTTAATCTTCTATTTCCATCCGGTTTACCAATACTAACATTGATATTGGTATATAATATAAATTATGATCTTTAGAAAATTCGTTAATAACTATTGAAATTCGGTAAGATAATTGTAAATATTTTTAATTACGAAATTAACATTTCAATTACGAAATTTATACATGTAATAAAAGTTTTTTTAGTTACAAAAAACCTCTTTCAAAAAAAACCACTTGTTCTAAATATTACTTGCATTTTTTAATGGTATTTTAACTTTCAGTGGTTTTGCAAAAGGATTATTAAAAATAATATTAAGGTTCAAAATACTCTAAAATAATCTAAACAATGCCACAACAAAAAATGCTGAATTTTTTACTAAAATTGAAGCTGTTTTTTATCTTGAAAAACAGTTTTTCATTGCAGTCCAATTTTTTTTTAATTATAAAACCATTAACTATGTTTCAGCCACAAGAACTACAAAAAAAATACATTTTGCAGTAATAATACCAAGTTAAACTCCTGAATAGCATAATTTTCCATTTTATATTTTCCGGAAATTTATTTCTGTGTAAAAAAAAAAATCTTACAATTTATGGCAGCTTTTAGTGGAGGTGAAACTGATTATTATATTTTTTTTTTAACTAAACTGAGTTGTCGAGTTGTAAAGTGCAGTGGGCGAGTAAAGTCTATATTTGTACGAAAAAAAATTGTTTTCCAAATGAATATAAAATAGTGAGAATAAGTTGTAATATTTCAATTATAAAGAATTTAATCCTTATTTATATTTTTTCAGTCAGGACATTTTTGAATATATATTTTTGTAGTATTTAATTTTATCTCTCGACATTTATAATTTTGCTTTAATATTTCGATGTATTCATTCATTCTTTTAAATTTGAGTTGTTTTAAAAAGTCCTTATTTCGATAGATTCAGTTGTAAATAAAATACTTTAATCAATTACGAGAAAACAAGTGGACATTTTATTCAGTTTTTAATTGGACACATTTGTTCAGGAGTTTATAAATACATCTACATAGTCTTTTCATTTTGGATGTTGCATTAGGAATTCTGGAAATATTTAATATGTGGAAGTGAATATGGGTAAAAAAAATGTACTGTTTGATGATTCAAAATCATCTGATAATAGATGGTTTTGCCGAACGATGCCTATAAAGCTATGTACAGACATAGAATGCACTTTTATGATGACATTTGAAATCCACTTTGGACCGGTTGCGATTTAATGCCATTAATTTAAAATTGAAATCAATGGAAATTTATTAGTCGCTTGCTGTTGATCAATACATATTATTAATTGAAGTGCGGCAAAAACACTGCTTATAAAGCTATATAGCAGTATTATTCCACCTAATAGTCGCTACCCATTTCAAGTCGCGAAACATTTAAAATGGGTCGATAAATGGATATGTAAAAAAAAAAATTTATATTATTTGGATCCAAAATTAGTTTAAAATATGAGAAACCTAAGTCATTGGAGGAAGAAAAATTAATTAAACTGTCTTGCGATAAAACACTGGAATTCGAATTTAATAACTAGAAGAACTTGAACAAATTTGAACGATATAAATACCAAATATTGTTTGACAAAACAATTAAAATGCTTCTTCCTTTTTCAATTACTTATTTTGCATAAACTGGAATTTCGTGCTAGTTGCTACGAAAATAAATACAGAAATCGACTTGAAGATGTGGGCGCTACAGAATATCATTGAGTAAATCATATTTTTTTAGGTCTAAATATTTATGCTGAAATCCTTCAAATAATTTATTTATTACAAGATTAGTTATAATTTTTAAAGTTTCTAAGAAAATATATTTTTCAATCACAAGAAATATATAGTAGCTCAATCTATTCAATCTACGTAATTTCACTTCATCTACGAAATTTTATAATACCAAATAAATTCACGCTTTCGAAAATTATTTTATCAAAAATTTCATAATTTGTTGAAAATTTTGTTCACAAATATGGAAAATTTTGTTAAATATATTTCAAATTTTACTGGCAATTAGTATTTATATAAATAAAATTAATTTAACTCTAAAGATTATCTCTATATACCTGTAATAAATAAAATTAAATTAGAAATAAATTTTGGCTGATATATTTTTAACTTAAAATATTCGAAATTATACAAACTAAAGGTCGATTTATATGAGACATTTTCTCGACGCGACTTGTGACTATCAATGGCAGGCATATATAACTGATGCAAATATTTCACATATGTGACTTTTTTTGCCCATTTTAAATTCATACATAGAAAATTTAGATTAAATGTTGTATTTAAGATTAGAATAAACATAAAATAAATTAAATAAAATAACTAAACAAATTAAAATGCAACTACATCATAATCTAAAATTTCAAAAACAATGAAAAAACCGCAGCAACGAAAAAAAATCGCATATGTAAATCTACCTTTATATAGAAACTAAATTGAAATATTAGTATAATTTATATAATATTTGAACATATTTTATTATCCTTTAATAAATTGCAAAAATATTTAAGTTTTTCCTATTGCATTCGATTGAAAAATTCAATTCTAAATTTAATTAAAATTCCTACAATCAATATTTTTTCTGCATAGCATTTTGGACATTCCGTGTTTATTAATAGGGAAAAAAAATATTAATTTTAATTAAAATTACTATAACTATATTCAAATCATTTCAATTATATTTTAATTATTCAATAAATACGATTTTAGTTATTTCGAATTAATAGTGTGAACAATGAATTTAAATTCATTTCATACCATATTAAAATTATATTATCTACTATACAAAAGTGTTTTAACCACCTAACTTTATTCGGTCCAATGATATTGAGTTATTAAGTGTTTTTTGATGATTATTGTTGATTTATTTGTTTGGAAGGTCATTCAATTTAGTATAAATCATAATAAATTCAAATTATTTTATCACCTATCAACAATTTCAATATTTTTTGTATACGATATTTTAATTGATATTGTAAATTTAGAATATTTAATTTTTTTGTTTATTTTGTGTTAATTAATATAAGCAGTGGTGTACTGTAGCCGGCTCAGTAAGAATGAATTCAGTTAATAAATGAAAAATCAATTTTAATTTTACTGATTTTATCTGCCAAATGTACTTGAAAAATATTCCCAAATAGAAAAATCGATAAAATAATAAATCGCTGAAAAAACTACATATAAAGTTTTCGGCAATATTTCATAATTAAAATCGTGCACATCACATTTATTACAAACATTTCATCACTTTTTCCAAAAAGTCCAAATTTTATTTTCGGACGCACCTTTGGTTGGTTTGTTGGTTTTCAAGACGTTGGAATTTCAACGGAGGCCATGTAATTGTCCGTTGCACCTTCCAGTTGAAAACTGCATCTTTAATATATAAAATCACTTTCAAAAGTCTTCAAAGTTTTCTAGAAAGAAACTTCCAAATTTCCTAAATCTTTTATGTTGCACTGATATAAGAAATATTTTTTTGCTCCCCCTCCATACACCAATGTCATGTTGAAAATGGAGAGTAAGTTCTAATCTCATTGTAGGCTTCCTAAGAATCGCAAATCCCGCGACGACTCCCGTGTATATAATCTGGCCGTTATATAGTTTATTGTAATAATTATTTTGGACTTTTCATGGTTAGGAATCATCCAGCTCCAGGACGTTTTATTCAATACCAATTTTGAGTATGTTGAAATATTAGCCAAGGATTTGTCTTTCGCGTATTTCTTGCCGCGTGATTGGTAACATCGATCTTAACTTGGAAGATAGTGATGTATAAATCAATTCGAGAGTACTTTAATATAAAGACTTCTATGATTGAAATTATTAAAATATCTAAACTAAGAAATACAAACAAATATTAACCAGTCTAACTAAATATTATGAACCAGAAAAGGCAAACCTTACTTAATTTCTTGATGGTTAAATAAATTAAATTAGTCCAAATAAATTATCAATAAAGTTTAAATTAACTTTTCCAATTCAATTTTCAATTCAATTCAATACTTTTTATTGTCCATTCTACAAAAAAAAAAAAGAAGAAATTTACGATTACCTTTCAACTCAAAATTTTCATTTTGTAAAAGTTATAATAAACTTCAAACTATTAAATTCATTTTCATCATCAATAATATACAAACTCGTATCATAAAAATAAGAAAACTTTCTGTTTCAAAAAAAATTATACTTGAACCAAAGTTTTGAATTATATCCTCCCTCAGTAAATTATATAAAATATCTGTATATATTTAACAAAATATTTTACAAAATGAAGGTTTCTTTCTTACACATTTACAAACATTTTTTTTATAAGAGGTTTCGCTTTTAATCTGGATTCAAGAAACTATATATTACACGGCGTATATGTGTATTAAAAGTCTGGTAGGAAAACGTGACTTGAAAACTAAATAATAAAATTATTTAATCTTTCACAAAAATATATTTTTATTTTTTTATTTCTATTTCGATACATAATTTATTTTGTTTTTGAAGAAATTTACTAAATAATATTAAGATGACCTTTTTAACACTTCATTGGGTCTTTACAAAGTCATACTTGGATATATATCAGTGATGTATTAAGCTGAGATTGAGAAGAAATTACTAACCGTACGTATTTTTTATTAACATTTTTCACATTATACAATATAAAAATATTAAGTAATTCAAATGTCAATTTATCATTGGTTGGTTGGTTTTAAGGGATAGAGGGATAGGGATGGTTTTCCAACCACAAACTGAAGCCTTTATTACTATCCAGTTGATCAACTTTTATCCTAATTGTATCGTGTCGAACCATCCCAATTTTTTAATGAACTTAATATTAATATCGGTCTTATCCCGCCTGCTTCCTCCGAGTTATCCAGAATGATATTTTTAAAATTCATACTTTGTTGGACCGAGAGATAGTGGTACAGTAGATGCTCAGCAAACTCCTTCTCATCCTCTTTAAGTAGTGGTCAATATGAACCTTGCCGCATCCTTTCTGAAAATTACATATATCTCTTAGAAATTCCAGTGTATAACTTCAATGTCGATTTGTTCATTTTTAAACGATTTCGTACCTTTCTAGGATTCAGGATTACCCAGATCAGTTTTGTTTGTTGACAACCGTTCTGTGCCCACCTGATAGGCATAAATCGTTTAGCCTAAACACTTATTGATTCTCGGAATTTGATAAATTATTAAGGTATCATGCCAGTTCGTCAAACTTTTCATTTTTCCAATAAATAATTAATAAAATTAATTGAATCCTCGAAATATTACGCAATTTTGATTTGATTATCGTTCTGTGAACCATAATTTTTTTTAGCATTACATTCTGCATAATACTCTAATTTTATAGTTTGCACAGGAAAAGTTAGAAATATGATTTAGTTTTTATTTAGCTTTTAGTTTGAGTAATGTCCATACCACGTTCAAATAAACATATTTCTCAAAGATAAAATCAGGTACTAATTCAACAAGCTGGTCCAAATACATCACTGCTTACATAATTATATCTTAAATCTTATATGTTTTAGATATTTGTTTTTTAAATATTGAGTTTGTAAGTTATCAAAATAAAAAATTTAAACTTTTTGAACTTTTATTCACTGTACAAATATTGAATAAAGGAAATAAAATTTATTGACCTTTTTTGTGGGGGAAAGAAACTTTTTAGTTAATGGTAACTTTTTTATTAGGGAAGCAAAAATATTAAATATACAAAATATACAGATTATTTTAAGGTTTTTTATCAAGATATTGAAATTATTCTTATGATTTTCCAGACAAATTTAATAGATATATGAATAAAAATTTAAGGATCTATCTTCTGTACAGTGCAGGCTAATAAAGGATAAGTACATATAGGATTTATTTTTGTTAGATTTGTATATGGTATTAAAGATTTTTATATTTATGTAAATTTTATCTTCAATGATTTTTCTAATAAATTGAATTTCTTAGCACCAATTTCAATTTATATATTTTTTTTTTAGTTTTAGAATATATTTTCGTTTTTAAAATTGAATTCATTCACCTTATAATATCAAACTTATAATATTGATTAAAATACAATTTTTCCAATCTAAAGTTTAAATATAAAATTATATTCTGAAACAATTTATAGATGCAGAATTTCAAGCATGATTCAAACAATATTTTATAAATATTGTTCCTTTAATAAATTGTTGAACGTCATTATTATATGATACTGTGATTCATTAAGTCCACTGAATTTAACTCCATACCGATGCTGATGTCTCTCCAAATTGACTCAGCTTTAATTGAGTACCAGTAATACAAATTTTCAATACGTAATTGTTGTTCTAAAACTGCTACAAACAGCAATAAATGGCTCACTAGTAAAAGCCATTATCTTGTTACAATTAAATATTTCTTCACTATAAAGAAGCTTATGGTTCGGAATCCGTAAAAAATTACTAGATCCAACAAATTATGCAATAAAATGTTACGAAACCTCTCTGAGAAGGCCGAGTTTCGATTTCATGATTCATCTATTTATAAAGACATAATTATTTACATTCTTTCCCAGTAATATTTCTCACTTTCTATTGTGTTCCTTTTTTTAATTTTTATCATTTTACATGGAGCATAATTTTAATCGTAACAAAACCTTCAATTTTCTTTTAAATGTATGCTCATAAATCTTTTTATGGACATAGTGTATTTGCAAAAATATATTTTAAATGGATTCCCTGGCACACAAATTGGATAACTTTAAAATGATAAAAAAAAAAATTTAAGTTTTCTTTATTATATGAAGGCAATAAAAAACACTTTCAGAATCGTTGAAAATACTTTTTAAAAAAAAAAAGAGTTTTCTGTCTACATAGCTTTTTATCTCATATACCATAATTCTATTTTGTACATTGTTATATCTTTATATATTATTTATATTAAATATAAATATTTATATAGGCATTTACCTAGGTTTTGTTTGTATATGTGCTCATATAATTATACGTCTGGTTGGCACCATTTGCCACTAGAGAAAATCATGTGTAAATTTACACTTTTACCACTTGCCTAATCGTAATTTCATCACATTCTCAGTTAAATATTATATTTTTAAGTACATTTTAAAATAAAATTGTTGATATTATTTTAAACTTTTGATTTTACTCATAAATTAAATTTTGATATGTATAATTACATAAAAAATCTGTAATTTTAAATGAAATTCATAGTTAATGTGTAAAACGCACAGCATTACACATGGCATTGAAATGTCAAATTAATGCCAAAAAATAATTGAGACATTTAGAAATAATATAAAAGTAGTTAAAGCTGTGTCGTTTTGTTCTCGTTCGAGTATTTCCTGCATTATACCTTAGCAAAAAATGGTCAACCTTGAATCAGCGTTGAAACACGACTTTGACAAAAAATTGTATTTGCCACATTGATGAAAATCTAGAGTAGCTACTTCTTTTATATTAAGTAGTATAGCATTAATGCCTCAAGAATAAAACACATTGGAACATAATCATTCTGTGCAACCATATCTTTTGGAACATAACGTCCAAACCTCATTGGAAGATAACCTCCAACCTCATTTTAAACTCTCAAATTTCACAAAAATAAAGTAATGAAACCGCAACTTTGAAAAGTTCCATTCAACGCGCACAATTTAATTTCAAATCTAAGGTACACCGTCAAAGCTTGTTGGCACTCTGATGACACTGTGTTTCGTGTTTCCAGTTTAAATGTCAGCATATGCAAATAAAATAATAGCTAATAATGCATTACTGAAGCTTTTAGAGTTCATTACAATATTTAAATCTGGATAAGAAAGGAATTTGACAAAACGTATTTGAATTTTCCTTTAAACAAACCTTCAAATTTCTTTTTTTATATTTTCTATTTATATTGTATTTTATACAACATTAAACTATGAACACACTTAGTGTGAAACATATTATACATAAACATTAACACTTCCATTTATATACCAAAATTATAAATCTAACTTTTAAAATGGAATTTGCACCATCTACTTAATATTATACTGTTTCACAAATAAACAAAAAAAAAACTAAACGTTCTACAATAAGTTTTACAATAAAATGTTGAAGTTTTAGTTTTAGTTTTTTTTTTTTAGTTATCCTTGCATATATCGATATACAGATGTCCTTTATGTAAAATAATACAAATAAAAAATGTATAATTTAAAATATTTATAATATATTTCATTCAATCTGTAAGGAAATATATTACCATTTTACACAATTTCGGTTTTTGCTAAAATAGATAAAGAATAAAATTGAATATTATTTCTTATTTTCTTAAATCCTGAATAGCAAGAGTAGCTCAATTATTGAAGAATGAATAATTTATACTTATATACAGGGAGTTTAATTGAATTTGTAATAACTTTTTAGGCGTAACGCGTAGCTGCCATTAGAATGTTATGATAGCCATTTAGTTTAGACGGACGTAATTTAATGCGGTGATAACGCATTATCCTTAATTAAAACATTTTATCAAATAGAATTAATGAAGAAAAATAAAACTAGGTAAATTCTAATAACTATATGAAAATTATCATGAACGATTTCAAAAAGGATGTAAAGTTAGTAAAGTTATATGTACAATTATGTAAAGAAAGTTGATGATTTACATTTAGAGAAGAAAATGCTCTACTAATGTATAAAATAAATTCTCACATTTTGTAATTATTCTATAAATTGTATATCCTTTTCGACAATACATAAATCATTTAATTATTTATAAGTAAATCCTCAACATACTTTTAGGTTTCGCATTTATTCCGTAACATTGAACATTTTTGAAGAAATCATTCGCCGAAAAATTTTAAAATTTAGTTACATCACTTGACTTGGACCATTTAACTGCAACAGATTATTTTCCTTTGGAATTACAATATACAGCTTCGAAGCATGTAATATAGAGAAATATGATAAACAATTATGTCAGATGTAATTTTACATTCCCAAATACAATAAGTTGAATGAAATTTAAAAGTAATTATAAAACAGAAAAAAAGACGACAGAATTTCTTTTAAACCCCCTGTATAATGTGAAATTTGTAGTATACGTTAAAGATGGTTTACAGCCGGAAAGAAATTAAAAGCATTTGAAGTTTAAAACCACATTTATACTTATATCAAATGGATTTCATCTATCAAAAAACTTAGGTTTGCGTCTGATTTAAGTTTAAGAGGAAATTTATTTTTCATTTTTATTATATAGTATATTGACAGGTGTAAATGGACTGAATTTGTATTATTTTTTAAGTATATTTTTTAATGGAAATTTCAAAATGGAAATATTTGCATAAAAATAATAAAGATTTATTATTTAATATTCACTACTTTATTTCTATTTTCTTTCCGAAAATTTGTTTGAATATATTATTTTTAAATAATCTTTTGCATAGTGAACATGAGAATATAATTGTTTCTAAACACCTAAATATATGCAATTACTAGTTTTTACCAGTTAAACACGTTAAACTCTTTGATTTTGTTTAAACATTTAATTTGTTTCTAATTAATAAAGTTTTGTTTAAGAAAATTTAATTAAGTTTTTCTCTGAATCTGTACTGCATTTAAGGATATTTTACTCCATTTAATCGAATTTTCTGCATATTGAACAGAACAAAATTTAAAAAAATATAGTTCAATTATATTAAAAATAATTGTAGAGCATTTGAGTACCAGTACTGCCAATCACGTATAGTTTTTTGATAATCAATTTTTACTTAACTAATTGTAAGATTTTTTATTATTTATTTCTATTAAAATTTTTTTAAATTATTCTCGTATTAAATTTTCTACATAAAAATTTCATTTAAAATTATTTAATTTTAAAAGTTGTAAAGAAATTTCTTATAGGAAAATTAAATTATATAGTTTTTAATAATTTAAATTTTTGTTACTGAACTTTTCAATCGAATTTGCTGTTGTACCAGGACGTAATGTTAAACGAATATCTTATATATTTCAAAGGACATTGTGTATTTAAGCCTTCAATTAAACTATTGCAATTTTCGCAGGTCGTCGCACATCTTCATAGTTTTTTTTGTTATACTATCGAAAGAAATTTTCAATTTTTATTTTGTAATTTTCACTTGGACCAAAAAACCAATGTCGATGCGGATAATAAAAATTTATTGAGCAGTAAATTAAAATTTGTTTATGTAAATTTGCCTGAACTAAAAAAAAACATAGTGGGACCTCGTACTATATAGGAAAATGTTGTTTTTCGTTTATGATTCTTAACATATAAAAAGTAATTTATTTTTATGATACCATTAAAATCGGTTTATAAATTAGATTATTAATAAAAGAAATTAAAGAAGAATTTTCTATTGAAAATATGTTTAAGTCGCAGTATGAGATTCGGACTACTACTTTGTAATATCAGTTGCAATAATGAATATTGTCAGTGTCACAATAAAATAGTAATTTTTATATACAAAAAAATAAAGTGGAAATTGGTATTAATTTTTGGAGAGCATATAAGAAAATTTCATTATCACAATTGAAATATTCACAAGGGAAACTAAAATTTTTTTTTACCAAATTATATTTTTTTGGCAATGATATATTCGGTAAAGTAAAAAGTCAGTAGTTTATCGAAGTCATTTTATAAATTTCGTTTTAAATTTCCAATATTTTGTGTAATGTCAGCAATTATTTTCTTTTGTTAAATAAAATAATAATTTTATAATTTAAGTTTTGATCATTTTATCTTCCCATTTTCGTTTTTATAAATCACATTTTATTATTTATATAATTATTGCTATGATCGATAAAAAAAAATTTAAGTTTATAATTTAAAATATTAAATTTTAAATGTAAAAAAATTCTAAAAATAAATATCTTATTGTCATATTATCATTAAAAATTTCATATTTTCTGTATATAGATCGTAAAAGTTTATAATGGAAATTCGTAACCTTTTATGATTGGAAATTGACATCAGGAATCTGGTGCCAAAAAACCAATTTAGCTCTTTTAAAATTGCTAATTCTCGAAACTCACCATTAACGTTGACGTTAAAAATTGAAATAGTTATTCAAAAAAAATTAAAAATATTGCATACTTTTAGGATTTGAAAATATATGTTAAGGTAATAAATTATACCAATTAAATAATTTGTTATATTTTCAATATTTTTGTAGTTTATTATTCTAATTAGAGTTTGTTGTTTTAAGTCAATATGTCAGTTTGGATAATTTGAATGCGGTTTTGGATTAGTTACCAACAAAAATGAGCTATAGTTTAACATTGTCTCCATATTTATGAAAATAAATGAAACTCTTCACTTCTCTGTATTTAAGTCAATTGCTACATAGAAACTATATGGAAATATCCAGTAAAAAACAATGAATTTAATATTTATTTAATGAATTTCACACTTCGATTTTTCATTATCACTTAACTTATCAAAAATATAATTTTCCTGCAAATACATTACTCAATCCTCATCACTTAAAGAAATAAATAATTTTGTTAAGACATGATAACGTTAAAAAGAATTTACGTTTTTTTTTATATATTTTTACTTATTACATAAAATATAAACATAAAAGGACATTTTTTATCAATATTAAATTATTTATGGTGAGTCATTCCAAAAGTGTTTATTCCTTAAAAAAAGTTCCATTTATATTATACATCAAAACTGTATTGTATATATGATGAAAAATGGTATTGTCAATAATACATAAAAAATATTAATATCTTGGAAAAATTATGATTAAATAAATTTTCGTCAAGCGCAAGTGTTTTTCTTCCAATTTTTTACTTTCATCTTTAATAACTGTCACTTCAACTTTTTCAATGCATTTTTATATACTTTATAAAAATATTTTTATGGATAAAATTGTAAAAGACAACGAATTATTATTTATATAGTAAAGGACTTTAATATTTTGTTTTATCATTTTTATTTAATATCCATTTAATGTTTCATAAGTAATAACTCCCAGGTAAAGAGGACTTTCATATTTTATATTTTGTGTAGGTGACATGATTGAAAAATATCAACTTTGTCAGATTTATTGATGTGGATATCATCGTTGGTTCGAAAATATAATTGGCGCCAATCAATGAATAATGTAATGAAAAATAATTAAAAATCATAAAATGGTATAAATGGTATAAAAAAATGGAAAAATGTGAAAAAAATATTAAACTATCTTTAAATAATTATCATCACAAGTTTTTCCAATTCATGAAAAACATTATTTTATTATTTTCTTTTTCAGTAGAAAAGTTAATTTTAGTTTTTAAATAATGCATTTTATTATCAAAAATAATTATTTCAATGAATTTATTTCAAAATGATTTGTACAATATTTGTTTTTATTGCAATTGCACAATTCGAAAAACAAAAAATAAATAAAAAATGTTCCTCCACAAAATTAAATACCAAAATAAATCTTAAACTTGTTCTACTTAAAAATTTTAACGAAGCCATTATAAAATGTTAAAAATAATTATATATAAAGAAAAACTTATCTATAAAAAAAAAATTAAGTCTAAAAAAAAAACTATTATCATTTTCATTTTCCTTTATATAAAATAACACAATCCTTTTTATAAAGAAAATTTACGGACAATAAATTTAATGTTAGTTACATAAGATACTTGCAAAACATTAAAAAAAAAAAAAATTTTTTAATGTTATACTAACACGTAAAAGCATTTCAAAATATTTTATTGTATTTTTTTTTTCCTACTATACATTCATAAAAAATACAGTACGAAGAAGGATACTAAAATAAATGCAATTAAGGCTACCCACTTCCTTCCTTTTCTGTGTTTAATTATTATATTATTATGATGAGTTTCAGGACGAATAATATTTTTTTTTTTTTTGAATGCCATTATATTGTATTGCATCCTTTTAAAAACAACTTTTCCCCTCTTCTTCCTTTCCAACATAATTTCCGTTTTAAACAAAATCTGATTGTATCTTTCGAATCGGAAAAAAAAAAAAAAAAAAAAAACATAGAAACTAACTACATAATTTTTTATCATCTGTGTGTTTTGTTGCCAAAAAAAAAAAACAAAAAAAAAACGGAATTTTAAGGACTACAAGCATTTTTTAACCAATGTAATATTTAAACATATTTCTTTAAAGAAATTTCAAACCATCCACAACATAATCATATGATTATGAATTCCACCAAATAAAAACAAAATTTTATTTTGGAATTTAATAATTGAATGAATGGGAATTAATTATGTAGGTAGATGAACAACATTAAAACGACAGCAAGTTAAGCAGACTTTCTACTAAACTGTGGTTAAGTTTCGTAAAAATAAAATATATTCATGAAGAGTAAAGAAATTTTTTTCAGTAAATATGAATACAAAAATTTGTCCAGTATAGAAACTATTCAAGACGTTTTTTCTAGTATAAATTTGAATGACAGAAGATGGAAACAGAGCTTCAGTTCGATCCAGAGCTAATTGGATAATCGTAAGAAATTAATTGATAATATTTGTGAGTATAAAATCATTACAAACTGATGGAACATTGTGAAGAAATGCAAAGTCTCAAAGAACTGTTGCCTCATTTGATGATGATGAAGAAATATGAATACATTTATCCAATTTCTGATATATCTATATTGACACTACCTTTACGCTATAGTGTTCAGACGTACGGTTTACGCTATAATTAACAGGCGTATGGTTTTTTTTTTCAAATTTTCCGGCAAATATTCTAAAAAATGGGCTTATTATATTAAAACTAGTTTTACTATTTATTCACCGAACAAACTCGGTTAATAACCGAAGATATTTGTAATCAATTTTATTAATATTTTTGTGATGATTCATCTATAATTTGACCGTGTCAACCTAATTAGGTCCATACAGATCTAATTAGGTGAAAAGTAAGTTACAAATCAAGGATTAAATTCTCATAACTAGTAAAATTTAGTTAAAACAGACTTATCTAAGTCTCATAACTAGTAAATTATTGATTGGTTGGTTGGTTTTAAAGAATATAGTTAGGGGGATACTGGATACACTGAACCCGTATTAAAAGTATCGTTTTAGTTTCCAGTCGACCAACTTGTTAATCATTGCAGCGTGTCAAACCGCTCTACTTTCTTAATGAAATTAATCACTTTTCACAAACTTTATCTCGCTTGTTTCTTGTCCCGTAACCCATAGCAACTCCTGTTCTTGTCCCGTAACCCGTAGTAACTCCAGTAAATAGTCTGGATGTGCCTTGATTTTTAAAAACATTCTTGTTATTTCTAGGATTTGGGGTTCCCTGAACAGTTCTTTTATAATTGCATTTATATACTAATCCGTTCTATAATAATTCTTTAATCCGTTTTATAAAATAATCTTATTTACTGGAAAAAAAAACCTTACTTTAATAATTTGCCGCAATTTATTTTCATTTTTTTTAACAGTTTTAATGTATATACAATTCCAACCTTAATAAATACTCATAGTTTCAATTTGAAGTTATATTTTTAGATTGATTGTGCAATCATTTAAAATCATAAAAATTCAAACGCATAAAAACATTGGAATTTCATCGTTTATATTTTATTTTATCATCTTTATCCTCTGATACTTTTATTTATATCCTTTAAGGACGACTTATTCACATATACAACCTTAAGAACGATATGTATACAATACATAAACATCTCAACAAAAATATAATAAGGATTCGATATTTTTAGAGACAGTTTTTGAAGTTCAGTCGAAATGACGTCAATTTTTTTTAATGATATTTTTTACCTTTAATTTTATCCGCATAATATCAACAACACAATAATTTATAGTAGCAGCTGCTATCTTTTTAGCTCGTGCCATCAATTTTCTTGATGGTCGTCGATGCTGGTGATGGTATTAGTGGCGTTTAATATTTTGTTGTTAATTTTGTGGGACAATTTCATTTATTTTTTTTGTAGTATATTTTTTATACATAAATTTTGGTCATGTTCTTTAATAAATATTGAAATATTGAAATATGACCGACCAGAAAAGGTTAAGATGATTTTGTTTGCAATGAACGTAAATTCGTAATAAAAATATTGATTTTCTGATAAATGTTGATTATTACGTAATTTATTTTCAATTTGTTTTAAGCATTTATCAAATTACCAATTATGAAAATGGTATTAAAATTTAACGTTCATTCATTATAAATTTTAAGTATATGGAAAAAATATTCTTTTTACTAATTAAATTAATTAATTTTAACTTTTGGTAATTTATAATTACATGAAATTTTAATTTAATGACTTCTATAATATTCATTTTTCTGAAATTTAATTATTTATAATTATATATAAAAAAAATTAAGAAATTTAATATATTTTTGTCATTTGCAGACCTACTTTTTCCAGTTAAATATTCAAATTTTCGTTTTTGGAATCAGCTGTTGTCCATTAAATATTGAAAACTTGTTTAAAATTTCATTTCTTTATAATATATATGGAAATTAAAAAATATTGTCAAACTTTTTTAAATAATTTAAAAGGCAGCCGACCATGCGCCCTTCTTCCTTTTCCACAAAGTAAAGAAATTTCATTAAAATTTTTCCCCTAATTTTTTTTTTACATTTATAAACGTGCCGATAGTAAGAATTTAAGTTTTTACTATTCTTTCATTTATAAAAGTATACAAGTTTATGATACGCCAACGTATTTTTCTATAATACGTAATTATTATTAAAAATTACCCCCTAAAATTTTAATACATAATTATAGAAAATTTTAAAGGAATCAAGAGGGTAAAATATTCTGTAATTTTGTAAGTCTGGTATTTACAGCCAGTTTCATATTTACAAATAAAAATTTAATACAATTTGAATAAAAATAATTTTACTTTACCATAAAGGTTTAAAATTATTTTACTGAAAAAGTCAAAAATTTAACAGTGTTGTGACGTCATGCAATATGAGTAAAAAAAAATTTTAGTTAGACAAATATATTGAGAAAATTTTCCATTAATTGTGAATTTAGGATTTAGCTATGAAAAAGGATGGGAATATAGAATTGGTTGACAGGGAACGTTTCACATTCCTTTCAAACTCGTTCAAATTGTTATTGAAAGGGAACATAATTTTTTTGGTTTCAGCAATAAACGATTTTTTTGGTTTGAGCTATTCAAATTTAAAGTTTGTCTGATTTTTAAAATATTGAATTCAAACCGGCGGGCCATGTTGGTTTCTATCTTCATTGTTGGGTTCAAGTAAATATTTGTTTTAAAGTTTCGTAAAATACATTTAATATCCTCGGTGCACTTTTCCAACAAATATCTGTAAAATTGGTTAATTTCTATTCAATATTTTACTATTTTTAGAATCAATTTTTCTAAAATATATTATTAAATTTTTTAATACAATCTTTCTTTAACATTTCAAAAGTTTCTTTATAAAGGGTGCCCTACATCACAACACTAGATCTCATTATATTAAACTTTAAGGTATCACACAAATACAACAAATTTTAACGGCCAAAACAAATTTTTTTTATTATGTTGTCATTACATTTAATAATTCAGTATTTAAAAAAAAAAATTTATGCTGGTTGTAAATGAGTTTTATCGTCTCGTTTTCATATATATTTACATTATAATATACCAAAACAACACAAAAAAAAAATAATATATTTTATTATTATTATTTTAACAAACGGCTGCTTCTTACACTTTAATACAAAATTTCCACCCTAATAATATTTTTATTTGTAAATACATGGAGAGAATAGGTTGGCACAAACCATCAGTGCATGAGCAGATGTTAAATATAAAACTAGCAACAAAAAAAGGTACTTCTTTTCCGACCCCCGGCATAAGGTATTTTATAGTTCGCGTGCGCAGTTTATTCGGAGATCTCAAACTGAACGTTTCATTATATTCTTATATTTAAAATATTTATTTTATAATTATTTATCCTCTTAATTCTTAAGATAATGATTGAAAAGTTTAAAAGTTTAATATAATTATATAATTTTGTTTGTAACTAGAATTCAAAATAAAAATAAATAATATAATTAATTTCAACAATTTATATAAATAATTCTTAATCTTAAGTAAATCATCATAAAATTATGTCTCGTCATAATTATACAAATCCAGCATTTTGTCAAAAAAGTGAATTTTATCAAACATCAACACCAACACAAACCGCATTAAACCATCACCAACAACAACAACAAAAACAGCTATGCTTCGATACATCTTCAGTTTCCATAAATGGATTAGGAAATGAAGGTGTAGGAGTACGACGTATCCAACGAAGTGTATCGACGCGTTCATTTAGAACCAACAATAATAATAATAATAAAATTCAAAGAGGTAATGTACTAAATCGAAGTCAACATTATATAGAAGAAAATAAAAAATTACCAATACCAGGTCCAAAACCATATCTAAATAATACAATTGGATCTTTTGAACCAATAATACCAACAACTGTAACATCTTCGTTAGCACAACGTTCCGGTAGTGGACGATATGCTCTAGTACCAGTTGAAGAATTATCAAATGTTAATAAAAATGGTAGTCGTTATGCTATAATACCTGGACCAACAAATGAAAATAATTTAAATAATTCGACACAAAATACGACGACAAACAATAATAATATTTCAATACAAAGAAAACCAATCCAAAGATATACAAAAAGTCAAGATAATATTGATCGTTATTCACATATACCAGTTAAAGAAGAAGAACCATCATCATCATCATATCATGATGAAATTAATGATACATTTACTAGTTTACCACCAATATTAAATAATAATCAAGATCAACCGAAATTAAAAGCTGCATTTTCAAGTGATTTTGGTAGTAATTCATTTGTTTTAGTTGATCAGAAAAATAATCAACGTTATGCTGTTGTACCAACAGCTGATGATGAAGATATTGTTGATGATAATCATGAAATAATACAAATGTTAAATGGTCGGGCACATCGTTATGCAGTTATACCAACAGAAGATGAAGAAGATCCAGATGAAGAAGAGGAAACATGTTTAAGTACATCTGATTTGAATCAAAGTTATTCAATTATACAGGATATAAATCGTCAGCAACCATTGCATTCTTCAACGCCACAGAAAAATTTAGTTAAAATACACCAACAGCAACACCAGCCACAACAGTTACAAATTCAGCAACAAAATCAATCGTATCCATGTACACCAATAAAAAATCCAGCTGCAACAAGAAAATTACATGAACTACTTTCAACGCCAAGAAAAATGCCTACAAATCAGCGTAATTCAAGAACTCCAACTAGAACTAGTAAATTGGGTACGCCAAGACATTATAAAAGTCAACAGCAAATTTATGTCAGCCAACAGTCTATACGACAAGAATTAAGTCCACAACGATTACAATATGAATCAACAAAACAATCTGCTGCTAATGCTGCATATCTTGAGGCAAGAACAACAGCGGTTATAACACCGCGAGTTGCTAATCAATTAGAGAATGGTGATTGTAGTTACAGTAAATCGTGGAATGGTGATGAATCGTATCCACAGAAAGTTGCAAATGCTACAGCTACACTAGGTGTAATATCATTGATGCTAATTCTAGGCAGTTTAATGAATAGTGGACTATGTCTTTATTTGATTGCATATGTAAGTATTGTCAACAAATATTTTCATAAATTATTTTTTTGCTTAGAATACTGGACCATTAAATAAAACAATTTTTATATAGTGTCAAAGTTTTATTTGTATTTGCAGACTTTATCAACTTTTTCAATACTCTGTAATTAATTGTTAAAAAAGTTTGATAATACAAATGAAATGTCGGCAGTAGATAGATAATAAAGTGTTTTATTTGGTGTTCCAAATCTACTGAATAAAAACTAAAGAACTATAAAGATTATAGGGACGCAATAGTAGAGTTAATTTTTTTTTAATTTTACAGGCTGGCCGATCATTTTATTTAGAATTTGGTTTAGCATCAGCATTTGCTGGTGTTGGTTTAGGTATACTTGGATTTCGATCACGTCATTGTGAATGGTTACCAAATCGTAGTTATATATCAGGTTATATACTTGTAACAGTATTTTGTTTACTTAAATGTTGTGGCCTATTAGTTTTATTAGCATTAAATCCATATCCTGGTATGCCATTACATGATGTAACAACTGGTATAATTCTTGGATTATCAACATTTACAATATTCTTTATTGGACTTGGTGTGTTAGGATCACGTTGGTGTTATAGACCACCACAAGACAATCGTATTAATGTATATTAAAAATAAATAATATTAAAACTTAAAAATAATATACTAAAATTTTGTTAAGGTTGTAATTTATTTTTATAATTGTTAGTAAAAATTATTTAATTGTTTGAATTTTTATAGATTTTAAGAAAAAAAAAAGTTGTAATACTGAAAAGAAACGTTTAAATAATAAAGAGAAATAAAAATAAATGAAAAATATTATTGAATTTAAAAAAATATAAGCTTTATAAAAGTTTAAAAACAAATTTCATAACATTTTCCGGTTTGAATATTAACTAAAAAGGAAATTCTAGACACAATTAAAAATAGCTTTGAACTTAAAATACAGTAGACTCTCGAATATTATAAATTATAATATACCACAAATTAGCAGCCGTTTATGTAACTACATTTTTATGGTAAACTAATCTATATTTTCGATTTAAAAGCATATTCTCCCTTGAAAAATAGGGTCAGAAAAAAAGACCGAAAGATCATATATAAAGGACAATTGTCATAAATGCTTCATAAACTGCAAAAACAATATAATTCTTATAATCACTGACTAAATGAGTGATAAAGGATACTCCACTTTGGCGATTATGTTATTAAATATAATTTTAATTATGTTTTTAAATGAAATTCCCAGTTCATCTTACAAACACTTGCTACAATATTTCCACCATTATTCACACTAAATATTTAAATAAAAATTCATTAAAATTTTTAGAATGATTTTCTTTATTTTTATAACAAAAACTAATTTATTACATAATACCAAAAATTATATTTTATGCTTATTTTTTATTTCGTTTTTTTTTTTTTTTTAATAATAAAACCTCATAATTTCAAAATTTACCCACATAAATCATATTAATAATAAAACAAAAAACTTGAAAATATATTTTATAAATGTCGTATTTAAAATAATATCTTATAAATAATTCTTTATTTTGGAATATTCTTTCGAATTTTTTATTTATTTTGTTTAAATAAATAAAAATAAAATTGTTTTTTTAAACACATATAATTAAAAACAAATTATTTGTTGAATATTTTTAAGAGGTTAAACCGTTTACAATCTACATAGCCAGTTTCTTAATCAATTTTCTACAAATTTCATATATTATATAGAAATTTATTTGCTTTTCTTAATTTAATTTTTAAATTTATTTTTCTATAATAATTATATAATATTTATTTATTTATTTTTGCAAATCACCCAATATACCTTGTAAAAGAAAAAAAAATATGTAAAATAAAGAAATTCTATTAAGAAAATAATTAATAAATATATTTTTACAAGTAGTTACACTTTAATTATGTAATATTTTCATTTAAAACAAAAAATAGAGAGAAAATCACAATTACGGTACAAAATCTTGTTTGTTGTACTTAAATTAAATTGTTTTAAAAATAAATTATTTTCATAAGAAATGAATTTGTTCTTTATATACTTGTACTATATACAAATTTTGATAATGTTTGAAAATAATTAAAAAACAAAAGGCCATAAAAATCACGTTTTACAAACTTAAATCAACTAAGTAGTTTAATTTACTTTCTTCGTTGCAAAGTTTGTCTTAAACGTTGTGCCAAAAATGGCGCCAGTATTAAAAAAACAAACCATGTTGGTGAAATATCTACAAATGGCCACCAATGTGGATAACGACGATGTTGTCTCAACTAAAAAAAAATATAATTAATTTCTTTAAATTTAATTATTTATTTTACAAAAAAAAAAAAAAACATTTACTTTTTGATTAGCTTGTAAATTTCTTAATTCGGTAACATGTCGTTCCAAAATACTTATTCTTTGATTAACACTGTTAATATCATTATTCATACGTTGAACAATTGCTAAAATTTGTTGCAATACTGCATTATTACCACAACTATTATCAACTTCATTAAGATGCTATAAATTATATAAGAAATATATAAAATATAAATTAATTTACAATAAAAATTTTTTGAACAAATCATTTTCATCTTACGTATTTCATTTGTTGATTTAATCTAACTGTAGATGTTATAGGTGCATCTAAACTATCCTATAAACATGAAATTTTGTATGAACATTACAAATATTGACATCGTGCAATACAAACAAATAAAACATTTAAATGAATTTCGAATATATTACAAAATAATAATAAATAAATTAATATTTACCTCAACAGTATCGATATATTCATCATCTGAATGTTCTACAATATGTCCATTACCATTACGATTTAAATAATTATCATTATGATCATCATCATAACCATTTGATAAACCATTTTGTGGTGAACTACCATGTTGTGGACTATTACCACGTGATGCAAATGGTGAATTTGGATGTGATTTAGCTTTTTTCATAATTTCTGGTGCAACAGTTTCTAAATCATCAAAATTAATATTATCCAATTCATTTATACTACCAACAAAATTTGCAACATTTTCTGTATATGACATTGTTTCAATAATTTTTTTTAATTCATCTACATACAATTGCATTGCACGTTCTTTAGACATTTCACCTAAAGCATTATAAGCATCCCATTTTGCACTAAAATTATAAAAAATAAATAAATTAGAAGTGTTTTTTTTATTTAATTATATAAAATTACCGTCCAACAACATCCCAAAATGCTGGTTTTTTTTGTTTACATGGACCCAAAGTAGCTTGTTTAAAATATGAATAAAATGTAAGTAACATTGCACTGCTTGGTTGATAAGAGCCTAAGAGAAAAGTTATTTATTCAAATAATATATTAGAATTTTTATCGTTTTTAACAATTTAATGTTAAAATTTTTATTGAAATTATATAAAATTAAAAATTTTAATAAATAATTTATTATAGTTATTAAAGTTGAATTTTGTAAACAATATTTATATAAATCAAAACATTTGTTAATCAAACAAATTTTTATTTTAAAAATTATAAATTCCCCGAATTATAAAAAATATGTTTATATAATTGATTTCGAAATAATTTTTCAGCACATTTTTGTTTATAAACACAATAAATTTTTACGGTTTATTCGATTCTCATCCGGGTAGTTTAAAAGCATAATTTTTGAGTCGTAAGTAAAATCTTTTTACTGGTATCAATTTGATTACAGAAAATAGCTCGTAAAAATGTCACAAATGCAATTAAAAGTTTGTAAGTAAATATTTTTAAAATATAATTCTACTTGATATAATTTCAGATCGTAATTTCCAACAATAAATTAGAGTTTTTTTGAAATTTCAAATTTTAAGTTCATAATTCGGTTAACAGTCAATTCTTAGTCCTAAACAAATAATTGTATGTAGCTTGATTTATGTTGTCGATATATTTAATTACGAATTTATTATTATAATATTTAATATTTATTTATAGTAAGCACAACACTAAAATTACTAAGAAAGGTTTCCCAATAAAATAATTAAAAAATCCGTACACTAAAAATTGAATAAGTACAACATACTTACATTTTTATTTCAATAAATTAAAAGTATATACAAATGTGGAGAACAAACTTAAATAAAAACTTTTTCCGACATTTTCAAAATTAAAAACTTTCTGCTGTTTTTACAGAATTTAGGAAAATACTTGGTGATTCTTGCCAAAGACTTCTGGTAAAAGCGGAAATATCATTTTTCTATGTAACCAATACTATTTTATACATAATTCAGATTGTGGGAGTTATTTTATTCTTTTGTATAAATGGAAAAGTAAAAAACAAAATTTTAATTTTAATTAAAAAAAAATTATTGTTGGCAAAAGAGTTAAAATAATGTTACACGTAACATAGAAATATTGAATAGAAGAAAAGTATATAATAATAAATACAAACAAAATATTGTTTTATTTTTATATTTCTTTAACCTCGACCATTATGATAATTATTAATTAAAATAATTTGCAGCAATTAAATCAACTTTAACCCGTAAAAATATGAAAATAAAAAATATTCTTGATTGCTATTGACAAGAATATGATTTATATTAATACATTTATAAATTTAATGATTTTATAATGTTTACTTATTGAATCGCTATGTAAATAAACTTTAATAAGAATTTTTAATTTGTTTATATTTGAATATATACGATTTTAAGATTTTTTTAATAAATTATTTTATAAACTCAATTTAGATTATTAACAATAACTAGCGTTTTTTAATTTTTATCTTTAAATATTAAGGAGAGTTAAATGTGTCATACGCTTAGTCAAGAATTATCTTTAAAATTAAAATTAACAACTAAAAATTTATTACTTGGTGTAATTTTTTTTTTTTAAAGTTTAGTGACCTTAAAATAAGTATGTAAATATTTAAAATTGCAATATTTAATTTAAATTTTGTTGTATAGAAACAATCATTGGAAAGAAGAGTTGCAAAAAATAATATTGTTACTTATATATACATAAATATAATATTTTAGTCAAACGTTTTTTGTACCTTCCCCCCTAATATTACCATTTTTTCCAAAAATTACCATTGTATATTTATATATATAATTTAATTTGCTAATTATTACCATTTTCTTTTATACTAATTTCGTTAAATCGTCGAACCGTAATTAAAAAGTTTTAAAACATTAAATTCAAGAAATATTGCACAATGATTTGCGTATTTTAACATAATAAATATATAATAATATATTTTTTGGGTCAATAAATATGATAATAAAAACTAAATTAAAGAATCGAGCTTGAGCTTTAATCATTATCTTAAAGATTATTATTTATTACAAAAAAATCAGTAGGTTTTTTTTTTAAATGTATTTTCATAAAACCTTGAAAAATCAAGTTAAGAAATTTTATACATAATCTTAAAATACATTACCATTTTTAGGGAGCCCTTTGATAACATTTACAGCAGCATTAAATTTTTCTTCTATTGAAGCCATTTTTTATATACGATTTTTTTTTTAATAACAAAATCACAAATTATTTTCTTATTGGAAATTTTAAATTACAATTAAAAAACAATCCGAAAATAGTTATTTAAATAAATTTATACGAAAATTAATAATTCATAAATAATATTGGTTCTTTAATTTCGAAATTGAACTTTGAACATAATTAATTAATTTCTTTTTCTTTTATATTGAAACAAAAGTAAAAATTAATTTACGATAATTTACTTCGCAGTTGATTAAAAGTTTTTTTTTTATATATTCTTCTATTTGATGTTAACTAATACTAGAAATTTTATAATATTTATAATTTAATTTACTTTCCATTTACGAACTAGTAAGAACAACTTTTACTTGAAATAACAACAAATTATACAAAAATAAAAACCTTCAAATTTTTAATTAAAATAAAATATACAAAATCTCCCCTTTGTGAAGATAACAATAAATATATCTGTCATCCTCCTATACATAAATGTAGTTTATGTTTGTCGCGCACCAGTAATATATGTGGTGGGTGCTGTTGCGCGACGTATATAAAAACTACAAAAACTAATCAACAAATATCGAAATTAATGGTGAATTCGTTTCTAGAAAAAATGTTGCCTACGTCAAAAAATATTGAATTGAAAATAATTTTGTGTCCGTTTCTTAAAATTTATACCTGCAAATGCAACATTTTGGACGATGCAGAATTATTACTTATCACAATATGGCAAAAAAATGTAATAAAAATATCAATTTGACATTGGCAAGTAAACAAAAAGAAATAGGAAAATAATAAAGTTGTGCGAATTGTAGGCAAAACTGCAAAAAACATTTTAAAATGCAGTATTTTCGATTTCCATTAACTTTAAATTAACCATAATAATTCACCGCGATAAATATGAATAAGTTAAGAGTTGCAAGCAATTTTAAATTCGAATAAATATTTAAAATATTTAATCTAAAAAAGTGCAATTTAATGCGTTTTATATAGAACAATAGAAATTAGAAATAGTAATACAATAAAAAAAAGTTCGCTATAGCGTTATGACAGTTGCTTTTTTTCAAGCTAGTTTACAGACTTTATATGAACTTAGAAAGAGAGAAAAAAAAATCATAGAAAAATTACACTAGAGTGAGTGATGCACTATAGAGCTCTTTATCAAAGCTTTATCGTAAATAGAAGCTACAAATTTGTTGCCAACTATGGATTTACCGTAAATTGAACGCGACAAAAAAGAAAAATAATCCAATTATATTCTTTTTAGCCTGTAGAAACTTTTTTTTTGACATTTCAGAAAATTATCACAAATTTTTGAAGGAATTCAAAAAATATAATTAAAAATAAATAATTTTTGAAATGTTAAACCTAAGTTTTTCTTTTTTTTTTTTTAATTCGTTCAAAAATTTATATTTATATTTATCAAATATATAAAAAAAAATATATATATTTTTTATATATATATTTTATTATTCAAAATTATACTATCTCTGTCTTGCAAAATCTATCTATCTCTTTTATTCCCGGCTAGGATTTATCGTAAAAAACTAGCCTGAAAAAAAGTAACTGTCATAACGCTATAAACACGATTTAAAAGCGGCACGGTTACAAACTGATTTATTCCGAAAATAGAATAATACGTATTTTTGTGAATGTGTATTTGAAAAAACGGTTCAGAAGCGGTTCTTTTTGGGTTCGTAAAAAGCGAAATATCATGCTATCAGATGAATTAATCTATACCCTCAGAACAGATTACTATTTTATCTTTAAGCAATTCATATAATTTTCTAAAATGATTTAATCAGATGGCAAAAAGCTACATTTACAGTTTGCTGGATTTTAACTAAAAGGTATTTTCAAGTAAAAGGAACTTTTTTAAATATCGTTGAATTTTCATGTTGATGATAATTATCCCTGACAAATTTTAAGTTACTCTGTTTTTTTCTAATATATTTTTTATAAAAATGTTAAACATTGCGTTACTGTTATAGATGAGAGGATGAGACGCCAATGGTATTGAAACCAAAAAGTGTTTGAATTTGAAGTCATCGAAAGTCATACATTGACATTTTTTGTTTTCTAAACGAAAAATCATACATATATGTCAGATAAGTCAAAGTAGTATCGAATTTATTTTGTTTATTTCAAATATGTTATCGTTATGCTAACACTCACGATGTGGCGTTAACTACGGCGAATATCTAACATGACATTTCACCGATTTCACCCTAAATTTTTGTTTATCAACATTAAAATAATAAAAATCTAATTAAATTAATAAATAATAAAATAGAAATTATCTAAATATATTAAATGGCAGGTTTCATAGCTGTACATACAGGTATATAGTTAAGCAGTATATAAACTGAACTATAAATTCAAGAAATTTGGTTATTTTAGGGGCTGGAAACTGTTTAGATGAATCTAAATATCAACGAGTCATTAAAGAAGCCTGCCTAAGAGGTTGTGATATTTTTCGAAATGGAGGTACATCACTTGATGCTTGTGAAGCTGCCATAATTCGTTTAGAAAATTCTTCAAATACTAATGCTGGTTTTGGTTCAAATTTAACATGGGATGGTAATGTTGAATGTGAAGCATCTATAATGGATGGATCCACATTATTATTTGGTTCTTGTACAAATGTTGCTACCGTTAAAAACCCCATAAATTTAGCTAGAATAATATGTGAACGACAATCAAGAATGCTTGCACTGGAACGTATACCACCAATGTCATTAGCTGGTAGTGGTGCTACAAAATATGCCAAAGAAGTTGGTTGTACAATATTAGAAGAGAATGGTTTAATATCATCAAAAGCTCAAAGATGCCATGATCATTACAAAGAGAAAGTAGCACGATTTGAAGATTTAAATCAAGTACAAATAAATCCATTAGATACGGTTGGTGCAATATGTGTTGATGGTAATGGAAATTGTGCAGCTGGTTGTAGTTCTGGTGGTTTAATATTAAAAATATCTGGTCGGATAGGTCAGGCATCAACATATGGTGCTGGGTGCTGGGCACAAGATACACCAGACGTATCAGTAGCAACATGTACAACTGGTAATGGCGAATATCTAATGAAAACATTTTTAGCTAAAGAAGTTTCGTCTGATTTATTAACAAGTGATTGTCCCGCAACTTCATTACATCAAACATTTAAAGATAAATTCTTAAATTCTCCATTTGTGCCAAAAGACAAAGAATTATATGGTGGTGCTTTATCATTAGTTTACTATCCAAAATCAAATAATGGTGAACTTTTATGGAGTCATTCAACAAAATCACTTTGTATTGGATATATGTCTACATTTCAAAAAGCACCAAAGGCATAAATTATATTTTGTAATAATTAAACAACAAAAAAAAATTATTTAATTTTATTTTTAGTTTGTTAATTCATCACTACCAACATATAGTAAACCTGGTGAATCAATTGTTGTAAACGGACAACATTTTAAATTACCAATTTAAATTTTATAATAAAATTATAAATTTAATTATAAGTAAAGCATTTAATGAGCAATTATGAAAGAAGTAACAATTATAAATATTTTTAAATACTAATTAAGCGCGAATCTCGAAAGTTACCAATTTTAATATATAAGTTCAAATTTGAAATGTATTAATTTTTCTTTTTAATAAATTAACGTTTAAGTATTTTAATTTTTATTGTTCGTAATTATATTATTTTTTTATAAGATAATAAATTTTTCGCTTTTACACATTCGAAAGCTTTTTTATTTGAAACTTTAGAAAGTCATAAAATAGCTATTTTTAAATGTGATAAAATTGCAGTAATTCCATCAATAATTTTAACGATAAGTATGAAGAAATAAACTATGACGAGGTATGAAAATTAAATACTTAGGAATTTTCATGAATAATATATTTATATGAAAAATATTTCCGCAACTAATAAATTAATTCAGTTTTTTTATTTCTTCAATAATTGAAGAGTAAAATTAGCTTGGCTCCAATTTTTAAGATTCAACATTATACAGTTTTTCTTGAAAAAAACAAATATAAATATATATTTAAAATTGCAGTTGATCAGCTTTTCCATCGAGCCCTTTTTTATAGGTCCTAATTTCTGTTGTTAATTTAGAAACCATAGATTTTCTTTAATACTGAATATGATTTTAATATAGTTTGATGAATATTACTCTAAAGTCTAAAATATCAAACAATTATTGAAAATAAAAAACAATTGAAATTTATTTTTTATCAATTTTTTTTAATGGAATCTTATTTTAAAATGCAAAATTAATTAAATGTTTTACAAAGTTTATTTTGTAGCAAAATTGTAAAAAAAAAATGCAATTACAAAACTTTTTATAAAATTTTAACGTTTTTCTCATGATATAAATCTTTTTTTTTTTTAATGTATAAAATGTACAATCTATTCTATATACTAAAATAAAAAAATACTTTTTTTCTTTTTATAGAAGCAACAAATCTATAGTAATTATAGGCAGAGTATAATGAAGATTGTGTAAAAAAATGAGTTAATGGAAGATATATATTGAAATTTTAGGAACATTTTAGTATAAAAATGGAATATATTTATAATTTATATAAAAATTCATATTATAATATAATAATTGTTGTAAAGAGATAAAAGATGTAAAAAATTTGTTAATATTAAATAAATACTTTACGATTCTTTTTTTAAAAAATACAATAATACATGTAATTTTTTGTTTTCAATAAATTAATATAAAATCCTCAAATTATCATCACACACAACCATATTCATACCAAATACTACTAGCTTTATCATCTGGACGTTTTTTTGGTGTTGATTTATCATCTGATAAATTTCCACTACCAGGTATTTTACCACTTGTTGAACTAGATGCAATTGGTTCATTTGTATTACCAATTATATCTGAATTACCAACCATTGTATTATTAATTCGATTATACATTACAAATGTCGATGGACCACCACTATTATCAACATTTTTATTAGTTGGTGTTTGTGGTTCTGGTGTACTTCTTGATGTTTCTGGAATTTTTTGATTTTCATCTATTAAATAAACAGTACGACGACTTCCAGCTGTACCTAATGTTAAACTACTACCGGTAACATCAGGTGCTTCTAACCTGCTTAAAATATTAAAATTATAAAATTCAATTAATTGTTAATTATATAATTTTTTATCAATTACTTTTGAAATAAAAAAAAAAGCAATATAATATAAATAGAAGCAAATTAAATATGTAATAATAAGCTAAATTTGTGCAAAAAAAAAATATATATAAATCAAATTCTAAATTTTTTGTGTATATTTTTTGTCATTACCCGTGCACGCTATTTCTACGTGAATTACTTAAATCACTCCGTTTTTGTGACTGCAAACTACTTCTCATTCCACCACGTAAAAGTGAATTATCCATATTCTCATGTGAAATTCTAATAATCAAAAAAATTAAAATAAAAACAAAATAGAAAAAACAACACACAAAAACCACCCACAACCATCATTAAATTATTATAAAATCAAATTTCTAAAAATATTAAAAAGTGAAGTGTTCATAAAATTTGTGTGTGTGTGTGTGTGTAATATATTTAATATATAGTTACCGTTGTAAACTTTGACGCATTGGAGCGTTTCGAATTAAATTTGTATCTGAAGCAATTGAAATTGGTTCTTCATTACTATTATCTGATTCATTACCACCAGATTCAGAACCCAATATGAATTGTGATTGTGTTAAACGCGAATCATCAATCCAAGAGCGACGATTCTGAAATTATAAATATTTCATAAATACATTTTTTTTTTTTTTCATAAATAATTTAACTTACTCTACTGGGAACTTTATTCATTAGATCTGTACTAGCTTTTTTCACTCGTTTCACAAAACTGCTACCAAAAGCTTTCCTGATAAAAAAAAAGAATTAAATTTAAAAATGTTTATAAATTAATTTTATCATTTTTATACTTTTTGGGAGCACAATTTTCAGATTTTTTATAAGTTTCCATAATTTTCTCTTCAAGTTTTTCCTTTTGTCTATTTAAATTGTTAACTTTATCAGTGAAATTTTTCTCTTCATCATGATAATGTTGTTTATCTTCCAATGAATGTGTAAGTAATTCATGATATTGTGTTAAAAGCTGTGATACATTATCCATTAAAGCTCTCCGATCAATATCCAAATTTGAATTTTGATGGAATAACATCTATTTTTTTTTTAATTTAAAGTTTAACATTTTATACATTCATTTATATAAAGTTATTGCTAAAGCTTACCTCACAACGTTGTGAAACTTTTGTATACTCAATTTCTAATGATTTTGCTTGATCAATTTTTGAATTTAGTTCACCAGATAATTCAGTATTTTGTAGCTTTAATCGGCTATTTTCTATTCTAATCATTTTATATTGCTCCTAAAAATAAATATAATTAAATGTATTGTTTAATATCAAATTCTTAATAATATTTTACCTGAATATTTTTATATTCATTTTTAAATCTATCGCTAGTTCCAAATAAATTACGAAAATCATCAGTTAATTTTGAATGTTCAGCCCGAAGAATTACTAAATCTTCAGAGCTTGATTTCATTGTTGAAATTTGTAATCGTAAATCATCTAAGGTTTTTTCTAAAGTTCCAGCTTGATCCTTTAAATCACGATTATCATTTCGTAAATCACGAATTACAATTTTTAAAGATTCTTTATCTTTATTTAATGATTCATATTCGGAACTTAATTGTTCGTGTAGGCATTGTAATGTTATTTGATCATGTAAAAGATTTTTATGTTCTTGTTTAACACTCTCAACTTGTTTAAGTAGTAAATCTTTATCAGCAGCTAACTGTGAATTGGCCAATTGTAATGCAACATGTTGTGTATTAAGTGATGTTATTTGTGAACCTAATGTAGCAACATCAACATTAAGACGTGCATTTTCAGCTTCTAAAATATCATTAGCACCCTGTAATGATGTATTTGTAGCACATAATTGATCACATTGTTCTTTCCATTTAGCACTTATGGTCGAAACAATATTTTCAGTTTGATTTATAATTATTTCATGAGATTGATGATCAGATATTTCAATATTTTTCTCAACTGTAAATGTTTCTTTATGATGACACAAAACACACATATCTGATTTATTATTCTGTTTCGTATAGTTAAGCATTATTTCACGTACTGTTTTAAATGTTTCTGGATTCTTTACTAATTTCTCAACAACATTTTCAACAATATTTAAATCAGCATTTTCTATTTCATTATTATCAATACCCAATTTTTCTAAATTATGTTTAACTTTATTTGTAGCTAGTGTACCACTAACTAAATCTTTACGTAATGTTTCAATTGTTTCAAAATCAATGTTTCGTTGTGATAACAATTCTTGATTTTGTTTCTCCAAATCCATTAATTTTGTCGCATCAGTTGCACTTTTATCAATATTTTGTTTTAATTTTTGTATTTCTTTTGATTGTAATTCCATTTGTATTAAACTTTCATCTAAATTAACTGATTTTCTTTCTAAATTTTCTTTTAATTTTGTAATTTCTTTAATGTGACTACCATTTTCACGTTCAATTGTATTTAATTTTGTTTGTAATTCATAAATTCGATTTTTACTCACATCTAATTCAATTGATTTAAGATTAAGTATATCAATTTCTTTTGTTTTCATATCTAATACTCTATCCATATCATCAGCACGTCGTTGTATACTTTCATTTAAATTTTGAATTCGTTGTTTTTCTTTATTTAAAGTTTCGACATGTTGTTCCAAATCAATTAATTTGCTACGATCCAATTCACGTTCTTGACTTTGTCGATCATTTAATTTTTGTCGCATATCAAGAGAATCTTGTAATTTTTTATTCTCTTCAAGAGCATTTCGGAATACATTTTCTAATTCTTTATTCTGTTGTGATAAACGATTACAATTCTCTTGAAGTTGTTCATATTTTAATGATAATTTCTTTTTATCTTTTTCTAAATCTAATATTTTATTTGTTGATTCATGGAATGATGATTCTTTCAATTGATCTAATGCAGCTAATAAACGACGATTTTCTAATTCTAATTTTAAGGCTCGTGTCTGAAAATTAAATTAATATTATTTAATAACATATTTATAATTACAAAAAAATTTTTAAAATATACTTGTGCACTGTTAGTTAATTGTTCTGAAAGACTATTATCTCCTGAATTACATTCATCTTCATTTTCTGATATTGATTTATCAATATCATGAATGTTATTTAAATTTTTCGTAACAAGTTGTAATTGTGTATTTTCCTCTAAAATTTCTTGTAATTTTGATCGATCAACATCACGTTCCAAAGCCATATCATTTAATTTTTGTTTATATTTTATTATTTCCGATTCTAATGACATAACATGTTCACTTCGTTTCCGTGATCGTTGCAATTGATCTTCTAACATTTCCCTAAAAAAAAAAAAAAAATTAGCTATTTATTTCTTTATAAGAATCCAAAATTTATTTACTTTGTTTCCATAAGCATTCGATTATCTTCACGTAGCTCTTCTACACGTGTTTTATAAAATTCAGCATCAGTTAATTTTTCACGAAATTTTTGTACTTCTATTTCTAAATAATCAGCCCGTTCCGCTCGTTCCCTTAGAACATCTACTTCATCTCTATATGCTGAGGCACGTTTTGATTCGGTATACCATTCTTGACTCTAAAAAAATTTGGTGAAATTATTAAGTTTATTCAAAAATTTGAATTAATTAATATTTACTTCATTACGAAGTTTGTCATATCGAACAATTTTATGATCCAATTCTTCTTTTACTTCTAAATATGCTTCTGATTTTTCTTCTCTAGAAAACGAAAAAAATCATGGTTATTTGAATCGTAAATTACATGATTATAAAATTATTTACAATTCTTGACGTAATTTTCGTAATTTTGATTTTAAATCAGCTAATTCTACGGCCATATGATTACTTTCTGTTGATGATGTTGAATTAGTACCAATACCACTCACCGGTGACATTGGTGTACTTTGTGAACTATCTGAATTAACTTGATGATTTACTTCAGGTTCAGTTGTTATTGATGAAATCCATTTAGAATAAAAATTATCACGTTCTTTTGTTAATCGAAGTATATGATTATACATTGTGATTGGTGTTAAATAATCCAATGATTCTTGAGTTAAAACTAAGCTATGATTATCAGTTACCTAATAATATAATTTTGAATTATTAAATTGTACTTATTACAAAAAAAAAAAAAAATCAAAATATATTTGAATTTATTTTTAAATTAATAATTTCATTATTAATAATAAAGAATTAACTAATTTTAATTAGAAGAAAATAATTAATTACAAATCAATTATCGTTAAAGAATTTCAAATATTATTTAATTAATTATAAAATTATTGATTTTACTTGTTTTATTAACTCGACAATAGCATGTTGTGTATTCACATCTAGTTCTTTAATACGTCCAATGAAAATTTCTTTATTTGGACATTGTACAGCTGCTCCTAACAATAAAGTTATTAAAATTTTCATTTGTTCAAGTCCAGATCGAGTTTCTATAAATACCAAAAAAAATAAAAAAAATATGAAAAGTGATAAATTATAAACGTTATTTATTTACAAACCTGGATTATATCCTAAAATATATGAATCTGGTAATATAAGTATAGTTTGTGCCAATTCATCATCATAAAGTGCTTTTAAATTACGTATTATTACATCAAAATTTTTAGCTCTTGCTTGACTCAATGCAATACCTTCTAGATTTAATAAAGTAATTGGATGATATTGTGGTTCTGGATCAATTTGTAACCATACACTATGAATAATTGATGCATCTAATAGTGATGGATATCCTGTTAGGACCTCTGGCCTTGGCAAACATGATTCCAACTGTTATTGATGATTATATAAATATATATATTATTAATTTAATTTCATAATTTAATAAAATACATTTTTTTTATTATGGCTTATTATATACTGTATTAATTAGTTATTAAATTTTACGATATTAGAAATATTTAATTACAATATAGATTACGTATAACGTGACAATTTTAAATTCTATAAAGCCAATCTAAATTAGGTGTAATGTTTCTGTTAATTTACATAAAACAGTTCCTTGTATGATAAAATGAATTACAAGGTAATAATTAAATTAAAATAATTGAAAATAAAAATATTTAGCAGTTGTTAAAGTTTTGTTGTAGGAGGTGGTAAAGTAGGTAGTTTTATACAATTACAATTACAACATCAATATTAAATATATTCTATATTTTAAATAATCTTTTATTAGTTTAAATATATTATTATTTATGTATTATAATTATTTTATATTTAGTAATATTATTATTTTAAACTTACCCATGATACCAAAGCTCCATTTAAAAAATCTTCAATTTCACTTGTGGTAGCCATTAAGTTGAAGTTCTTTGACTTTTATTCAAAGAATGGACAGAATTTTTTTTATTATATATTTTTATGTTATATTATCATAACATATTTTTTTAACATTATTTACGAGGCACTATTTAAATAGATTTATTTAATTTAATATAATATATAAATATAATTGTGTAAAAATAAATAAATAACAAATTTTATAACAAAATACCGAGAGCCAAACACTTTGTTGTATATATTTCGTATGCCAACATAAAGAAAACTAAACTCAAAAAGTCACCACATAAAAAATATAGATTTTATCTGCCTGCCAGCAGCATGAACTAGAATTTCCAGTTCAAATAAATTCAACTGAAATGAATTCTGCTGGAATAATACTGGAAGGTAAATAAAACAAACCTGATTTTACCTTTAGTTTAAATAACTATAAATGATAAATTATATTACAATATTACAGATGTTTTAATGATTTTTATAGTATATAATATCAGGTATATAAGGAATAATAAAAAGAATTGGTTTTTCCTATTTTTTTTTTAAAGAAAAACTACCTTGCAAATTATTTCAGGAAATTTAAGTTGAAAATGCCTTTTTAAAAGTTCAACACTACATTTAAAGAAATATTTTGTATTAATATATTTTAAAACGATTTTACTTCATTAAAAATAATATTAAATAATGATGATTTTTAGGCGTTTAGCCTCCACCATTTTCATTCTAACCCGGGAGGCCTACCCAGTAGAGTGCATGAATACGTCTGTTCTTCATTAATTGTTGAAATGTTTTTCGTTCCACTCCCTACTCCCACATACGAATTCATTGCAGCATGATTTCGTGTTGCTTTGCTTTCACTTTAAACGCTTGCATTTGCAGCATACTTAGGATTTCTCTAATTTTGTGTGTCCCTGTCCCCGTCTGCTTTGGAGTTATATACGATGAATAGCTTGGCCACATCTTTCGTGTCTGGCATCAGCATTTGTACGAAGCATGATCTCGATCTTTGTAAATTCTGTTCCAGATATTTTTGTTTAATTTTAATCTAAGGGCACTAAGAGTAGCTGATGTGGTTTGATAAGGAAAAGCCGTTCAAAATGAAATATTTAAAAAAAAAAAAAAATTGAAATTAGTGAAAATTTTGGTTTAAATATACTGTTATTTCGGATTTAAATGAAAATACGAAGTGGAGTGGAGCTATATTAACTAAAAATTTCTTTAACGATTTTCTTCATTTTTCTTCATATGTAATATGGCAGCACTACTTAATTGCAAAACAAATCCAAAAATATATTAACCTCTTTTTGTTTGACTTTTGACAGTAGAGATCAAAGTGCGAAATTACAAAATTTTAAATTAATTAATAGTTATTCTTTAATTAATTTAATAAAAAAATATTAGTATACGAATAAAAAAGATCGATTTCATTACCTCATCTTAAGATATTACTATATTACGTGTATATACCAAGTGTATAACCAAGGGATATCGAAAGTAAGGTGAAAGTAAAGCAACAAATTAGTATTAAGAATATAGTAAATCATCTTAATTAACTAAATTTTAAACAAGAATGTACCGTCAAAGAGTAGCAGTAAATTTGTCTTCCAAATGTTATGCCTTTTCAATATCGTCAAAATCATTTTCAACAACAAAAGTACCTGATCATTATAATGAAGAATATCAATATTTACAAAAATCTACGTTACCAACATATTATTTTCAACCATCACTGCCACGTCTTCCAATACCACAATTAGATAAAACTTGTGAACGTTATTTAGCGGCATTACGTCCAATATTAAATGATGAAAATTATGAAATTTCTAAAAAACTTGTTGAACATTTTCGTACTGTTAGTGGTCCACAATTACAAAAATTATTAAAAGATCATGATTTAAAAAATAAACATACAAATTATATATCAGAACCATGGTTTGATATGTATTTACGTGATCGTATACCATTACCAATTAATTATAATCCATTAGTTGTAATGCGTAATGATGAACGTCCTGATTATAATAATCAATTAATACGATCCGCTAACATTATTGTAAGTTCATTACGTTTTATGAAATCATTACGTGCTGGTAGTTTAGAACCAGAAGTATTTCATTTAAATCCAAAAAAAAGTGATACAGAACGTTTTCGTAATATTACAAAATTAGTACCAAGTGCAGTAGCTACTTATGTTGCATATGCATTTAAAGCATTTCCATTAGATATGAGTCAATATGAAGGTTTATTTGGTGCATCTAGAATACCAGAAATAAATAAAGATCGAATTTATCGTAATCCTAATTCAAAACATTTATTAGTTATGCATAAAGGCAATTTTTATGCTATTGATGTATTGGATGATGAAGGTTACATAGAATCACCAAATGTTATTTTAGGTCGACTAAAACAAGTTTTACATGATCGTACAACAACACCAGCTGAATATCCGATTGGTTGTTTAACAGCAGCAGATCGTAATGTTTGGGCTAATTTAAGACAACATTTGTGCAAAATTAATAATCAAAATGAAAAATCATTGGAATTAATTGATTCAGCATTATTTTGTTTATGTTTAGATGATGATGCACGATTTGATGAAGACAATCCGGTACCATTAGTAAAGAATTATTTAGTTGGTGATGGTGTTAACAGGTAAAATAATCTTTAAAATTTATTTAAAAAATACTAAACTAAATAAATCAAATATTTCGTATTTTAGATGGTTTGATAAATCAGTTTCTGTACTTGTTGGTAAAGATGGTATAACAGCTATTAATTTTGAACATTCATGGGGTGACGGTGTTGCTGTTTTACGTTATTTTAATGAAGTTTACGATGAAATTACAAATAAACCATTTGTTCATCCAAATACAACAGCTCATTTAAATGACAGTAAACATTTAGCTGTACAAAAAATTGAATTTCATTTAGATGATCATATTAAAAATGAATTGAATACAATTCGTAAAATTCATAATGAGACTGTAAATAAATTAAATATTAATGTTGTACGTAATACAGATATAAATAAGATAATATGTAAACAAAATAATATTAGTCCAGATTCAATAATGCAATTATCATTTCAATTGGCCTATAAACAATTATTTGGTAATTATGTTGGTACATATGAATCATGTAGTACGGCAGCATTTCGACATGGTCGAACAGAAACAATGCGACCATGTACAACAGCAACAAAGAAATTTTGTGATGCTATTGGAACAAATAATAATAATATTGATAATAAAGAATTGAAACATTTAATTCAAACTTGTTCAACAGTACATGGACAATTAACTAAAGATGCTGCAATGGGTCAAGGTTTTGATCGACATTTATTTGGATTAAAATATATAGCACAAATGAATGATATGAATATACCTAGCCTTTATCAAGATGATGCTTATAAATTTATAAATACAAATATAATATCGACTAGTACTTTATCGTCACCGGGTATTATAGCTGGTTCATTTGGGCCAGTTGTTAAAAATGGTTTAGGAATTGGGTAAATTATTGTAGTTCTTGTATGTTTTAATTGTTTGATTTTATGTAATTTGTTTTTGTAGGTATTCAATTCAAAATGATCAATGTGGTGCAGTTGTTTCATCATATGAAGGTGAACGAAATGGAAAAGAATTTTGTGATAGCTTAGATGATGCTCTACATAAAATTAATAATATTTTAACTGATAAGTAAAAAGAGAATTATATATTAATGTATTTGTTGCTGTTGTTTAGTATGCCTTGATTTATTAAGTATAAAATTTGTTTTTCAAAATATCGGTGTTGATCAATGTTATTAATTTAAATTATAAAATAAATATTTAATATTATTAAACTATATATAAGCATTTTTCATTTCCCGCCAAATACACTGGTCTGACATGTCACATATTTACACTTTACCACCTTTACATTATTTAAAATCCATATAATCAAAAATTATTGGTGGTTCTCTATAAAAATTACGTGAATTAAGTGAAAAAGGTTGATAGAAATAGGTAAAAAAAATAATAAAATTTGTTTAAATTTTGTACCCGGTAGCAATTGCTATACAGATACAGTAAAGATATGATAGTTTATTTTGTATTTCCGTTAAAATTAAACAATTATATTTTTTTTTTTATTTTTATAAATATATTTAAATTTGTCGATGATAAATTTACTTTAGAATATTTTTCTCAAATATTGCACTTTTCATATGCAACGATAAAATTAAAAATAATGTAAATAAAATTTTAGGCTTTATTTAAAAAGCAAATTATATAAATTCATCTAAATTAATTTTAATTTTAATAAAAAAAAAACTTATTTCTAATAAAACCATTTTATTATTGCTTGTTTAGCTTTCCCAAACTTCATCACGTTGCTTGGCTGCTAAAAGTTTACGTTCTGTAAAAGGATAAAAATACATAAATTATTTATATAGATTATAAATTAAAAAAAAAAAAAATTATATAACCTTTGGCTTCTTTAAGGACTCGTTTTTCATTTTCTCGTTCTTCTGCTGCAGTCTTTAATCTCACACCGAGCGCACCTGTAACTAATCTCCGTGCTAAAGCAGCACATGTTTCGGGTCGTGGACGGTAAGGTTGTAGAGAAGATGAACACTTTTTAGCTTTAGTACGAGATTCAAGAGTGGCTTCAGCTAATGGTTTCAATTTAACAAATGGATGACCCATTGCCAATACTTCAGCAGCTTAAAAATTATTAAATATAAATTATTAATATCAAAAATCATAATTGATATGAGAATTAAGAAATTTCTAGTAAATTAATTGGTTTTAAGTATAAAATCGAAATCTTTACAAATTCACGCAATGCAATTACATCCCATTGCTAAAAACTATTATTTAATAGATTCCTTACCAATTCGTGAACTGCTAAATACAGCTAAAGCATGAGTATCATCTACCCATTTTATATCGAAACCAGATTCTTTATAAACTGAGAATATCATCATTAAATCTTGTGTTTTAAATTCAATTGGAAAATTAGAAATTTCTAAAACATGTGGAAATTCTTCTTCACTCAAAATTGCCTGCTTTAAAAGATATGCCTACAAAAAAAATTACACTATAAAATATTAATCTTATTAAATTTATATTATATATTTACTGAATAATCGGCTTTCGGTGTTTCTATTTTGACTTTACCCACAGATGCTGTCAATTCTGCAATTATTTTTGGATCAAAACATTCACCATTGTCATCATAAATTGTATCCCAATCATCCTTTTCTGGATCAACTTTTTTCAAATAATGATCATTATCATTATCAAATTTGTTTTTATTTAATTTAGTTTTTTGCGGTATTTCAAGAATATCTGAATTAAATGTTTGTTTTATGATACGCCGATTACTTCGGTTAATTTCCTACAAAACAAAAAAAAAAAATATATAAAAAACAATTAAATTCATATAAAATAAATAAATTTTTATATTAAAAAAAAAAAAATACTTTTGATGCTCGTTGTAATTCATCAATATCATGATCTTTTTTAGATGCTCTTGTTGATGATCTATTATTATCTTCAATTCTTATTGCACTATTATTATTATCAGTATTATGATCAGTTAAATTATTTGTTTTATTATTTAAATTCATAATGTTGTTACTAGTATTTAAATTTGTACTAATGCTACTATTAATGAAATTTTGATTATTCTTTTCAAAACTATCACAATTATTATCATTCAAATTTATTGAATTTGTTAATTTTGATGTAAGGATTGTTGTTGTTGTTTCTTGTATTTGTTTTTCATCAATTTGTTGTTCAGATTGATTTTTATATTCTTTAAATATTTTTCTTTTATCACAACTTTTATTTGTAATCACAGAAGAATTGGATATTGTTGATGCTGTTGATATTAAATTTTTATCATTATCAGATGAATTATTTTTTAATGATTGTGGTAAATTGTTATCTTTTAAATTAGTTCGTTTTTGATTATTAAATTTATCGTCGTTTGGTTTATTATTAATTGGAGCTGATGATGATGATGGCAATGATATGGTAATTGTCTGTGGGTTATTTATTTCACTTCTCCGAGCTCGAGGTATATATACAGCTCTGTCTGGACGACGTTCACGTCTACCAGATCTAAAAAAAAAAAAAACATTTATATTATATTTTTTAATTTAATATTTTATAAACGTTTTATTTGCTATATCTTTTGAATAATTAATTCTTTTACTAGTTATGCCATGAAATATTGGCAACCAATCAATTAATAGAAAAACAATTCACAGTCAGTTTTTTTTTAATATGGTAGATTACAATATAATTGAGATGAAATCAGTCGCCATCATGATTAATTATTTTTCTACCAATTGATTGGCAATCGAAATATATAAAAATTATAAACACATTTTACCAAATTATCAAAACAAAATAAATAATTTAAATTTATATAATTTTTTAAAAATAAAATTAATATCCAATTTATTCCATACCTAACAATGTTCAAGTTACTTGGTGATTTTATAGTTTCGTTTGAATTTTCTAATGAATCCGTCGTAGGAATTGATATTTTATTTGGTAAATTATTTATTTGTCCAAAATCTATTAATTCTGTACTTTTACGTAATGCAGGCGGACGATATTTTTCAATTATATTATTTTTATTATCTGAAAATAGTAAAATAGAAAACATGTTATAATATTTTTTTTTATTAAATATACCGGTCTTTTATGTATGTATTTTAAACATGCTTTCATAATATTTACATAAATTATTACATCATTTTTATTTTACAAAATGTTTATAAATTTAACCACGTTGCGGTTGACATAGTCAACGTCAATTTGAATAAATAATTTATGTATAGTGTCTCTTAATAATGTACGTAATAAATATAAATGAAATATTTTTATGACCTCAATAAAACTAGAAAAAATAATTATTTATTTTTTTATCGAAAACAAATTCAAATAAAAATTGTTTTATAACACTGAAAAAGAAAGAATTTTTTATGCATTTTTATGCCAATTTTTTTTTTATATATTACGACAAATTTTTTGTTTATTAATTTGTATGTGTACTCAAGTTACGGCCTTGATTCAGAGTATTTGGTTACTTTTACTTTTGATAACAATCTCTTTTTTTATATGAATTTAATTTTAAGTATTTCAAGTCTGAGTTATTTACTGTCACATTTTTAATGATGAATTAACAAAAAAAAAAATGTCACTATATTGTTAGCTGGTGATTTGTTTGAATAAATTTTAGTTAAAGAAGTTTTTTAAGATTAATTATAGTTAAGATAATAAACTATACTAAATAGAACTAATGAAATAAATAATTGGATCAGTAGAAACTACGTCGTTACAATAAGTATCACTTATTAATATTCCAATAAATTTAAAAAATATAAAATATACCTTATTTTTAAGAGAATATTTTATTGGAATAATGAAATTGATTCTTTTGTATATATAGAAAAACCACATTTTAGTATAGAAAACATAAATGTGAAAACATATAATCGTAATCATTCTTCTAGGAATTTAAAATATTTTCTGTTTATTTTTATTGTCCTGTTTATTTTTATTACGCGAACAATTCCTGACAATCGTACGTAGTTCATATCACATACCACACACAGTTTTTCCAAATATAATATTCTCTTTGCAGTAAAATTCTATATAAAATATTATATAAATAAAATTGTTACCACATAAATATTATAATCAATATTATCAATAAAAATAAAATTACCACCAGTAAATCCAAATTTATACTATGAACATATAAATTTTAACTATAGTAAAAAAAAATATTATTAAATTTGAATAATTCAAATACGTTAAACTAAAAATTTCGTAAATATTGCCACAGATGTTTTTATAATATTTTGATAGGCAAAATTTGGTGTTAAATATTGATATAGTTTCTATATCAATTTAATGTATCAATATTAACGAATGATTAAATAAACAATTAAACTGAAACTTTATTTATATTATAGACTATATAACAAAGTATTTTATGTAACGTATTTATGTACAGTTTATACTTGGGAAGTTAAATCCCAAAATTTGTTTGCTAAGAAAAACTTTACTTATATTAAATATGTTAAATTAATTCAAAATGCTATGTACAATATTTGTATATAAAATCGGGTCTATTATACCCCGATCACGACGTCGGTTTAAAAATAATTGAACACAAATTCTGTAATTCCAATGGATTAAAATAAGTTTATCGAGGAAAATAATAATTTTAAATATATAAACACACACAAATTACTATAATAACTCGAGAGCTTTTGAAAAATTCTCTTTAAATATTATAAATTTTTATATACACAATAATTTAAATTTTTTTTCTTCAATATGATTTTACCTGAAAACAAAAAAACGAACCGTATGCTATAATATTTAATTTATAACTAAATAATAACGTAACTTCAAAACAACAAACAAAAATGTCTCAAGTCTCAAATCCCAACCGGCAATAAGCTAACACCAAACAAGCGCAAACATAATTTTTTTTTTTTAAATAAAAGAGGAAACAAAAAAAACCTGATAATTTCATAATATATTTAAAAAAAAATACAACGAAAATAATCATTACGCTATAGAAGTGAAAGTATAAAAAAAATATGTATAAAATGCTGTAATATGAATCTTTCTCACGATGAAACCGAAATTCAACAAATAAGGTAAAAAAAAACTAAAGAAGTGAATAGTTAGTTTTGTTATGCTTTTAAAGCATCTTTTTGTTATTAATTGAATCTCAAGTTGAGAGAATTTCAAATCCTGAATAAATATACTATTTGAAAAACAAACAAAATAGAAACCACTTACTTTTATTATAAGAAGACTCTGGATTTTTTTCAACTCCCATTTTTAAAGTATCCTTTTTTTTATTATTATCTAATTTATTATTTCCAGTTCTCCAATTTTGTAATTTTTCTTCTTGTTTCCTTTAACAAAAAAAAAAAACCACAAATATTTTAAAATAACAACTAGAGAAAAATATTTAAATTTACTTACTTATTATCAAACGAAAGTGTTGAATTTAGTGGTACAATTAATTGATTCTTGTAACAAATTACAGTTCTTCGATTACAACCAAATCCAATTGAAAATGTTACTAAATCATATTCAAAACCAATATCTTCACAAGTTCGATGAATCAAAAATCTACGATAATTATTAACCGGTGGGAATAGTAAAACACTGAAAAAATAAATAAATAGAAATTTAATTTTACTAAAGAATTGTAATTAAAATATATCAATCATAATAAATCCACATAATTTGGTTTTTATTAAATATATTATGTGGATCATTTTATTATGTAAAGGTCGTTTGAACACAAATATGAATTAAAATGAATTTGGCCAAAAACAATTTTGTATTTCTCCATAATATATAAACAGAAAACAACGAAATGATAAAAAAAACAAAAAACGATTACGAACAACTCAACAAAAAGAAAAAAATGAAAAAAAAAAAATATTAAATAACAAAAAATAGCAATTTAACAATCTCTGGTTTTTTTACGTAATGCGGGGAATTAATACAAAAATTGTAAGAGGCTGCACACTAAATACTAGCTTAACAAACGTACAACAACAATACAAGAAGAATTTTTTAAAAATCAGGTGAAACTGGTTAAGTGAAATGATTTATTTTTGTTATAAAAAGCTGTAACAACAGAGGAGAATGTAAAAATTTGAAATTATTTTAGTAGTAGTGTTTTATAATTGTAAAATTGCATGTAAATTTCAATTATTTTTATATAATATATTTGCAATTTATTTTTTTGCAGACAATATTGCGTGAAGAATTATATTTTTTTACAGGAAATATTTATTAATATATATTAATACAGTATTAACTTTTTCAAAATTGTAATATGGAATATGAATTTCCGGAAGTAAAATTGTATGTGAATACATCTAATATGAATTGTTCTATTCCTATTGGATAATTATTATTGAACTGAAATATAAACACAAAAAATTAATTTTAATAAATTATTATGCTAATTAATAAATATCCATATTGGGGTAAATGAACTTATCAAAATGCGTGTCCTTGAAATTATTTATTTTAAGAAAAAAATTTTAAATTTAGTTTTTCCGAAAATTTATGGTCAATTTTCCATTTTTATTTTATTTTTTGTCTATCTTGCAAATCGCATAAACTTACCTATTTGATTCGTTTTTCTTCAAAAATGTTCGTATATCACAATTAACATTATAAATAAATTCTTCATCAGATGTACTTAAAAAACGATTTTCATGTATGTTATCCAGGATGAATTCTTATATTTATATATATGTATATATATTTATTAATTAAGAATAAATTTTAATACTTTAAATTAAAACGCACACAGAGTGATGATAATTTGTTAACAAAAAAAATTGTTATATGCAAAAAAAAAAAAAAAAGAAACACATTTAACAAATATTAAATGTACCATAAATAATAAAAAATATAAAAATGATTTTAATTAAAATAAATACCTAAAAATGTTGATAAAATCTGTTTTTGTTTTTTATATTAGTTTTTTTTTTTATTAATATTCTTTTTTCGTTAGTTTTTTTTATGTACCACTTGACCACTTTTTTTTGACGGGTTTGGAAACTTATCTTTATGGCACCTTGATTTTAGAATAACATTTTTAAAAAAAGCATTGCCAACAATTGGCAAGAAATTTTTATTGAGTACTGCCATTGCTAACATACACTTTGGATTTTTGTTATGATAACGTGCTTTTTTGTGCCGGTTCTTCGATATTTCCTTTGTAAAAAGAAATGAATTTGGTGATGTGATGTACTTTAAATTGGTAATACATTCTATTTTGGTCGGAACTTTAGTATTACTTAATCTACTTAAGGACTTAGCATACAATAATTTATATTAAATAATATCTTCTTATATAATCCATTTTGGATGTTGGTTTCACGATTATCCATGTCTACCTCTAATTCTTCTACCATTTATTTTCCTAAGTAGCACGTTTTGTTTATTGTTTCGTAAGATGTGACCAAGGTAGCTTATTTTTCTTATTTTTAATTTTTTTTAAAAAAGTTGTTGCTTTCATTCTCCCTAAGGAACTTCTTCATAATTTGAGGAACATCCACATTTGGAATGCGTTGATTTTCTTAATCTCTGCTTTTGTGTATCCATGTTTCCGCTCCGTATATCAACACAGTATACGCATATAGTTTGCAAACGTAACGTTTTCTATCATATCAAAATGAGATTTCAATCGTGACGTAATTCCAATAAGGATGCTGCTTATATCATTTTTAATTTATTTTGTTTTACCATATGCAATAAAATTGTTGAAATATACCTTATAATTATGCAAAAAAAAATTTAAAAAAAATATTATAACAAACATTACCAAACATTCCCCATTTCGGCTATAGTTATCCTTAATAAATGATATTTTGTACTTTTTTCGAACAGATTAAATATTAACTAAAACACTAACAAATTTATTGAATTAAAACGCACTTTAATCAGATAAACTGTACTGAACGTAATATATTTCTTCGGATGAAACTATGGCAACACTGCATTCAGCGCCCCCTATATGTAAATAAATTCACATTATTTATTTTATAATTATTTTATATATATTGTTTTGAGTTTTGATGTTTTGATATTTTTTGTATTCTTTTTCGCATAATTTATGTTGATCTACGAATAATTTTCATATTTTAAAGATTAATTTACTTATAAAATTAATTCAAATGCCACAAGAAATACGAGTTCTAAAATGTTTTAAGTGTGATATTTTCCAAGTAAGTTTAAATATATTTAGATTTTTGTAGAATTAAAATTAGTTTATTCTTTCAAATTGAAATAAACACATTTTTGTCTACAAATTTTTATATTTCAAAACTTTAAAATAAATTATTTTATCTTTTAGGGTGATATCGTTAAAAAGGCTAAAACATGGCAATGTAAAATATGTGGTGAAAAACAATCTGTTATGCAAGAATTTGGAAAAGGAACTGGAAAAGAATGTCGGCAACATATACAAAAATTGAATATGAAAATGCGAGATGAAAATAATTTAATGGCAATTAAACTACAAAATGATATTGATTTTTATGAACCAATTGCAGAAAATGTAGAAAATTTATCTAAAGAACAATTAATGTTGCCTTTACTAGTTAAAAGTAATTTGTCAAATTTTAACACTGTTCAACAAGATAATGAAAATATTTATGATGATCATTTTTTCCCAATCAATTCTAATAATACAGTTACAAATAACATAAGTTACAATAGCAGAAATGAAGACAATCTTAAAAATATTAATTCTTTAATAGATGAACCATTACCATCTACTGTTACTACTACTAATAGTCCTTTAAATAAATATCTAAATATTGAAAAAAATCTAAAACGAAATAGTCGAGAGAATGCTGGTAATTTAACTAAAAAATCGAAATGGACTAATTATCTAAATGAAACTGATAATGAATAGTATACACTTTAGCTTTAAATAGAATATATTTTGTTTATTATAATTATATCAAAGATATATTAAATTAAGTTTGAATTTTAAATATTTGGAAAACTCCATTATAAATTCCAGTAATTATCCATAACCTAAAATGATTTTTTATTAATATTAAAATAAGTTCATTAAAGTGTATATAATTAAAATCTTAAATCTAAATATTTATATATTTACCCATTTTCACTAATTTTTATAAAACTTCCTTTTCCATTTTCATATCCAGACACAGAAAAACTATTTCCATTATTTGTGCTGTAAATTAAAATAAAATAAATAAACTTCAAAATATTCATTAAAAAGTATCATTTATAAACCTAAAAACATCCAGTGATCCATCAATTCCGGGACACATAATGAAATTTCCATTTTGTGAAAAAGCAATTGAATTTTTAAATGGAAGTGGCATTTTAACAATTAAACTAGGACCATCCTAAAAATAATAATATAATTAAATAAATATCAATTTTTTTTATAATTATATTCACTTCTGAATTTGTTATATCATAAAAATAAATTTCTCCACTTAGATCACAACTCACAATAATTTCAGTACCAGAATATATTGTTTTATGTAATGATATCACAGAAAATTTATGCTTTTCTAATTCCATAACAATTGGATTAAAATATTTATCATATTTTTTATTTGTATTCGAATTAGAACAATAAAAAACATTTCCTTCTGCAGTTCCTAATAGAAAATCGTTTGTGGAAAGTGTTAAAATCGAAGTTAATCGAAATTTCGAATCATCTACATTTCCACATATTTTAAATCTAAATAATAAGATAGAAAATTAGAAAAAAAAAATTAAATAAAAATTTATAATAATATTACTCTTTATCTTTAAGAAGTTCTTTGCCAATTTTCCACAATAAAACAATACCATTTTCATGACATGTTAGAAATACAAATTCTGATAACCAATCAATTGCAATTATACAACCATATTCAATAATTTCACAAAATAATTCATTTATTTCACCTGAATTATTATTGTCTGTACAATATTTCCATATATATAAATCACCTGAAACTGTTCCACCAACAAAAATATCTTTATTAAATGGATTTGTACACAATGATTTAATACAAGCTTTAACAACAATTGTTGTTAATTCAGAAAATGCAATATAGTTTTGGTTTTGAATACGTTTAGGTGTAAAAATTTTAATTGTTGGATTTATATGATTACACCAGTCATCATGAACAGGTAATGATGTTACAACTAATATCGGAGCATTATTAGTTTTTATGGATAACCAAGTGGCAACACATTGTATATTTAATGATGATGATGATAATGGCGATAATGTACCTCCAGTAGAATCTAATAATATTTTCTGATATGGTAAAATTTGTATATCTTCATCGGTGGTACTTAAAGCATTCGTATCATAAATTGGTGTCACTCCTTGAAGAAGTTCACACTCCATTAGAGGATATATTTTTTTAAGCCAACCAGCAAGCTTTATTTCATTTACTTCACTGAAATTACCAGATGCAAATTCTGTTTGAATCTATAAAATATTTATTGCATTATTTTTTTTTTAAAGATTATTTATTTTCATTATTATACTTCAACAGTTCGATTTTTATTGGTTTGTATTGATAGACTTTTCATTTCTGGAAGTGGATCAGTACCAGTAGATTTATTAGTTAAAGTGTTTGATTTTTCTGCTTTCCAAGTTGATGGAAATTCAACTATTTCACTAGAAAATTCACTTAATTCTTCCATATTCTTTTCTCTTTGCTAGCTAAACTCTTGGTAAACTGTTTTATTTTAATGTTTGATAGTCGTATAAAGTGTGTAACCAACCAAATGTCCTGTCGTTGCTATGTAAATAAATTGTTATACAAATTATAATAATAATTTAATTAGCTATATTATGTGATGATCAAACTTTACTTTTTTTCTATGCCTTTTATAAGAATTCTGAATAGTGAAATAGTATAATCTAAATGAATATAATATAATTCTAAAATTAATCTTACATCAATAAACTGACGTAAACTAATCTAGGGAATTAGATCTAGATTTTAAATAATTCTAGAATATTATATTTAACACTCTATTATCTATTTAGTCAAACTACACTATTAAATCTAATTTAATAATTTAACTTTAAATTTGTTCTCTTGAATTATATTTTCGAGGTAGGAAGATCCCAATAAATTTTATATAATATTAATCGCTTATTAACTGCGAGGATAAATATTGGGAACGTAAATAGAACGTTATAATTTTGCTTTTTTAATAGTGATAAATAAAATCAAGGAAGCTTGAATATCTGCCACTGCACTGTTAATAAATATAAAAGTGAAAGATTATAAATAATAAATAATATTTTTAAATAAATCTACCATTTCAATTTAACTTTGGTTGGTTTGGTTAATTGGTTTTTAATGATAGAGAGATACTTTTACCCACACACTGAAGTATTATTGAGACAGTAGCCAATCTTAACCATTCCGCATGCTTCATGGAGATTGTGTGTCCCGTAGTAAGTCTAATAAATAATCTTGAATTCGCTTTGTTTATATTTAAGGATTTTCTTTTCATTCTAGAATTCGGTGGCCCTCAGAACAGTTTTAGTGATCATGACAATCGTGACCATATTAGTTTAAGATTGTTACCGTTTGCTAGTGTGTTAAGACTTGCTTTGCATTCCTTCACCAGTTTATAGTTATTAGATATAATTGCTAGCGTTTTAAGTATACTGCTTAACATCAGGACATATAATTATACATTTATTTTTCAGGTATCTAGAAATTAAAATTTTTGTTCATTATTTTTAACAGCTAACTACTTCATCCTGGAAAATTGTGCAATGTTGGTTTAATCTTATCGTTAGCTGTATTGTAAGTTCAGTTCATCAGAGTAGATTCCTGCAGCACAACTTGAGCCCATTCTTGCAATTTACTTTTAATCTCTAATCTAATGTTAACAAAAAAATCAATCACAGCAATCTGCAGAAATTTTTTTGATATATAAAAAATTTTGTTTCTTTTTTGTGCTCATAAAATTTATAATTTTTAAATAAAATAAATTATACAAAATCAAAACAGAGAAAATATTTATTTAAAAATATAAAATATAGAAAAAGTTAGAAATGTTATTTACAAAGAATATAAAATTAAATTTTTTAACTCAATTATTAAGTATATTTTTAAATTTCCTTAAATAATAAATAAATTTCTTATGTTTTGTTTTAGGAAGAGTCCAATACCAAAACGAAATTTCTAGTTTCAATTTCAGTTTGGATTTTAAAAATTTTGATTATAAACAAATTAAAATATTAAATCAAGTTAAGAATTTTACACCTCCTAATGTAAAATTTAACACTTCGTCCATTTTGTATGATGAAAGTGGTAAGCATTTTTTTATATGAATAATTTTTTTAGCCTAATTTAAAAACGGGCGCAACCGTTCAAATTTGACTTTACTTTTAAGTTGTTTAAATACATAATTTTCGCGTTTATCACAAAAATATTTATTTGATTAAATAGCAGATTGTGAGGACGTTGATGTTGACGAAAAGAAAAAAGAAAGAAAAGGAAGTAACGAAGAAAATGAAGGAAAAGATGGAGGAGTTAAGCCCAATGAGCCATTTGTCGGAAAAGTAATATTACAATTTGGAATATAATTTGAATATTATTTTAATACCTGATTTCTAGATACATTCAGTGATTGGACCCATTGTTGATGTAGCATTTGAACCTGGAGAAGGTCTTCCTAATATTATGAATGCTTTAACAATACAAAGAGAAACTGGTACTTTGGTTTTAGAGGTAATGTGATTATCTTTAAAGCAACTATTCAAAAACCTAACATACTAGCCATAAATACAGAGTTTTAAATATAAAATTTGATTAAAACATTTATTTTCTACATCTCTTGATATACAAATAACAAATAAAATATGATTAAACTTCAAAATTCAAAGTGATATTTACAAAACCATTTACATCCTTCACAAATATTAACAATCACTAACTAATTACAGAGTATATTTTCACATTACCTAAACCTCTTGTCACCTTGTGCAGCAATGCACCTTTTGTCCTTTGCTAATGAAATGTTTGGCTTATTGTTATTACCTTTACCAATAATAAATACATTGGTCAATCTGGTAACAAATACATGACTATGGCTATCTTTTACGTGGACAATATCAAAAGAACCTGTATGTCTGTCTCTGTTTGCAATACTACCAAATACCAACACGAAACACGACCTAAATTCTACCTATAGTGATCATGCATAAATTACTTGAATCAAATTTAATGTATAATCAATAATTTTAGTAATTGCCAAATCCAATTGAATTGTTTCATTTACTTTGATTATTAATGGCTCTGGATAACGAATTGTAAACCATCATGTGTAACTGAACTGTAAGTGGTACTCGTTTAGTTCCTAATTGAGTTTTACTTTACTCAATTTGTACTTTACTTCTTCAGCTGAAATAAGATGAGCAGTGAAACGTCCTTTGACATATATCAAAATTACATCTACAAAACCACCTGGTTATGTTGAATCTGTACATACTTTACCATCGACTTTAATTAAACGCTGCATAACAATTTTGCTACTTCGGCACCATAGTCAAAGCATACTTTAGTAGACGATTCTTAAGAAAATCATTAATGGTAATGATTCACATAATTTATGTGGACCAGTTGATGGACATGATGTAAATATACTACCTGAATTACCCAACATCAATGTTTTTAGCGTTGCTAAACACTTTAAAAGTTTTTACGGTCCGCGAGCCATTTAAATAGAAGTAGAAAGTAGTTATACACGTACTTTATTAACATTTCCTTATAATAATAAGAATATTTATAATTTTGCTTCATATTAATTTTTATCACATTTTTTGTATCATAAAGGTTGCACAACATATAGGCAATAGTCTTGTCCGTACTATAGCAATGGATGGAACTGAAGGTTTAGTTCGGGGAACACCTGTAACTGATACAGGTCATCCAATTAGAGTTCCAGTTGGTAGACCAATTCTTGGTCGAATAATGAATGTTGTTGGTGAGCCAATAGATGAACGTGGTCCAATAGAGAGTAAATTTCATTCCTTTATTCATGGCGAATCACCAGAATTAGTTGAATTAGATGTTAATCTACAAATTCTTACAACTGGTATTAAGGTATTAAATGTTCTTCAAATAAACTATGAGTACGACATAATATAATTAATTTTTCTATTTAACAGGTAATTGATCTTTTAGCACCATATGTAAAAGGTGGTAAAATTGGTTTATTTGGTGGTGCTGGTGTGGGTAAAACTGTATTAATTATGGAATTAATTAATAATATTGCTAAAAATCATGGTGGTTATTCGATATTTGTTGGAGCTGGAGAAAGGACTAGAGAAGGAAATGATCTATACCATGAAATGATTGAATCAAAAGTTATTTCTCTAGATGATGATTCATCTAAGGTAATTTTTTAATTGATATATATATAGCAATTTTATAATCACATCATAATATTTTGTTATAGGTTGCACTTGTTTTTGGTCAAATGAATGAACCGCCAGGAGCTCGTTCAAGAGTAGTTTTGACGGGCTTAAGTATGGCAGAATTTTTCCGAGATATTGAGGGACAAGATGTATTACTATTTATTGATAATATTTTTCGATTTACTCAAGCCGGATCTGAGGTGTCAGCACTTTTGGGTCGAATTCCTTCTGCAGTTGGATATCAACCAACATTAGCTACTGATATGGGTATACATCTAAAATATATTTAATATCCTGTTTGTTTGGTTTAAAAATATGAAATTTACAATTTTTAGGTACCATGCAAGAACGTATCACTACAACTAGTACAGGTTCAATAACATCTGTACAAGCTGTTTATGTACCAGCCGATGATTTAACAGATCCAGCACCAGCATGTACATTTGCTCATTTAGATGCTACAACTGTATTATCTAGACCTATTGCTGAACTTGGTATATATCCTGCAGTAGATCCATTAGATTCAACATCAAGAATTTTAGATCCAGATATAGTTGGTGAGGATCATTACAATTGTGCTAGAGGTGTACAAAAAATTCTCCAAAGCTATAAATCATTACAAGTATATACATGAAAAAGATAATTATACAAAATGTAAAACAAATAATTTTCTTTTTTTATATATAGGATATAATTGCAATTCTTGGTATGGATGAATTATCTGAAGATGATAAACTAACAGTAGCTAGAGCTCGTAAAATACAACGTTTTTTATCACAACCATTTAATGTTGCTGAAGTATTTACTGGACATGCAGGTACTATTGTCGATTTAAAGGATACAATTCAAGGATTTACTAGAATATTGATTGGTGAACTTGATGATATACCAGAATCAGCATTTTATATGGTTGGTGGAATCGATCAAGTTATAAAGAAAGCAAATGATTTACTCGAAGCAAGTAAACAATAATTATTGTTAATATTTTAATTTTATGAATAAATATTATTAATAAAAAAGTAATTAAATTGATTAAAGTTGATTTTTTTTATGTATTGCGGAATTTACACGCTTCAAGTAATCGTTCAAGTTCCACATTCAAGTAGAATTATTTTACACAATGCGCAAGTCGTATTTTTTATATAAACTTGAATCCCACAAAATAAAAATAGAAATGCTTTCTATTTTTTTCAAACTTGAACGGCATACTACATATAAATAAAATTCAAAAAAAAATTTTTATTGCGATTTGACACTTTCGATATTTTTTCCAATCATTTGCTGCCAACATAAACATTTCAATGTATTGTTCCCAATATTAAAAAAAAAAAAATACTTGAAGCGTGTAAATATAAAAATTCATTCAAGTTCCACTTGAATAGGAACCGAATTTAATTTTTACAGAAACTTGAATGAAAAACTTGAACTGTGTAAATTCCGCTTATGTTTAAATTTTTTATAATACAAAAAAAAAAAAATATAATCATTTTGAATTTTTCATAATGTAAATATCAAATTTATAGATGAGCGTAGGAGTTTCTATTTGGTAATTTCCTAAAATTGTGTTCACTTTAATTTCAATTAATTAAAATACTTATGTGTTCTTTTTTAAAACAGGGGGCGTAAAACTGGGTATCACAAAAATAATTTCATTAAATATAAATGTGGCGAATAGATTTCATTTTACATAGTTGACAAATTTATAGTTCTGATATTTTGTTTATTAGTTAGAAGTGATTAGTTTAGAATTAATAAAATAAATATTTATATTTTAGAAAAAATTGAATTTATAAATATTTATTTATCATAATAATTTTGAATATGATTATTGTCTATTGCTAAAAATTGGTCCTAAAACACGCCAAACAAACATTTAAAAATTATAAAAACATATAAAATATTTTCATAAATATATCAAACTTAAATTTACAACTAAATTAATTTGAATTTTCTTAATGTAAGCTAAATTAATAATAATTAATAAATGATTATAAATATAATTTATTGGAAATTTTTATTACATATAATGCAATAAATAATAAATTAACTGAAAACATATGCACTATGAAATTTAATATGTTTTAGTAATTTCCAAGTCTTTTAAAAAGGTCAAGTTTTTAAAATACATTAAAATGGAAGAGGTTATCATAATAAAATTTATTTATTTTAACAAAAACATTATTAAATTACATTCAATAAATTATTTAACTCAATATATATGGAGTTAATATATATTCCCCTTTTAAATTATAATAACAGATCTCCACATATTTGTTACATTATTATATCTTTCATCGCTATATAGTACCAATCCAGACTGTGGTCAAATGATTCGCACATATTATGTAGTAGTAAAGTTCGTTTCTGATGATTCACACTTTCATAAATTAAAGAATTTTCTAATAAAAAATAAAAAACTGACAATTTTTTACCCTCTAACTTCTACTACATAATTTTTTAATTGGATATGAAGTCAAAAAACAAAACATTTTGAAGATTAACTGCGAGTGATCGAAAATTGACCGATTTATTTAACTAATAGAATTTGTTGAGAGCAGTCGTAACTCGATTTTTTTTTTGAATTTATATTTATTTAGTTTTTCTTTTAAAAATTAATTATTCCAAACGTACGGAAGGAAGGAAGTAATTTGTATAAATTTGAATCGAACAATAAATATAGTTTAAAATGAAAGTTATTGGTGTAATTTTTGTTATATTTACAATAATTTCAAAAATATGTGGTATTGATGAGGAAAAAACATCATTATTTTGTATGGACGTTAATCCTCAACGAAATGTAGATATAGATCAAGTGCGTATAAGTATATTTAAAAAATTGCTACTATGTTATATAATAGGAAGTAATAAATTTTCTAGTATCAGCATAATTATAAGTGAACTGTGATCTTTTTAATTAGAAAGTTGATTAAAAATAAGTGAAAAAAAAAAATAATTATATTTTTTTTATATAAATAATTGTTCTTAGAATTATTTATTTAATTATTCTTAAGATACGCCCAGTATCTTGTGATTTTTATATAAAATTGTCACAATTACATTGGTACACCATCACCAAATCTGGAGTTATGTTATATACTTGTGGTGACCATTTGAAACTTATGAAAAGCATGTAAAGTAATGCCATATCGAAAACTTTACAGAAATGTTGTGTTAATCCTTAAAATTTCCATAATTCTAATTCTAAATAAATAAATAAAAAATTAAATAAACCTAAAAAATATTTTGGTTAATTAAGTTTAAAAAAATTATATTAATATTTAGTGCCTCGACAAAAGAGAAAAAAAAAATGCTAGTAACAAGGGGAGCACATAACTCGTATTTATGTTTTAAAAATGATTTATGTTCAATAGTTTTTTTGTAATTAATAGTAGCTTTGTAACAAACAGTGCTTTGTTACACCAATATTGTATTTTAGACACCATTATATTTTATAGAATTCGTAGTTTTAATAGGGACCCATTGAAATTTCCGACCCTAAATTTTATAGGCACCAACCAGATTACAAAACTAATATGTGTACTAAATTTAATTGGAATCGGATAATATTTACCATATGATTATGATCTAGAACATTTTAACATGTACCCCTTAAAGCTAACTTGGTCATCACATGTGTAATCACGAATCCAACCTTCAAATCCCATAAAAATTACTATATGCTCTAGATCTAGAATATATGAAATATTAATCGAAAATATTAATGCCAAAAAAAAAAACACATTTTACAATACAGCCAATTCCATTTTTTTGACCATCAAGTCTAATGCAAGAATCATAATTATTCTAACTACTCGTAATAAAGGACTATTCAAAAAAGGACTACATCAAAAATCATCTACATATAGATAGTTTAATTCATTCTATGGTGTATTGCGAATCCTTTTCGAGAAGTAAATTGAGAATTTACTGATAAAGAAGAAAATGCTCAGATACTGTATAAAAAATGAATTATTTGAAGTTGTTTATCTAAAAGGATATACAACTTATTTATTGTGATAATTTATTTTATACAAAAGTTGAGTATGTATTTTTTTTTCTCTATAAGTAAACCCTCAAGTTTCTTTTAGTTTTCGCAGTTTACCATACGATTGAACAACAAAGACGTAGATGATTTTTGCTACTATCTATACTTACTTTAAGAATTTAATTTTCTTAAGATTAAATAATTAATGAAAAATGGGATAGAATTACTGATTACTACTAAAAAGTTGGGTTTCATTCAAATAATGTACCTAGACAAAAACTAATATTATTAATTTCAAATCATCCTGAAACAAATTATGAAATAAATACAAATTCAAGAATATTTTTTTTAATTTAGTAATTTTTCAATAAATTAATTATTTTATAAATTTAATTTAGATAATGGGAATGTGGTATGGTAGTGAAATAATTACACACTCTCAAAATGATCCATCAGGGACACATTTTTATGATTCTTGTGTAGTAATACATTTAGCGGATATAACAAATCAGGTATTTAAAGATAATTAAAAAATAATTAAATTCATTTTTAGATATAAATTCTGTTTAACGTTATTGTAATTACATACATAAATATATAGTTATCAACAACAACAGAAAGACAACGTGATTACAAAAGTTATTCTAGGACACCATTATATGAAGGTTATCATCGATATTTGAAATTAGTATGGGAAGAAAATGGTGTTAACTTGGAATATACATTAAAATATAATAGTACAAGAGCTGGATTTTGGTTAAGTTTGGGACCGCAACGTGGAACAATGCTTGATTTACCATATCAACAATTTAGTGGTACTATACAAGTTGTAAAAGCTGTACAGGATCATGTTGTATTGACATTTTGTCATAAAGTTTTAAATACAAATTTATTTTCAATAATTCTATCAAGAGAACCAAATTCTTTAACTTTTGATGTAAGTTTATAAAATTAATTTTGAAATTTTATTTTTATGAAGCAAATTATGATAAAAAATATTATCTTAGGATTATCGAAGTATTCATAGTATGTTAAGAAGACGTGGTTTAACTACAAATACTATACGTAAAGTGTGCACTCCGGGATCATCAAATGGAAATCAATTAACTGGTACAGTTGGTCTAATAACCTTGATTACAATGTTAATATTAAATTATAAAATATATTATTAATTTTTATAATGATTGAATAAATTGAAATATTTATAATTTTGTTTGTTAAACTTCATTCCATCCAACAACATAAAATACGTAACATAAAAATCTAAAAACAATTTGTTTCTACTTCGTAATAAAAATAAAAAATTAAGTATATAATTGAATTTAATAATAAGTATAATTGAATTTAAAAATCATATAGTCCTCATTATTAAAAGACAGACATGAATTCGTAATTTTTGTTTTTATAAATTTTACAGGAAATTATTTACTACACATTTTAATTAGATTGAAGACAAAAAATTTTTTTATTTATAATTATAAATAGTAGAGTAATTTTCCTTCTACCCACATGATTTTATACAACATAAGAAGAAATTACGTATTGCAACTGTTCGTTCTACATTGTATAATTGTTGAAGAAGGTAGTTGCAATGTACAACAAAGAACTTTCATAATATGGATAAAAATATATAACTAAATTGAATATAATTGACACCAATTAATCAATTTTTTTGCTTTCTTGTTATTTTTAAGTTAATTTTTACAAACTATGAGTAATAAATTACTAAAAGTTTTGTTTGTTAGCAGAATATTTCATTAATTTTGTGGAAACACAATTATGAAAAATTATGTCTTTAATAAATTTAGTTCTAAAAATTATGTTGTAGAAAATGATATATTCAAAAGTGGTAATTGAATTAAGAAATTTCAAATTTAAATATATACTTTTATAAAATTTGGGTCCAACACTAAATTTTAATAAAAAATTGTAGAAAATTATATTTTCGGTTATTAGAATTTGGATATATTTAACATATTTAAATTGATTGAATTAAAAGAAAAAGTTTACATGGTTAAATAAAACTGAATTTGGCGAGATTATTTTTAACAATAATTTAATTCTTTAAATTCTTATTTAATCAAAATAAAAAACAATATAATTAGCTGAATAATAAAATTTAAAAGAAAAGAAAGAAAATTCTTGCCTTTTATTTATTTTCAAATATAGCAATTTAATTGTTAATTATAAAAATCCTTTTACTTAAAATAAATTTTCTTAATATAAAAAAATAAATAAACACTGGCTAGTAAAATCTTTTTCCATTCGCATTAATTAGTTTTCCGATTTTAAATGAAAATTAATGCTTACTAATCATACCATCTAGATTTTATTTGATAGCACAATTTGATAGTTTACTTAATAGTTTTTGTCCGTTTGGTGTTAAAAGGAAATTATCTTGCCATGTGGCTTCTCCATCATTATTTGTTTTCAAATCAATTTGTAATTTTTCCCAAATCTAAAAAAAAAAATTAATGATTCAGTAATTATATTTTATCTTTACGAAAATATATTATAAAATATTAACCTTCTTTTTGGGATTCAGTTGCTCATCAGGATTACCAGAATATCCTTCAACAGATACACGATCACCAGGAATACTTCCTTCAGAAATGCGAATTGGTTCAACAACAGTATGTTCAGCGCTTTAATTGAATTGGAATATATTAAAAATTAAATTTGGTATATTATTTTTAAAAAAATTACTTGGATGTACATAACACCATTCCTTTTGATTCAATTCCACGCATTTTTGATGGTTTTAAATTACATAAAACAGCTACTAATCGATTTTCCATTTCCTCTAATGGTACAAATTTAGCTAATCCACTAACTACTGAACGTGGTTGTTCTTCACCCAAATCAATTTGTAATGCATACAAAGTATCAGCGTCTGGATGTTTTTTAGCTTCAACAACTTTACCAATTCTAATATCAAGGCGATGTGGACCATCTTCGACTGGTTCTGGTGTTTTTTTATTGTTTACTTTTCCTGGTGTCGGATAAGCTGCTTCACTTAATTTTCTGTAAATATTAAGAAAAATTTAATTTCCGATATATAATAATAATTTTGTAAATCGTACTTAAGTTCAGGTTTTTCGAATTCTTTTCTAATCGGTTCTAAAAGTCTATTAATGTAAAATTCTACAGCTGTTTTTAAGTCACCTGGGTGAAGAATTTCTTCCTTAAATGACTTTTCTAAATCATCAAATTTCAAAAAGTTTAAATCACCACCATATTCAGGTTTACGAGATACAACAAAACCTGTTCAAAAATTATTTTTATAAAAAAATTGATACAATTTACTTATTTAAACAATATTCTTACATTCGCCTTCTTTAAAAAGTGAAAATAGAACATGCTTAACAAATGATAAGAGACCATTATCTTCAATATTGCCGGGTTCACAAAAAGCTTTTTTCAATTTTTTCTTAACATTAGCTGGTGAATCAAGTAAATCTATTTTAGAATCATCTTCAGAAGATGACATTTTACCTCCGGCAAGACCAGGCACTAAAAAGAAAATAATTTTAAATATGTATTTCATATATTTCGACAAAATTATAATTTTTTACCCATTGGATTCATAAAATGTATACGTTTATTATAACCCAATTGTGGTAGATATTTTTCGGCAAATGTAAATATTTTACGTTGATCTACACCACCAAATTGTGCATCTACTTTTAGATATTCCTCATCTAAAGCTTGTAAACCAGGATATAATAATCCAGATAATAATGGATATTCAACTTGTTTAACTACTTCAGCACCAGCTTTCTTTGCATCATGTTGTGTAACAACAGAAGTTAATCGATAAACATCTAAAGTGTATTCCTTAGATAATTGATAATCAGTTCCTTTTATAAATTTCAATTTATCTAATGGTACTCCGATTGATGTTAACATTGCTTTAATAGATGCTTCATAGTATTTTGTTCGTAATTCTAATAGTGTCCACGGTGCTTTCATATTATCTAAATAAGCATGAAGATCAGCGAACAAAATTGTAACCTTATAATATATAAATTTAAAATATATTATAATAATTATTAAAATTAAAATTTACTTCACATCCTGCTTTTAGAAAATCAGCTATTTTTGACATAGGTACAAAGTAGGCCACATGAGGTTTACCGGTTGTTGCAGTGCCCCAATAAATTTTGAGATCACGTTCTTTAAGGGTTGCAATAAGTTTATCTTCGCCAAGAACTTCTTGAAGATTTCTTGTGATTATTTGTTTCTTTTCTTCAGGTGATAATTGGCAAGCCATTTTTAATATATTTTAATTAATTCAACTGAAGAAATTCAACAGAAAATTGCGAAATAAAAGAACCAGAACGTGAACGTGCAACGTGTCGGCAACAATGAAATCGAAATGTCATTCTATATGTCATACTGAGTTAGGCGACGATAAAAATATTTCAAAAAAAATGTTTCGTTTGCACAGAGAGAAAATAGTAATTATTTAACTGTATGAATGGTTTTATTATTTAATTAATCCATAATTAATCATAACTGGCTGGTCATTTGGTGACAATATTAACTAAAGCTAAAGGCTGTCGTTAACGAACTATAGTCCGCGTAGTTGAATAATTAATTCTGCATGCAATAACAAATATAATCTAACTGATATGAAAAAATCAGCTTTCCGATTTATAACACCAATCTTGTGTTGAAATGAGACACAGTTCCAGATCAATAAGACTGATCAGATTATTAATATAATTAAAAATAAAGCAAAGTTTATATTTTTTGTCAGAAATTCATATTATTTTTTCCGTGTAGTTGTTGAACTTCGGAGCACTATTATAAATTGAAATGAAAAGCATTATTTAAAATTAACCATTATTTTGAAGGAGAAATTATTTCCCAATTGGAAAATTAATTTATTTCTGTGGAAGTTGTCAAAAACAGCTGTTTAATAGTTTCGCAATCAAAATAAATAAACAATCAACACGTGCGATTCCGCACTTTGTAATTTTATGTTTTTTAAAATTAAAGTTTATTATAAAAGACAAAAATGCCTTACGTAGAAATTAAACATTTAGCTGAATTACAAAATGAAATATCAAAAGTAAGAAATATTTGTATATTAGCTCATGTAGATCATGGAAAAACAACATTGGCAGATTCTTTAGTGGCAAGTAATGGTAAGAAATCATTGGTATAAAATCTTCGAATAAATATTTCTTAATTAAAAATAATATTTTTATGTAAACATAAAAGGAATTATATCACAACGAATGGCGGGTAAACTACGATATCTTGATAATCGTCCTGATGAACAAGAACGTGGAATTACAATGAAAAGCAGTAGTATATCGTTATATTACAAGAATTTTCCGAAAGATGATGAATACCTTATAAATCTAATTGATTCACCTGGACATGTTGATTTTTCTAGTGAAGTTTCCACAGCAGTTCGATTATGTGATGGTGCAATTATTGTGGTAATTAGAAATACATATGAATTTTTTAGTTATTTATTTAAATACGTAATTGAGTGAATTTGTAGGTTGATGTCGTTGAAGGAGTTGGGCCCCAAACCAGAGCTTGTCTTCAGCAAACTTATTCAGAACATTTAAAACCTATATTATTACTAAATAAAATTGATCGATTAATATTAGAAAAACAAATGTCTCCACTTGATGCATATGTTCATTTGACACAAATTTTAGAACAAATCAACGCTGTTATTGGTAACATATTTACTTCGGATCTTTATTCTAAAGAAGATGCCAAAAGCACAGTAAGATAAATTGACTTTCAAAATAAAAACTTATGAAATTCTTATGTAATTGAAATTTTAGGAAACTAATTATACATCAGCATTAGATGATTGTGACGATTCTAATTTGTATTTTGCTCCAGAGCTTGGCAATGTAATTTTCTGTTCAGCTATTGATGGTTGGGCATTTACAATAAGAGATTTTGCTGTTATGTATTCGAAACGTTTGGAAATGAAAATTAATGAATTGGAAAAAGTTCTGTGGGGTGATTTTTATTATAACACAAAAAAGAAATGTTGTGTTGCTGGAGCACAAGAAAAAGCTAAGAAACCAATGTTTGTTCAATTTGTATTTGAAAATATATGGAATGTTTATGATATAATAGTGGTTCGAAAAGACAAAGAAAAATTACCAAATGTTGCTGAAAAATTAGGAGTTAATTTAACAGCAAGAGATTTACGACTCACTGAACCTAAAGTTCAACTGAAAACATTATTTGAACAGTGGTTGCCAATTGATAGAGCAGTATTGAAAACTGTTATAGAGAATATTCCCCAACCGAATACTATTACAGATGAACGTGCCGAAAGATTATTATGTCCAATGAATTGTGATTTTAGTAGTTACCCACTTGAAACACAAAAACTGAAAGATGATTTTAAAAATTGTAATCGTAACAGCGAAAATATAATAGTTTTTGTATCTAAGGTGAATTTATAATAACACAAATTCGAATTAATAATTATTTTGTATTTGTAGATGATTCCAATAGAAAAATCTCGTTTACCTCAAAATAAACCAAAACCTTTAACACAAGAAGATATTCAGAATCGTCGTGAAATTATTAAACAAAAAATTCTGGAACGGAAAAAAATAGCAGAAATGCAAGAAAATATTAGTGAAATTTCACAACAAATGGAAAGTTTATCAACTGAAGAAACTAAAAATAATAATGATAATAAACAGATAATTGAAGAGGATGTTGAAGAAGATCAGATTTTTGTTGCTTTTGCAAGAATTTTTAGTGGTACATTAAGGAAAGGCATGAAACTTTATGTCTTATCACCAAAACATGATCCCAGAAATAAAGAGTAATAACTTAAACAGTATTAATTATAATTTACGGTTTTATCAAAGTATTTTTTTTCAGCGATGATTCGATAGATTCACCACACATTAGTGAAGTAGTTATTGGTGATTTGTATTTATTAATGGGCGGTGAATTAGAAAGCTTAGATGAAATACCGGCTGGAAATATAGTTGGTATAATAATATCATTTTCATTTAATTGAAACCAAAATTATCATAAGAATTAATTTCAGGTATTGGTGGTCTGGAAAATGTGATAATAAAAACCGCTACTTTAAGTAATACCGTTTACTGTCCGTCATTTAGTGAAATTAATTTAATGGCTACACCAATTTTAAAAGTGGCGCTAGAACCTGTCAATCCTTTAGAAATGCCTAAACTAATTAAAGGACTTAAATTATTAAATCAAGTATGATATTTATTAAACTTAGAAAAATGAAAATATATAAACAAAAAGTTTTTTTTTAAGGCTGATGCTTGTGTACAAGTTGCAATCCAGGAAACTGGTGAACATGTCATAACAACATTGGGTGAAGTTCATGTCGAAAAATGTGTTAGAGATTTAGAAGAAAATTATGCAAAAATAAAATTGAATGTATCAAAACCTATAGTATCATTTAGAGAAACCATTGTACCAGAAGCTACCATTGATATGGTAAATGAGGCTATTTTAAATTTAGGTAATAATTTTATTGTCTTAAATGTAAAAGAATTACTAATATCAATATTTTCAATATTTTAGATCATGATATTTCAAAGAAAATTGTTACAATGCAAACATCCAATAAAGCGGGATCAATTAAATTATTAGCTTTACCTTTACCTCAGGCCACTATAGATATTTTAGATAAAAATACTGATTTATTGAAGGTACTACCTACTACATTCAAATATTTTTATGATGTTATCAATTTTTTTTTCAAGGTACTGTCAAATTTCGGTAAATCGTTACTTCCGTCTGAAAAACAAATGACTATGATTAAACAGATCAAACAAGCACTGTCAGATTCATTGAAAACTTTCAAATTAGAAAATATTTCGACTGAAACAAATTTAGTTGATAAAATATGGTCAATTGGACCAAGAAAATGTGGCACAAATATTTTACTTAATTTAACTGATTATGTTCATACAAATTTTTGGAATCCGGACTATGAGTCTAGTAGTGATGATATTAGAAAAGATTTTAATAGTTCATTTGTAAATGGATTTCAATTAGCTACTGTAGCTGGTCCACTTTGTGGCGAACCTATGACTGGAGTTTGTTTTATAATTTTAGAATGGCAAATTATTAACGATATTGATTTAAATTCAAAAGTTTTTGGACCATTTTCAGGTAAAAGCGATTTTTTGTAATTGTATATCTTGGAATGTAATATTAAATTTTTATAATTTAGGTCAAGTCATGTCGACTATTAAAGAAGGTTGCAAAAGAGCTTTTCAGAATCAACCACAACGTTTAGTTAGTCCAATGTTTAGCTGTACTATTATTGTGAATGCAGATGTTTTGGGTAAGTGAAAATTTTGTATATAATTTATTTAACTTACGCTGTAATGTCAATATTTATTTAAATTTTAAATTTTGATGCCACTTGATAAAATATTTGTCAAATACTTTGGCAAATATATAGAAAATATACATACATTTTTTAAATTCAAATTTACAGCCACATAATTTACCTATGTAATCATTGTTGACGTTGTCGGTAATCGGTTTATAATACTTAGATAAAATCCTTTATTTTAAATGAGTGAAATATTGTGCGGTAATGAAATTACGAAAATTAAAATTGTACTTCAAAATCTTTTTTGATTTTTCTATATTTAACAGCCGCCGTATTGTTTTTGAATTTGAAATCAAAGAGTTGATTAAACTTTGCTCTAACTTTAATTTTTTGGTTTGAAGCAAGTGGGGTCTCTCTAGTCTAGACCCTTATATCGTCTTCTGCGGAATTGTATAAAACTAACCTATTTCACCAATCTCTTAAAATACCACTTACACGCAAATTTTTAAAGCGGCCTAGTGAAATTAATTCAAAATTAAAATTCATTAAAAAATTCAATTCAAAATTAAAACTCATGTAAATATTATTTTTAAATTAATTTTTATTTCTAGTAAATGCATCTTAAATCTAAAAAAATAAATAAATGAAATTTTTCTTCTTTCTTTTTTTTTTTATTTAAATAAATTTCAAAAAATGAAATGAAAACTTATATTATAATTTCGCCCAGAATCAATTAAAGCATTTCGTTATACTGTATTCTATATGTGAAAAATACATTCGAAATTTATATAAATCGGGATTATGATAATAAGATGAAGTTAAAAGACTAAAAATTTAAATTTGTTATTCTCTTATGTTTTAAATTAATGTTAAAAAATGCATAGAAAAAATTAATTTATCAGTCCCATATAATAATTTTGAAAATAAATTTTATTCATCCCAAACAACAGATTGTTGAAATTCAACTAATTTATCCCATGGAAATTCTGGTATATTATTATCATCAATATTAATTTTTGTAGATCTTTTTGTACGTTTCTTTTCATCATTATCATTATTATCATTATTTAAATTTGTATTATCATCATCTACATTATCTTCATCAGCTTCAATTGGATTTTCACCATTAATTTTTTCATTATTTCGTCCATAACCACTATTAGCACTAGAAATACTAACACTATTTGTACTAAATGAATTAATACCAATTGTATCTGGATATTCAGTATGTGATACAGATGTAATAATTGGTGAACTTTCAGGTCGATTTAAATATTGATAATTTGCTTGATTTTGTAATTGATAACTATCATGTTGTTGATTATTATTTAGATAGCCACCATTTGATGGTAATTGTTGTTGCTGTTGATAACCATTATTTGATGATTGTGAATTTAATGATGATAATGATGATGGTCTTTGATTATCTTTATTTATATTATATTTATTATGTTGTGAATTTGATATATAATATGGTTTTTGTAATTGATAACGTTTTGGCGGTTGTACAGATGGTTTACGTATTGAATAACCTGGTTTAACACACATCATACCAAATACACGTATACCTGGTACACTGGCATATGTTGGTTGATCATGTGCCATTGGACCTTCTACAAAATTTTATATAAAAAAAAAATTAAATGAAGAAAATTTCAAATTAATTTCTAATGAAAATCATTATTTTTAATGAAAATCATAAATTTAAATTTATTTACCAAGTTTAAAATGATCTGGACAACGGCATATTACTAAATAATGTGATTTTCCAGTTCTTGTATTCTGTAATGCTAATAATGACCAATCTTTAGGTGATCGACATTCACGCATTTCAGTTGTTGCTTCACATGTTTTCGCTAATGTAATTGCCTTTAATAGAAAAAAAAATCAATATAGAAAATAATAATAGTCAGGTGAAATTTATGAAATTGATTTTATTTTTATTATTTTTTATGTTTTTGCATTTATTACAGTTTCAAAGTAAAATGTAATTTTATGAAATAAATAACGAATAAATTGCTGTATTATAATCTTCTTTTAAACTTTCTATATTATCATTATCAATTACTGTCAGTTTTACATTATTGGCATTGGCAATATTTACATTCTTTGCAGTGTGAGAATATTATGTAAAAAGGAAAAAAATTATAATTTTAAGATATAAATTGATAATAAAAATTTAATTTCTATTTCCCAATAAATCTATTTTTGTTGTTGTTGTTATAAAGTCAGAAATCGAAAAATTTTCTCATTATTTTCTATTTTGTAAAGAATTTCATAGATTAATGTGAAATAGGAAAATGTAAACATTAAATTGGAATTGTTGTTTCGATACCGGCAGAGTTTTTTCTAAGTAAATAATGGAAATTAAATCATTATTTAAATTAAAATATGATGGTTTTTAGCTCCTAGACAGTTATAGGCTCATTTTCCTATTATAATTAAGCTTATTTTTCATAACAATATTTTAGGTCATGATTACTTCTTCAAAATGCATTTAAGAAAAGTGTTAAGACAGAGACCGACAGACAGAGATTATATGAGAAAATATTGGGGAAAAAATCAAATAATATATAAGGAAATTTGGATGAATTAGTAACACATTTCACGAGTTATTTGTAGTTCTGGGATTCCGGGAAATCCCGGAATAGTAACATCGGGATTTTTAATGAAATTTAATATCCCGAATCTTGGGAAATTATTTTTCCAGGAAAAGCAAACTAAAAATTTGATTCAAACAAGGATGTTACAAATGGATTACAAATATTTCATGGTTGCTGAAGAACCTATACTTTATTGGATGTGATTTAATAGACGAAAATTCTCTGTAAAATTTTCAGTACTCTTGGTTATCTTAAAGAAAAAATGATACAGGCTCACTATTTAAATTTTTGAATAGGAAATAACTCCACTTACTTTCGAATAGTGTCATTTCCCGCGCGTGTAACAAATTTAAATCATTTGTTTTGAATTTTCATTCTCTTAAAGTATTAATTTTAATTACGCTATTACATAATTTAAAATTATGAATTAATTCAAAGAAATTTAAACGAACTTTTTAGGTAATTTCTTTATCAAAATATTTAATATTTTGTCCTTTGTAATAAATAAGTTTGTTTTAGTTTCCCTTTTTAAGTTTAATTAATGTTTAATTAAATATTTTTGATATTAAATCATTTCGTGGTATTTTTGTGTTAAATGAATGACTTTATGCAATGTGTTCTATAAAATGAGCATAAATATATGTAAAAAGATAGAAATCTAGCAAAATTTAACAAATTTTTCCTTTAACTATAAGTTTCATGAAAGACTAGACTAGACACTTCTTCAATAATTAAATAGTATTCGAAATAGTATTCGTTAAGCACTTCTTCAATAATTAAATAGTATCCGTCAATTTTCTGGGTAGAAAAACTATAATTTCTATAAAGTTAAATTTTCAGTTTATATTTAATTTAAAATTTAAATATTTTTATTTCAAATTTAAACATTTTAAATTCGTTGTTGTTCAATTCGATACTAATAATTTCAATTATTCATTTATTTCCTTGTTCTTTCATATTTTTAAAATTAATTCGTCACATAGAAATAAGAACTAATAAGAATAATATTACGAATAGTATGAAATACTATGAAGTCTGGTGATGGGTTGGATGGTCAAAAAAAAAAGTTCGCTCAAAATTTTTTTCTAGGCGTTTCCGAGGTCCGAAAATGCAAAAAAAAAAAAGTGTCCGGGGGACGCGTACGCGTACGCGTACGCTTTTTATGTGCGCAGCAACATCTCCTAGAACCGCTTGTCCGATTTTAATGAAATTTGGCACACAGGCTCTAACATACCTCGCGCAGGTGCCGGTACAAGATGAGATCGATCCTTTTAGTGGGACCATGTTAGATTTCCCCATTTATGTGGCAACCTACGTGTTTTTGTTCTACGGGAAAATGTAAAAAAAAATTTCATGTCTCAGATTTGGATGAAATTTAAAACATAGGTTGGTATCATGATTGTCCACAAGCCTACCAAGATACAGGTCTGTAACTTCAGGGGGTCCCTGGTAAAATTTCCGATTAAAATTTCGTATACTCTAGAGCATATAGTAATTTTTATCTAATTAGCATAAATTTTGGTACATATGATAGTTTCCGTATTTACTTGGTGTCTGTAAAATTTGAAGTCAATACTTCAGTGGGTCCATGTAAAAATCCGTAATTACTTTTCATAAGTTCAACTATCTATATCTACCGTACCTTTCACCCAATATCAATGATATTGAACACACAGTTTCATTTAGTTATCTATTTGATACTCCACAAATTTGTAGTTGGTAGGTACAGTACGTTCATGGGAAACTAATATATGAGCAACTTAGTTTCCGAAGAATATTTTCTTTATGCTCTACAGCTTGTAATTATTATCCGATTTCAATGAAATTTGGTACACAGGTTGAGTTCATGATTCTACATTGGTTGACCAAATTACAGGTTAGTAGGATTAGGGGGTCCATGTTAAATTTCCGATTTAATTTTTAATTTTTTTTTTTCATATGTTCTACAGCATATAGTAATTGTTAACCGATTTCAAAGATATTTTATATATAGGCTAATTTTGGGATCTAGTTGGCTCTCCTGAAATTTGGAGACCTTCAGGGGGTTCCTAGAAAACAGTTTTAGTTTCCGAATTTTATATAATTACGTGTTTTATAGCATGTAATTATTATCTGATTTTAATGAAATTTGGCACAAAGGTAGACCTTCTGATTATGCATGTTTTGGCCATGTTAGAAGTTAATACCTTCAGGGGGTCCATGCTAAAATTTCCGATTAATATTTCATATGTTCTAGAACATATGGTAAATGTTATTCAATTTCAATGAAATTTTGTACACAGGTTGGATTCGTGATTACGCATGTGTAGACTAAGGTAGAAGTTGGTAGCCTGAGGGGGTCCATGCTAAAATTTCCGATTAATATTTCATATGTTCTAGAACATATGGTAAATATTATTCAATTTCAATGAAATTTTGTACACAGGTTGGATTCGTGATTACGCATGTGTAGACTAAGGTAGAAGTTAGTAGCCTGAGGGGGTCCATGCTAAAATTTCCGATTAATATTTCATATGTTCTAGAACATATGGTAAATATTATTCAATTTCAATGAAATTTTGTACACAGGTTGGATTCGTGATTACGCATGTGTAGACTAAGGTAGAAGTTAGTAGCCTGAGGGGGTCCATGCTTAAATTTCCGATTAATATTTCATATGTTCTAGAACATATGGTAAATATTATTCAATTTCAATGAAATTTTGTACACAGGTTGGATTCGTGATTACGCATATTTATACTTATTATAGTTATTTTAATAATATTATTTATTATTAAACAAATAAAAATATAAAATTAAATCAATAAATAATAAAGATGAGCAATTTTTGAAGAAACCACTGTTTGTTACAAAGATAATGTTAATTACAAAAAACTTTTGGACATAAATCGCTGTTAAACAACATACTATGAGTTATCTGCTCCCCCTAGTTAGCAGCTTTTTTTTAATAGATACTATAATTCAGCATATAATTGCGAATTGATGCTTTTCAATCAATCATTATTGAACTTATTGATTTCTTTCAATTGTACTTCCTTGTTCCTTGTAAATTATATATTTTCTGAAGTTTTGATTTTATCTTCTGAACAAACTCCTGAATTTTTTATACAATCTTTTAAGTTTTTTTATATTATTTTAAATATTTTATAATTGAAATATTAGGATACCCTTAGATACCGTTAAGTATGCTTCGTTGTTAAATGAAAAAATCTTTTTTTTTTTGTTTATTAAATTCTATCTTTAAATATTTTTTTTCTATTAGATTCGTGAGTAGCCTTTAATTTAGAGAATGTTTTCTTTTTTATTTTATTTTTCTTATTATATTTAAGACGAAATCATGTTTCCTTTTTTGGTCTTACAAAGAACTATTTTTTTTTTAGATATTTTTCAAAAATTAACTATTTACAAAGTATAAAAAATCTTTCATGTCATGTTAGTTTTTTATATATATTTTGTTTTATGTCGTGATCATAGTGTCTTGGGGCATTATAATAGTAACCTTCATGAAACTGGGGGAAAAATTAAAATGCACATTAAAACCGCAACATCCAAAACTTTATTTATAATGCCTGCCAGAGAGTAGCACAAATTTTAAATATTAATTTTGTTGCGGTGGATGATGGTGATGATAATATAGTGATGGTGTTATTTTTATTTTTTTAATTTATGGGAAAATTTTTTATGTTTACAATAAAATGTAATTTTTGTCTTCATAATCAAGTTTTCATTTATGTTGACTATTGATTAATTTTTGTATCTCCATAATAGTATAGTCTATAGTGTATATAATTATAATTAATACATGATTTTTTTTAAAGTTTTACTAGATTAGAACTTTAATATTTAATTAAATAAATTATCTGTAACTGTAGTCAATTTTATTAAAATTTACATATATTACAGTTCACAAAAAGTGATTTTCTGTAAAAGAAGAAACTATTTTATAAAAATGATTCAAAATAACAGTTTTACATATTCTGAAGCTTTGTGTACCAAATACGAAATACCGACTTGTTACTAATTATTTAAAAATTGTTGAAGACTTTGTTATTTTATGACAAATTTGTGGGAGATAGAACAAACTGGCCAGTCTGATTTCGTTCAGGTAGTGGAATAGGTCGATGTGTATAGTTGTAAGTATCCTTCAATTGGGGGGTACAACAGTGGCATTGGTACACACTCCCCATACAAATCAACCCGGCTAATAATTGTTGAAGACCGAATTCTAAATAAAGTATTCATTACTTTCGAATTCGAGAGTAACGAATTGTCGAAGTTTTGTTTAGTAAAAAACATTTTGATATTAAAGTTTACCAATGAATACTAAAATATTAATTTTAATTGTAGGAGCAATTAAAAGTTATTTCGAAAAATGTAAGCGGATGTTTTTCCTCTAGCTTTAATTTTAAATTATTGTCTGATAAATGTTCCTTGTCATTGTTGACTTAACATTTATTTCGATTTTAAATATAACTTAATTTAAAACATTGCTGATAATTTAATTTAAATTTTGGATGCTCTTCAAATATATTCAATTACATAAATGTAATGTATAATGAAATGACTAATATTTAAATCATACAATTCGAAATGAACAACAAAATTATATAATTTTAGATTAATTTTATACAAAATGTTCTTAAGGTTCGAATCAATTTTCAGTTGTCAAAACTTATTATATTAATTACGATTTACTGGCGTAATTTATAACTAAAATTTTAAACTTTTGTTTAAAATGTTGACAAATATAATAAAATATTGAAAATATGAAATTGTTTTGAAGGGTAGACGATGGGTAACTTCAGAAAAATTCATGAATTTCATCAAACTCTTTGATTATGAACCCGAACTTCAATCCAGTCAAAAATAGTTTATTAAAACTTGATTAAAACCAATTATCATAGTTGTAACTTGATAAGGACAATTTTATAAATATGAATCAATTTATGGTCCATGCCATACTTATCATTCATTATTACAAACAACATATCCGACATATCCGTTACCATTAATAACTAATTCGTTAACTTACTTTTTTCTTTCCATCACCAACTAATTTAGTTGTATGCTGATCATCTTCATTAAGACTTGCGGAACAAGGATCTCGATACCTTAAGTGAATAAAAGAAAAAATTGATAAATTTTTTCATTAAATATAATTATAAAACGTGTGATAATTTGATCTGCTTTAAATTTATTATAAATTATAATTTTTTTATTATTGAATTATTATTATACGTTACCTTGATGGACACGCACATAAAGGTTGAGTATAATTTAATCTAACGTAGACTGCATTGCACACCTGTTGAATAGCACATTCTGGTAGTAAATAAATATGTTGATTATGAGGATAATAATGGTATTTAGTTGGTTTTGCTGTTCCACCTGCAGGTTTCTGTAATAAAAAAATTAAAATTGATTTATAAATTTAAACAATTTTCTTTATATAGTTTTTAATTGAAAACGGAAAATGTTAATAATAATGTATATAAAAAATAATAACTTTGATCAGGAATTTGGTATGAATAATATTATTAATAAATTAATTAATTTAATAAATTAATAGTAAAACTTGTTCTACATTTTATACCTTTAATATATCTTTTCCGGACAAAAATAAAAGATGAGGAAATTGTTTAATGAGTTGGTTCAATGTCATAAAATTGAAATAAAAATTTAATTTACGAGATATTGAAGTGCATTTCAATCTTATATATGAATAATAAAACATTGATTTACGCTATATCCAACAAGTATTATATAATTTGTATTATAATCCTATCAAATCATGGAGTGTAGTACAATGATTTGTAGACAACTAATTACTCTTGAATACATAGATGTTTCCCTGGCAGTTTGGTATTTATTTTATCCCCATTTAATCATGAATTTAGTCGGTACACCAAGATAAGTTTTTCATTTAAACATTTATCAGAATCAAAGAACTCCAGACCGAAACGTTGGCAATTTGTAACCAATTTTTCTACCATTTTTATTTGACTACATAATAGTTAATATTTCGGAAAATTTACAAGAAAATGATTTATATGTGACAATGAATTTAACAATAATTACATATTTATATTGATTAATTTCAATAGCTCTTCATCCCAAATCCAATTTTGTCTTCCTCGAACTCAATGATTCGTGACCGTGACATTTTATTAGACTTTAGACTTTTACTTATTTTATATGGATTTTAGAAACATAAGTTTCTTTATAGTGTAGAAACTTTTAATTGAATAAGCTAATGGTTTTTATAGTGAGACATTTATTGTTAGCAAATTATCTCAACTGTTAGCATCTTTTTGCCAATCTTATAATCACAATTATATTACATATTTTTATTACTGGTAACTTATTTAAAGCGGAGTCAACGTAGAACGACAAAATGTGTAGAAATAGTTAAAATGAAATCCATTATTAGTTAAATGAAACCCAATAATTTCAATACTTTTAAATATATTTTTAAATTATTAATTAGTTTACTTTCTATTTCAACAGAAATTTACCTTTAACAGATTATTAAATACTAATTAATATTTTTCTTCTAATGATTTTTAAAATACACTGAAGTAATTATAAATTACAAAAAAAAAAATGCTATTCAATTAATGGTTTTGTATGTTATAATTTTGTATGTAATAAGTATCTATAGAATAATAAATTAATAAAGTATATAACATAATTTAAGGTTAAGGTTCAATGGCTTTAATGTTAAAAAAAAAACTAAACCTTATAATAAAATTGAAGAAATTTTTAAATGTTTTTGTCCATATTTGAGTTGAAAGAACTCGTTAAAATGTACAACAAAATCACACTTGAAATATTATTATATAAAACATAATTATTATCTTGATGCTATCCTAATAAAATGTTTTTTGTTTTTTAACATGTTTCGCTTTCAAAGTTCAATAGAACCTTCTTTACCAGATAGAGTTTATATAGAAACATAATATGTATTTCAATCCTGTTGGATGGAATATCATTGGTCATTTTAAATGTATCTACCAAATAAAACATAACAAAAAAAAAAAACATAAATACAATGGCTAAAAGATATTTAGTATTTTGCATATGTAACGCGATTTTTCTATTTGAATCTTTTTAAAATTTTCCTTGTTTTGTATTATACAATAACAAAACTGCCATAAGATCAAAGTAATTTAGACCATTTTACAAATGACAAGGTAATCGACATTGACAGTTGTTTTTAGTTATGTTGATGTTGTTATTTTCAGTTTTATGTTTATATTACCAAAAGCAGGAAATACCCCTAGAAAATTGCATAAATATGTATATACATAAAAATACATAATGTTTTACCACAATTTTTTGTATTATGTAAAAGACTATAAAAATAAATAAATGTGGAAATAAATTGTATTATGTAAGAAACTTTGTTTTTATGTATTTATGTTTATTTTAACCACATTATTATTATCAGTTGTGTAATGGCTAAGGAAATTTATAAAAGGATTCTATACAAGAAATATAAAAACATGAGTGCTTCAATGTTGTGGAGAGTAAGCACTCTGGACGCTAAGAAAACAAAAATTATTTTATCAATGAATAAGGCAACGGACAGACTGACGGAAAAATTCTGCATGGTTGGGACTGACTACGGTCAGGTTGTGAAGAGGAAGAGGAATCCCTGGAGCAACTCCTTATGTCATTGCAGTGTAACAAATTATATTGTTATTTTCTAAATAATCTGATAGAGGCGGGTGAAAAAAGCCTACCGACCTGATCAAGTGCATTAAGGAGGTGGGATTGGTTGATGCACCATAAGGGAAAAAGTTCAGCCATCAACTGCGGTGTACAACGGGCGAAATTGTGGCTTCAGTGTGTGTGATTCTTGGATCCTACTCCCTACAAACCAACCAGAACATTATTTCGACATGAATTTATGGATAAATTTTAGTATATTTTCAAATATTATTACTCATAGGAACATTCAGCTAAATTACTACTTTTATATCACAATTTATATATATTTTCTTAATTACAATTTACATGTATTTTATTTATTACATATTAAATGTTTTATTATTAATAACATTGTAAATCAAATGAAAAGTTACTACAAATTATTTTGTAACCTTTAAATGAAGGCACTTTGAAATATTTATTGTATATGCAAATTTAAAGATAAATTACTTCTTTGAAGATAGCGTGTTTTCAAAGACTTTTCCAATCAATTTTACAGAATTTATAGCTTTTATTATGTGCATACAAAAATTTATTATATAACTTGTAAAATAGTTATCGGCTTCCTAAGATATATAAATTTTTACAGTGTAATTATAATTAACGAAACTTGCAAATTAGTTAAAAATTTACTATATTATTCGGATTTCCCAGATCAATTTCTATATGTAAAACTTGAATTTAAAAAAATATTCTTATAGTTATTTTGGAACTTTATGATTGCATCTATATAGCATTCATTTTTTTAATTAGGATATTTTTATATAATAACTTTCTTTGTGCAACAGACTAGTCTCATTCGAATCATTCCTATTTAAATTTTATAGTATAATATATTTCATATCATCATCTCAGTTAATTTCAACCTTTTACATCACAAGAAAACCAGTGTTTATTGCAGCAATATCTGTTAAAAAAAGGTTTAATTATTGAATTCGGAAACCAAAACTAAGAGGATCAACTAGAAACTTGTATCTTTTGTTAGTTTGATGTTTCTAGCCCTTCTATAGATCCGCATAATAATCGATAACAGACGGAAAAAGTGAAACATATTTAATAATTTTGTATACTAGTGTACAAAAGTTCCTAAAAATTAATTAGGCTATAATTACATAATGTTTCATTGTTTGTACATAAGATACTAAATTTAATCTTTATATTAAGGTTAATAATTCATTTTTTAAACATATCTAAAGTTAATTAATTGTAGCCCATAAATACTCAATGATAAATGAATTTTCTTCTAAACAATTTTATAAATATTCGTTGATTCCAATTCCAACTAATTCTAATAATCAAAATTTTCTTTCTTTATCTCTTAATTTTTTTTCCACTTAATTTATAACAAATTAAATAAATAAACTATTACATTTTTTTGCTTCTTTAACCATCGCAATTTAATATAATTTTCACATATCTTAACTATTTTTTTAAAAAAAATATATCTTGTAAATCATTTTTTTTTTGTAAGTATCTTTTAATGACTTAATAATCGAACATTTTACAATTTTTTATTTCGGTTCATTTTAAATGTTTATCATGTTGTGCGTGTTAAGATTAAGACCGAAAAAAAAATTGCAAACAATGAAAGTAGATTTTGGAATTTTCCTTTTTCGACATTTAATTACACATCGTTACAATACAAATTTCAAATAATAAATCATAGAAAATAGAAATTTATAGATAAATTCTTCAATTTTATAGATTTAAAACAATTATTATCTTTTACTTCAATAATGATGACTGGTCATCTTTAATAATCAAAAATAACTTAATAATTTCTTTTGGCAGATTAATTGGATTTTTTTTACAAAAAAGGTTTACGGCCTCAAGGTTGAATTTTTGGTGTTAAAAGTTGAATTTTGCTATATAAGAAATTAAAATTTTTCGTTTTTTTTAGATCAAAATTCGATTTCTAATTAATAAGGTAAAACTCTAAAACTTATAAAATTAATTTTGAAAGCTTTGTTTAAAAACATGACACTATCCACAGGCAGAACATAATTATGAAATTTATAGTCTGTATAACAAAACTAATAAACCAACATAAAACATAATAATACAATAAAATAAATGTTTAAAAATTTGTATAAATAAAGTTATTAACATATGTTTTAAATTCATAAACATAATTTTATCATCACTTTCGATTCGATACTATGGATCGGAACGAATTTAAAATTAATAAGAAAAAAAGTTAATTTAATTTTTTGTTTTTGTTAAATTTTTAATACAAAATTTTGATCTATATAAACTTAAATGTTAATTTCATGCTTACAAGTTTGAAATGGATTTGAAAGAAAACTAATTCTAAAAATTTAGTGTAAATGGTTGAGGTATTTTTAAAAAATTGTTAGACAAACAGTAAATTGCAATTTGCTAACTTTTGTATCTATATAGGCATAAATTGTTAGAATTAAAAATTAGTTCAAATTGTAATTATTTATCTTCTATATCCAACAATTTTTAGTTTCAATAAATTCCATAACTTTGATTAAATTTCCATGAAAAGTTTGGTAGTAAAATATTTTCTCAAATAACCTATGCAAATTAAAATCATATGCAACATGCCATAAAATTAGGGAATTGTTTTATGAACCGTCATGAAAGGCTGGAAATTTAAAGAAAAATGTTGACATTGAAACTTCACGCCAAAATTTCAATGTTAGAAATAAACCACACGAAATAATGTTTATAAAAGTGTACTTTTAGTAATCTTTTCATTCGTACCACTTCAGCGGAATTTTAACATATGTAAATCGTAATATTTAAATTATATTCGTAATTGACTTGCTTCAACTTTGCGTTGCGACAATTTGATTGTGAATCCATAGTTTGTAAGTAATTTTAGGTCATAACATTTCCAATTAATCTGTTCCTAAAAATAATAAAAAATGGAATCTTAAGCAAACTAAATTTGAGTGATTGTCTTCATACGGGGAATCGCTAAAGGGTCATGCACTTAGTACCCATCGAAACCTTCACGTTACACTGTTACACATGCCGTGGCCAACAACTCTTTCGACCGAAACAGAGAATTTTCGGTCGAAAGACTTCTTTCCAAACCAAAAAAAAAACTGCGTCACAGGTGCATGAAACGGAAACTGTGACAGAAAGTGTTCAATCTTCTCGAGTTCGTCTCTGCACCCTCTACCTACATTATATTTAAATCAGATCGCCGTATCTTAAAGGCTTGATCCCTTAAAATGGAGTGTCCTGTTAAGAGCCTGGTTGCTAGATATACAAAGCTTTTGCTAAATTTATAAACATGATTAATAATTTTTAAATATTATTGGTTACATCGAAAAGCTGTTCTTTTTCCATAAATTCTACATTTTTTTTATATCTTCAAAATTGTTACAATCAACATTAAAATCTTCTAAACTATTTTCATTTTTTTGATTGTTAATTGAATGCCGAGAATATTAAAAACAATTTATTAAAATTTTTTTATTAAATTTTTTTAATAATTTTAAATGTCAATTACGAGAACGTTAATCATTTTTATTATTGCCTCAGATCCTCTGGATTGTAAAAATGCTTTATAGAAAGTTTTTTTTTTTTTCATAATTTTTTATTTAAATCGTATTGAAAAACAAAATTGAAAATTCATAAAAACATAATAATTTTCAATCAAAAACATAAAAATTGTATTGTCGATTGTCGGGTAATGAGCATTAATATTATAATAGTAATAATAATAATGTTTTTATAGTTTATTTAATATTCATCCATTATTTTTGTGAGAAAGTTTTTTAAATTTTGTACATTAAGAAAAATTATTTGTTTTAACGCTTATGGTAAAGTAGTAAAAACAAAAAAAAAAGATTATATGAAATTGGGTCAAGTTAAAAAATATGATGATTTTTCAAGAAATAAATAAAAATAGCAGCTTTCAAGAATGAATTAGTATTTATAGAAGTATCTTATTTAGAGGAAAATTCAAATTTTTTTTATATAGAATCGGGGGTAATGGAAATTAAATAGTTGAAGATTATTTATTTTTTTATTATGTTTATAAGAAGATTTTTAAAAAAAATTCTATGAAAAATTAATAAATGATTGTGAGAAAAATATTAAATTGAATTTTTATGGCACAGTTTTTTTTTTATAGTACATTGAAATGCAAAAAAAAAAAAAAAGTGTTAAAAAATTATGGTAATTGTGGTTATATTAAAAATCGCGAAGACAATTCCTAATTATATTTACAAGAAAATTGAAAAGTTTATTCAAAAAATTATATATAAATTAATATTTTGTGAGAATAATGACAAAGGAAAATTGTATTTATAATAGTTCGTAAAACAAACTTTCTTTATTTTAGGTTAAGAAAACTCTAAAAAAGAAAATTTATTATATATTTTTTTTAGGTAAATATTTTTTTAATAGAATTTATTATTATTTGTGGCGGTTATTTTAAATTCACTAGAGTATATCTAATTATATATAAGAAGTTAATTAAAAATAATTATGTAATAAATCTTTTAAAGTGTCAAGTCTAAAAATTAATTGACTATAAGAGTGGAAATTGAAAATTGTATATAAAATATATAATTAAATTTATTTGGACATTTTAAGGTAATGAATTTATTTTCAACCAATCTAAGGTTCTAAGTTGATTGAAAAATTGAAAATTGTTAAAAAAAGTTAATATTTTCAATAGATTTTGTTAGCTATTTAAATTTTAAATTAATATTTTTCAAAATCGTTTACTAAATATTTCCATTCCATAGTCTTTCTTAACATTTTATTGGGGGCTTGATATTTTGCTGAATAGGTTATATAGTTATATAGGTTGTTAAAGTATTGTAAAGAAAGTGCGTGTGGAAATCCAATCATCAGGGATCACGATAGTTCTCGTTTGTTGTGCCTTAGAAAGAAAACTATTATCAAAAATTCTGCTTACTTTTATCAAGAGAACAATTCTCCAATGATGAAAGGATGGACTAATCTGTATCCTCACAGCGTAATAAGTAATCCATTAGAATTAGATTATAAAGCTTGGTACCATGTTAACCGATTTAGCTGTTACTAGTAAGGAGGTCTATAAGTTTCGTAAAGATTGTTCTATTCAATTCACAGTCAATCGAACATAATGAAAATGCTGATGAGATGCCAAGAAAAGGGTTACGAATAATACCTAAGTAACTCATCATAAAAGAGGAAATTTCATAAAAATGATCAAAGCTACATCAAGTTTATCCAGTTTATTCATCTGCGACAATATTCTGTGAAAGCATGATGACGAGACTACAACTGGCCTTTTATAAGTATCAGTTTTTGTTAATTTGTAAACAGAACTGCTAAAATCCTTTCATGGCAATTAGGTTCTAAATATTACCCTCAGTTATCCGTGAACTTGCAATTGATAAACACTGAATATAAGAGAGAAACCATAAAACAGATTTCATTTAATATTCATGATTTGATTACTCTAACTGCTTTCTGATGAAATATTGTTTTACAATTGGATATTTGAAAAACCATTTTAAAATTAACCATGCTGAGTTGTTTGACATAAAATACTTTAATAATTGCATTTTTACGTAGCCTTTAATTTTGAATTCTAATTAAATTGTAATCAATGGTTAATCAACTTAGAGTCATGGTTTCTCAGTGTATTAGGATAAAAATATTGATTAAGTATTATAAAATCTATATAGAATTATGCATTTTATAATAACCGTTAATATATACATAATTATTCAAAAATTCAAAAGATATAAAAATATGTAAATTATATTCATAATTTATTTGTTTAAATTTTACTAATTTCCTTCATTCACAATAGTTTAAATTAGGTAATATGCATATAAATATTCACACAATTAATATTAAAAGCCTTTTATAGATAGTTTTTATAGATTTACATTCTTATGGCCATTAACGATAATAATATTTCTAAGATTGCTTTTTACATAAATATTCTTTTCATTATTTAGCTATAAAATATATTCTTAAATATCCATAAATTCCAGAAGCTTCATATAAGTTGCAACTATTACAAACCAATCCAATTATGATTTTGATATAATAATAATGAATTTGATATTAAGATATTCCTCTATGCTTTATAGCTATACAAAAAGATTGTTTTGAATAAAATGTTTTCATTCAACCAAAAAAAAAGTAGAAAATTTTTATGTAGGAGAAAGTATGTGGGAAGTTCTAGTTCAATGAAAAGCGATTAAAATGGGTCAATTCTTTATATTACATATATAAATCTTAAGTTATCTAATAGTAAAGGAAATTTTACCAATAATATTTCTATTTTTTTTCTTGTATTATATTATTAAATAATAGATAATTCTAAAAGATTGTTTTAATAGATAATATCATAAATAGGAAAATATTGTTTGATGTTTTATGGGAACTTTTCATATAATAAAGAATCTTTGGTGTTTTTTTTTCGTTTAGGTGGTTTTGTCGTTGGTGATTGTGCGGTATCATTAAAATAGATTTTATGAATTGTTTTTAATTATATAAATTTTTAATGTTCATCATTGTACATAGACAATTTATTTTAATGTTGCTATAAAAAATAATTTTTAACGGGCACAGTTTGCCTTATTAATTACAAAATTTTAATTCTTTATAGTTTTGTGGTATTTTATTTTTAATGAAGAGAAATTAATCAATAAAAAAATTTTTTTTTTTGGTTCAAAAATAATATAAAACCACAAATTTTTAAAAGTTCATTGTTTTAATGATTCCATTTTTTAGACTCCACCAATTTCCCATACACCCTTGTCTTATAAATTATGTAAATTTATCAAATTTCGCGGTCCGAATTTGCTTGAACATACTTTGACTAGTATTCATGGGAATAAATTCTAATACCAAAATATTTGAGGTTCAGCGATGAACGTTGGTGTGTTGTTCAATCTCAATGGACTAAGCTTTAAGTTTATTAATTGCCCAATGGACTCCACCTTATTTATCCCTCCAACATTTAAAATTAAAATTAAATCAAGTATTTTTTATAGAGCTCTTCATCTGAAGTCTTCAGCAGAAAACATTTTTCAATTACAATTTGAACTTTTATCTGATTACTTTTCATATAATTATCTAATAATTTTGTATATCATAAAAATATAGTTCATTGGGAGGTTTCTAAGAATTATTAATTTCATTTTTGATAGAATTTTACTTTTAAATAAAATTAAGCCTATAATTATTTTCGTTTATAACTAAATTACCTTAATAATCTAAAAAATTTCTTTTACCCAAAATTCTTTTAAAACCACAAATTTAATGATAAATTAGTTAATTCTTTTTCAATATAAATAACATAGCAATTACTTGACCCCAATAAAATTAGTAGGTTTATTAAACCTTTATAAAATTATATGTTCTTTTTATAGAAAATTATTTGGCCCAAAAAATGAATTGCTAATCAACAAAATTTTATGAAATTGTAATATATTTTTTTCAAAAATTAAACTCAATTATTTAAAAGATTGGTGCTATATTGAGAAAGTGTTAAGCTGACCAAAAATTTTGTGCCAATAATTTTTTAAATAATTTCATTTTTATGGATATTTAAATACTTTTTATGGTGTCTTCAGCATAGTTTTTTTTCTATTCTTGTTCTAGTCTTGACTTCTAAATTAATAAAACAAATACAAAAAGAAGAAACACAAATTTGCAATAAATAAAAAGAATTTATTATTCTAAAAAATAAAATAAAAAACGACCATAAATAATTAGTATGGGAAAAGTTTTCTAGATTCTCAAACTTTTAAACTGGAAGCGTTTTGTGTTCAATTTTTATGCCTAAATTTTTGCAGTTAACTAAATTATCATAGCAAAAAAAAAAAAAAAACAACACTAAGAAAATAATAAAGATATTTACATAAGATTAATAAGATTAATTTATGTAAATTATAGTTTTAAGAAGCTTCAAAATGTCATCAACATAAAATATAAAGCATAATAAAAAATTGGGTTTGGTGGTAAATTAAATTAGAATTTATTTTAGACAAGAATCAAATTTGATGTGAAAAAAATTCTATCTTCTCATTAATTTATGAAATTCGAAATTTCGTGTTCTATTTTAAATGTTATGCAAAAAAAAATTTTTGGAAACTGATCCCAAATTCATAAAAATACAATTAAAGTATTAAAAACATCAAATTTTTAATTTTTTTTTGGTATGTTTGCCAATTATTAATTGGCAACATTCATGAGAATGATCTGAGCTACATTACATTAGTATTAATATATTTAATTGATTGTTAAAACTGATCCTTATCAAAATTCAGAAATATATAAATAATTAAAAAAATATTTATAAACTTCAATTTAAAAGTTTTCGTTTACTATGACCATAAATTGACAACATCGCAATGTATCTATTATGATTCTCAGTTACAATTACATAAAACAATTCTATACAGTTGAAAGGATACTTATGAAGGCATAACGAAATGACTAAAAAATATTATTCTAATATATATTTTTAAATTTACATTTGTGGTTTTAATATTATATGAAGTATAAATTGATTTTTCTAGTCTACTGTATATTTTCTTTCAGTGTATCTAGTTACATAATTTTTGTACATAGTGAATATAACCATAAAAAGTACAAAAACCATAATAGAAAATTAGAAACAAAAAAAAATGTTAATATATTCGACAAGTTATAATACTTAATTTCTTGCTGCTGCTGGTTTTAATGTAAAAGATATTTTTTTTTTAGTTATAGTTGAGAGAAATTTCTATAGATACAAAGTTTTTTGTAGTTGAAAACTTTGTGTAATTTATATCTAAGAAAATGCTAATTTGATTAGTCATTCAGTTATCTTCAATAACCTTTCAATCTTTATATTGTAGATATTTAGGCTATAACAACAACTTAGAATCTATCTAACCATTTTAAGTAATTTCATCTTATATCACAAAAAAAAAATGCATTTAAAAATTTCATGTTTTTGTTATCTATCTTAGCTTTAACAGCTTCTTTTTAAAAGAAAAAGTCTTGTTAAAAGATTTTTTTGTGATGATTATTGTTACCCAAAAGGGAAAATATGTTTAGTTTTTTTTTTGTGAAATATTTTTATGCTCGTATAAATATAAAAATGTTAGAAATATCTTTAAGATAATATTTTGTTTTTATCTATATATAAAATTTTCTAATGTTTATGTTAAAGTTGAATTTAACGTAAAATTAAATTTTTTTTTTGTACTTTATGTTGGCCGTATATTAAAGTAACAACTAAACTGACATTTAACATAATAACAACTCAAAGTTTTAATGTTGATTTTTGATATATAGAAAAGATAGAAAGTGAGATTTGAACATAAAAATATGTTAAGAATGAAATGTAAATGAAAAAAAATTATGATGATAAAATCTTTTAAAGTAGCTTCAAAAAATATTTAATTTTGTTGTATTTAAAAATGTTAACTATTTGTTGGAAAAAAGACTGACTCCTTAAATATAATAAACATTTTTTTTTTGTACTTATGGCTTGTATAAATAATTGAATGACCGCAAATTATGTTTTCTTGTCAAAATTGTACGTACCATTCTATTATAATGTAAAACGCTTGAAATGAAAATTATTTTATTCAAAATGTGATTATGAGCGATAAAGCTAATTTTCAATTAAATGGCTTTGTTAACACGTTTGAAAAGTGCATAGTAACAGAAACTGGAGAGTGTTACTGGTTCATTTGAAATTTATTTATGTTCTGCTGTTTAAAACAGACCTGAGATATGTGAATTCAGTAATATGGAGTAACCGCTCATACTGTTCAAGCCATAATTGCTCTTGTAAGTAAAATTTTTGAAATCGAATAATTTCCAGATATTTTGAACGTGCGCCAGTTTTGACGGCATCTTACTTCTTTCAGTTATTCGGAAGTTATCTCAAAGAGCGCGTGTATATAAGGATGCCCGATACCGAGTTCAAAGCAGTGATTGAAACATAAATTCGTTAAGTTTTCAATTTTATATTAATAAATATTGACTTGCTTGGACTGGCGTCCATATATTTGCAACCGAATTTCTGTCAAACCTTTCAGATTTTAAATTCTGAAAATTTTCATATTTATTATTCACAATTTGTCACAACTCTCAGATTATAATATGAACTCTTACGAACAACTTTGAAGATTGTTACTATATGTATATACAACAATCTTAAAAAGTTTACAGGAAACTGACGGACGAGTTACCATAAAGGATTAAAATTTAAAAAATTTATCAAATTAATTTCGCATTAATGTTAAATATATTTTTATGTAAATTTTTTTTTGATCATGAATTTTTGTTAATTATTTTAAATCGTAAAATAAAAAGCGTTTTAATTATAAAATAACGTAAAATTTCAACCACGAAAACTCCTCACGATTTAAATGTTTAAATATAATTACCAAATTAAGAAGAGAAAATTCTGTTTTTTATATATTTATTTCTAGGTAACAGAATTTTAAATTAATGTTTTTTAATAATGAAAAGAAAAAAAAACTGTTTTGTTTTAAACGGAATAAGGGAAACCGACAATTTTTCTTTTTTGAAACCTATATAAAAAAATTTTATGGAAGTATCTAGAAATTAGTACAAGCACAGTTAAAATTATTTTAATAGAATTTATTTCCATTTATTCGGACGATTAAATACCAAATATTTTTTTTTTTTTTTAGATTTCTAATTAAAGTTTTTTATTTGTATAATTTTTTATAGTTTTTTTGTTTTTTGGAATTGTACAGTTAAAGATATGCTTTAAAAAATCTGCAAGATTTAAAATTATTTTTTAATATTGTCAGTTTTTTCTTATTTACTTATTAAAATGTCATTTTTATATTGTATTTGAAAATGATTTATAAGAAATGATAAAGTCTTGATACAAGCTTTATGTAACCTTAGCATTTAAAATAACTTTTAAATCCCTTTGTGGCCAATATTCAATAAAGAGTGCAATTACTTAGGGAATGTCATAAATCAGTACTGGACATGACACTTATAGACATGACACTTTAAACTATGATCGATTAAGTAATTACAAAGAATATAAAATTTGAATTTGAATTGTTTTTCATTAAATATTCTGTAAATATCCAGAAGCACTTAACAGATTAACAAATTCTAGAAGTCAATTTGAAAAAAAAAAATCGTACTGTTTTATAAAACACGTTTTCAATTTGTTAATTGAATATTGAACCGTCATTCTATACAGTTCACTAAATTTAACATTTAAGATTGACAAGCTTTTATACAATTTTGCCATTAAAATATTTTAAATCAAAAGCATTATTTTACTCAAAATACGGCGGCGTCATGGTATTAAATAATCTGAAAACCAGAAAATTGTGAATAATGAATTTAACAAAAAAATTGAATTTGAAATGTAATTGATTTGTAAATACGTTTTTGTTAATACGTTTTCTTCTGTTTTGAAGAATTTCTTCAAAAACAAAAATATATATATACCTCCAAAAATTTTCTCTTCTACTGCTCCGATCTATCAATCATTATAAATAATCATTTTAATAGTTCACTAATTTATTTGAAAATATGTCTACCTTCAATCATTTTTATTTACTAATTTACAAGAAAACTTTTTTACTTTGTTAGTCCGCAGTTATAACAAAAGCCCTTAAAGCCAACGTTCTGAAATTGCGCGGGTTCATCGATTATTGTCTTTTAGATATATTTTTCCCAAAAGGTCATAAAACATTTGAAAATTTAGTGTTTTTGATGGAAATAATACTATATAAAATAAAAATAAAAATATATTTTTCATTTTCTTTAGGCGATTTGAAAGTTTTTTTGAAATTTTATGAGCTCATTCGTCTTCACTTGTTTATTAAGATAAAATGATGTATCAAAATAATCATATATATGTATATTATAATTTGGAGGTGGTTTAGAGAGATTTAAATCAAGAGTTAGGTGTATTCAGGCTGATTCAACAAAATTAATACAAAATAATTCAAAAATTACAACACATTTTATAACAAATTTATTTTTCAGTAAATGTAGATTAAGTTAGGTTAGAATGGAAACAATTTTCTTATTCTAAATCGGGTATTGTCTTAAGTCAATCTTAACTTATTTTTTAAACCAATCCTGAAAACTGACTATATCCAAAAAGATCCTGCTCTAATCATACCCTTTGCAACTCCCAGTCGAACTTCTTTTATTTGTCCTGTTCTGCAACTATAGAAGTATTTCTTGTGATATTCATTTTAATTAAATTAATTAGTTTTATTCTAGAATTTAATAAATTATAAAGGGCTTTGTAATGTTAGAATTTATTGATTTACAACTGAAACCAAATAGGTACAGTCTATCCAGGTGTTAATTAGATTAAATTATACTGGGCTCATTTAAGCTGAAAGCCTCACTAAACCGGGATTTTAAAGATCTATTGTTAATACTCTACAGTATGGTTAGTCAAGATCAAAGCTAACGAAGAAACTCGGTACTTTCTTGACAAACGCTAGGAATACAAATCGACATAGAATTCAAAGTACTAATAAAAGTTTCTACTTGCAAATATAAAGCTCATAATCAGTAGAAAAACAAGAAATAATCATGTAACACGTTAATAAGACTGATTGCGTCATATGAAGCAGAAACGTGGTACTTAGTCAAAAACTTGATTTTTTTTGTATTAAAAATCAATGAAATTGGGCGGCAATATGGCAAGCCTGAAGTTAAAAATAACGTTGAAAATATTGACAAAAATATTAAATCGTAATATACTTAAAATGGACAGGTCATGTTTTTAGAATGGCACCGCAATAATTACTAAAAAGAAACTGTGAAACATGAGCTATTCGAAAATGATGATATAATGATGATTAATCAAATTGATTATATAAAATTAATATGAACATTTTAAAACTAATTAAATCAACTAATAAACTTGTATCCAAAAATTTATAATAATTTAGATCACATATTCCGAAACTACTCTACATACTTGAAAGGGAAAAAATTCCAATTGGTTTTTTTATTCATCATTTTCAGTGTATTCTTCTAACAAAAATTTACAATTTAATAGTTATTTTATATAGTGATTTTATAGAGTAAAATATCCAACCTAGAAAAGCATTGTGCATGCAAAAACTCCAGAAGAATACATGAAACCAACAAAAAAAAAAGATATGCAGAATATACAATGAAATCATCAATTTCTTTCTTGTTCTTGTTTACAAATTTATATTGCGGATTTAAATTTTTTAACAAATATGCTTTTACTCTTGTTATACTATGAAACAATGATCCCAAGAGTCCGATAGTTACCCACGCTTTTTCTATATAATTTATGAGTTTATGACTTATCTTGGTTTTCTTCCTAATGCTAATTTTTTTTTTTTTGATAAATATGAGCGCATTCAGTTGGCAATATGTTGAGTGCCATGTTATTGCTGTTGGGTCAATTTACTTTTTTTTGTTAGATCATGAATATTTTTTCTTATTTGAAAGTGCACTTTCGTCTTTTTATGTGCACAAAACTTGTTGATCATATAAAAGTTCTTATATTTTAGATATAATATCTTTCACAGTTGAATGGTACAATTTCCTTGCAAAACATAATATTTTTTTTATATAAAATACACTAATATTAACTACCATTTGTATCGTCTACATACCAGTGGTAGTCCACCTTTAGCGGCCTTTGGGAACCCTTCTAGAAATATGATGGTTTTATTCGCGAAATCTTATTTTTCGTTCAATCTTCAGGAAGAAATCTAATTTTTTATTACAAATCATATTAAAATCCAGTGATGTTGATTTGAAACGTGAGATAGAGAACTATTGAGATAGAGAACTGTAGCACCTTAAGTCGTAACAAACTGTAGCATATTCCCAATTCTAATATATTGCGAATCCTGGAGAGTATTGGGTTCAAATTTAAAACCAATAATTTAGAATCGCACTTTTAAAGTTTTTTTTTGTTTGTTTTCAATGTGGAGGTTCAATATTCAATAAATTTCATACATTGAAAGATACGACACTTTTAGGGATTTATATTTTTATATACATTGAGAAAATTCTGAAAAGGATTTTTGTTAAATATTGATTTTCATAAAATTTTCTCACAGAACTTTTAAAACTTCTTATGAAACCCAAGGGTTTCGTGGAAAACAGGTTGCAGAACACTGGTCTTTACTAAAGGTATTAATGTTTATGGTATTATAGTATAAAAGAAAGAAATTTAGATAGTTTTGCCAATATATTAAATTGGTTTTTGTTTGGTGGAACATTGTTATTATTATGTACTTGGATTTGTTTAGAATTACACTGTTTTGTTTGGGTGTTGATCGTTGTAGCTGAAATTACAATGCACTTTAAATTTTTATTACAAGATTTGTTCATCATATTTTTCTAAAAAATAAAACAAGTTTTAGAAATATGATAAATAATCTTAACAATTTTTTTTTTTTTTTTTGTAAATTATCTTTTCGATATTATTAATAGACTTTCCATTGAATGAATGTATTGTATCTATAACTATATATTTATATATATATCATTTTATGTTTATATACATATTTATTTTGTTAAGATCGTTTTTGACCTATTTAAAAAAAAAAAATATTATTTAGGAAGTTTGAAATTTTAAGGTCATTATCATTTTTTTTTTTTGAAATTATATTTGAAATTGAAATTTTTATGTTCATATAATTTTGTTGCATGCGATTTATTTAGAGAAATTTTAGAGAGTAAATTATGTTGATATATATTTAATTATTTTTGATAATTTTTAGTAATATGTAAAGAACTATTAAGGAAAATTATAGTTTTAAGTATTTTGTAAATGTAACTTTGATTTAGGAACCTGAAAACGTGCTGTATTAAAGGTCTATGAAATAAATTTTGATTAATAATAATCATATTAGGTAAAATAGTATAAATTTTATCGTAGAAAGGAATATATTGATCAAGGCGACACTTAAAATGTTTCTCATCATATGAAAATATTTGAATATTCTTGCAATCACTATTGATTATTACTAATTGTAAGTTAGTCCAAATATGAGCATTAGTCATCTCTATTGAATGATGATTTGTATATATGGAATAAATATTTGAACTTTACGTTTTTTGCCTAACTATTCATCTCCGTCCGTCTGTTATTCCTTGTTCTCTGATTCTTGAAGGTCTAGCTAGAAGGTTGGTTTCAACTAACGTAATTCAAAAACTAAAAATTTCTAATTGATAAAATTAGTAGTTACAAAAAAAAAATCATGATTGCAGCCACCCTGTCGTCATAAATTAAGTGAACAAGGAAAATGATAATTAATTATCTGTAACAAGTGATATTTCTCCACTGTGGTTTACCTTCACTAGGGCAACCCTCATATAATTAATTGTACAATTATATTAAAATAACAATAATCACAACAGTCTAATTAAACTTTTGACTAAAATTCATACTTTGATTTTAATAGATTTTCCGAGCTTTACGCATTTATTGTAATTTCCATTGACAATTTTCATATATATTTGGTTTTTCTCTTTCTTGAAAAATTTATTTAATGAAAATGAAAATTACAATTGCGGTTCGGAAATTAATATCAAGACATCCAGCCATTTTAAATCTTTTTTTTTTTTATGATATATCAAGGAAATTACATCAAATATTTTACATTCTTTTATAATTTTCTTAAGATTTCTTAAGATTTTCAGGATTTTCTTATGTTACACACGATAAAAAGCTCACATTTACTAAATTTTTTTTCTCGATGAAATGTGCGTGATAAATTTATCTGCCCTGATTTAATAGGAAATATTTTAATGTACATTCCTTAATTAATTGCAGGATATTTAATGAAATTCCTCTAATGATTCTGTTATACGAATATTTAATAAAAGTATAAATTAATCGTTAACAATTTTCTTTCAATTACTAGCATTTTTCTAATTGAAACCGTTAATGCTTCAAGCCAAAAAATTCCAACAAATTCTTTGCAAGAGGGAACACATTAGAACACATTACATACTAATTATATTAAATGACAGTGTTTAGTATAAATTAAATATTTCAAAAGTTAGCTATAACTTTTAACAGAAACCTTACAAATCATAAATTTGATTAATCAAATTCGAAATTATATTTCAAAATAACAAAAACATAATTCGAATTTTCCTAACCTTTAAATTATTTATGCTTTAAATGAAAATAAAGAAATTAAAATATTTATAAATTTTTACTATATAATTCCGAATCAGAAAATCAGAAATAAAAGTGACCCAGAAAATTTTGTGGTACTAGTTTTGATAGAATCAAAAAATTTTTATTATGAAAGTATAAATTCTAATGAAATAAAACGATTTTCTTTTTTGGTTTTCAAATAATTGTGGTTACCTTGTTGACTTTTGAACTGTTAAAGTAATTTTATTGCCAGTTTCAATAATTGATTAAGTTCAGTTAAGATTAAAATTTTTTTGTTTTATATAAATATTAAAAATTTTATGTTTTACTACCGTTCTTATTAAATAGAGTAATAAGAAAATATAGAAAGTATTCTATAAACATGATTTTATTAATTATTTAATAAAGAAATCTAAATTTTACGTGTTTTCTAAGATTTTTTTTTTTTTTTTGATAAAATATTTTTTACATAAATCAACCTAAAAGATATTTTACTATTTTTTTTTATTTATGCTACAGTAAAACAATAATATTTATTTTTCACATACAACACCCCAAAAATGAGGTGAGAAAATATATGTTGTAAAGGTAAATAAGTAATTGTTTAAAGTCGGAAGTTTTATCTTTGGATTTTGTTTTATGTTTATTTTATTTATTTTCATAATTTCACATTGATAATAAATATATGATTTTTGCATAATAATTTTGCTAAGGAAGTTGTTTTATTAAAATATAGACTAGAAAGAAATGGGTTAAATTATTCATAACCACAATTTCATAAAAAGAAAATTTTATTTGAAAATGTAACCCAGAGAAATTAAATTATTATTAATTAATAAAAATTGGTATTTAAATTGTTAACTTTAAGTTCTTTAATTTTGACAGTTCTCTTTATACCAAATAACCAAAAAAAATTGATATTTGTAGTACGGAAATTAAGTTTTTCATTGCCTTGGTTTTTCATTTTTAAGGATTTTCATCTTTTTATTTTATTCAAAATAATGAATTTTATTGACAATCATAAAGTCGTTTTTGTTCAATAAAATTTCAATTACCAATCACGTATTATAAACGGAAGTGGGCATTGCATGCAAATTAACAAACATATAAAAAAAACCATAAAACATAATTGATTAGTAATTTTTATGCTTCAATTGAGTAATAAATATCAATTTTTTTTTTGTTGCTTTCTTTCATTTTTGGTTGGATAATGATTATAGAAAAGAAATGTTAATGAAAAATAATTCGAAAAAACTGATTTTTCATTAAAGTAATTTAATATTGTATTACTCTGGATTTGAAACCTCTTTAACTTTACACCATTTATATAAAGTATATGCCCACATTTCTTGAAATAATATGTTGAGAATATTGTGACCTTAAAAATAATAACCACAAGCATTCTCTAAATATAATATATAAAAAATAATTAAATGTATAATGATAGAAATTAGATGTATATGCAATTTAAAACGATTAACCACAACCAGTACCGATTCAAATCTGGAATATCTTAATGCTATTTAATTAAGTAATAAAATGTGAATTTATTTAAATATTCATTTGGTAATAAAAAATCTTTATGAGGAAAACAATAAAGAAATTAATTTAACTATATATAATATTTTTGGTAAACAAGAATTAAATATCGTGTTTAATACAATTTCAAAGATTTTTTTAAAAAAAGCATTGGCTTTTACAAAAAACTGTTAGCTAACATTATCTTAAGAAAAAATGTTAATTGGCTATTGATACGCACCAATTTAAATTGAATAATTTAGCTTTTATCTAATCGTTTTAGCTTGTTCTATATAAAAATACCTGTACAAATTTGAAAACAACTTTAGAATTTATAGCGTGTAATTGAAACTTAGTTTTAATAAAAATATGGAAGTATAATAAAATTTATTAGTTTAAAATTTAGGACATTCAATATTTATTATGCTTCTAGGTGATATTTAATAATATATCATTAATTTTTAAACTAATCTATAAAAACTTGTTTAAAATGGAAACTAGTATTAGTTATATATAATTTTCGGGAAAGAAGAATATCATGAAATTTGTTGTAAAACTAGAACAATTTTTTTTTTCTATAATAAACTAAGAGTAAATTATGTTTTATGTTTTGCATTTAATTTTAATATTTCTTTTCCTTTAAAATGTAAATACAATTTAAAAGTTGTAAGCAGAAAGAAATTTGAATTTAATGGAAATTACTTAAGTCATTTTTAGTATGAAAATTGAACTTAACTTAAGATTTATGATATCAACATTTACATAGTTCTTCGTTTACAATTTTAATATTTTGTGGGACTTAGTAAACTAACTGACGACACAAATTCACAAAAAATTCTTATAAAATTATTAAAATATTTTATATGAATTTTGAACTTAGTGACACCTAAGTAAATCATTACAAAAAATTCTATGTTAAAAAATTGTCTTTCGATGTGAATCTTAAATCTGACCTTTATTTTGACGATTTTACCTGTGAAAATTCCATAAAATTGTTTTTTTTTTTCCATAAAATTTTCAATTTACAATTGTGAAAATATTTATTATACAAATCGTGATATATATAAAATTTTACGTTTTATAAAATATTTCGTGTACTTCTTCGGTACTGGTGTTTTCAAATAAATTTTGCAAGAAAAAATCCCTTTTAATATTCTCAATTCTTTTACGATATAGTGTAAAATATATAAATATAGAAAGTTAGAAAGTTTACTTTAAAATTAATGTGTTCATTTTCAATAATAAAAAAAAAAATTAATAAATCTTTTTAACAACTTGCATTTGTTTAAAATGCATTTTGAAATATAACTTAAATTTATATTTTTAATTAAATAAATTGAAATGATTTATGATTGTAATGAAATTATCCTTGATGGAGTCTGAATAAAATATAAATTCTTAAAAAAAAAATAAGTAATTTAATTAATTATATTAAATTTTTATTACTGGAATTGAATTACTTCAAGAAATTTATTATTTTTGTATAAATATGTTTAATTACGTCAAATAATTTTTACATTTTTTCATTTATTATTATCTATACATAAAATTTAGACCTATGTAACCACCTATTTTAAAATAAAATCAGTTCTTAATTTACATATAATATATGAAAGCAAGTCTGGACGTGTCTATACAATTGAAAGTTGATCATCCCAGAGTTTGCTATATAGTTTCTCTCATGTTAATATAAAATATTTGATTATTACGAAGCCTTATTCATAGACACTTCAACTTCTATATTACTTTGAGAAAACTAAATTATAATTGAAGGGAAGACAAGTCTTCAATTCATTATTGTATAGGTCTGTCTCATTCAGAAAGCTGATATCTATATAAAGCATCTATAGAAAGCAATCTATATTTTAGTGTGTCAATCAGAGATCTAGATAATAATATAATTTTATTAATGTTGATGGAAATCTAAAGAAACTAAATATGTTTTAACAATCTTTAACAATTAAGATACTTTATATTTTGATATTATGCTTCAATTAATTTTGACATTGATTTTTCAATTCAATATCGTATATATAATAATTTTATAAAGACTATTTCGGTCGGACCACCCTATAATAAATTCTATCTGAATGTATTAAAAATTTGATAATAAATTATAAGAACATGCAAGTAATAAAAAAAAAAAAGAAGAAACATAAATAATATAAAATCATCTTATAAAACATAAAAATAATACCAAAGTGCCAATTATTTATGCATTTTCATATACAAATATTTTTTTAACTCAATGTTACCAAAGATGAAATTCAATTTTTTGTTATCAAAATCTCCACCAGTTCTTTTATAACAACAGCAAAAATAGAATAGCGATGATGGCTGGAATTGGAAGATAAATGGCGACAAAAAAATAATAATAATAAATGAAACTAAACATTAAAAATCTTCAGCTTTATAATCTCTGGCGGTGTAAGAAAATGTTTTGCAATTTGCCGCTTCTTTTTATTTACATTTTAATATTATATCATTATAAAAAAAAATTGTTTCTAGGTAACCATAACCATTGTATGATCAAATCCAGTGTTATACAACATTTTTAAATGTGCGTACCTTTTAATGGTGTAATAATGTTTCAGTGGCCCGTCACCGGTTCGATTTGTATTATATTTCATGTTATGAATTATGTAATTCGTTGATTCTGATTTTAACTTATTTAATTATAAATAATTATTAATACTTAGGATTACTGTCAAAAATATTCTAAATATTACTAAAACTGCAAAGCCAGAATTAATTATAATATTATTTATCGAATGTCTGTTATTTTTTTAGACGTATTTCTATTTATGTAAATAAACTGACATTCAAACTTTAAAAAATTATAAGAGATTTGAATTTTGAATTTCAAAAATTAATAGAAATGCTAATGTAATTTATAATTTCCAGTAAAGTAATTATATTGTCAGTAAATCAATTATATTCACACAATTTGAAAACCTTGCATATCAGACATATTCACTCTGTAAAAACGCTGTTTCTTGAAATAAGGTACCAAAAATGAAAACAATTTTTATTCTAGATTGGATAAATCATAATAGACCGGCACGTAAATATTTGCGGGCCAGTAACTCCGTGAATCGACGATTGGTAGACCCTGTCTTATAACATTTAATTTTTTTTTGTTATGCACAATTTTCCACAGAACTGTGAAATGCATATTCATACCAGCATTTAAAATAAAATAATTCAAATTTATTGTAACTCAATTTTTATTTAAAATTAAAAAAATATGTTTCATTTTATGAATTGATTATAATTTTTTAAATCTTTATATTAAATTTATTTAAAATCACTGAATATTTTTTTTTTTGCTATGCTGTTTTATGCTGTTTCATATCAGAAAAATATTATTGAAGTCGACAAGTGGTGGTTTGTCTGGTTGGTTGGTTCATAGAATTTAAATATTAAATATAATATTATAAAATTCATTTTTCTTCGTTTTTGAAAATTTGAGAAATCCTATTTAATATAAATATAGATTATAATATAAAATTATTTATCACAAATAATTTCAGTTTGTCGGATAATTTTCAAGTTGAAATTATCTAGATTTATTTATCTAGATTTATTTAAATATTTAGTTCTGCATCATTTTTATTATCAAGAAGTTGAGAAATATGTTTCATATTTATATGGTTATATAAAATTGTAGTTGATATGGCATGACAAATATTACGATTAGTTTGACTAAATTTATGTTAATATATTGCGAATTTGAGAGTTACTCTGAAAAAGCTTGATCATTATAATATAAATCTTTATATAACTTTATCTGCTATTGAAGCTATTTTATTGGTAATGTTTAATGGATAATATGAGATAATGTACAATGCTGTGATGTATTAAATGCCGGGATGAACTTTAGACAGAAAAATCAATGTCGCTCTACATAAGTTGATTCACATTTAAATGAGTAACCAGTTATAAAATTTGCAATATGTAATTGTAATTTGAAGACTGAGACAACAACAAATGTCGTAAAACCCATTAACTTGTTTCAATTAAAAGTTTCTTCAAATTGCAACAAAATGACACGAAACCTCTTTCCCAAGGTTCAATTTTGGCTGTACCACCATTGCAAAGAATATTAGTTTCAATAATAGTTACAATTTAGTAATAAAGAGGAGATTAATATTTGTAAAACCATAACGAATATTTTATATAACTTGATATTTTTTTTCGCTTTTTTGAATTAGCTCAAAAATCTTGCACTTTTTGTATTAGTATCGGTCACAGTTACAATATTGATATTAGTTTCAGTCTTAAAATTGATCTCGTATTTTTATTTGTACTTTTGTTTTTATCATTAATTAATTGATTATGTTTATATAATATGTAATAGTTAGCCTAAAGTGACACAATCACACAATTCTGAACAAATCCATTATTTTAATATTTCATAATATGAGAGAAATTAATAATGAATTAAAATAAATTTAAATTAATTGTATTAAACTTGTTATATTTATCACATTTCTATTGCCCACATTACAAATTTCTATATTGTAAATTTCTATCTTGATCGTTTTCATATTTATTAGATTATTTTCTATAATAATTATGTAAAAATAAAAATAAAATAAATAAATTTCTTGTTTCTATATTTTATGATACAACTAATTTTCATGTATATTTTCCTAGATTTTTTATATGGTATCTTTATTAAATAAAACTGTATTTTAATCTTGAAGATACATATGTATATACATATAGTCTAACACGAATATCTATTAAATAAAGATTCTTGTTCTAATATTATAAACCGAGTGATCATCATTTTTTCTATCGTTCTATATATAAAGAAAATTGAAAAAATAAAAATTATTTCTATCAAATAAGTTCAAATAAAGTTATTTTTTATAGGTATATTTAAAGTCCAGTTTATCTTATTTCCTAGGTGATTTCAACAGAATTTATTAAAACACATAAATTCATAAAATATAATAAATTCTTAAATCCCTGTAAGCAAATAGTCAATTTATTTCCTTGTAAAATTGAATAACAATAAATTGTTAAAATTAAAAAGTGTTTAATTTTCTGATATTGGCAGGAAAATTTAAATTATTTTTGACATTTCATTTTTTGTTCAATTGGTTCCTGACACAGTGCCAGCAAAGTTAATTATTGATACTAAAAGTCTAATGAATATTGTAACGAACTAAATTTTTGTTAATTTAAAAGAACATTCATTAATCTGACATTTCTGCATCTCTGCAGGAATTTTATTAATCTGACATATCTACAAATAGTTTCCTGTAAAATGTATAATAAAAATCCAATTTCTTTCTGGAAAAAATGGTAAATTCTTTGTAAAATGTATAAAATTCTTATCTGGACCAAAGCAATTATTGTCATCAATTAAATACATGCACATTTGAAAAATGATTCTTTATATTAAAACAACTTTAGTTTCATGTAATTCCAATGCTCTAATAATAAATTCTTCAAGTTTAAAATTATATGTACGGTGTAGAAGCGTATAGAAGGAAAATATGCGTGAGAGTTTATAGTATAAAAAACTTGATTTAATTCCAAATTGGAAATTTTTATTTAACGGAAATTTATTATGCATATTATTTTTAAAGTATTAAATTACGAATCTTTGACAAATTTAAATAGAAAAACTTAACGAATTTTAATATTAAAAAAGAGAATAATTAAATAAATCTTTTTGCTTATTTAGTATCAGTAAAATTACTTGTGACATGATATAATTACTTTAACGACTGTAATCGTAAGTAAAATAAGAAATCAGAAAAATTAAATATAAATTGTAATTGAAAGTTAAAGTAAAATTTTATATAAATTGAAATATTTTTATTTATTAATTTAACAAAATAAATTTTAATAATAGAATTAAATTTTATCTTCTACCGAATAAATCATAATTAGATCATTTATTTGTTAAGCCCAATTTCACAGTGATAGCTTAAGCTCAAGCTTAAATAAACGGATTGTATGTGGCTTAAGCATGCAACTTAAGCTCAATTGATTTCTCAATCAAAATTTGCTATACTTCAAATTTTGATTTCGTTAATTATTTATTGTGAATGAAAATGAACCATAAAAATGAATGTGACACTGGAATTTGTGAATAAGTATGCGTATCTATTTCTTTTTCTTGTGAGTGTGTTTTATACAGGATGCATACTAAATATTTGGTCGACGGCATACCACGTTATTTTTGTTAGTATTCGAAGTAAAAAAATGTATAAACATTTTCCGCGGATTCGGATACCATTTCGAGTTATAGAAAAATTTCGGATTCGGTCTTAAAAAACAATAGTTTTAATCATATTTGGGTCCATAGCTTCAGAATGGATCAATTGAAGAAGTATAGTTTCAGATTGGTAATTAAATGCCCTTTAAAAGATTTTGCATTTGGTCATTGTTTGGAAAGAACTAGCCCGCAAAGTTTATATTTACAAAAATAACAATTTAACATTTCGAAAATATGAACAATGTCAAATAATAATTGAATATACAGAGACATTTTGTTACTAAAAAGTTTTTCCTTGTCCTTTTGCTCTAGTGTCCATAATCTTCTAAATATGGTTTCCTTGTCCTTTTGCTCTAGTGTCCATAATATGGACACTTTTTTGGCTAACTACTTTAATTAGTACATTCGGAAATTCGGAAATTAATTAAGCTCTCATTGTGAAATCGGTCATAAGATTTTTTAATTAATTAGAATATAGCAAAATTAAAACTAATAAACTGAATTTTATTTAAATAGTTCATATTCAACATAAATCTAATTTTACATATTTTTCCAAAGCGATAAAAAATTTACGCTATTTACCACCATTTTTTTTTATTATATATTTCTATAAAATATTTCGCGGTTTTAAAACTTACATAACTTTAGAAAAATACCTAGCTAAGAATTGAAAATAATACATAAAAATTGATGATATTTTTGTAGGTTACTATTTTGAATAAGCTAATAAAATCTAATTCAGGATAACCTTTCACTAAGGTTTACTTTAGGCAAGGTTTAGCGTTAATAATTTCACATACGATTTTAATTTATCTGTTTTATCTCAATTCTTCTGAAATGTTTTAAAATAATTTATATTCGTGGAATTTAAGAAGAACAAATTGAACGATCTTCATATTTTCCATTAAAAATTAAAAACATATAACCGTTATATGAAAATTATGTAAAATAACATTATAATAAAAAACTATTAAAAAAAGATTTTATTATTACATATTTAAATTATATACTTGGAAATTTTTTAAAATTGTATTTGTATTTCAAAATTTGGTCATTAAATATTAAATATCATTTTCAATAATAAATTTCAAATATCTTTAACATAATCATCAATTTAGGTCTTTAAACCAATGTTGCAAATCAATTGAAAAATGTTTTGTATATTAAAAGGTCATTGTGCAAAATAAAATTATTGAAAAAGAATAATAAATTTTCTTTAGTAAAACATAAAACATAATTTTCTTCTAATGGTTTTGTAGACAGAAAAAAACTTGTTTTTCTAATTTCTTAGAGAAATTTTGTATCTATAATAAATTAATAATTTTCTTAGTATACAAAATTTTCCTTAAATTTTCAATGGTTTTATTTTTTTTTTGTTTTTTTATGTTTATAATAATAAAATTTATCTTAATATGAAAAACTAATGTTAAAAAAAAAATCATAAAATTAATGATTATGTACACATTATAAGAAGAAGGTCAAAATAAAGTTATGAGAAATTTGTATAAAGAAAATTTTCATTTTAAAATAAGTTATAAAATATTTTTAATGTTAAAAAAGTTAATTTGACATTATGGTTTGTGATTTTGAATTTCTTTGTTTATTTAATTATTATATTTTAAATAAAGGTTTTTTTTTTGATTTTTTGAAATTGATATAATTAAAAAAGAACATAATTTTATGTTGAATCTAAATCATAAATTTTTCGGTTAAAGTTTATCTACAGAAATAAATAAAGAATTCATTAAATTTGAAATTAATTTTTATATTATTTAATAGCTGGTGATTAAAACTTTTTATATAGTTTTTGCTGATTAGTTTGGAAAAGTACAAATCGTATAGAAAAGAATTGTTTCAATTTAAATTTTCATAAAAACTGTTTTAATTTTAATGATTTTACATTTTTCCAATAAGTTGGAATGATGATATAATCAATCATTTAAAATGTCATTTTCCAATTTAGTAGTTATAAAGTTGAATATGTTTTGTTTGCAAATTGGTTCAGGAAAATGGAAAGATTTACTCTTGGTATACCATTTTCATATTGAATTCAACATTTTTCAGATTAAATTAGTAATTTTTTAAATTTTAATCATTTTTCAAATAAAACCAAACAATTTTCAAAAATTTTCAAAAAAGTATTTATATTTAAATACCGATTAATTCTTTTTGGAAAACGATTCAAAATTTTTGAAAAATGATTACAATATTTTGAAAATGAATCAATTCAATTTGAAAAACGATTCAAAATTTTTGAAAAATGATTAAAATATTTTGAAAAACGACTAATTTAATCTGAAATCAAAAAATTGTTACTAAAACAATATCGTATAACCTAATAGTTTGTACATGATGAAAATAATATAATTATATTTAAATACTAATCAAAAGCATATAATAAACGCTGACTTTGGATGGGTCTATAAATTTTATAAATAAATTCTGAAATAACTAAAATTTAAATAAACTTTCAAAAATATATAATTTATTAACCACTCAATTAGTAGTCAAGTAAAAAAAAATATTATTATTAATAGCAATATTTTAGAAAATTTCTAAACTCTACAACTCAATTTTTATTTTGTACTTCAATTTAATTTAGCAATTTTGTTTAGAAACAAATTTCCTTGGTTTTATGATTAGCATTCTTTCTTTCACACTATTACACTAATTCCTAATAATTATAGACTTGATCATAACATCAAATCTTATATTTCAATATTACAAAGATATAATTTTCTACTCTGGCAAAAATAATGAATTATTTTTTTAATATCTATAATCTTTATAATAATTCTTGATTTGCTCTAATAAATTGTATATAAAATGTTAATAATAAATTTTACCTTATCTTTAATATTATCAGCCAGTGATCCTTTATTATTATTATAATAATCCTCTCTAGCATGATTTGATAAACTATCAATAATTGATGTAGCTGTAACATTTGAATCATAAATTAAATCACTTGATATTATACCACCATTTCCGCCAATTGGTGTTCTTTCTTGTATTTGTACAGCTGGTGGTGGTAAATGATGATCTATAATAATACTTGATACAGTTTTTTCATCAATTTCAAGATCATCATTATGATCTGTAGTACTAATAATATCTTGTTTATTATAATTGATTTGTTTATTTTGTAATGGTTGAATTGTTGTACTAAATTCACCAATATTTGATTGTTGAGTAGTTGTTGTTAATGAAATTAAAGCTGGTACAATAACTGGTGAATTTGTTGGAAATGTTGGTTTCATTGATGGTCGACTATGATGTCCATTATTATTTGTACTACTACTACTGGTACTAATAATTCTTTTTGATGTTGGTTTTGTTGATGATGATGACATTGGTTTTTTTGTTGTTGAATGTCGTATTTTTGATTTATTAATACCACCAGTAACACTACTACTACTACTACTTCTACTATTACTACTAATCGTACTCAAATTAATATTATTTAAATTATTTTTATTTAAATTATTTAAATTAGCTCTAGCCTCTTCGCTTTGTTGATATGTTGTTGTTAATGCTGAACGTCCACCTGATAATGTTGTTTGTTGGGTTGTTGTTATATAAATGTTATCAGTTGTTTGGGGTGGTAAATATGTTGTTTCATCAGTAATATATTTAATACTACTATTTATAATATCATCATTATTATTATCATCATTTTGATTAATATTAATTGAATCAGTTGATGATACATTATCATTTAATGTACTACTACTAAATAATATTGATGTCGGTTTAGCTGTTATTATTGGTGTTGTATTATCAGTTGATGTTGTTATTATTGTTGATTGTTTAATTATACCATCATTAATATCTAATGTTTCTTTTAAACGTGCCACACGCTCAACAATCCTTTCAAGCATATCTTTTTGTTGTAATGATAATTTTTTTGTATCAATTTTTAATAATTTATTATATTCATCAATATTTTGTTTAACTGTTTCAATATCAGCACGTTGTTTTTTCATTGGTTGTGTTTGATGTTGATTATCATAAATTGGATATTTTTGCATTTTAGATTGCCGATTATTATAACCAATTAATTCAATAACATCATTTGATTCAACAAATTCAATATTGATTATTGTAATTATAAAACTATAAAATATAAATAATAAACTAAATCGTAGTAGAAAATTCATTTTTAGGCAATCACAGAATTATTATTTTTTTAAAAAAAATTAATTTTAAATTTTAAAATTTACGTATTTTTTTAACAAATTATTTTTACTTTAACTTTTTCCAAGTAAAAGAATTTTCACAGTTTTTTTTATTATAATATTAGGAAATTTTGTTTTTTTCTGTAATTATTTTTTTTAAAATCCCAACTTTGGTTCACAAAGTTTCTATTTTTATATATGAAAAATAAAATTCTTTCAACTCACATTAATTAAATGTAATTATACAATTAATTAAAAGACAAATATTATAAAAGATAAAGTTAACAATTCCGATCAGTAAATTTCGTAATTTAAAAAAAGTTAATAGATTTCAGGAATAAAAAAAAAATTAAATTCTTTCGGAACACTAAATAAATACAATAACTGCACGATATTCACATTAATAAAAAACAACTTTACTTTATAAAGTCCAACTTGAAAGTTACTGGCTTATGTTTTTTTTTTTTATGTTAACACAATTTGTATCTTTTTTAATAAAACAAGGAGGAAAAACTAATGATTTTTTTTTTGTTTTTGGTTTATTTTTCAAAAAATAAAATAAAATATTATATTATTATGGAGCTCTGCGCAACACTCCAGAAGCACGGCTGCGGTACAAATGTTCCATTCAACGGTTTTACCGTGTCTTATAAAACTTTTACAATCTTTTGGAAATTTAAAGAAAAGAAGAAAACTAACAAAAACAACAACAATAAATACTAACTAAAGAGAATTTCATTTTTGCTTGAAACCAAAGAAAATATAAAGATTTTAGTAGAGCCAGCCGCCGCCGTATAATTTTTTTTTTTTTTTTTGCTTTTTACTATATAGAAACCTCAAGTCGCCTATAAAGTTGCTTTTTTTTTTTTAAAAAGTATATGCGCGAAGTAGTCAATATAGTAAAGCCAGCAGAATTACAAGCGGTAATAGTTACAAAAAAAAAAAGAAGAAAATAGTTTTTTTTTTAAATTTGGATGGAATAGTCTTATAAATTTGAAATTTGTTGGTTTGTCTGCCGCAAAATATGAAATTAAGATTGTTAAAATTTATATATAAATTAACCTAATTAACTTTTGCCAATTTGGTGGTCACAAAGTTCGAATTTTCAAATGACTGATTTTTTAAAAAAAATAACTAAAATTCCTGATTTGGTAATCAATTATTTCAATAATTATTGATGCAAAAGATCAGATTTTTATTTTCTATTCTCAATGGTATTGCCAGAAACATAATAATTTCGGTAAACTATTATGAAACAGCAAATCTGTTGAACAGCGACATCTATTAAACAGAAACAATTTAACATTTCGAAAATACGAACTATGCCAAGCAATAATTGAATATCCAGTGATTTTTTATCTAAAAACTTTTTCTTCGTCCTTACTGCCTTATTGTTCTAGTGGATACTTTCATATGGATACTTTAATTAATCCAAACTTAACTTTAATTAACCCAAATTTAAACTTCGGAAGCATATATAAATCTTTCTGACAACTACTGAGCAGAATAAACTATTAAACTAGAACATCTTAGCTTAAAAATAAGTTTTTCTATGGAAAATTGTACCATTATATTTTGTTCCAGACATACTTTTTAGTAGCGCCATCTATTGAGCAACGACATTTATTAAAAATGAAAATAATTATAACGAAAAAGGTTTAACTTTACTTAATATCTCCGCTCTAGTATCATTACCATTAAAATTTCGATACTATTTTCGATACTTTTACTAATTTCTATTAAGTCCACGATTGTTACAATCAAATTTAAACAAATTTTTATTTAAATATACTTTTAACAAACCCCCAAAATTTATAATATTAAATTTTTTTTTTGTTGTCATTGTATCATTTTGATATTAATAAATGTATTTGTGTGGTACGAAATTACTGCATATAATATGAATGTATTTTAAAGCTCTATCAGATACATTTATTATGTTGGTTTTCGTATATTCATAGCATAAAATTTAACTATTGTTATAGTAATAAATGCTGAGCCGATGATGATGATGATGATGATACTTACTATTTAGATATGTGCGCGTTTATGTTTTTCTATAGTTTATCGCATTTTTCCATAATGCTTTTCTTTTTTAGGGTGTTTTTTTTAAAAGTTTTTTTTTATGTTTAGTTTGGTTGGTTTATATAAAATTACCTTTATGCTTTTTTTTTTGTTAAAACAACATATGATATGGAATTTTATCTTTTGTATATTGTTGTTAATTTTTATGCTTGTAGTATCTTTCAACATTATTGCGAATTGTATGTTTAATTTGACTTTGAATAACTACAAAGAAAATGATAATAATTGCCACTAAAAAACATTTTATTCACTGATGCTGGGGCATATTCATTTTTATAATATTTAAAATTAAATTTAAAGTTCTAGGAGTTTTTTGTTTAAAAAGTAAAAAGATTTTAGTTAAAATGATTTTTGATTGGGAATAATGGACAAAATGGGTCTATAGTTTAGTATCTATCCAAATCACAGATTGATAAAAATTTAGTGAAAATTTTAAAACTTCTGGTAAACATTTATAAATTATATGGAATTTATTTGATTATTGATAATTATGTAGTCAGAATTTTGAATATTGACTAATTTCTTGAAGTTCTCGTTAAAAAAATTGATATTTACATTGTTCCCGTCATTGTAATTGCTATCCAAAACAACTTGTAATTGTGTGAGCAATTCAATAAGCAAAATTATATCTAAATTTGTGTTAGGCCATTAATTTGGAAACTAAAATATCAACACTAAGTGATTACCGAAACGCATATATTTACTTGTATCTTCACTTCTAACTAAATAAGAATAATATTTTTTTTTTATTTGCTTTTGTTGGTTAATGGCAAATAAACATTAAATTTATAAGTTCTTCTTTTCAACTGGCTGTAACGTTCAACTAGCCAAATAATTGTATAAAAAAAACATTGCAAGTAATTTTTTTTTTGATATAATGACTTAATAGAAAGTGGAATTTTTGTACAATTTTTTTTTTGTTATTCTTATTTTTGCAAAATTAAATTCATTTTAACTTTTAATAAGTTATTTTAATTGCTCATCATATAAAAGTTAATTTTCATCGTTAAAATACTGACGTCTATTATTATTTTTGTTTAATTTGTTTTTTTAATACGTGCGTAGCAATTGTGCCAATTTTGTTGAACCCATCAGTAATAGTTTCATCTTAAAAAAATATTGCTATATGGCAGAAATATTTACTTTATTAAATATTATATTTATAATATTTTAAACTTTCCATATACTATTTTAAAAATTTCTATATAAATATCAAATAAAAAAGATTATTTTTTTAAAAAAAATACTTTTTAAAATTATAAATTATTATATATTTAAATATTTTATGTATTGACTTATGATAAACGATTTTGTGATTGACTGATTTGAATATTTGAATATGAAAGATACTTATAACATTTCATGGATCAAAAGTTAAGAGAAAATTATACTGGTTATATTTAGATATGATTAATTGATTGTAAATTTTGGTATTAATGTTAAATTTATATTTAATGATTTATTTAAATTTTATATATTTTTGAAATTTATTTAATGATTATCCTAACTGATTTGAAATAGGAATTAAATTTTACAAAATATTTTAGTAAATATTTAAGATTTTAATATTTGTTTATGTAGTTTCGGATCAGTACGGAAAATAATCTAATTTCTAAGACTATGACTATGGATTTTGAATGATGAAAATGACAAACGACAAAATGACTTTATATTTTTGAAAAAAAGCGAGTGTAAAATAATGGATTCGTGTAAAATAAATGAAAAAGTATTTTTTTTTCATTTGTCATATTTTAAGTTACAATCCGAATCTAGGTTCCGAAAACTACAGTTTGCTATTTTATAGTTCAAGAAGAAAATTATCCTGACATTCAATAATTAGCAAAAATAATCGATCAAAGTTTGACATTAAAATATTATAAAACTTCGAAAATAAGCTTAACAATTAGGATTTTAGTTAATTTAAAACAACTTAAGCGTGGGCTACATAGTTTCAATTGGTTCAGTAAATTTCAAATTTGACGTCTTCATATATTTTGTATGGGAAATCAATTGAGTGGACAGATAGGTCGAATGGGAAAGAATCGAACCGAAAGAGTTTGGAACGATTGGAATTTTGCGATTACAATCTGAAGGAAATCTCGAGAGGAATTAAATTTGACAGTTTAAAAAATTAATAAATAATAATATGTGATTTAATGCATTGCAATCGATAGTTATGTGTTCAGCCTATTTAACCAGTCGAATCGAACAGAAACTGAACTAAACTAATAGAAACTATGTTGCCCAGCTTTTAGTCATTATATTGCAGAGATAATTTCAGATTTAATTACGATTTAATATGTAGCACTATGTAGAAGGTATTCAGTAAGCCATTTCTTCAATTATTATGCGTACCTCCGAGTACTATACGGGTCAGTAACACCAATATATAATTTTGCAAATTTCAAAGAAATATTTTCATTTTTATTACTTTATTGTAATGTAAATTAGTTAATTGTTTTTAATTCAAAAGTTTTATTAACTCTCGATATGATATACTAACAATTAAATAGATCAAGAAAGCTGGGATAAGTTTATGATTGCTATAGGAAGAACATATTTCTTTAGTTAATTAATAAAATTCTGACCAATTAAATCTTAATTAACATATTATATTTACTCGTTATATGATGCAAATTAAGATATTGTAAAATTTACTTATAGTTTTACTTAAAAGTACTGGTTAAGCAAAGATAAATTCTATAAGCATTTTAAGTTACAAATTTCACTGTTTACTTTAAACTTAATTTCTATTGCAAATTATTTCAAATTTCTTACATATAGGGTCAAAAAATATGCCAAATATATTGTTAATATTAAAAGAACCCATATAAGGTGAAACTAATTGACTACAAAGAATCTAGCTAGTTGCTAGTAGTATAGTTAATTATATATTTATGATGTGAACTTTATTTATTATGGGAACTCAGTTTTTATTAGTGTAATTGGGAACGCAATTGCTTATTTCACAAATTATTAGTATATATAAAGATACATAAAATATAGAAACATAAAAGGTTAAAATTGTATATTTTTTTGTTTTTTTGAATATTTGCAACAAATTTTATCTTTATTATTTGTTAACTTTCTTTTTTCTTTTTATTTTTGAATATTATACTTTCGGAAATTATATTTTTCTCAAGAATAAATTTTTTTATGAGTTTTGTATCTTATTTTAGTGAACTTTTGTGAATAATATGAGAAACGTTTAAATTAGTTAAAAAAGATTTTTCGATTTCTAATACAATTTTTGTGTCCTTTTTTGTTGTAGAAATTTTCATTCACAAAATCTAAATGCTATTTTCCGGTTAAGTAATAAATTTCATGATTTTCTTCTGATATCTAAAGAATATTACAAGAAATTTTGCAAATATGAACCATGTCGATTAATTATTGTAATCTATAGTAAAAATTATACTTCGATTTCTTAAGTACTCTAAATATTAATGACGAAAACTTAACCTATAGTAAATGATAGGTTAGCTTGTAAATGATAAATATCAAACAATCATAAATTAAATGTATTTTTTCTAAAATTTCTTAAGAAACTAAATTATGGTTAGTAATTTAACAAATAATTTATTAATAAGCCATCTAACAATAACCACCTCCTCTACATAACCACCTCCTATTCATAGGCAACAGTTGCAATTAAAAGATTTATTCGAAGTACCGCACTTTAATATGTTCACGAACTGTCTGCATACAAATGAAGTGATGAATTTTATTAGAAAATGTTAGTTTCGGTTAATCCGAATCCTTAACAGAAAGAAATTTTCAATAAAATCCTTAAAGCAATAAAAAAGAGTTTCAACAATAAGTCAAAGTCTATTCTATAACAATATAAGAATAACGAAAGGATGAATATCCAACCTTGTTAAGAAAATCCATTTCGTTAATTTGTCATTTTTTCTAAAATTTAACATTTTCATTAATTGAAATATTATATTATTAATTATAACTATTTAGTACAAGTAACACTTAACAAAATATAAATTTCACTGTAAGGTATGTAACCTAAATTTTTATTATAAATATCGATAGCTACTGAAACTTCTAGCCAATTTCATATACATATGTCAAAATAAATAAACAGGAACTTGATTAGGCTGGGAAAAAAGTATTTGATAGTATCACAAATTAAAAAGTAATAATAATTATTTATTATACGATATTATGCTATTATCAAGTTCAAGTATTTTTTATATCGAATTATATTACAATTATTGAGACAACAACAACAATGATCCTAAACCTTTAATAACTTAGAAAAAAGTAAACCTCAAAAAAAAACTTTTTTTTTTCTATTAAAACCACAATTCAAGCGAAGTAATATGAATCATTTTACTATGGTTTATGAGAAAATAAACGACCATAGAAAATAAAGCTAATAATAAGAAAATATGATGAAAAAAAAAAATCTTCCATTTATGAATGTTGTGTAAACATCCAAGAGAAAGGGGAATAAAAATCTAATGAACTCATAAATGATTTCAGTAGCACTGTACATAAATTATGATATGAACATTTTAAAAATTTCAAATATCTTTTTTTATTATTATATGTTTTTTTTTGGAAGCTTTAACGTCTGATTACTTTTCAACTAGAAGTTTTCTCAATTACCAAGACGAATTTTAATATAATACACTACACTACATTATAATGCAGAATTCTTTTTATATCTAATGACTTTGAAAATTAATGTTGCATATTATTAATAATTTCAGTATTTTTTATTTATTTATTATATTTTAATTAAGAAAATGGTTTAAATAAGTAAAACTAATTAGTTTTAGTGTTTATGGACTGCATTGAGGTTATTTGTATCCAATTTTCCATTTTATATTTTTTTGTTGTGAGATTCATGAACCTTATGCTTGTTTAAAGAGAGGAACTATTTCGGTTCCTGCCACTATATTTAATGACGACAATGTAAATGTTTATAACATTTACGACGATAGTCAAGATAAGACTTATTTAGGTCAGTCCATTCCACGATTCCACCACACACGGTATCCTCTCTATTTTTCTCACTAATACTTTATAGAGAGGAGCTATTCATTAAACTATGGGATGATTTTGCAATAATTGTGTTTACACACTTGTTTCATCTGTTACCTATCCCAACACGTTTTCCAGTAGAAAAGAAAACCAGGAAAGTTTTGCTGGATATAACTCTGGAAGAACTTAATAAGTCTGTACCGAATTTGTAACGTTTGCTTGCTACCTTGTTAAGTAAATATTGGTGACCGCTAAAAAGCTACATTTACTTTGAGAGTAACCTAAAAAAACAATTGTGAATTATAAAGTCTACTAATGGTAGACACTGTACAGGCAGCAGACATCCTAAAGATAATTCTATGTATTCAAATTACTGCCGTCTGTAATAAGTGGCTTTCTGTTGGACATATGTCAGAAATGTTCCTTTGTAAATCTGTAATTAATATAATATAATGTTTTTTTTTTTTGCCAATTCTCAAGATGGATTTTTGTCTACAATCAATGAAAATTTTTTGGTTGGGAACTCGTTAATTTTCTTTATCAGTCACACACATAATATTTCCACCGGTCAAAAGATACTTACATAATGCATTATAGTACTCTAATAGCTATTTAATTTAGGATTTGATTGTAACCTTAAAGTGTAACCAAATAACCTTTAAAATTTATCATATTTTTCACCGATTAATAATTTCTAATTATTTAATATTTACGGTGTTCAATCAAAATTAATGTTGCTTACTAACAACTTCAAAGATATTCAATTACGATGATCATAATTACATAATTAATTATTATGTAAATGATGTCGGCACCAAAAAAAAAGTATTACAAATTTTAGTTATAAGAACAATTAAAATAAATTATGATTAAATTTTTCTGAAAAATAATATCTAAAATGTGAAAAAACGAATTTGGAAATTGTATTAAATTAAAATGACTGATGCAGAACGTATTGTTAAACATTCTCTAAACTTTTTTATCTACTTTACTTCAGCGACACTACATATTATTATTTTTTGGCCGACTTCAAGGCTCTCCACCAGAGACCTCTGTACTGTGATGTACAGATCGTTCATCGTACTAATGCTGACATATGGTGCTGAATCATAGACATATCCAATTACGATGAGCTCCTGTTGGAGTGATTCAAAAGGAGGATTCTACGCAAGATTTTCGGTTCTATTAACTTTGGAGACAACGTTGTAACCACGAGATATATGACTTATATATATTATGATCCTGACCTAGCAGGAAGTTACAATTGAACGACTGGGCTGGTTAGGTCACTTCGGTAGAATGAACGATGAAGCTGAAACAAAGGCGGTTTTTAATTCCTACCCATTAGGCGCTTTTACAGGTTACCAATAAGGCTCAAAACATTATACTTTTTACTTCTGAGTATTATTTGAAGAATTTATTTAGTTAAGAATTTGGTTCGATTACAAAAGTAATATTTTTGATACTATTATAATATCTTCAGATAAATAATACAAATTACTAGTTTCATTAGCGTAATTGGCTTAAACACGATCATTTATTGTCTTACAATGAAATTCCATTTTTTACCCAATATAAATTTTATAAAATAACCAGAAATTTCGATATTTTTCTAATATTTTACTGGCGTAAAACTCAAATAATAACAAAAATATTATAAAAGATTTTTTTAATAATTTACTTTCTCAACGAATAAAAGTTCAAAGATATTTTTCATTATAATTTCCACAATAAAAATTGTTTCATAAAAAAAATTTTTTGATCTTCATTTTTGTTATGACCTTTATCGTTTTGTAATCAACTAAATAACTTAATTATTATCTCTATTTCTTATTTTTCCTATACAAATTTAACCAATTTTATTTAATAAAGTAAACTTAAAAATGTTTGATACTTAAACCATAAAAATTCCACTTATTATTATAAAATATCGTGTAATTTCCGACAAAAAATCATTTTATATAATTTATAATTGACTTTTGATAGAATTAAAATTGATTTATATTATAAAAATTAAATAACGAAACATTAATTTAATTATCCAGTTCAAAATTATTATAGGTTTTTTTTTTAATGATCTAAAAACTTCAAAAAGAGTAACGGTGATAATTGAGAATTGAGATACTTATAAAAGAATAGAAACTAATTATTACTAAGCTTTTGATAAAGGATAAAGCGGAACTAATTTATAATTTATTATAGATATTTTTCTAAAACTTTTATTTATTAAAGTTAACTTCAAATTTTGATACTTCTAAATGTTCTAATTGTTATTTTTTGATTACTATTTTCAAAAATCATCTATATATAGATAGTTCAATTGTATGGCGAACTGCGAAATCTAAAAGAAAGCTGAGGATTTACGGTAGAGAAGAACATACTTAACTACTGTATAATCCTAGCTAAAATGAATAAAGTTCCATTAATGAGGGGACAGGACATATAGGAATTGAAGGAAATGAAGAAGACTTGCAAAAACAGGCTCAAGTACCAAGCCATCTTGATAAAATGAGTCTAGCTGCAACATGCATATGTCGCTTCTATCTATAATACAAATAGAGTATACAGAACATTCCCCTTCTCTGCAACTGCGAGTTAGTCGCAAATAGAAGATAACATCTTATGGGGAAAGATTTCCTCACTACAGAAGAACTGCCCAATACAGCACCATCCTAAGCTTCTTTAAGTCAATAAGATTGTGATAGGGAAAAAGGGCTTTAACACACAATAGATCGATAAGATCAAATGTTATCTTACGTTTCTTATATTAAGGAAAAAGTTGAGCATTTTCTTATCTATATATAAATCCTAAATTTTCTTTTATGTTTCGCCAGTTTGTCATACGATTGAACTATCTATTTGTAAATAAATTTTTCTATTATCCATTATTGGAATTTACGAAAAAAATCAAATGTAAACCATGAAATCTAGTAACGTTTAGAGAACAAATTATTCGATGAATTAAAGGTGAATTTTATTTTGTGATTAGGTGGTTCTAATTTAATATTAAATTTCAATGAAATTTGTAATTATCACGTCTTCTAACAATCACATAGTCTTTAAAAAATTTATGTTCATCAGGTTCAGAAGATAATTATCGAATTTGAGTTGAAAAATAGTCTTTGCTGTAACTATCAAATTAGCAACTATAAAATGGAAGTGGCAGTTTTTAGTTTAGCTATTAAAATTGTTGTAGAATCGTGCCCAAAATAATGATTGAGTGAGTAAAATATTTATATTCCAAGCTTAGGAAATTTGGAATGATTGAGCCTTGACAAATTAGGCATACGAAGATCCTAATATTAATTAATGGCATACCAGCCAAGTTTAACCGCAATATTTCCGAAGATATTATACGTGTCCAGTTAGATCTAATTACAATATCTAACAAAATCTCTAATATTCTGTATTAATTCGATAAATGATTTTTGGTACGATTATCTAAATCAATATTTTGATAAATAAATATTTTATATAAATATAATATATTCCATAAATGTATTAATTTGTGCTCATTAATTCCATAATTTGTTCACACCTTCATTTATGATATCTTATTTCTAATAACTATTCGTGCTGGCTGGTCATATTTGTTATTATATTATTATTATTATATATTTATTCAAATTCATAAATTTGTAAATTAACCTAAACGTTTTTCAATTTCACCTCTTATTAATAAAATATGCAATCTCTTAGGGTTCACGTTGCATGTGTGGCATTCATAATGATGGCCATTAGACGCCTTACCACCTACATCTAATGATTATTATACTTTTTTTTTTAGTTTTTCTTCTATAAATTTGATTTGATTTTTGAAATATGTGAAAGTTTGATTGTTGAAGAAAATAACTCTTGAAAATAACATAAATCTATACAGTTGCCATTGACATACTGTGCTCTTCATAAGTTGCATGAGATATTTAAAGATATTTGAAGCAGCAAAAATAAAAAATTGAAAATTGAAAATTGAAAATAAATTATTTAAATTATACTATTTTCGATATAAATATAGAAAAAAATTGTAAATATTTAATATCAATTCTTCTGTTTTGAACTCAAAATTGGTTGGTTCGTACTGTCCAAGACTCCAAGTAGCATTTTAGCACCATTTTACTACCACACATTCTCATGAATCCTTGGTGTTAAAGAAATTTATGGTTTCCGTAGGTCATTTACTAACTAGACGAGATTGTTTAATTCGTTAAGGTAGTATAGTTACCAAGAGAATAATTCCTGACCCTGGCTAATGACTGGTATTTGCTGATGAAATGTTCAATAGTTGTTTTGCATTGGGATCCATACAATGACATGATTATTTGTACGGGATAACTAGCCCATACTAGTGTCTACACTGCTGCAGCTGTAGCTATGTCTCTTCTAAGCGATAATTTTAGTAAGCTATTTTATATATAGTACGTCAAAATATTCTTGGCCTTTTTTTGTCACTATACATACCCACACAGTTTTCGTTTTTATGAGGTTATGTTAGGTTATGTTTAGAGAAATGGAGGGCCACATACAGCGCTGGTCACTGAAGCCATATGGCATATTACAATATTGTGAGGGTGAGGTGTCGATGTCGAATCCATTTAGAAATCAATGCATCAAGCTAAATAAATGTATATTCTGCCGTTTCGTATTCTACCATCGTTTTGGTCGTGTTCATAAGTTTTCATAACAAATTTAACTTTAATTTTTCTAAATATATGACAAGACCAAATTTACAATTAACAATTAAAATATTAAAATGATCTCTATAATCTTTTACATAACCTGCAAAAAAATTACATACTGATTTTTTTTTCTATAACATCAGATCATAAAATGTAATAAGAGATTCTTTAATGTTTTATCGAATTGACGAGAAATTATAGACGAAGTTTTCACTGTGATGCCATTATATATTTTAATGGCGAAAAAGAAAATTGTATTTCAGTTTATTTTCCTATACTGTTCTTTTGTTTCCTAACCACCACATAATCTGGATTTAAAATATATTTTTCCATATAGTTAAAAATCATATAATAAAAGAAAATTTTTATCTATCATGCTAGAATTTCTTATGAGATGCTCTGTTAAAAAAATTTCCCATTAAATAAATTTAATTTATATGTATATTATAAAGAAATTATTAAATTAATCATTTTTATATTTTGTGTAATGTGAAAAATAATATTGTTAAAATATGTATAAGAATTGTAATTTATTGAAATTCTTGCAAATTTGATTTTTAATTAGAAAATTATTGTAAAAGATTTTTTTTTTTTATTATCATTCATGTTTTATGAGTTCAACAATTAAAGAAAAATGTATGATATTTTAATTTTATGCTTCTTCTGTAGATCGATTGACTATAAGCAGAAATTATTGATGAATATATTAGAGATTTTTATTTTGATGGTTAAATTACATCTAAACTTCACCAGTTATCTATGTTATTTGTATAGCAATTGTATTTGGTTACATAAATGACAAAAAAATGCGGGAATCTATTGCGAGTCCGTATTCGTAGGTTGCATATGAAACTATGTGGCCTTTCTTTGTTGGCCGGACCTTTCAATACTGCATTTGTAAGGAATTGTTCTCTTCAATAAATTAGTAATCGAGTATCTAATCCTCATCAATCTCAGACACAAGATCCATTTTCTCATTAACCAAGAAAATGGGAACTCGTTAAAGAGACCGATTATTTGTATGGATCAGCGAAAACTAGCATTATGAGAGATATTGTTAGTATGTTATGTTAAAGAGAAACATAATATAAAGAAAGAAATTATCTTTTTATCCTTAAGCTTGATTTCTTGCACTTTCTCACATGCTGAAAAATAATTTACTATCCTCAATGGATTAAGGTCTTATGTTTATATCACCGAAAACAGAAAAGATATTAATAGATTAGCTTAATACAAGCAGTTAAATAAGATAAATAAATAAAATAAAAATAAATAAATAAAATAAAATAAAAATAAATATATAAAGATTATATTAACAAAACATTAAAATTTGTTTTAATAGGCTACTATTTACACTGAAAAGGACGCTTCAGAACTGTCATCTGCTAATTCAAACCATTAAAAAATTAATAAAAGTAAAATTGTTGGAATTTTTGATAGGATTATTGCTTAGTTTTTGAATTTTATATGTTGACCATAATGGATCTATCGAAATATCTCGTATTGATCACGTACCTTTCTGAATATAAACTAACCTTCTTTAATATATTTCAAAGAATTAACGATTACATGCTCGATGCTCGTAAGGAGAAATTTAATGAAACCTTAAATTAATTTTAATTATTTATATTCCATTAATTAAATTCTTTCATGTTTTTTTTACTTAATTGTTATTAAATCTATTTTTAATTTTAATATATCAAAAAGAAATATTTAAATTAAATAAACTAAAACTTCCCTGAATAAAATTAAAAATTATATATATGTACTTGTCCTAGTTTTGTTACCTTAATTTGAAGTCATGATGACACCCTGTCTTTAAAATATCAATTTATTCATGAATATAAAACATAATCTAATATTAATTTTGTTTTTTCTGTTTCTATAGTATAAAACAAATAATTGACATAGTTTTCACCCAGTTAGTAATTATTTTCTTGGCTATGCTTGATGTTTTCCCTTTTTTGGCCAGTATTTTGAATACAGAACGCCAATTTTTGGACGCCTATTCATGATCTAAATTCAAACATGCTTATTATAAGTTTGTAGTTTTTTTTTATGTTTTATAATTTGCATATAATTTTGCTGGACCATATTCTATATAAATCTAGTAATACAAATATTATGTATATATATTTCCCTAAAAGCATAGCTAAACAATTTTCACCTCTTATAACGAATATAACCAAGTTCCCATAATTCTTCTTATTTTATGCGATACCATAAAAGAATGGCATTTCTATGCAAATCACAGTTTCCGTGTTAGAATTATTATAAGGAAAATTTGTAAATTTCTTTGTTTTCTGTTTTTCTTATTTATGTCGACGATTTTTTTTTTTTTATTTTGTATTTATATCTAATTGCCAAATGCCATGATAGTGAATTTTATAATGTCACAGTTTTTAAATTATATTATTATTAGAGGTATATTTCTTTTCGCATAGGGTAATTCTCATATTCAATGTTGTAAGAAATTAGATTTCTAGAATTAAAAATGAAAGTTAATTTATAATAATTTAATATTTTGGGGTTCTTAATGGTCTAAACTTGAAATATAGTAATTGACATAGAGAAATTTGTATACCGTATATAATAAATATCATAATTCCATATACATAATAAATATCGAAAAATTGACAAATTTTTGTGGGAAATTGAAATTGTTGAGAAAATTTTAGAATTTTTATTTCGGTTTTCATATATAATTTTTGATATAATTATGTAAAAAGTTGGACTCTTTATTAAATTTTGCTAGACGTATTCGATAGAGATAATTTAATTTAGATTTGTAGTTATGTAAAATATAGTTTCTTAGAAATATTTGATAGAATTTAGAATACATAGTTTGAGTTTGTAAAGAAATTTGTATAAATTTTATTTTTTAAAAGATAAATGAAATTTAATTTGCATTGTGAATAAACTTTATATGTTAATGTTATGTTACTGCATTTGTGAGTACCAAGCGCTAGGTATAGGTAGGGTAAGACATTGCTCTTTAAGTTAACGAGTTCCATCTTAACAAGTTAAAAGGTCTGGCTAATAAATAAACTACATAAACCGTCACGAGCTGGATCTAATATAACATCATCAATGGGGCTCACCACTTGAAGTAAGCAATCAATCATATAAAAGTTAATATATTTAAAATTAGATACGTTCTAGATCAGTATGTAAATTTCAGATTACCTACAAGATAAAATGAGAATATAAATTTTGATAGCATCTTTTGATCTTCATACTCGTAGCTTAAAATAAGATTAAATTTATGTCTTAATTTTGTTCACTTTTATTATTTTAATATTTCATCATTTTCCAATGCAAAGTTCTAGCTTAAATAATTATAATATAAAATTATTGTGAATATTTCAATATGCCAAGTTTTGTTGTACTGTTGAGTATAAATAAATATACATAATCCTATTAACTCTCTATAGAAACCCTTGATCATCTTCTCTGTCGCTGCCTATTACTTGCAAGTAATCTTTTTGGGGTAAGCGTTCTTCTCTAAGCTCGAGGAGATTTCAAAAATCACCATCAGGATTATTCTGAAATTCGCGAATAACAAGCAATCTTTCAAGTTTTTTTCAGACAACTCAACGGATACGGTATTCATAACTCTCCAGTTACCGGGAACGCCGCTCTAACGTAACCTAAATCAACCCAACCTTCTATTAACCAAAATGACAAAATAAATTTCATTTTTTTTAAACACACTTCTGTCCTACACCAAAAAAAAGTGTTAAATTGTGATTTTTTCTATGTAGGTTTATTATTTTTCTTAATTCAATTAATATGTCATTAATTTGATAATAAAAAATCTTTTGGTCTTAAATCTTATTTTGCTTGTTTTTTTAGCAAATTATTTTAAATTGAATATTTTAATTTTAAAGTTATTTTTATTTTCTATATTGCCAAAAATTTAAACTTTCATTTTCATCATTTCTTTTTTTTTTTGCAATAATTTGCGATAAAATTGATTTTTTCCTTATAAATTTTCTAATTATATCAGTTCTTTCTTATTTTTGATAATAAAACATTTAAGTTTTATATTTTAGAGAACTTTCTTTTTAATTAATTCCACCAAATAAAGATAAATTTTATAACATTTTAAATTATCAAAAATGTAGTAAAATATCATAAACTTCAAAATATTTTTTTTGTGGACTTTTATGGGAATTGTTTTTAGAAGATTGACATTAAAATTATAGGTTTTTGTGTTACTTTTATTTTTGTTTTTATCTAAATTGTTATATTTTTTTTTCGGTAACCTTATTTCATATCAATTTAAAAAGTGCTAAAATTAAAACTGACAGAATTTCTCTTAAAATTTATCAAATCGATAACTTTATTAAAAATAATTACATTGGAATTTTGTTTAAATTTAATGATTAAACTTAAAATTGTAGTTTCATTTTCAAACATAAATGTCATCGAGAGTTTTTTTATCAGTGTATATAGATAAAAGTCATTAGGTCTGAGATGAGGATTTTGTATGGAAAGTTATGTTTTTTCTAGAAATGAGAAGTGTCAAATGACACTTAAAGAAATGGTAATATTTTGTTTGTCCTTGGACTTGTTTGTTAGCCCGGACAATATATTGATATGTTAGTTAAAGATCAACAAACTGACTCAGCTAGATGAACAGTTCTACAAAAAATTGCAATTAATAAAATGAGAACACTTTACAAAAAATATTTAGAATTTGAAGAAAACATGGAACTGAAAAAAAGGAACAAAAAGTTAAAGAGCTGGTTTCGAATTATGTTAAAAATGAATTAACCTCGCCGGCGAATCGTGGAATAAATTCGGTATGATTGAATTCGCTGTCGACTCCCTTGATCATCTTCTCTGTCACTGTCCAGTATTCGCAAGTATATTTATTGGGGTAAGTGTAAGCGTTCTTCTCTAAACTGGAGGAGATTTCCAAGAAATTCGCGAATAACAAGCAATCTTTCAAACTTCTTTCAGACAACTGGTACTGGACGGTTATCAAATACCCAGGACGCATTAGGGGCAATATTTTTTGGTTATGGTAAAGTATTAATATATACTTGCAGAATACTTTTGATATTTGAGCAGTAAATGTATTAAAATTAGAGACCGAAATAAAATTGATTTGGACAATATTAAAGTTAGGTTATTTGATATACATGATAGAAAATAAATATGTCACGATTATTGTCACTTCATATGAATGTAAATCTGTAATTTAGAAAACTAAATACATATTTTTTTTAAAATAATTAATTTACACTGCTTCTAGGCGTGAAATTATCATAGTTTTATCAATTAAAGTTTTTAAAATCAAAATAAATTCATATAAAGCAATCGAATAATCATTTTTAATATTAAATTATTGGTACTTATTCATAATTATTGAGCTATTACAATAATTACACCAATTTAAAACCAGACAATCTAGAAAATAGTAAATATTTACTGATTATTTCAAATAAGTTGAACGGCCAATGGGGTCAAATTAATTCCTAATTCATATAGTAAATAATAAAAATATGAAATCGAAATGAAAATATAAATTATGACTTTAATTCGATCATATTTGTTATTTAAATCATTTTAACTTTACAATTGTCTATTTATCCAATCCACCAAATGCTTGATATTGACTAGTTAGAAACTCTTTCATAAAGTTATCAATTATTGTACATTGGTAATAATTATCTTCTATACGTTTGAAAGGAAATCAATAATTACATTTCTGATTTTTTTTATATAGAATCGTATTTCTATTTAAGGGAAGATATAGAAAAACATAAATGAAAAATAAAATAATAAAAAACCAATTAAAGAAAATTTTCTGAAATAACTAAAAAAAAAAAAATACAAAATTTATTTTTGATAACTAATAACAAATCTCCAACAACATAAATAGAAAAAGTCAAAGAAATTAAAGATTAGTGAACTTCGAAATGATTTCCTCTGGGAACTGATGTTTTTTTTTAAGTAATATAGATACGAAGAAGAAGTACCTACAGTTCTTTTTTCAGATGTTGAATTCATTGAGTTAATATTGTGAAAAATAAAATTAAAAATTAATGTAAGAAAAATTACTAATGGGCATTGAAATCCCAGTAGTTTTAACAAATATATAATAAAATTTTTATTTTGTTAATGCGAATATAAATGATTCAATAATGTTAATAAGATTGTTTGAGGCCTATTTTTAGGATATACATCAGTCTTGTTAGTATAATATTTGTATAGATATTTAAAACTAGTTACTGTAACCTAAGGACTACTCGTGAAGTTAAAATATGTTATCAGTTAAATTAAATATATATTAAAAATCTAATGAAATCAAAATTCATAGGAAATGTTTTAGAATTTGGGCTATATAGTTTAGTTATTGTGGATACAAATTTGACAGTGAATGGTCGAAACAATTAAGATACACATGTCAATAATTAGGAAATGTAATTATTAAACCTATTTGACAACAATCCATAACGAATCTAATTTAAAAGTGCATAGAATTATTAAAATTTTACTAATTTTGACAGTTGTTAGCTGTCAGAAATAAAATCGTGTATTCGCATTTTTTTTTTTGCATAAATTTACTTTATGTAATTCGATAAAATAAATAAAATTCTTTATATTTCTAAATTCTAAATTAATAGGATCAAATAAGTTCCTTCAGTTCTAATAATCATTTTAATAACACTTTACTGTTTTTTAGATAACTTTTGTGAAGCAAAAAGTTAATAATAAATAATAGATTTGAATTCAAAAATTCTTTATTTCTTTTATTTCAATTCACAAAACTTTATTCAATTTTCATGATTATTAACTTTTTTTTTATCTGGCTTGGAACAATAAATCAGAATTTCCAGGTAAAAGTAAATTAGTTCTGCTAACAAATTAGATCTTAAAAAAAATCAGATTGATCTTAAGCTAGATAGATACTAAGTAGATAGTCATTTATATAATATTAAAGTCAAATTAACAATACTTATTCAAGAGAAGTGTAAACTTGTGATAATTGTCGCACAAAATTACACTTTAACTAAAGTGTAATTTTAAACATTATTAAATAGATCAAAAATGGAAATTATTATTTTCTAACCATAAAGATTTTTATCTGTCAGATAATTTGATTGATATTATATATACCGCTGTTATTGGCCAGTGTCGTTTCTTGACCTCTGTTAGTATAATTTAATTATCTGACGTAGCACTTTTACATGTTTTGATTGCTACTACGCGATATCTATTGTAAGTTTATCCAGTTTATAAATTAAATTAACATTTAGGAAAAAATAGGAATTTAAATTTTGATTTGATAAGTTAGTAAATTTAAAATTTATATTAATATAATAAAAACTTAGTTAAGTACAAAAGATTTGAACGATTTTTTTTAAATATTTTGCAAAAGAACTTAAAGCATTGATTATTATATAGAATTTGCAATTTTGACCTACTGATTTTATAAGAATTCCGAACTATAAGTTTTTTGTAGTAACGATAATTTAAATTTTATTTACTGGCAGTCATTTAAAACTGAGTCAAGTTACAACGACACAACAGACAGCACTTAACGTATTTGCGTTAGAAATTAAAAAAAGAAAAAGGTGCAGACTCTTTGTTACCATATCCACTTGTAGTAAGCTTGACAGTGTTGAAGATGAATATCATCAATCCATTTCTAAAGTTCTGTCTTTAGGGATTTTAATGCGATTCCGACTCTGTTCGAGACAACCTTCAGTCGAATTTTTCGTTTCCGGTGGTGGTCGCTATGGCCTGGAATCCATTTGAAGGTGAATTTGTTTTTCCGAGCTAGGTTCTTAAGATTATGGTTACATAGGCCTAGATCTTGCCATTTTAATTGTTTTTATTTCGACTTGTTTTGTGAAGATTCATTCATCTTTAAACAAACTCTAAATATTATCATACCTAAAATTTGATATCTTACCACAAAATTTAAAAAACAATTAATTATTTATCATTTCTTAGTATTATTTTGTCGGACGTTTAAGATAATAATGATAGGGAAAGTTATCATTGACAATCTATATTACAAAAAAACACTAATAATCATCTAACTCTAACCCATCTCACAAGTCCAATGTATTCATTATGATAGATACGATTTTAAATAATTTATTTAAAATTTATCTGTTCATTTCATTTAATAGACAGGAATGACAAATAACCTTAAGAAATGTTGAATATTATTATATGAAGCATAGAAATTTATAAATTTTTAATAGATTTTTTCTGAATAAAAGATTTTTTTTTGTAAAACAGGTAGATAACCGAAACATAGATATCTCATCGCACGCGTTTATAATTAAATAAATCTATAATAACATTTTTTTTATATCTTTAAATCAAACGGAAATGTTTATATCAATATATCTTAAAATCGTCCATAAATTTATGAATAACATAGAAAACATAAAAACAAAATTGAAAAAAAAAACATGGATTTTAATTTAAAATTAATAAAAAAGGGACAAATTTACATAAATTGAAAAAAATAAAGAAACATTAATAATTTTAGTTGCTATACGAGCCCTGATTCATAAGTTAGTTAAGGTCTAGTTTTTTTCATAAATATTTTCTAATTAAAGTAGAATTAAAGTTTGCCATATTTCAAAGAAGATTATGGCGTCGTTGGTATAAAATTAAATTGATATACTTTCTATTCATCATGAAACTCTTCCATTGCGACTTTTGTGTCATTAGCGATCTACGATAAAATCACATAAAATCACACTACGATAAAATCACACCAAATGAAAATAAGACTTCAAGAGTGAAATTTCAAACTATCTGGGGCTCATTTATACCTGAGTTTTATCAAATATTATAAGCAAGTATTCCACTAATAATAGGCGCTCTTATATACACGATCCAGTACTGATACGTCAAACATATAATTTAGGCCCTAATTTATGAAATTGAGTTGTTTTTTTTAAGCTTAGTGGTTGCAGCAGTTGATGAGCGCATTTAATGAGAAACATTGGTGGTATTATATCTGGACCAGGTCCTTTTTTTATGTCCAAGTTTGCTAATTCGTAGTATATTACGTCAGACGCGCAGGTGGCAGTACTGGTATTGTTGTCGGAAGGATTATCAGATGGTGTATAAACCTCTCTAAAGCGATTTATAAAAAGATCGCTAATGACACGCGGATCGCTAATCTCCCATGAACATGGAAGTAGGATAACTACAGCTATTACGTTTCATGTTTCATGTTTTTTTAATTAATTGGAAAACTCTGACGTTACGTTTACGATGTAATTATATACTTTAAATAGAAAATATTTATGATCAAAAAAACTAATCCGTAACTTATGAATCAGTTCTCGTATACAAAAATGTGGCATTTTAAAATGCTACATAAAATGTATTTTTATGATTTCTATTAAAATTTACAATATCATAAGTCATTGCAGTTGAATTTTATTTTTAAAATATGAAAATAAGGTTAAATTGCATCTTATTTATACTTTTCAACATTACAACTTGCATAAAATTAACATTCAGAGAAATTTATTCATTAATTTTAATAATTAAGTGATCCTACTTGTCGTCAATTGAATGATCTATGTAAATATTTAGTTGGTAATTGTTGATTGTAAAACTTTTAAATATTATAATACTTTCTATAATTTAAAAAAATTAAAAATAATTATATATTTATATAGAGTTTTTTTAGTTTTAATAATAATGTAATGATTATAAATCTTTTCATAATTTATGTTAATGCATTTTTAAAGTAATAGTTACTGGTAGAAAGGCTTTTGACCTTAATATAAATATAGTTTTATGTTCATTAAATTCTTGGTTAAATAAATATATACATTAAAGTTTTTTGTACTTAATTATACTAACTTAAAAAATTAAAATTATGAGGTGTAATACTATCTCTAAATAATTAAAATAGTTTTTGTATATGAAATAAAATTATTTTTGTTAAAATATGCTGATCCATAAAGATTTTATGAACCATTGAAAGATGTTATTACCCCCCAGCGGCTTCAATTTCATTATTATTACATATTTTGTTATAATTTTTAATGTTTAAAATTTGTATCTATAATTTTATTAAAATTTGATCTAATTTTAATTAATTTTAGATATTAAAATTGTGAAATTTTTTAGCTTTGTCTAGTTAATTACTTTTATTACATTTTAGTGATAGTTAGCCGATTAATTAACTAAATAATTTAATTGCATTTAAAGTTAAGTTCAAATACAGCTCTAAAATCTAAAGGTATCTTTCATCTTGTCCATCACGTGATAAATAAATAAACTTTTCCATGTCAATTTATAACCAACATAATTTATACATTTTAAAATTAACCTAATTACTTTTAATATAAAATATTTTGTAGCTGACACATATGAAAAATGTGTTTCTACTTGTCAAAAAGAATTCTTACAACATTAATTAAAAGTATCGCTACATCATTCAGTCTATATACAACATCACCGACATTAAAGATGTACGGAATTTTCATAATATTGAATCATAAAAGTGTTAACAGTTTTCCTTCTACATAACTGATGTAATTGTAAAGATATGTATTTTTTTTTTATTATTATTATTAATTTATGTTGTATTATTATGTTTTTTCTTATGTTCTTATTGGTGGTGTTCATGACTGATTTATCTTTTTCCATAATCTTATGTATTATAGAAAGATAGAAATCTTTGGCATAAGTTCGGGTAAGACGTAAAAGTATAACAGATTCGAAATTTGATTTTAATGGAAATAATTCTTTTTTTTTTTATATTGTTTTAAATTTAACTTGTTTCCGATTTGTAGCTCCTGAATAAATATTAATTTTTGGTGATGTGACTGGGGTAGAAAACCTGTAACAAAGTGCAATTAGTATGCATTTAAAAACATTAAATAAAAATGAATTTTGAAATTATGTAAATATGTGGTTTGTTAATGGACTGTAAACAGTGTTTAGTTTTACTAAAAAAATTTGTAATCATTGGTTATTTATAGTAGACAACTTTAACATTTGAGAATGTCAGTGAACTCTGGACTATTAGAAAAGTGTTAATAGATCAGTCAAAAACTTTAATATCTCAATGATTTGTCAGAATTGAATCATCAAAATTTTAATTGTAACGAATATAAAATCAAAAAATTTGTTGAATTTTTGATAATCTCTAATATCATCTAAGATTAGGTACAAAATGTTCTCAATCCCTGATATTTTTTGTGCAGATATTGGCAGAAAATGATCTCAATTTTCTCCAAAAAGTAGATCGAAATTACAGGTCAGCAGAAGTACTAAAAAATCTCCAAATTTACCATAAGTCGTTATTTTTTGTCGTTCGTTACATGCACTTTGTTAGGCTATAATTTGAACTTCTGAACATTTCGTGTACATTAAATATCTAAAAAGAAAAAGAAAATTTCAAATTTTTTTATTTTTATTCATTTGTCATAATTTAATTTTTGTTATGTGAACATTTTTTTTAATTTTATGCTGGGTTTTTTTTCCATTTTTTCTTTGAATAATCTTGAAAATTAAAAATTTTTTTTTTTCTTCTTGTTGCTGAGAACATTCAATGAAGATAAATTCATTCCGTTATTAAAAACATAAAATTATAATATAACAGTATAGTTTCCAAAAATGTTTCTTATTAAAATTATCAAAGAATTTTTCATATTATTTTTTTTCTTTATGGTTACAGAGTAGAATCGGTCCCAGAGTTAATTTAAAACTTTTATTACTGACTGTAAACAAATAATAACACTGTAAAAGATTAGTTCAGTTCATTAATAAAAGTATATACCTTCATTTACCATCCGCTGTAACGTATATCTAAAAAAATTGAAGAAAAAAAAAATTGTTTTAATGTCCCTCTTTCGTTAACATTTAAAATAATTATTAAAAAATCTAATTACAAATTTCATTCTTTTTTTATTTATATGTCCAAAATTAATTTTTTTTACATTAATTAACTTTTAAATATTTATTTTTAATTGTTTATTGCAGAGAATAATTAGAGATAATATATATATAAAAAAAAAGAATCTTACAAAAGAATCTGGAAAAATTAAATAAGAAAACATAAAACATAATTTTAATGATTTCTATCTTTTAAATATATATAGAAGAAAATCTCTTGGTAATTCTTTATTATTTATTATTTAAATATATATAAAACTAGAAAATCTTATTATAAATATCTGATCGTCGAATGACAATTTACCACACGGATCGATATCAATATAATATTATTCGATATTATCGATTGTGTACAGACTGACACAGAAACATGCAATTAAATAAAATGAAAAAAAAAATCAATATGACAAAGATTATAAATGGAAAATGGAAAACTTATAAAATAAAAGAATATGAAAATTATATTTTTAATCATTTAATGAAATTATATTTATTGAAATAACATAATGATATGTTTAGCAAAATACATTTAATTGCATATAATGAATTTATTTTATATAGATAGCTTTAATAATTTAATATGTGCAGCATAAATATATATGTGATAATTATAGAAAACTGGTATTTGAATTAAACTGTTCATTTTTCAACATATATCTATTTATGTTATTTGTATAGATTTCATATTTTATTGTAATATATAATTATTTCGGTAAATAATAAATAACTGACGGATTTACACTTTGGGGGTATACTGTGAATCTGGAGGAGCAGCTTCAAAATCAAAATTACAAGTTTCACATTTCCTTTTTTATATTTTGGTTATTTTTATATATAAAACGATAAAAAAACACAAGCTTCAAATCCCTCATAAAAAATTGAGTATTTAATGAGTTAACTTTTGTTACAGCACATGGAACCAGCGTAGCAATTCCGGTGTCTAATAGGAAAACAACAAGGACAAGATTCTGTCTTTTCAATGGAAAAAATGGAAGCGATGAGAAATAAAAGGTTTTTTTTACTTTCGTATAAAGTATAAATCATTTGGACGTGACTAGAAAAAATAAATTGGAAAATTTGGAAACATTGCATTGAGAGTCATCATTCAAAGTATCCAACAGAAAAATAATTATGACCGACTTCCATATTCCCTACCTACCTAAGAATGTTTTTGGATGAGATTAATTTCCTTTTTCAATATCATGACGAAATTATGAGGAATTCACTACAATTTTAATTACAATTGAATTATTAAGCAGAAAATAATAAAATTGTAATTAAAATTGTTCTAAGCCCTTAGTTCCCAAGTCCTAATATTCAATAGTTTAGTATTATTTAGTGATATAGAGAAGTGGTACAAGATCCTTCATAATACAATCTGAAATAATTAGTTTTTAAACAAATAAATTTATTTGTATTAACAATTCTAAATTTTATGGTTGAAACAAATTGAAAATAATTGGAATTTAGATCAGTTTTCTTTTAACTAGTAATTTAAATCTTGTTTATTCAGTTATTTTATGTATTAAAGAAATGATTCGTTCTAATACATTTAATAAATTGTTTCGATTAACATATTATTTCTTTTAAATATTACATATACAAGTTTTACTTTCAGAATATTTATATTCCGAAACTTATAACAAATCTATAGATAAAATACATTGTTATTAAAAATTAGAATTTTTCATTATATAGATACGTTTTTATTAAGAATCTTCTGTAATGTTTTTTTTTTTTTTTTTGAAATGAGGAAGAAATAAAGAAATTATTTTATAGCGACGTTTAAAAGCAATCTGTAATTCGAAGCACTCTTTAGAATTTATTGCAAAAATGAAATCATAAAATGAAATTAAGGAGTTTATCTATAGATGAATGTATCTGTGTAAGATCTCTATCAATACAGATTGTTATTAAATAACATCTTTGGTTGTCGTAGCCAGAGTTTTTTGTTAACATACTATGACCGAAAAAGACTTAACGACCTTGTCCATACTATACATTACTAATATATGTTTAGACATGCATGGTAATGTATATAGGACGCAAGGAAATATGCAGACAAGTTCAAACATTTAAATTAACAAATTTAATTTTTTTTACAATGTCGCAGCATTTAATCAAATTTGGAATATAAATTTACATGCATTTTGCAGTTAAAAGGCATAATTACCCCCACTCATTCACTAAGTACTCAATTTCGTTTCCATTGTCCGTTCACTTATCCAATCAAAGAAATGATATATACAGTTCTTAGATTTATATACGATACAATAGTACGGCATTTGCCCAAACCAATTCACTAATTTTCTAGACGAATTAATCAGATAATTAATACAAGAACAAAAATTTTGTAAAAGTTGAACTTGGTTGGTTGTTTGGTAAAAGTGGCGAACCGTACATGGAGTCCCAATTATCGAGTTTGCGCCGTTTTGAAACCATTCACCTCATGACGACAGGTATTTTTATTAAGTAGCGGTGGGTAGTTTTAGATCCGCCCAGTGGCGTCCAGAAACTTGACGATTTCCGTAGGGCAGGCACTTCACGGCAAGATCGTTGAGGTCGTTACCAAGCGAACAGAACCTGGCTCTAGCCAGCGCCGGACACTTACAAATGAATATAAGTTGAACATACTTTTGATAAATTTATGTATTCAATTCATATATCAAGTGAGTAACATTAACTTACTGTCTAATTGCCCTTCAATTTCATCAATGAACTTCAGCGTTATCCAATTAAATGGCTAGATAACTTATACTTTACGATACGTGTTGATTATTTTTCTCATCATGTTTTTTTATCTAAAATTTTTATTTCAAAAACCGACAGTTTAGATATAAAAAAGAAAATATTATGCCATTTTATAATAAAAAGTGTAAAAATGAAGTAATTTTTTTTTTTTTTGTAATACTTCCATCAATAAATAATATCATTTCCTTCTAAATGTTTTTTGCTTCCTTGTAACTTGTAATGATTACTACGATAAACATCAAAATTTTGTTTAATTCTTTTTTTTTTTGTATGTGTACATAGTACGACCATTAGATTGAAGTGTAACTAGCGTGATCCGTAAAAGTGTATTGATTTGAATCGATGAGCGCAACTGAAAAAATATAGAAATTACCAGAATTAATCTAAATCTGCTATATATGAAATTCGATCATGTGTAACAGATTTTTAAGCAAAAAAATACGTAGAAATTAATAGAACAGTAGCCCATCAAAAAAGACCTAAAGTAATATCGAGACTGATCATTATTTGTTCATACCGCAGATTGTTTTTTTTTAATGTATTCATTCAAGTATAATAAATATCTTGGTTAATGATTATTATTGTTGTTGTTGTGTTTTTTATTATGGAAAAGTGTCGATGAACGGTAATAAAAAAAGATACATACATATATATTTTGCCCCCAAAGATCACCTAACTATGGAGATACAATTACAAAAAAAAAAACTGAAGAAAAATATTTATTTATATTATAATTTTAATTGAAATTTCTTTATTTAATATTGTATTTATAAACAAAATCTGAAATAATTTATCATTTAATTATTTACTAATTAGACTGTAATAGAATGGAAGCCGTTAAATTTTTTTAATAGTTTTGAAATTGAAATTTGAAGTATTTTTAAAATACTTTTTTATTTTTCTATATATAAATGAATTTTACTTACCACAGAAAAATGATTTGTTTCAGTAATTTTTAATGTTTTTTTAAAATGTGCAATTTTTTTATTTGTGTTTATTTACTAATTATTTGTGGTCAAGTTTTATTAAAATATTTCGAGCATTTAGTGGAACGTATTCTATTTTTTATTATGTACACAGAATATCAATTATATCTCAAGTTCTCTTATGCAGGGGCAGCAGCGGATCGGCGATATATCACGCTATTAGTGGTAGGGTACTTTGCGGGCTTATACTTTCCAAACAGCGTAGAAATCAGAAATCTTTTATAGCTTGTTTTTAAGTGTATTTATTTACCAATCTAATGACATATAAACAAAACTTGTCCATTGATCGATTTTGAAGTTACGGACACCAAAACAAAACTCAAATAAAATATATAGTTAGTTAAGAAAGTGGAATCTCTGAAGTAGCCGGTGGAAAAAATACTAGGCCATTATCTGGCCCATATAGTTAACCTCAACAATATTACCCGCTTTCGTTACTCCAGCCATCTTGCCCTCTTTAGCAACTTTAGCAGATCTTTGATTAGAATTCTACCAATTCCTCCAATTTGTTGAATAGGTGATTTCCTTGAATTCAATACCGGCTCCTACTTACTCCCTGACAGCCACAGAGCACATGACTAATATCTTTCTATATTTTGTGGCATCTCCGACAGATCCGCTTTGGTAATCGAATACAGATCTGTTTGTCCATTTTAATCAAAGGCAGTGCCTTGACGGGTGGATTAGCCGCAAATCGATCCTGTTTAATGATAGAAGTATCAGTATGATCTTCAGATTGTCTTAAATCTTAAAATATTATAAATTGTATTCAATACACTTACGAATACAGTTAAAATATGCAAGTCTTATTTTCAATATACGTGATTATATTCAATGAACTTGAAAATGTATTGAAAACTCAAGCATGCAATTCACATATAACTAATTTTTTCATACAATATGTTTTATAATATAGAAATACTTTTCAAGAGTAAATTTTATTAATTATAATTATATAAGAAAATTGTATTGAATATGTATTTTATGTTTTCAATACATTTATGCACTTGTCTGAATAAAAGATTAATAATTACTGAAAACAAAGTTTGACGAAACTACAGTGTAACACTTTAAGTGTCACTGTAAGGATTTTAATTGCTAATTTCCATTTTTTCGTTGTGACAATTCCTTTATTTTAATAAATCCTTTTTTTTTGGCATTTTTTTTTTATATTATGTAATTAAAATTTGACGGTTTCACTGAAAATCATTAAACCTATTCAAAAAATTATAATTACTAAATTTAGTGAAATTAATAAATGTAACTTTTATTTGGTATTTGGTTCGTTGATTTTGTCGTATTACTTTTGAAATAGAAAAATTATGATAAATTTTGTGTGGATAATTAAAAACTTGAAAATTATCTTACTTTATTTAGAAAAGTTAATGCTTATTATTTTTATGTATGTTAATTACATCATTAATTTAAGATATTTTTTCTTTATATTTATTCTTAAAACCAGGGTTGGAAAGTGGTTTTTGAATCTAACCAAAATTCCAATTAAATTTAAGGAAACTAAACTCATCGTAATCAATTCTGGTTCCAGTTGATTTTAATTTGAAAATGAAATAAAAGACACAATTTTTTTGAAGTTATCAAGATACATATAACTGGTTTTTGACCAAGTACGTAATCTAGCCCTCAGGGAACAAATATTTGACCATGTAATTTCCATATGTTTTTGTCAACAAAACCAAACTTAAAAAAAGCGACGAAACCAAACTACCAGGAAATATGAATAGTTTCCATTCCTGTTTAAAACATTAGATTATTTTAATTATTTTTTATTTATAATAAAATATTCTATTTATTATAAATTAAATTTCTCATCATTGTGTGGCCATATATCTTTTAACATTAATAATTCTTTTACATAAATTATAAATGCAATAATCAAAGCATAATTTTTATAACAGGTTGAAGTAATTAATTTTTTCGTTATTCGTAATTATGATTATAAGTTTACTGGTACTCCATGAACAAATAATCAACTTTAATGTGTCAGGCGGCCGTTAAAAATAAAATGATTAATTTATAAAGGATTTAATTAAATACTTCTGACACTTTACTGTTTTTTTAAGGGATTGTTTCCATAATGAATTTATAAAATTTATTGACCTACATTTTTTTTTAATATTCATGATTTAATTACTTCCTGAAAAGTGAGAAGAAAAAAATTAAGGATTGTCGTTAAAGAAGGACTATAATCATAGGAAAATTTATATGCAATTTATTGAAAATTCTTTAGAGGAATTTTATTTGTAAGGCGGTAACGTCTATCAAAAAAGATTTTAAAAAAAATAATTAATGTTTTTGATAGATTTTAAATATAAACAAAAGTGACAAAGTAATTGAAGTGTGCAGTAGGTAAATAATCGGTTTAGGTATTAAGGAATTAGGTATGCAGAGTTTATGATAGTTTATTGAACTTTATAATAATTATTAATCTAATAAATGGCATTTTACAGAGTTAGCATTCTGGTATGGTTTTCCAATGCAAAAAATGATCAAATTATTTTAATTATCAAATAACTTTTAATGATTAGCCATTTGCATATGAATTTACCGAGAGTGCTGTAATGACTTACATACAAACTGCAGCGGATTAGTTAAGCCGGTCATGTGTAGTGTATGTCCAAGAAAATGTTCAACGGCGTTTTAGATAGAAATATACCACTACGCTTAGGGTAACCGAGAAACTGTTGGAATGATGCTATAGCATTAGTAGACCGTTCAGGTTAAAAGAGGCGGATTGAGGAGGAGATCAAGGTAATGATGTAAAAGAAGAAGAAAATATAAATTAACTGAAGTTTATAGGTTGTAGTATGAATTTTTTAAAATTTTATAAAGTTACCAAGCAATTGGTATTTAGTATATCAATTTGGATCTTTTGTGATGATCAAAAAGACGATTTAGTTTACACTTATGATTATTTAAGGCCTCATCAACTTATTGCCATGAAATGTAAATGGAAAATGTAAACGACAACTATACGCCACCGACACCGAAGTACAGAAGTACTGTCAGAATTGTTAAAAATCCATGTGTTTTGAACATTATTTATATCTTTTCTTCACTTAATTGGTAGTTATTACATTAATCTAATTCCAGACTGTCTTAGACTTATGTTAAAATGTATTTTCTTAATTCCAGATTGCTTTGAATCTTAAACTTAATTATATTTTTTATAATTTCGTTCATATAATACTCGTACATATATTAGCTAGCCTTAAGTTATCTATGATTATGATTAATAGCTTTTAAATGAGCGAAAAAAAAAACAAGCTGAAAGTACTACACACACACATACACTTTCTTCTTCGGAATTATAATTGACTATCCTAACTAAAAATTTCTGGCCAAAAAATTTCTTTTCATATGAACATTTGAAGCAAATCTTCAAATCCCATTAATTTTCAACTTAAAATGTTTTTTTTTTCCCATCATTTTAAATAAATTATCAAAATCTCAATATAGAAATATTCAAAGTGTTGAATGATCAATTAAGCGATTTTTTATATTGTTGTATATTATTCTGCACAACCAACAAAAACATATTCTTTATATGAAAAATTATGTTTTTGCATTTCATTATTTTGTGATGGCCGCGAAAATAATCAACCTAAATCTCCAAAATAACATATATAAATATCAAAATATCAACTATCATAAAATTTTTTTTTTCTTCTTTCTTTTGATAGTTTTTTAATCATTTTAATTTATTATTATTATTATTATCATTATTGAAATCGGGAATTCTTTTTTTTTCATATATGAGAACTTAATTTTTTGACCGCACCATAAAAAATATATCTAAAAACTTTTGAATAAACACATAATTTTTTTTTATTTGTGGTGTTGATTACTAAAAGAAAGATATTTAGAAAATGGTTGTGGGTGATCGATTTGAATCATTGACGGAACAAAAACTTTAATGTTTACAATGAAATTTATAGGGAGAAAGTAACACAAAGATTGTAAAAAAAAAAAACTATTATCAACAAAATGTTGAAAGGAATATTTTGAAATGTCCAATGCCCTACACAAAAATGAAATAATGATCATAAGATTTTTTTTTTTTGGGGTTTTTTAAGAAAATTTTGTTGTATATGTACAAAAGAAATTCTATGCTCCAATTCAGATATAAATTCTTTGTATATTTATTATAATTATGAGAGTTTGGTTTTTATTCAGTTTATTTTGATTAAAATTCTTTCAAAATCTATTGCCAAAAGAAAATATTTGGCAAAGTGAAAGATAATTTTGACATTACTTTGTTTTTAGAGCTCTTAGAAGCTTTTTGTCGGAGATGGTTCTGTCCGTATAGATAAAAAGATAAAAATATCTATAAGAAACTGATTTGTTTCCTAAATGGTCACTGTTGGAGCGGCAAACACGGTACTCACCTTGGGATTCCCATGGACAGCTAATGCCACTGTGAAGATGAAACTATTCACCTCCACAGATTCATCTGTGGAGGTGAATAGTTTCATCTCCACAGCCCTTTTCAACTGTGGAGAATTATTCTCTTCATAAAGATAAGTAGAATTTTTGATAGGATTGGTGCTTAGTTTTTGAATCTTGCATTGGGACCACAATGATTCCATCGAGATCTCTCGTGATGTGCGTTGACCTTGTTTCTTCACGCACAATTCTTAACCTAACCTAACCGAGAGCTTTTAGAAAATTACCATTGAATTTCACATTAAAAATTTCCCCTGTAAGTTGCCCATCTCTGGTTAGAATCAGAAGGGATACATTTTTATCAAGTACGAATTCAACAAGTTTACTGATCTACAGATACATATGGTACGGTTTCTGAACGTAGTGGATCTAAAATCTAAAGTCAATATCTTATCTAAGCCAAGTGCTCAGGTCAGTGGTACGAAACGATAGATCATATGGGACTCGCCACTTAAACCATTTAATATTAAATTTATTTGTTATAGTGAAACAAACTTTGATATAAATACTACAACTTGTAACCAAAATTGTATTTGAAATAGGGTTTCGTGATTAGTGCTAATGAAAATATTAAAATGAAATTAATTGGCAATACAATATGAAACATGTCTGCTTTATTTAATGTGTAATTCTTGAAGAGAAGCGATTGTGATTGTTACAGAATAGATTTGACCAAATCGAATATTCAAATATTTCGAATTACTTTAACTAGTACCGAATTATTTCAACAAAATACTTACATTCAACAGAAATTCCATTTAAATATCCAATTCATTGTAAAAGAACAAACCGAACTTTACTTTTATATATAGTTACAAAACTTATTAAAAGTAAATTTTTTACGATTTCTATTCTTTAGCTTTTTTTTATTTTCAAACCTTTCTATTTCACTGGTCATTATTTGGCTGAATCTAAAAACCATGATTAAATTTTCCAAGAAATCAGTTCGCATAGGACACAAGTGTTCCGCAAAAGTTATAGTTAAACTAGTATTAACTTAAAGCGGAAGCGGATGTAACGCTTTCGAAAGAGGTTGTTTACAAGATGAGTTTGCTCACTAATAAATTCTATGTAAATAAATTCTATTCTTTCAGTTTTGTCGTGTTCAGTTGAGGTCCGGTTTTGTGGATGAAGTTTGATGTATATTCGAAGTTAATCTTTTGATTGCATTTTTGTTTCTGGTACTAACTTTGCGGATAAGGAAATACGTAAAAAAATATTAAATTTTTTAAAATTTTATTCAGTAGTGAATCATTTTATGTTCATTAGCATATTTCCTGATATAAATTTCTATATTATTCAAATTAATTTCGCTTTGATTTTCTTTGATTAATATCTCAAAGTTAATAAATATAATTAATTTGTCATTTATAGTGGCCATTAAACAAAGTTATTTATTATAATTTTTTTCTAATTCAAAACTTTTACATCATTAACGTATTCTATCAACAAAAATTCATATTGGCTACGATGACGACGACGCCCTGCTGTCTCCATAACTATTTTTAATATTAAATGTGGCTTTTTTTAGTTCATAAAATATATAAAATTTAAATTAACAGGGAACAGTTAGTTAAAAGATGATTTTTTCACATATTTCATATTTGTATATAATTATGTTTTCCTGTTTTAAATTCATTAAAAAAAAATTGCAAATAAATCTTTTCTTTATTATGCTAGTAGCATTATTACAGTAATTAAATTTTTTATATAATATTTAAATAAAATTATTTGTGGAAAATGAATAATTTTATAAATATATTTTTATAATTTTAAATATTTACAATAATTAATAATCATTTGATTAATCACTTATGTAAATTTCGTAAATTAACAAAAAAATTATAATTTAATTAAAAACAAATGGTTATAAAAAAATTCGAAAGTTCCTATAAAGTATAAAGTATAAAGATTTGAAAATATTTACGATATACGATATAAGAAAATATTTACGACATTTATGAATTATATTTAAAATTCGTGCTTATTCGAGCAATGATATATTTAATAGAAAGTAACGCCATCTTTATAAAAAAAAAATCGTTTGTATGATCTTTTGAAGCGACACCTAGTAGGGGATAATTGAATTAGTTAGTCAGAGACTCAAACCTTTTGTAATTTGATCATGTTATAAAAGTAAACTGATCAAGAACAATGCCTTATTTATATCAATTTTATTTAAATATGTACTGGTTGTCTGTAGGTTGAAGTTCTAGGTTCATCATTTTCTTCTCTATCGATATTGTTGATGATTTATTGGCATTAGTCATACAAAATGCATAATAGTGCTATTGTAATGCTTTTATAATAGATAACCAATAATAAAATTAATACTTAATTCATCTTGTTAAACTTGTTGAAAGTTTAATTATTTAATCTTGAAGTTGTCGTGAAATCATAAATGTTCAGGATTCTCGTGATTTTATTTACAATTCAGCTCTACTTTCATATTAAGGAATCTTTCCTAGCTACTGTTATATAAATATAAGCTTAATAATAAGAATTGTGCTGAACAATCCCCGATTGCTAAATGTGAATAATAAGATATAAAATTAGATGTTAAATTCCGTATCATTCCGTATTTAGAATTCAAACAACTTTTAATAATTGTAGATAATTATTATTAAGTTGACAATTTATAAAGTAACTTTCGCGGTTTTAAATTCAAGAATTAATATATCATTAGAATTATCAGAAACACTAATTCAATAAAAGCCACTAATAATTTAAAAATTATGAGGTGATCGAGAGAATATTATGTAATTAAAAATAATTTTTTTAAATATCAATGCTTACCAAGTGACGTAACGTAAATTGTATATACACAAAATTATGAATGGCCGTCTATCTATCGTAATGATAAGTTCTTGGATACATTACCAGTTCGTCGTTAGTTGACGGCGGGTTTCCTGGATATTAACCAGGTTTAGACAACCTTTTGGAATTTTATCTTTCGCGGCTTTTGGACCATTTCTAGCTGAAGAACTCATTATTTGAGGATCCCCATTATTGGAAGTACAAAACAATTTTTTTAACAAAATTAAATTTAATATTTGAGTTTATTTTTTATTACAAATCATTTGAAAATCCTGCGAAGTTGTTGTCATATTCTGCATCTAAACTCATATATACACAAAATGATTTATATATGTCGTAACAATAACAATGACTTAATTCCAATACCTTCTTACTAACCTTGCGATATTGGGTTCAGATTTAAAGGACTTAAAGAAAAAAAAATCTAAATGGAGGCAGAATATTTAACAAATGAATTTTCAAGGATTTAAATGTTTATTTAAATTGAGAAAACCCTGAAACGATATTTTAAATATTGATTTTCGTAAAATTTTCTCGTGGAACCTTTAAACTTGTTATGAAACCCAAGAAACACAGGTGGAAAGATTTTAGGCAACCGTTTAGGTTATGGTGATAGGCTGTTTTATTGACTTTGTTATATCTCAAATATTTCTCTTGGTGGCTTCCAATTTTTTTGTCTTTACATATAAATTAAAGAAAAACATTTTTTTTTTTATAAAAATTAAATAATTTTCTTTTTTATTTTCCAAAAAAAAAAAAAAAATATATAATAATTAATAACAATTTAATTTTTTTTTATTCGTTTTGATAAAATTAACGAATGCTACCTACAATAATTATTAATTAAATTTTTAATGTAAATTAATCTTTAATTTTTTTTTATTTCGGATTATTTTTATTATAATTTTTTATTTTATATAATTAAAAATTAATAAATTTAATGTTTTTTATTATATATTTTAATTATTAAATATTTTTTAAAGCTGATTTATTTTATAATAGCCTTTACCTTAAATTTTTAAATTGTACACATTTATAATACTAAACTATAATTAATTATTTTAAATTATTTGATTTTATTTTTACATTTTTTTTAAATTAATTTCTATATTTTTTTGATAATTTTATAATTATTGTTTAATAGGACCAAATATTTTACATATCGAATCTCATTTTAATAGCAATAATTATTAATTTAGCAATTTAGTTGATATGAAAACTGTCACATTTTATTAAAAAATCCTTAATTATAATAAATTTTGAAAAAAGAAAACTTTAAATTTTTAATTAAAATTATTAAATTGTTTGTTAAAAGATTTATTTACATATTTAATTTTGTCTGTTCAAAATTTTATATTAAATTAAATTATTGGCAAAAATAAGGTAAAAATTCGGTAATTATTATTAATTTAATTATCATCAGGTACGTCTATTTCTACGTTAGATTATTTTACTAATTTTTCCAATTATATTGAACTTTTTATTAATTTGTAATTCATAATGAGTGCATAAATTAAGCAAAAATTTTATTTACACAATTTTCTAGCTTTCTAATTCAGTTTCAATTTTTAATTCAGCGATATTGGCATTAATTCAAATATTAATGGACAAGCTCATTAATTCAAATATTTGTTAACTATTAATTTTAGCGACTAATACAAATTTTTTAATCAGAATTTTTATTAATTACTCGTAATTTTTTAAATATGTTTGGCTGTTTTATAAATTAAATTTAAATATAAAATCTGAATCTTAAATATATTATTTATTTACATAGTTTAATTTCATAAATTATTAATTTATTCGTATATTTATATAATATTTTCTTTTCTTAATAAAAAAATATTACATCCAAAACCATCCATCCGAACTTTTTTCAAAAAACACTAAATCATTAAATCATACGGAAATAAATAAAATTTATTAAAATTACTATAAAAAATTATTTATTTAAATTTAATCATTTGCCATACAATATCCTGAATACGTTTGAATATTATCTTCAATAAAACTTTTACCAGCAATTACACCAGAATCTGTATGATGTTTTGGACATTTATGTCCTTTTGGACATTGACATAATGGATTTGTATTAACTTCATCTAAAAATTCTTGTCGTTTACGTACTGTAAATAATTTACAGGGTTCTTTTCGTTGGCAACGTAATCTCTGTAATAAAAATAAAATAAAAATTTTAATCCTTTATTTAGTATTGAAGCTTTATTTGAGTTATGGTACACGAGTTTATCATGTTCCAGAATTAAATCATCATTTAAACTAATCCTAAATAATTTAATATTTGAATAATAAGTTTACTTACGCTTTGCGGAGAACAAGCAAATAAATATGTATATCCTGCTTTGCCTGATCCAAGTGGTTCCCATTTCGTTAAATATGTAACTGAATTTGGTCGACATCGACAATGTACAATTTGTTCGGTAACATTCATTTCAGGTGATGTTGTCAATGTCCATGTATAATCTCGGAATGAACTGAAATTTTTTTATTTTAATTATTTAATTATTATAATAATTTTGATTTTCCTAATATTAATACATACTTGCATAATGGTAGCTTATGTACCGGATTACATAATTTATAATGTCTAGTTTTATCAGCAATTGTATGACCATCTTCAACACCAATACTACTCGGACAACCGCCAATATAATTAATATCTTTTTTATGACCTGAATGACGTAATTTATTCATATCACGATTTTTCACTATCGAACTTTGTGATCGATAATTATTGTTATTATTATTATTCGTATGTTTTCGATTACCAATTAATGGAAATTCACTTCGATGTGTTTGATATGCATTATTTATTTCATCATTCATATCAAATTCATTATCATCTAACATTATATCATCTTTGTAAACAGCTTGTAATTTTTGCATAATTTTTTTTATATGAATATCTTCAATTTTTTGATTATCATAATCGGTAAAATATTTTGGTTGAATTATTGATGATGATGATTTCTTATCGGATTGTAAATATGTTGTTGAATGGAATTTATTATTATTATAATTATTATTATGATCTGGATGATGATGATTTATAATATATGATTTTGAGTAAACTGTTTCAGGACAACGGCATTGTCGTTCAATCCATGGTGTTTCGTATAAATCAATTTTAGAACAAACTGCATTTGGTGCACAGATAGGTAAATCTTCTTCAGTTTCCTATATAAAAAATAATAATATAATTAAATTATAAAGATATTGTAAAAATTCATTGAACTAAATGCATAGAATTTAGTAATTGGAAATAAGAAATAATATTCAAGAAGAAAATTCAAAAAATAAATAAAGTAAAATTAAATTTTAGTCAAAACTGAACAATGCCAAGGAATAATATTCCTAAATCAAATTGACAACCAAATTTCCATGGACTTAAACTTTAACTTAGTACGAAATTTTCACATTCTATGATTTAACTAATTCTCGGAGCGATCTTTAATGGAAAGACAATAAGATTATATTTCAGAATCTTACGTACCTGGTCTTAAATTTTGTAATATGTACAAATTAAATAATAAATCTATGAACCATTACTATAAAATGTACGAGAACGTACAATTAGGAAACCGAAGGATGAAGGTTAAATGTTAGTGATCTAAGTACACTGAGGTGTCGGAATACTTTCGTAAATATATTTCTTCCCTATACGCTAGGATTTGGTGGAGCAGTCATTCAGTTTACATTCTAAAGATGAAGGAAATGATGGAGGTTTATCTAAGTAGTCAGAATGATACTTTAATGCTACGGAAACCAATGCAGAAGTTACCCCAACTTTTAACTATTAAAGTATTTATGAATGGTACTATTTATTGTATTTTAACATTTTGTAGATTGTTTTGCATTACATTGATTTGAAGTACCATTAGGTCATTATCAACTATGATGGATTCCCATTAAATACTGTCAAATTATTGTAATATCAATTTAATCATTACAATTTTCTCTGTGTGCGTGATCATTTCCTATCCTTCTAAATTTTCTGAAAAATATTAAATTAATATTATTATTTTTTTTTCATAGAAATTTCGATTCATCATAACAAAAAAAAAACAAAATCTTAATTCAAAATAAATTTCCAGTTCCGGTTTAACAAGAATTTTTTAATTTTTTTTATTTTTTATATAATCAAGAATATCACCAACAACCCAACCAGATGTAAAAAATGAAATTTCATTCTGTATTATAAAAAATAAATCCCAAACTATAAAATCCAAAATGCTCAACAAAAAAAATTCACTTCCGATTTACAACTTACTTCCGATTTTCAGCATTAACGAAAAAAAAAAAAAAAAAAATCCCTCAAAAATATGCCATTCATTCACAAAAATATTTTTGTAGTAATTTTTTTTTTTTTGTTATAGACAGGAAGACGAAGGTTTTAGCCTTTTTGTGTATTTCCTCTGAACTCTTGAGTGCTGTATATTTTTTTTTTATCATGCTTTTCATTCATAACCAATTTATTTATAAATTACCTTCCCATAATAATTCGTCTTCCGATTTTATGTTGTTCTCAATTGTTGTTGTTGTTGTTCCTTTGCAACATAACTATCTATAATATTTTTTTTTATGTTCTTGTGTCTTTTGTATGATATTTTTGTTTGTATGATAAATAATTCGGTTTTGGGTAAAATAGCTGGTGCCATCCACTTATTGTCAGTTTTTTTTTTAAGTTGTCTTACTAATGTAAAGTGTCCCGTTTCCCTTTTATCCGGTTTTTGTTGTTGTTGTTGTTATATTACGATCAATAACAACAACAAATAAAAGATTTTTTTATTTTGTTTTTATTATTATTATCGAACGGACGAACGGACGGACAGACGAACTAAAGGTAAAAATATTTTTTTTTTTGTTGTCTGTAATTTTTTTTTAGACAATATGATTATAATTTAAGATTTTTTTGAACGGTTTATGACCTTTTCTTCCGGAATAAAATTCCGTCTTCCGATTTCCCAAATAAATTTCTTAAATTCTTTTGAAATTTTTTTTTTTTTTACCTGCGTTTTAAACTGTAAAGTTGAATACTATACGTCAAGAGAAACCAGAAATAATAAAAACCTGTAAGTTTACACCTGCAATTTTCCATTATTTTTTTTTTTGAAAGCCTATTAATTAGGGGACCGGAAGTTCGGAAGTAATTTATGAAATTAAAGAAAAGGATTTTGTATTTAATAATAATTTAGTGTTGGGTTTAAGCGTAAAACATTTAATTATATAATTTAATTTATGAGGAAATTATTTTAGTTAATAACAGAGAAATAAATTTAATTCGAAATAAAATTCGTTGGAATGTAATTTGAGGGAAAATAAATCTTTTTTTTTGGTTTTTCTTCATCTTTTAGATAAAAATGATGTGAAATGAGATAATAAAAAGATTATTTTAACTGGGCTGTAATTATGTAAATAAGTCTTCCCTAACCAATGTTAATATTATGTCCTTACCCACGCAGTAATTTAGAAATTTACATTTTTCAAGTTAGCTATTGAATTTATAAGAAAATTTGGTCCAGAATTGTTCAGCTTGACTGATATATATAAAAAAATTATTTAAGATTTTTTAATTTATTTCACATCCGCTTCAGTGTTTAGCTGTAGATATTAAAGTGTTAAAGAAGTAAATTTAATTATAGTGTTTCTTGTTATTGGTAAGCTTCTATTTCAGATGTAAAAAAATAGTTAATTTTCCTTAAAGTTTAAAAATTGGTATACCAACATGTGAAAATGCAGAGAAACTTTTGAAATTTATGTAAACTTTGCGTTCACATATTTATTTATCTTATATATCCCACAAAAATTATGAAAAATTGGTTTTCATATTCCCAATTCTATTAACATTTCAATGTAATCTGAACTTTCCCTTGTAAACTGTTAGCTTTATAACTAAAAATGTCTTAGAAATGAAGTAAAAAATTAAATTTTTTTTAAAATGATTCTTAAAATTTCTTCTATATTTTCAAAAATTTTGATATATTAGTGAGGAGTTTAATGAAAAGCACCATTTCTTCAGTCATGTGCATGTCCTGGTTGGTATTTTAATATATTCAATAGTTTAATAATCTATTTTATTAATATTACAACACCCACTCAGCAGTTAGTATGAAATTATCCTTTTTATTCCTAGATGAATTGTGCGAGGGAACAAAAATACGTACAAATTATCTCGAAATCTTTCATTCAAAATATAAATTTCAATAGTACGTAAATTTTTTTAATATAATTTTTTTAATACTTCGATAAATTTACATAAACAAATATCCTGTTTTATCCTTTAAATTGTACCCTTACAAAGTAACTTAAACAATTTTTTTTTTGAAATACAACAATTGACGATATCTATCAACCCAAACCCAACATTGAACATCTGCATACAATATCCAAGAGTAGCGTGGGAAAAATCAGTTCTTTTTATATAAAATTTATGTATATTTATGCATTCATATTCGTGTATCTTATAAATATACATTACACACGTTTTTAACCAAACGTCAGGCACACGAACACATTCCTTTAAACATTCTTTTCTCTCTTTTACTCTCTGATTTTAATGTTTCTCTGTGCTATTTATTGAAATGTTTTGTTTATTATCAAAAATCTAAATTTAACGATATGATTTTGATATAATGAATGAATATGTAATTTACACTACATACATGGAAAATACATAGTACTTTTAAATAAATTACTACAATTCATCTTTACTATACTAACTAAATCATCATCATTAAAATGGGACCAAAGTAGTACAATAAAAAACACAACATACAAAAATCTGAGAACAACAAAAAATGAAAACCAAGGGGGAAAAACAAAAAGAATCTTTTAAAAAAAGGTAGAAGATATAAAAAAAAACACAAAAAATACCACATGATCATCATAATCAAACACCGGTAGCTCGAATAATAATAATACATAAAAATAAAAAAGAATTTGTATAAGAAATTATTACGAAGAAGAACAACAAACAAAAAAAAAATCTTTTTTTTTGTATACTCTTAAGAGCTACATTGCACCGGATGTCCGGTCTTAGCATAACATGAATCTGGAACACTTGCACGGTTCAATTATTTTCATATATACATCATACTAATAAATGGAAATTTACTATGTCTGTATATTACTACATCAAAGTATCAGAAATACAATTATGTTTTAGTATGTAATTTACATAAATTTATGTAAAATTATGTGTAAATATCCTTTAATTGGAACTTTTATATTTTAGGTGTAAAAATTATGTTAGAAAATGGATTTTAAGGGTTTTTTTTGTTGTAATGCAACAGGTTCTAAGGTTTAATTTAAAGGAAATTGTCAATATATTATGATTAACATATAATTACAAGACAATTTAAATTAAATTCAATGTGATAAATCGAATACTTGCCAAATAATATTAAAGAAAAATGTAATTTATTTAATTTGTTGACACTACTCTACAGAGTTACATAGAATTATTCATTAAACTCAAGAAATTTATGGTTTTTCGGAGCAATATTTTATAGTAATTATTATGCTTTTCCTATATCCTTATTAAATTTTGAGATATCTAAGTTAAATGAATCCAATATTAAAAATTTCAAATTACAAAATTACAGAATATTCATTTTTTTTTACAGAGACCTGTTAGCTAACTCTATACTTTGGGTTATAACCTAGGTAACTAACTTTGAATATTGGTAAAAGAAAAATATCATAAGGTTTAAAATTTGATCCTTTTAGGTTTTTTTTTCCAGGAATATTTGTTATTTATTAGTCAGAGAACAAATTTAAAAATATTACTTAATATTACTTAAGTTGAATTTAAAGGTTTTGGAATTGCAACATTAAAAGTTTCTGTAGCTTGTAGGACGTAATATTGTTCCATTAGGAAAAAAATGTTCAATAAAAAATTGAATATTTTGTTTGAAAAAATTAAAAAGGATATTTATTTGCGTTAGAAAATGTTATAGTTCAATGGAATCTAACAATTAAAAGAACCTCCTATTAATAGCTAAGAGTCTATTAAAAGGATCTCCTCGAGTTCGTAATGATTTATGTTAATATTTCCGTTTAAAAGCAAAATATGAATTTTTAAATTATATTTTAATAAATTGTAGCTTGAAAATCCACAAAAATTCCAAAAAACAATTTATATCCAAAATTAATATTAAAATAAAATTTGAAAAAAACAATTTGACCTTACCACAGTCACGACCTTAGTATAATTACCAATTATATATTTATATTTTTTTACTTGATTTTTTAAATTTTATTACATTTTTTTTTTTTTGTTATTGACGACTTATGCTTGACTTACGCACAAAATCAACTCTTAAAAGTTAAAAATGTTACAAAAAAAAAGAAAAAAAAGAAAACCAACCAACAACATATAAATTACACGCGCTGTTGCTGGCTGGCTGCTATGGCTGCAACCAAATATCTTGCATCTATTGTTAAACCAACATTTTTTTTTTCTATATATATTTTTCTTAAATACAAAAATCTTCAAGTTCTTCTTAAAAGCAAAACCAGCAAAACAACACAAAACTAAAGAAGACAAAAATAAAAAAATCTCCATAATTTTTCTTCATAAAATAAAAAAAAAAAAATTGAAAAATCTTCGAGAATGTTAAGAAGGCCACAAAACAAGATGAACCCAAAGCGTAAGAAATAATAATAATAATAATAATAAAAAAAAAGAAGAGTTTCAAACGTGGCAGGAATAAATAAATGGCAATTTCCGGACAACTGCGCGCGAACATAAAAAAACAAGATTTAATCTTTTTTTTTTTTAAAATTTTATTTATTTTTGGTTACTTTTAATACCAAACTATTGTACCATACTACAGACCACAAACACACACTTAAAGATTGAAAAAAAAAATATCTTAAAGATTGAAAAAACATCACATTTAAAAAAAAAATTCATCAATGAATGAAAAATAACCCATTGACTATCGATACTTATAGTTTATATTGATGACCATCATTGCAATATAAAAATGTCAATTTTGTTGTACCCAACCCAATAGGCCCCAATCATCATCAGTCTTTGGCGACAGAATGACCGTAACATAAGAAAATATTCAACATAAATTTTTGTATATTACATTATACATATATTAAATAAAGATACAAACAACAAAATCGATTTCATAAAATAATGTTGGGAAAAAAAAACATAAAAATATATGTTTTTTTTTTTTTTTTTTTAAATATACCCGTTCACGCTCGCGCTTAATTGTATGGAATTCTTTGGGTAATACTCGTTTCGCAACATATAAACAACATTTGTTATATATATATATTTATATGTATAGATTATGTTTTTTATGAAGAGATATATTTTTATGAATGAAATTGGACGGATGAATGGGGACTTAATAAAAACGCGCAATCGATCGACAACAAACAAAACGGAGAGGATTTTTATGAATGGACAGAAAGTTTTAATATAAAATTTATCGTTGCCAAATATGTAGTGAAACTTGTTAGGCTGGTTTTTATTTATTTGGACACTAAAACTTATTACACTTTTAACAAATATAACATAATATTTATGAATTTTTTCTTTAATAGGAAATTTGTGGAAAAATACATAAAATATTTTAAAAATATTGATTCATGAAAATGATTTTATTAATTTTTTATGTTTTTTTTTTTTAAATTAATTATGTTTTTATTATATATAAATATGTAATGAAAAAAATATGTTAAAAGACTTAGAAAATTTAACGTTTATTGTATACAAGGTGCTTGAGATTAAGATGAAAAAATTTGAGTATAGAAAATGCTAGAAACTTCTTGAGGAATTTAAGTTATAAGCTAATTCCATCGCTTTTAAAATATTTTATAATTTGGTATTTACTCATAAATTTATCTCATTTTGAAATTTAAATTCAAATTTTTGATTATTATGTTTAACAAAAGTTTTACAAGGATTTCTGAATGTGGAATTGGTAATCATTTCAAGCTAGAGCAAAGCTAAATTTTACGTGTCATTGCAGGTAAATAGGTGTAATATAAATTCACAAGCCGTTCACAGATTTAATAAAAATATATGAATACAAAAAAAAAGCTAATAGATCAGAAATTAGTATAGTCTCGATCTTGATATTTTGTTTTATTAGGCTAATTTTTTCTGAACTCTTTTTTTTTGTTGAATGAAACCTTAACGTTAATGGTGAACAATTTCAATATTGTTGTAAATTTTGGTTTAAATATTATAACATAATTTCAAGATTCTTAGGCTAAGAATTTCATTAGATTATTTTATCGTATACAAGCTAGGAAATTGAATGTTGTTATGGTAACTTATAGCGCTTAACATAGCTACATTTAGTATTAAAAGGAATTTTAAAAATTTTCTAAATTGCATTTTTCTTCAATATCCAATACTAAAACAATTTTAGAGATTTATAAAATTGGACTTATTTGAGCTCAATTTACATTGTAATTGTAAAATGTTCCAGATAAATATTTATTTATCTAATTGATTTTAAATTGATGGGCATTTGAAAATGTGTAATTCAAAATTTTCCTTAAAATAATATAAATCATCAATTTCTTACCAGTCACTCTAATAATCATTTACATTAATTTGCTCTTTCAAAAAATCAATTTTTGTTTTGTAAATATTGCATTAAAATTAAATGAATTTTAATTTTCATAGAATCTGTAGGTAAACCATAAACACCCAACAATTTAGTTAAGTAGGCATAAATGTCGTAAATGTTATTTTTCATAAAATATTATATAAATATAATTTTTTTGTTATTTTCATATAACTCCTTCGCATAATAAAAGTATGTTTTTGCATACTTTATTCATACACATAAGATAAATAGATACAAAACAAACTCATACAAAATCAATAAAATATTTTCAATATAAAAAAACATTTTATAATTTTCAATAATTTTAAAATATGAATTTCTGATTAGCATATTATTTTATTTTCGAATCTAGGTAGTTTAGTTATACATATATGTACTTATAAAAACTCTAGTAGATTTACAAGATTTTTTTATATTTATATATGCACTAAACATTATAAATTATGCTCGCGCGCATTTACACCTGGGGCTTTGCATTACAACTACTACACCGTATGAAAATAGAAAAAATAAATAAAATAATTTTTTATTAGTAATTTATACAAAAAAAAAAATATTTATTATTATTACTATTATTGGCGATTGTAAGTATGTAGTTTTAGCATAAAATATTGTATACAAGAAAATATAATAAAATTTTAATTCAGTGAACAAAGTTAGGGGTTTGTTTTAAAAGTTTTTATAAAAAAATGATATTTTCAAAAAAAAAAAAAAAAACATCGTTTAATATTAAAATTTAAGTAATATTTCAAGTTTTCAATATAAGTAATATTAAAACTCCACTAAACAATATTCTAGAATACACTAAAGCAAAGCTTCCAGGCTCGGTCATAGTGTCACTCTGTTCGTAGCTTAACCAACAAGAGATCGCTGTGAAAATCATTACATTCATAAATCACGACCATTCGACATTTATGCGGCCAGTGAATTGGTCGCCTAACTTTTGAAATTAGGTTAATATTACTAAAGTGATTCAAAAAATTAGAATTAATTATCCGATTTTCAACAATTTTTAGAAAAACTGTGCTATCTATGTCCACTTTTTGGATTTCAAGCTGATGCTGATAACAAATTATTTCAGTGCTAGCTTTTTTTTATCAATTTTGCTGAGCTCATTTGTTATGGAAATTATTTATTATTTCGTTTAGAGTATCATAGAAGTTCAGTATTTCGGTAATTCCATTTAAATTGTATGAATTTAAGCCATTTTTGACAGATCTTTAAATGTTTTCATACGTAAGTTAAATTTCGTTAAAAATATTTCCATGATAATATGCTAAAATTATGAAAAATATGCTAAAATATGTTAAATTCCAAACATGATTCTTATATGTAAGTAACTATAATAAATAAATTGATAAATTTCTTATGTTAAATATTATTTTTTTAGTTAGTGTTGAGTGTGGGATGTGTTTTGTTCATTTCCATATTTTGTATTTGATTATATTTTGATGCAATAATGGTGCAGTATTATTATTATAATTATATTGGAAGCCAGATATTATTTATTTATAAATATATTAATATAAATTTTTATATATGAAAGAATTTACTTTCACTATTTTATGTGTACCAGTTGAGTAAATAAATAAATATTAACAAGTAAATAAATGAGATTTTGTTATTCCAATCAATGAAGAATTTATAATTTTTATATAGTTTGTTTTTATAGATTTTCAAGGTCAATTCATCCTTTAAATTTTTAATAAATCTATACATTCAGTCAATATTTTAATAAAACAAAATTATTTAAATAATTATATTACTTAATTTATTTAAGAACCCACACTTTTCATTATGAAATTATAGATTTTAAAAGTCACATTTTTTATAAAGGTTTACATTTAAACCTAAACAGTCTAAAAAGAAGTTCTTAAAGTGTGATTCAGTATGATTAAAATAAAATTATTTAGGGTGCCACGCATTGCCCAAAATGAAAGTTTATTTTGGAAGGCGTATTTTGAGACATTGGTGTTGAAGTTTAAAAAATGGGCTTAAAATATTATTTGATATTTAATTTTCAAAATTGAATTGAAAATTAATAACAACATATTTTCTTAAATTTTGTTATTTAGAAAATATGTGAATCTCTATGGTCAAATTTACTGATTAGATTGCACCTACGTTTATATTAAAGGGAATAATTTTTAGTTTTAGTATATATAATGTTCAGCCAATTATTGACCAATGTTCAAAATTAAAGTGATGGCACATTATACCATGAATATTTAAGTAAAAATGAGTTTGTAAATTCTAAAATTCCATTACCAATTTCAATTCTTGAATCAATATGCTAAAATTTAATTTTAAAATTGTAATTCAAAATATCAAAAATCTTATTTTTCATCAATCAAAATAATCCTTTTACATATACAAAGATTAATAATTTTCAACAGACAACAACTGATGTATCCATAAAAAAAACTTCTGTCTAATTCCATAATATCAAAATAATCATTGCGTTGACAGTTTTTAAATTAGAATCATCTTCAAAGTTCTATCACAAAAATCATTTTAATCTTATACACATATTACGTGTATAAGTAAAAAAGAATCTCATCAAGGATTATGTCATCAATTTAAATGGTTTTTTCCTAATTTTTTTTTTTTTTTTACATATAAAATTTTTACGTTGTTTCGTTTCAATGTCAAAAAAATAAATTCACCATTATTTCAGGTATTATTTTAATCTTTAATACAAAAAATAATCTGTCTTCTCTAGAAATATTTATCTATATAGATAATTGGAATCACTTCGACCACCTGTTGCGTTTCAGAAAAATCTCATATTTTTTTTTTAAATCTTATATAACGTCTGGAAATCTGAAGATCGTTTATTAAAAAAAAAAAGTCCATTTATTATATACATATATAGAGGATAGGATAAAATTACACAAATTAAACTTAATTACGAAGAGTTATGGAATAACTAACTATATTAAAGTGTTGTGAACGAATGAAAAAAATGAAATATAGAAGAAATTCATGAATTTATGAAACTTTCGGGGATAGTTACTCCAAAAATTGAAAAAGAACAACTCAAAATCCTTGTAAGTGTAATCAGGAGGAAATCTCATATTTGTTATGATATTTCAATTAAATTCGTCAGATTTTTCTTGATCTAATTCTTGTATATGATCATAAAATTGTAAATTCAATGAAATCCTATTAAAATTTCTGAATTATGTAAAATACATTCTTCATGTCCTACATAGACATCTGAATTTTTATGTACACATGTCCGAGTTTTGAGCTACCATTAAGTTTATATTGAAATATAAGAATAAATTGTTTTTTTTTTCATATAGTCTACATATAAAATTTCATTTCACAACATACATTAATTTATGGATATTTATAAAAGTTCAAAGTTACAAGGAACTCTGACATTATAAATATTTAATAGAATTATGAAGAAATTTTTTAATTATTATATAGTATTTACTACTCTAGTGTATTACTCATTTCATTCATCAGCTCTAACTCTTTTAAATATAATAATATTATATATTTTAATTCGTTTGACGTTTAATTAAAAATGTTCGTTCTTATTACACTTTTTATTAATTAATAATATTTGTTTTTTTGTGTGAAATGAAACCTCCATCACCCACTTAGAAATGTTATTCTCGGGAATTATATTTTTTTCTGTAAAAAAATATAATTTTAATTAAAATTTACATTGTAAAAAATTAATTCTTTACAAAAAAATAAAAATAAATTGATTTTGATATTTTATATACACGGTGCTGGCTAGTACGTAACGTAAACGTATGTTCTAATATAAATTAATTCTCAAATTTCTACGTAAATGATGCACGATATTCATATAATTTTTCTTATATTATTGCTATATATGCTGTAGCTAATCATGCGTCGTATCATATTTAACCGTTAAATGATGTATTGAAGCATAAAAGATATAAAAATTGTAGGGTTTTTTTTACTTAACATTTTTCTTCTTTATTTTATTTCTTGGTAAAAACGAACACGAGCTAAAAGCTAAGAATTTAATGTGCTATATATAAAAATATTTAGTATTGGTAAAAGTTTTGTAAAATATTTTGTTTTTTGTTTTTATAAAATTTAATTAAAATGGAATTTATTTTAGATTATAAATATATGATGGCTTTTAGGCAACAACATAACTGAGATTCCAATTATATAAACAAGAAAACTGAAAAATTCTTTTAAGATCATAAATCATAACAGATGAAAATAAATTATATAATTTCATTGGAATGTTAAATGTCAATTTTTTAATTTTTTTTACATATAATTGAAATGAATTTCTGGGTGAAATGTAAAATAAATGTTGAGTAAGAAAATTATTAGAAATATAGAAATTCTTAGAAAATTTATTTGGATCAGAGAAGTTGATTATAATTAAATTGTATCCTTAATGTTGAAGGACTTAGGATAGAACTACAAAATTAATGTCAGTTTTCTTTCAATGTAATATGTAACATAGAAAACTATGAAACTTTGAATATTACTTGCAAAATAATCAGATTTAGCCAACCAGCGCCAATCTAATTCATTAAGGACATGGGGAGGGACAAATTATAAAAGGGAAAAAATTAGATTAGCAAGTGAAAGGAGTGTAGAAAGAGTAATGTGTTAACCAATCAATCGTATATTCTTACGAACCAATAACAAATCTTACCATTTTTGAACGTAAAAGGGAATAGAACATAAATATGATTCGATTTTGTTGTTTTTGTATTATAATCCTTAAATGAACAGACTTGAGATTCATAAAAATGTCGCAATTGTAAGGATTTTGAATCTGACAAATTCCAAATCAGCAAAATATGTCTTCTAATTTTGTAAATTTTAGAAAAGTAAAAATTGTGACTTATTTTCTTCAATATGGAAAATTCAAAAATCTTAATTTATATTTATGGTATTTGGGCTCGTACATTTTATTTAATTATTTATATATATACTTACATTTATATATAAAATTACCTATTTAATTGACAACTAAAAAAGGAAAAAAAAAAAATATTTATTTGCATTTGTCTTACCCCAACTTGATATAATATTCTCTGTGGTTGTAATGATTCCATCATCTGTCGACTAGATCGTCTTCGATCTGAATGATGATTATAAATGGATTTATGTTTAATATAATTACTGCCTGGACTATTATTATTATTATTACTATTATTATTGCTATTATTATTACTATTACTATTTATATTGTACACCTGTGTTGATTGTGGTATTTCAAATACTTCAAGTGGTAGCCTCGTACCAAACGAGTTATTCACATGGTAAAATAATATCAATGAAATAGTAAAAGCAATCATGTTTCTCGAGATATTATTAATTATTTTTTTTTTAATTTTACTAATTTAATTTAATATTTCCAAAAATGAAAACTGCCTCTAATAAAAATCACTCTTGTTTTATCTAATAATTTATTTTGTAAGAAAATGCAAGTTAATTAAATTGTTATTAATGTAAAAGTAATTTAATTTTTATGATTTTTATAAAAGTCGAGAGAATTTTTTATTATATATTCAAGGTTTTTATGTTGACAAATGTTTTTGTTACTTACTTATAACAAAATTTTCTATATATATATAAAGTTTTTTAAATCTTTGTCAATAAATTTATTTAATTTATTTAATATTGCCAAGTAATTTATTTAATTTGCTGTGTTAAATGTTTTTCAACAAAATTTTATTTTTCATTCATTAAAATCACTTTCAATTGACTTTATTAGTGTTGCGCCTTTCGAAAACAATCACGCAAATTTGTTATGTTTTTCATAAATAATTTTTTTTTTTTTTATAAATATCTAAAAGCTAAAAATTGTCGTAGATTAAAATTTTTGTTTACGTTAACAAATTTTCCGAAATAAAAATTAAATTATTTAAATTTAGAATTTTATTATTTGTGCCAATTTCTTTGTTTTTTAATAAAAATGATTATTACTTTTTAATGACGTTATTGATTAATTGATAAATAATTTCGTCATCTTACTATAAATATTATTATCGTGATGATTATTCAATTTGTGAGGAGCAGATTTTCTTTAAATATTGTTTAATGACAAAAATTATTTTGATTGGAAAACTTGAATTTTTTTAATCGTCAGTTAATTTCGATAAATTTACGTTAATAAAATCGATATTATTAAAATAATTTTCTACAGTTTTACAATCTTTTTTTGTTTTTAATAATAATTAGTTATGTTTAAGATATTTTGAAATTATAGATAGATTTTTTATGTTTTTGATATGCGCACGTTTTTATATTCAAAAAGGAACTTCACTTTCCGAACTGATCAAACAAACTAAAAAAAGAAAAACATGAAAAAATCTGTTGAAAATCAAAAGAACTTGAATGAAAACCTATACATAAACAATATTAATAAAAAACATAAAAATTGTTATGAATGGGATTTATGTATGTGTGTGTGTGCATATACAAAAATTGAGTAAAAAATTTATGTAGATATTTTTTTTTTTTATAATATTATTTTACGATGAAGAGTGTAAAATAAAATTTTCTTGAGTTTTTTTTTTTTTTTATATTAGATTCACGATTTTTGATTTGGTTATTTTTGTTGGCGATTTATTATAGTACAGTGTAAAATGATTTTTGTATAGATGTAGCTCAAAAGAAGTTGTTTTTGTTATTGAAAATATACTCAATATTTTGAGACTACACTGTTAAACAAAAATCTTTTGATGACCGTCGAGTTTACTATGATAAAAGTAGTAAATTAGGCCAAATTTCATATTTTATGATTGTTTTGAGATGTAAATTATTAAAATTTCAAGTAATATTTGAAGTTTTCAATATAAAATGAAATATCAAAAACTCCAATAAACAATATTCTAGAATATATTTAAGCCTATCTTCCAGGATCGGTCATAGTGTCACTCTGTTTGTAGCCTAACCAACAAGAGATCGCTGTGAAAAACATTACCTTCATAAATTTTATGTTTGTTTTGATATATAAATTCGAAACTAGAAATAATACAAGCTAAATTCTTAATAAATTTTCAGTTTGAAATGTGCCATATTTCAGGGACATTTAAATTTACATAAAAAAATGTTAAATTTAAATGAATTTATATAAAATTAAATAATAGTTTCTTCATCTGCAATTGTGATGAACCATTTACATAAACAAATTATTCGAAAATCGTGATTCGAATATTCTCAAATTAGTAAAAACAAGTCAATTTTGTGGGTTGTGGTAATATTAAAAATTTCTGCATGTTAATAATAAATATACATACAAAACACACTATGAATATTGAGTTCAGAACTCCAGAGTATTTAATTTATGCAAATGAATCCCAACAAATTATTAATATCCGATTTACATTTTAGTTAAATAATATATGAAAATTAAATTTTATTCCAATCATATGCCGGAAGTTCAATAAAACAAAATATAATAGAAAATGTTGCCATATGTGAAGAAATACTGGACCAATATCTCTGGATTGGTTATAGATAAAGATTTACTTCCTTAATAATTTGACGTAATTTTTTTCCATCTGTGTTATTTACGTAATATTGTTCCATCTGTTTTGTTCTTTATAATATGAAATAATTATGCTGCCCATACATTGTACAATTTGGAATTTGGTTGTCAAACAGGTTTTAAGTACATACATTTCAATTCTCTAATAGAATTTAGGTGAGAAATAATTATAATTTCATAATATTTCAAATAATAAAAAATATTGATAACATAAACATATAAAAACGTTTCTTTTTTGACATAAAACGCGAATAAACGTCATTTTTGTTGTACAACTTCCCCATAGACTATGCAACTTATCACCATCAGCTCGGTCCACATAAATTAAATTATTAAATATTTCTTCAACCGATTTATTAACTGTCAAAATGGTTGTCAACGTATGTTGTAAACTTGCTCACAATCGATACATCTTGATTAAGTTGTCAACACGTTGATAAATATATTGTATAATGTATGGGCAGCATTAAATTTACAATATTTTATTTAAAACTAGATAATTGTTGACATATACATATCATAGGTAGTTTAATTTACTCGTACTTTGGCAAAATGAGCTGAATTTATGAATATTTGTAATTTTGACCAAAATCACATTTAATATCATGTACATAATTTTAATGTTTCAAAACTACACCTAGAAGAAATCACGATTTTTAAGTTACACCAAACAAAAGTATTGATAATTTGGATATTTAAACTATTCGAATCAGTTTTTTTTACATATAGCTTCTGGACTAATTGGACTCTCTTCTAAAGCAAAATTTAAAAAAGTTAATGATTTTATTTTATTTAATTTTATAATGAATAAATATTAATTGGCTGATATTTGGCCACTGAAGGATTAATAAATTTGTCATTTACCATTTGGTAATAAACATCATTTCCTATTTACAAAGCATACTAATTCCAATAGAACTGCCAGAAAATTGTTTATTAAAATTATTTTTCTTACCATATTTTTTAGCAGTGTAGTTGGTAAGTTCCCTTTTAAAATCCAATTTATTTATACCTGTTGATTTTATGTTGTGTAGTAATTATAAGCTAAAAGATAATGCTGCATTTTAACAGGCTAAAAGAACTTACCTTATAAACTGATATCTTAGAAAATTACGATATATTAAATTAAATAACACAAATATACTAAAAAAAAATGTTTATTACAATGTATTAGTGGTGATTTCTGAATGAACTATAAAGACTTATAGACAGTGGTCGAAGTGGCAGGTTAAAAGTGGTGGGATGGGTTAAAAAAATACAATGTAACAGGATATAAATAAAATACTGTCCACGTCCAGTAATCTAGGATATTTAAAGTGATATGGTCTTGTAATGTTCTGTCGTAGTTTGATAAACTAGGTACATTACATTACAAGGCTCTTCTACGTGCGCCCTTTTATCAACATGTTGTTCTTCAACAATAGTTTTCTTTTTTTTATCAAAAAATTTATCCATTTGTTTTAAAAAAATATTTTTTTTAAACAAAATTTAACAATACTTGGAAGTATGAATGATAATACTATTCAAAATTAAATCGACTAAAATTTGAAATTTACGAAAAGCTGTGAAAGTTGTTACAAAGTAGTATATGGCCTAGTTAGTAACGGAAATTTAATTTTCAAATTTATTATATTCATATGTTACTGTTTTAAATTTAAAACTATATTTTTAAATTATTTTTAATTTTTTCGTATTCAAATATTTTTGATATTCATAAAAGAAATTATTTAAAATTTAAACAAAATATGTTCCGGGATGAATTTTTCCCCACTAAGAAGTGGTGGGATGAGTTTACAATTATTTAAAAGTCCCGGGATGGCATCCCACCCCATCCCGCCTCACTTCGAGCGCTGCTTATAGATTTAAAATGATTTTGTGCATAACAACGTACCTGTATAAATAACCTAAAAAATACATACAGAAATAGATAAAACGACATACATATATATATATAATAATTCCAAAGAAAAAATTTCATAAAAAAATATGAACAAATTAAAAGTATACACGAAACTCTTCTGGGCTGGTATTAACAAAAAAAAAAAAAAAATCCTTAAATTTGCCACGCAATATTTATTAAAATTAAAACTTAAACTGGACCCTAAGTTGAAATTTAATTTGCAGAGTTTTTTTTTTTTTTTATATATTTTTTGTGGCACTATGCTCTCTGCAAGCCGTTAAGTATAAAACAAATTCTATGCAACAGCAATATATAAGATACATTGTGTGTAGACAGGTATGATGCCAGACACATGTATAAAAGACGTCGTACTAGCACGCAACACAAACAAACAAACAAATATAAAACTTTTGGCGGACGTTACGTTTATTAATGTTTGGTGTTATTGCTGTATTTGTGTTGTGCTATTAGAAGAATAATAAAATGTATCATGCTGTGATGCCGTAAGACCATGTGAGTGAACCTATGAAAAAGTAATGAATGAAAATCTGAAAATATATGTAATTTTTTTTTTTTTTTTTGGTACGATTAATGCGCGCGTTTGCAAATGATCGATGTCATCAGTATAGTTTTTTTTTTATAAAAGTTATTACTATACGACATGTAGATACTATACGTCCAGTTTGCTATTATCGTGTATTTGAACGTTGTGTGATCAATGGAAACAACTAATATATTTATCATAATTATTTTGTTTGCTAGTTACTTGTATGAATTTTAATATTGATAAACGTAATACAAATTAAGTTGTATTCCAGTTGCCATTTTATTTACAATTTAATTGTGTTTAGAGGTGGTACATATTCCAATCGTGATTTGAATACCATTAATTGCAATTTAACGTATCAACACATATAAAATGTGTTTTGTATTTTTGTTTTTGCGAAGGTTGTTGAAAATGTATATAGACTTCAATAAATTTAAACCACTTAAAATACCTCCCTATAGCACGCCCATCCATAGAATTTTCGAAGATTTGTTGAAAATTCCTCGACACACTAAAAACATCACGTGCGAGCGATTCTTAGTAGTGTTCTACTTTAAACTATTGAAAACGCCTCCCTTGAGCAAAAACCATCACGAAAACAATAACTCTGCGAGCTAATGTAATGTATAGTCTTAAGACTAAGAAGCAATTCGATGTTCATCTTGTTCCTTATTTTTACTCTAAGAATTTATTTTAAGTTTTATCATCATATTTTTTTTTATACCATCTCAAAGGTTTCATCCTTTTAAGTCCGGTACTATGCTCGGTGTTGTTTAGGAGTTTGGTAGCCTAAACAATGTTGTGGAAATCTTCGTTCGTGATTTTGTGTTAATTTTTTTTAATACTTTCTCTACACTGTCTAAAATACTTGGATGTATAAATAAATAATTAAATTAAATGAATTTTGTTAACAATTTAATAATTATAATAATTTATATAATATTGCTTTAATCTAATTTTATTTAATTTATATAGGTAAAATGTATGCTGTTATTGGACGACGTCATGGTAAAGTTATATCTGGTGATTTAACACATGGTAGTGGTAATTTTTCTGTAACAGCAATTTTACCAGTCATTGAATCATTTAATTTTGCACAAGAAATACGAAAACAAACATCTGGATTAGCTTGTCCTCAACTTGTTTTTAGTCATTGGGAGGTAAAAATTATTTATTTTTATTAATATAATAAATTTTCTAGTTACTTCTTCTATAATTAACAGATGCTATTACATTGGAATTGTACTAATATTATATGGCTTCCAAATCATAGTTTTCTTTATAAAATGTGGGCTACACAGTTTCGATCGTTCAGTAAAATTCAAATTTGTAGTCTTCATATATTTTGTATGGGAAATCTTCATTGAGTGGACACATAGGTCAAATCGGAACAAATCGAATCGAAAGAGTTTGAACCAATGGAATTTTGCGAACCCAAACTGAAGGAAATGTCAAGAGAATTGAAATTTGACAGTTTCAAAAAATAATAATATGTGATTTTATCGGTTGCAATTGATAACTATATGCTCAGTCTACTTCACCAGTCGAATCTAATCAAATCGAAACTGAACTGAACTGATAGAAACTATGTAGCCCAGCCTTAATAGTGTAGAATTTTAATTTGCATCAAGTTTCTTGCTAGTAAATGAACGGAGCTGTTAGCATAAATGTAAATTGGAAAATTTATTTTCTAATTTAATTGTATTTTAAATATAGATAAAATTTAAATTGTAATATCAGATACTTTTCTAATCAATAATTATTGTAAATATTGATTTAATTCCTCCCTAAAAAAAATACTTTTATCTACTTACTATTTAACCAATCATTTTCCGATATACATTATTATTTCTAACAGTAGTTTTGATAGAAAATCTGTAATTTAAATGTTGTGTCACCCTGTGTGCCTGTCGAAAGTGACGAGGCTCTTAAAAGATAATAATCTTTACGTATTTCAGTAGCCAATTCGTAAATTACTCTTGAATCTCGACATGTTTTTAATCTGTTTATGCTCCACGTTGTTTTTTTTTTGTGTATTATTATTAAACATAATTTTTTTTTCAGTATTTCCTTCACCTTTTTTTTATATACTTGTATGAATAACGCATTATATATTTATGTATATATACATATATTACGTACGGTATATATATGTAATAATGTAATCTAGATCTATAGTTAATTCAAAGTTTTTTTTTTCAGGTTTTGGAATTTAAAAAAGTGAACAAAAAATTAAAATATCCAAAAAAGAAATTAATAAATATTAATTTTAAAAATTTTGTGTCTGTCGAGTTAGAACTTTTCGTTTTTCTAATACTTATTTCATTCAATTTTAATGACATTGGTTCCATTTTGTGGTTGCTTTTTGCATATTTCATTTCTGCTTATTCAGCATAAAGAGATAAAGTAATTAAAGCCGATATAAAGATTATTTTTAATTTAAATTTGGACAGTTCGCCATTTTTAGAGCCCATTTTTTCTATCAATTGTGACAGGTCGTCATCGTTTTACGTTATTTCTTCTGACAAGTTCGTGATTTCAAATGAAATGAAACATGTAAATAAATTTTACTGATACGTTTTTATGAAAGTTTTATTAAGATTGTTGATAAATTAAGTCTGTTTTTGATTAGTTGCATATTTCGGGCTAATTTTACTATTTAAAACAAGATTGCATCAAATTATTTTAAGAAATAACAAAAAAAAATTAGTGTTTTAATTTTAATTACAGAGCATTACGTAAATAAGACTGATAACGCAACTAAGACTGACAATTGAAACAGCTTGTAAAAGCTGTATTGAAGATGACAAGACAATTGAACATCTTTTATGTCACTGTCCTTCTCTGTGTAATAGAAGGATTAAAAAAATTCGGGTTTTATTGTGCAGGATGAATTGAACTAAGCAAGGAAAACGTGCTAATCTGATAAACTTATAAAAAAAGTGGGATGGTACGATTCGTGGTGTAAATGGGCAACGTTTTTAAAGGCAGTACAACGGACTGTATGGTCTAGGTACGAAGTTTGTCTGCTTTCATTCTCTCAAACCAATCAAAAAATATTTAGTTTTAATTACCCTAATGATTACCATATTTTAATTAAATTACCATAACATAATTTAACATCCCTGATATTTGCCCATATTGGTGATAATAATAACTATTCCTCACATATCAATTTCAAAAACAGACTTTTAGTTGACATTTGATTCAAATTAGACTTTAGTTTAGTTTAGTTCGTTTCTTTAAACAAGGCCCTTGTATTTATTCAACAAACTTCATTATTTTTTTTATATTATCTTTCTGGAGTTTCCTTTTCTTAAAGGCATATTTTTTTTTTATAAATATGTTTTACGTGTGCCTGGCAGTATATCTTCTTATACAAAGTCTCTATACACTCTAAGGTCATTCAAAAAAAAATATTTTATCTTATTTTTTTACCTTTTATTATGTGTATAGGAAGAATTTTTTTTTTAAAGATTTTTTATTTTCATTTTAAACAGAAAAAGGTCTAACTTTATTTTTTATATATAGTTTAATACAATACCACAAATATATAAACATATATTAAATATACGTTATAATATTTAAAAAAAAATGAAGGAGATTTCAACTGGTAAACGGACGTCGTTTAAAAAAAAAAAAAAAATTCTGAAAATTGTAGAAAATATTTTTTTTTTTTTTTATATAAATCTATCGACCAGCGGGCAAACAGAAAAACTGATCGTTTAAAAATAAAAAAAGTGAAATAAAAAAAATCTCCAAAAGAAAAGATACAAATATTTTTTTAATGTTTGGTAGTGAGTGGACATTGATCTTGGAGGGAAAAATAAAAATATATACATACATATAATTTCGTATCTTTCAGATTTTTTTAAATATATGTTGAATTTTGTATTTTTTTTTTTTTTTTGGGATGGGCACAACCAAACATAACAGATCTCATCTGTTGATCACTGAAAATATTTAAAAAATTTAATGTATTTTTGTTGTTATTGTCCAACAAAAAAAAAAAAGATTTATATTTTATGAATAAAATGATAAGTAACTTCTGATATTTTAATATTTATCATAGATTTTATCATTGATTCAAAAATTTATGCTGAATTCTTGAAATTTTTCAAAAATTTTTGTAGATATTTTTATTTATTTACCAATTTAAAAAACATAGACATGACATAGAAAATTCAATTTAATGAAAAATTTCAATAATAATTGGGCTAAAATTTCTGATATTGGATATATGACCTTGACAGTAATTTCTTTAATAAATGAATTTTGTTGTGCAATTATGTATAATTAAAATTTGATGTTAATATTTGAAATTGTTCTGTACATTTGTAGTAAAATCAGAATTACAATTTTGGGCGATAAACTGGACGAAAGATTTGATACCTTTTTTAAAATCTTTTTCTTTTTTTGGTTGGTTGATTTTAAAGCTATCGGAATTTCCAGTCACCATCGCACGTAGGCCACATATAGCCCGTTGACACTATAGTCAAGATTTCAAGATTCACACCGGCTTCAAGATTTTTTATAAAGAAACTTCACAAATTTTCCACTGTCTCCATCTCGCTAAACCCATGACAAATAGGAGCTGGAGTAAGTCTTATCTTATTGCATGCTTACATAAAAATATCATGTACCGTGGCTTTTCCCGTGGCCATAAAAATTGTATGTAAAAAGTAAAAATTTTCAATTTTTCCTTGAATTATTACAATTTTTCTGTTTTCGTTTTATGGTGGTTTTTAGTAACATTTCGTCCTCCCAGCATTCTGGTATTGCAAGTCAGTTAACTAATACTAACTAACTATTAAGACAACCACCTAACTAAAATATATATGCCTTGCCAATTTAATTTTTCAGTAGATCCTTTTTCTGTTAAGTGCTAATAATATTGTAAACATATTAAGTTGAATGAATAATTTAATCGCATTTTAGAATTTTATTTGAATTTATTTGTAATTATTTCAATTGTCATTAATTTGTACTTGTAGTTTAAGCTTTTAAATTTGTTAGCAATAAATTATCTTTGATCATAATTCTTTTATTATGGAATTATTTAAAACAATTTTATTTGAATTAGTTTATAAACAGTCTATAATTTCCACTATTAAATTGGCACATATATAATTATACAAATCCGGATAATTCCAAAAATTATCAAAAAAAATGTATTACCTTATGTACATAGGCGGCCGCAAGATTTTTTCCATGGAAGGTAAAAATGAAAATTTATAATTGATGGTTGTCAGAATACCATGTTCCTTGAAAAATGTCCTATTGACAACCACAAATTATTCAGAGAAAATAAATTCAAAACGCTTAAGAACATTTATAAAATATTGATCTTTCCAAATACCATCCACATTCAGTCTATTTTGTACCATAGTTTATCGCAACTAGGTTTTAACCTTACTTATAGTACTAACCCATAACCCTACATATAGTACTAAAAACCTGCATAGTGCAAGAATAAGCGATGCCAAAAACAAACGAAACAGATGCATATAATATCGGATGAAAGCTGAATTAAATCGTTCTTAACAAGATGAAGATTTTTTTTTCCATTTTTAGTGATTTTTTAGCAATTTCTAAAGAAAAAAAAACAATTTTTTGAGATAGTAGCATTGAGGTTGGTTCATTGATCTTCTGAAAAGCATAGCTGTAGTTTTTTTTTTAAAATTAAATGTTTTGTTATTATTTAAATTTACTAGTTAAAAAAAAATCAGAGGGTGGTAAGTGCCCATCCTTCCTTCTACTTATGGGTGCCAATGCCTAAGTACTAATGTATTTAAATAGTGATAATGATTAGTTTATTGAGCACGTTTCCTTTATATAATTGTAAGTATAATAAGAAATAAATAAACTTTTTTTATTATACATATTTGATATAATCTGTAATAAAACTTATTAGCTTTTTGACATGTACATTTATCAAGACACGTGCCACTTTTAGTTCTAGTTAATGTCAATAATATTTTTCTGATTTTTATAAAATTCATCGCCCTCGTAGGTTTATTTCTCTATTTATCTATCTATATATTTTTTATTATTTTATAGATAATTGACATTGATCCATTTTGGGTTCCGTCAACGGAAGAAGAGTATACACATTTTGGTGAGAAAGCAGATTCAGCTAATCGAGCTAAAGTTTATATGGATAGTGTACGGAAGAGGAAAGGACTTTATGTTGAAGAAAAACTTGTTGAGCATGCCGAAAAGCAAAGAACACTTTCTAAAAATAAGTAGTTAAATGGAATTTAATATAATAAAATTTGTTTCCAGTATTTCTTTTTCATTATTATTCTACAAAAATATTCCAATTTCAAATTTTTTTCAATAAAGGTTTTTTTTTTTGGTTATAAAATTCAGTTTAAAATTATTAATATTGTATAAAACTAAAAAAATTAAAAAATTGTGTATTTTAATTTAAATAAATATATAATTTTAAAACAATCTTCGCAAATTAGTTAAATATTTTGAAAGTTTCTACCACACTTTTATTAATATTGGTATTATTAGTAAGTATGGCTCTATACAATGTTTGAATATCCTAGCCTAGAAGTATGCAATAAGTAAAAAGTAGAATGCTTAGTTCAAACTCAAACCTTTTTAATATTTTAAATTGAAATATTTCAAAATAACAACCGAAATTAATTTAATTTCACAGCTTCGATTGAAATAATAGAAGTGATGATCTATTTTTATTATTTTTATTATTATAGCAAAAGTTCAGTATATCTGGTGAGTGGTGACCAGGCTCTTAAAAAAACACTTAACAAGAATTATATGTTTTGGAATACGTGATCCGAGTTAAATATATATGGAAGAAGAGCGGACGAACATGAGACAACTGAACAGTTTTGGTGGCATTGGCCCTATGTCATACAAATTATTTGGTTATTTTTACATAAACATACTCTATGAAGCATGTGGTCTAGGCTCAAATCCAATTATATCATAAGTTATATATGAAAAAACAAGAATCTTTAAATAATTTGATAAAGAAAATTTTTAATGCAATTAGTTTCAAGTACAGTGTTCATTCGATATAATCAATTTCAAATAATTAGCGGAATTTTGATGGCATAATGTTCCACCAGCCCCAGACTATGATATCAGTTAAACTTGCACAATTTTCAGGTAATATTGAGTTGAAAAGTGTTGCTATAGGAAAATCATCATCTTATTTATTTTTATACCATTTTCAACATCTTTTAAAATTTCCAACTTCTGCTGTATTGTCAGCGATTTTTCTCTTAATTTTGTCGATTCAAACCAAGGTTACCAAAAATTTCTTATAACGAACATACTAATATTAAAAATGATGACTATATCAGGAGTTGCTTATATCGAAAGTTTCTTATATTAAATGTGATTATATCGCGCGAACACTGTATTAAATAAAAAGATTAATTTTTATAAAAATATAATTTTATTAAAATTTAAAAAAGTAAAACCTTAAAATTATAGTCGAATTGAATTTATTACTTAAAAATATCTTAAAAATTAAATAACATTTATCTTAATCATAATTTTTAAACTAATATGTAATGCAGATTTTCGTATATCTTATGAAATTAATTTTTGTATTTTTTCCTAAATGAATTTGAATCTTAAGTTTTTCAACATAATGTTTAAAATAAATTTAATATTTAGTAATTACTAATTACGAATAATCATCTTTAATTAATCTCCAACAAATTTAATTAATTTTTTTTTTTGTAACATTATTTAACGTGAAATTTGAGATAAATTTACTTGAAATTTTGGATTAAATTTTGTGAAGTATTTCTACATAATCTTATATCCAATATTAAAATTTTATCGAGATATTTCTTACTATACATAATTAATATAAAGTAAATTAAAAACTTTAATATTTTGACATCACTAAATCCACAGCATTTTATCAAACACTCTAAGTTAGGCGAGACTCAGATAAGTATTTAAATATTAATTTTAAGGATTTCCATTTTACCAACTAACATTTTTCAACTATTTCTTGATTATCTTCAACATTTATTGGACTAGCTGGTGTATCTTCTTCTGGTACAGCAAGTGTCCTATCACCTAATACACAATGAATTATTCTAAAAAAAAAAACAAATATTCGCTATTAATTAAATTCATAATTTGTAAAAATTGTTACAACTTACAGTGTTAATATGAAAACTGCTACCATTGCCGCAAAACTTAACAAAAATATACTACCCATTTCACCAAGAGTTGCTTTATATACTTGAGCATACATTACACCGCTAATAAATGGCACGGCATTATCACAAACTGAAAGTAATGCAAAGACTTTTCCTCTCTCGGATGTTGGGACAATTTTTGATGTCATTGAACGCAGTACTGGTCCAATAATTGGACCTAAACTACAAACAGCACTGCCTAAATAAAACACCCATGGATAATATGAAAATATATAAATAACACGTGCAATTGCATGTGCTGAGCATCCAATTAATATGATTACAGTATCACGCCATTTTAAATATTTGCTCATTATTGGTACTGCAGTTAATGTCATTATGACATATGCTGATGATTGAAAAGTTTTATAGTTACTAAAATCTTCAATAGTCCATTTGTATATGTACTGAGTGTACATGAAAAAGTAAGTTTTTTCATCACGTACAAATGTATACAAAGCCATTGTGAGTAGAAGAATTGATAAGAATAATCGACGGTGAGTTTCACGCTTTTTAAATAATACTTTAAATGAATCTTTAACATGCTGAATATCAAAGAAATCACCAAATATTCCACAACAGCCTAATTCACGAAGTGATCGTTGTTTTGCAGTTGTTTGCCACTATATAAATTTAATTTCATATTATTAAATATTTAATATTATTTTTTATTTAATTAATTTAGATTTTACCTTTAAGACAATAAATGAATAGATTATTCCTGTAGCCATTAGACATGCATTTATAATAAACATTTTAGTGTACGATTTGCCGAGGACATGATAAAAGAGATATGAACCTATAAGAATTAAATAAACATTGATTAAATCATTTTAGAACGAATTTTTGATTTGAATCTAAAATTTTATAATGATCATCTAATTCAAATGATAATGATCAATAAAGAACAAATAATATTTTAAAATAAAATGAAAATTAGTTTGAAAAATTTACCTAGTGCAACACCAGTTGGCATTGTAAATAAATAGCTTACTTCCAATATAGTTATTCTCATAGTACGATTTTTAACTGTAGAAACATCAGAAATATATGCAAAACATGATGCGAAAATTGCAACATCAGCACCAGTCAATGCACATGGAATTGTCGCCGTAAAAATGATATATTCAACTGGCCAAGTAGCTAAACATTAAAATATAAATTAATTATATAATAATCAATTAATAAACAATTAAAATTATACATACGTTGATTATCATTAACAATAATCATTATAGAATAAATCAGTTTTCCTGTTAAACCCATTATTAATGGAAATTTTCTACCACGTTTATCGGACCATGCACCAAGGAACAGTGCAAGGATAATTGGAAAAATATGTGCTGCTATACTATCATATTGATGAAAATTTGCTGTCGTTATCTATTATAATAATAATTACATTCATTATATAAAATTTGATTGAGAATATTATTTAATTATATTTTGGAATGTGCTCATATACAAGGTTAAAATCGTGATAACTTGTCCGCAGATCCAATTATTTTATGATGAACTTACTTGTACTTCTTTTTTAATTTCTTTATATTCTTCTAAATGATCACAAATATCTTCCGGATAATTATGATTTACTAAACAGGCTTTTCGTAGGAAAAATGCTTGTTCAACAACCGATGTTACCATAAATGAAAACATATATAAGAACATTGTTGGCTCGACCGTAATTTTATGATACCATTTTTTTTCTTTCTCATATTGAACCTAAAAATGAATGATATTAAAAATTTAGTAAATTTAATGTTTTCGATCTTATTAATATTAAAATATGTAATGAATTTATAATCAAAAAAAATATTATTGGAATTTAAAAAAAATGTTGTTGGTTATAGTTTTACGTCATTTTTCAAATTTCATCGTTTAGGTATTTTTAGGAATTTGTAGTCTAGTTTAGACATATAAGATTATTGTAAAAAATATTTTGATTTTCTTTTATCATTAATTGACAAAACAAATGATAAGAAGTAAAATCAATAACGTTACAGAAAAATGTTGTCTACAATATAACTATACTAAGAACAACGTTCTAAATACTACGAGTTCTAATATATTTAAATACATCCGTGTTATAGCGCCGGAAACTAACTAAATCGGCTAGATTTTATTAGATTAATTAAATTTTGGATTCAGAGAAAATGTTCTGAAGAATTTTCTGAAAAAATACGGTTCTAACATGCTGAAACTTAATTTGCATATTAATTTGAAATATAATTAGAAAATTATAATTTAATTATAGACTAGTTAAATTAAATCTTATACACATTTACATTGTCGCGCCAAAATTTTAATAGAATTAATTGATTCTAACAAAATTAGTACACACCAAAATTTTGAAATTTCAAGTTTTACTCTCAAATTTCCGTAGTATATAAAAATCAATGTGTAAATATTAGCAAAACAGCTGTACTATTTTGCGCATGTCTTATCACAAGAGTGTATACTCTTTACCAGTGGTATTCCACCCTTCTAAGTGGTAGTATCATTCGAGGAATCCTATTTTTGGATAAATCTCCTGGAAGTATTAAACAATTTTATCTAACAAAATTTTAATAATCGAAACAAAACAGTGTCCATTATCCAATTCCAATATCTTGTTAAGGTTTCGTAACCGCAAGGAATTGGATTCAAATATAAAGCCAACGTTTTAGAGTATCACTTTCAAAAGTTTGTAATGTGGATGCACAATATTCAACAAATTTACATTGAAGGATTTGTATTTAGAGAAGATATTCTGAAAGGATATTTTAAACAATTTTCTCGAAGAACATTTAAAAAACTTTATGGATCTAAATTGTTTCGCGGGACACAGGTTAACGAACACTGCTCTATACAATATTTACAAAATAGACCTAATAAAAACACAGAATACTTTAGAACTTTAGATTAAAAACATATGATTTTTATGTAATTTGAAAATTAAAACGAAATAAAAATTTCTTACCTCTTTCTCGTGCATTGTGACCATTGTGACTATTACTAATATTTATATTTGGAAATCAATTAATTAAAATCAATTCTTTTAGTTATAAAATCTAAGATGATTGGAAAATATCGAAGTTATTTACAAATTTTTTGTTATAAAACCAACACTTTAACTTGCCATCTTCAACACAACCTATAAAGAATTAAAATTTCCACATGTTAAAAAATTATTATCCAACTCGAGTTTTGTATTTATTATTTATGTTTCATATGTTATGTATTTAGATATATATTTGTATGGGGTTTTTGAACCCTCTATCTTTTTCGTTTATTCTAATATAAATACTGGTTTTAATACATAACTTTTGGTTATTGATTTAAATAGATCTCACTAAAAATGTTCTCTCTAATATTGTGATTTTTCTCCTAAATTTCAAATTCAAATCGTATCGTCTAATATCAACAGCTGATGTTTAAACGGATTTTACTGTCATATTTTTGAATTTATGATTATAACCGGTATTTAAAATATATTTGAAGTATGTATAAAGCTGATAAAGCTGATTGCAAATACAAGAATAATGAGTAACAATATTGATTATCGCAAGTCCATAATTTAAGATAATCGCTTATCGCAAGTCCATAATTTAAAACAATCATTATCATTGGTTAGCTAAATATTTTGTAGTATGCTACAAAAAATATGTTTATTATGAGAACTATCTTGGAAATTGCAAAATTATAGTAAGAGAGCCAAGGATATTTTTAGAAATTGAGAATGAAAATAATTATATTGAAGAGATAAGTTTGAAATATACTTTGGTTTACGAAAAAGCTTAGCAAACACAAATTTATTAAAAACGCTGGCAGTATAATCTTTATTGTATCATAAATTTAACGACATTTAATAAAGTCATATCTCGAGGCAAAAAGCTAAATAAAGTCTTTTTTTTTATACGTTAGGAATGTCAACCAATCGATAATTATACATTTGCCTTTGTAGGATAATCTAAAATCTTTCGATAATTTAATCAATTTTTCATTAATTTCTTAACGTATAAAAAAAAAACAGAATTTTTGTTAGCAGATTTAAACCTTAATTTCTATCCAGATGGTGTATATTTTTGCCGAGGAGCACTTATACATACTCTGTAATATTTATTTTGACTGGCTCCTAAGTAACATGATTTTCCTTAAAATTCAACGACACGTCGTTGACATTATAACAACTCGATTTTTATATCTACTCAGCAAAAATTTGTATATGAAAGACCCATAGAAAGAACATCCGTAACATTAAACCACTAGAGATTGGGCTGTAGTCTGCATAATATTAGCAAATATGACAATTTTTTTTTGTTGATGAATTTAGTTTGATTTGTGTATACGAAATTCACATATTTATTTGATTAATAAACATACAAATTTTATGTCTCGTCAATCATTTAAAGCAATTTAAAATTAATTTATTATCAGATTTAATTAAATTGTGGTCTATTTATTAATTTTTTTTCCAAATTTAATTTCTGATTATTTAAAATTTATTAATTTTTTTAAAGTTCTTAAATATTTACCATATTAAGAAATAAATTTACACTATAAAAACAAAATGAAAATTATGAAAGCAAATTTAATTTAAATTTTAAATTAGATTTTTTTAATTAAGACTATCGAAAATAAACTTTCTGCCAGAAGTAGTAAGTTTATATTGAATAAGAATTCCTTAATTAATTATAGAAACAATGCTGTTTTTTGTGGTAGTCAATTTAAATTTGATAATTCTATAATTTGATAAGATATTCATTATCTTATGTACGTGACTTGATTTTATTGCTGATACAATTATTATCAGTTACAAACAATGAATAATTTAATTATGACGTTAGATAATTAAAATATTTATAAGTAAATTTAAATTTAATCTGAAGTATCTGATTGACTATATTTTTAATGTTCTCGTTATTTGCTCAAAACCCATAAATGTTTAAAAACCCACAAATATGTATTTATCTATCGGTATCTAGGTACCGATAATTTTTGTTCTTATAACCTTAGCAGAAACCCTCTTAATGTTATCAGAAAAGTTCAATTACTTTTTAATGAAAATTGAAAATGGAGACGCATAGGCTAATAAAATTGTGCTTATGAATTTTTTGTCATATTAAAATAGTTTGAATTTCATATAATGTTGGAGTATTGAACTACTTCAAAAATATGAAAAGCTTTAATAGCATATTTTAATATTGTATTGGAAATAAAGACTATCATTTT